>OX401911.1:7449423-8135423 GCA_947859195.1 Drymonia ruficornis | reverse complement strand
TGACATGACAGATGAAGTACTAACCATAGTGACCCGACCATAGCCGACAACCCAATATGCCGGTCCAAAAAGGCCCTCAGGGAGGCGGCTTACTGACGGAACTAACCAAAAACTTCCAGAAAAAAGAAATATATTACATATATTGTACTGTTTTACATAGCTAAATTGTCACGAGTAAGAATGAGACAGATATGTTTTCGTTAATGTGGTCCAATATTTGCATCAAACATGTATACCATAAACAATAGCTTCGTATCTGCTAATAATAAATCTATGTATTTAACCAAGAAAAGTAAAAATACGCGTATATTATATGCTAAAGTTTTATTACATTCAAATTAATAATTGCAGTAAGCATCATATTTTTTTATTTTCTTGTGACGAAAATGACTTAAATTTAATAATTTATTAAATTTAATTTAAAAAAATAAACAAATAAATAAATAAACAAAAAGCTGTTTGAAAAGTTAGTTTTTTTTAAGTAAGCACACAAGCGCGCTTACAAACACAAGCGTGTAGCTTTTAAGCAATGACGGCCAGAAAGAGAAAGAAATTCCAAAAATTTACAAAAACTTACCTTACTGTTATGAACATACAGCTCAAATCAATATTTAATTAAATTGAACCTTATTTCTTTACCCATAAAAAGCAGTACATTGACACTCAATTATATTAGACTGACAACCATATTTCTATGCACATAAGGCTCACTATCAATTTTTCAGCGGATAAGTTTTTGCTATCTAAAAGTTCAATGCACAAAAGCACTAAAAAAGTAGAAAGCAGAAAACTAAGTAAAAAGCAGAAAAGCACTTCCGCGCTTTTTACAGGGACTTTTAAAAACACACTTTTATAATATAAAGCCGTTTATCACATCTTTAATTGTGATCGTATAAAACATAAATGTTTTTGGTATGAAATTCCAAAAAAATTACGAGTTTTGAGTATTTTGAGTTGCCATAATGAAATCTATTTCAATACCCCAATACTGCCAGAAACTGCCGGTTTTATAAAACGTCAACCGATCATGTCAGAGGCATAAGAAGCTAATCCTGCCTTATGGCAGGAACCTGCCACATATGGTCACCCTGATTATGGATAAAATGGCCGTTTACCGACTGCACGGCACGGCACCGGCACCGGCATGGCGGCAGCTTTTTCATTGGTCAGTGACCAGTTGTCATTGGTTACTGACCAATGAAAACCCCGCAAATAGCTGTCACTGTGCCGGTGCCGGTGCCGTGCCGTGCAGTCGGAAAACGGCCAATGGCCGTTTTTCGATTACACGGCACGGCACCGTCGACGGCATGGCGGCAGCTTTTTCATTGGTTAGTGACCCGTTGTCATTGGTTACTGACCAATGAAAACCCCGCAAATAGCTGTCACTGTGCCGTCGCCGGTGCCGTGCCGTGTAATCGAAAAACGGCCAATGGATTGAAGGTCCAACATGTCTGTGAATCCAACAGCTGACGGGTCATACTTGCGCGGCGGATTTGTTCGTGTGTGTCTATGATGCTGTTTACTTTTTGTTGGTATAATGCTTCCGGTCCGCTCAATGATACACGCCGGGCTTCCCTTCTTTCTTGGCGGGCAATTAAATATTTGAAATTTAACAAAAAGGTTCTTTAAAGTCAACCACGGGCCGGAAATAGGTAGGTACGTAGTGTGACGCTCACTCACTGTTTAGGAAGCCGGTGGATACGTGTGGTGGAGTCTGGGGAGGGCTTTGTCCGGCAGTGGTGGATCGAGGGAAAAATCATGTTGTCATACAAAGACATTACTAGGAATTTAGTTACCAAGAAAGAGGGAGACACGTGACTGTCCAAAATAGTTTGTTCTACTAAACGGAGTCCATGGACACAGTACGACTCAGTCGCTTGCAGAAAATAATGTTGAAAACATGTCGGTATTGCCATACGGCTCATCTTCTGGCGAATAATAGGTACGCATAAAAATGCCTGTTGATTGTCGAAAGTACGTTAACGAATTTCGCAAGTGTGATTTCAATGTTAGGCGATACCTACCCTATTTATGACGATGCATACATAAAATTTGTTAATAGATAAGTATTTAATTAAGAGGGCCCAGTTGCAGAAGTCCCTAAGTCCTGAAATCGAGTAATCGAGTACTTCTAATAAGTTAAGTGGTAGGTACCACTATAGTCAAGAAAACTAGGTCACCATAGGTACCTACTTTAAAACCATGTATGTGCGAGACAGAGATCTCAAAACATAGAAAACATTGTATAATAAAGGGAACGTTAGAATGCTAATTGCCTCCTGTCCGTGTTAACGTGACCTCTTTTATTTTTCGACACGTTCGGGTCGGAAGGCACTCGTCCTTTATGCGGCATAGCTTTTTAATGAATGGTATTATTAGGGTACATTTGCCGGTTGTTGGCCACCTTTATAATTAACGTCAACGGACTTTTTTTCTTTCCCATTTCTCTCGTAACTTACACACACGACTGTGGTTGAAAATAGCTCCTTGCATGTTAAAGAACGGGGCTTAATTGAGTAACTATGTCAGGTAAAAAAAGTTAAGGGCCTACGTAACTAGGTACAGAAATATCTTCATACACGTCCTTATTTTGTCAATGAAAGTACCTAAGTAAAGCTTAGTGGGTACCTAATTAAATTAATAAATATCGACAGACTTACACACCAACTGTAAGGGCGCAAACTAATCAAGCAACGTTTCTACTATGGCTACCGTATACTGGGACTGGGCGCGATCCCAGGACAAATTACGGAAAAGTCGTTACCGAAATTTTAATCTAGGGGGAATCGATACCGTAATCATCCTAGGTATGCAGTGGCGCGAGTTGCCTACACTCAGTAGGTATTATTTTGTAGCTGGTGACCTACGTTCAGACAGAATGTCATGGGAACCGTAGCCAGGATACTTCGACAATGGTGGCTGTAGTTGAATATATTTTCTTTGCTGAATGTAGGAATATGTTTAGTGTCTTGTAGCTACATGACAGACTGTGTGAAATTTTTATCGATACCCGTTAATAAGTGTTAATAAGATCAATATATTCGACTGTGAACTCAATTAGATTCTTATCGATCTGTAGTTGGGCGTGATGTTCATTATCTGAATGACTATTGTTCCACCGTTACCATACCTTCTACAGTTATTTTTAATACCAATAACAAAAGCTATAAATCCCAAATGACCGCCTATCTTCGTCGATATAAAACGTGATGTTTCAACGCCAATGCATAACGGTCAGTTGGACATGATCATTTGTGTTAGTTCAATCTTGATCGTCGCAAAGAGAGCAGACTATAAATTTTAGTATTTCGCTCAAGTTATTTTTACATTATAAGTGATGTTTTATATAAGACTGCAAATAATCTATTGCACTTATTTATGTGAGTATTTTTTATAAAACCTACCTACTCTTGATTGATCAGTGTTGTTTGCGTGGGTGCATCTTTCTTAGTTTTAGTAAAACTTGGGCTATCTACTGACTGTTCTATAGGTAATAATGAAGGCTGCATATTTGCCGCAACGGGTCTACTACCCGGCAGAAAGTATGGAATATTCCAATATCAATTTACTGTTTGTTATGTTATAGTCCAACTTTTCAGGGTTTCCTTGTAGGTACGCAGTGTATTTAATAACCTTCTTATTATCGTAGGGGCGTCTCCTAACGAAGGTTGGCCATCATAGGGCTCGGTATTTCCTTAGAGACTGTAGCTTGGAATAGTTGCGGTATTGTCTTTTCGAACCACTGACGCTTTATTTAATTATAAGTACCTACGTGAATCAGTTTTAGTACCTGAAGGGTCAAGTCAGAAACTTTCAAAACCTTGCCTAAACAATATTATTTTCACATTAATTTATAGAGTTATTTTGCTTACAGTACTTCTGGATATAAGATTTCTTCACGCACAAAAAGGCAATACAAGGATCAATGAGGACGGCGTGCCAAACTTAGTGGAGTCGAGGTTTTTCGACCTCGCCAATACGGGATTTTCAAACTTTGCTACCGGAAGATTCGGGAATCTTGGGAGTAATTATCCGACGGGTCCCCCATTTTTCCCCTTTGTAAATCAGGTAAAATTATTTTTTAGTTTACTGACACATGAAGTTCCATTGGATTTGAAGTAGTGCTATCGTTTATATCCTTTATAATAAATAGGAATAAATATAAGTAATTTTCATGTATTGAAGGTAACAATTTACTCTATTACAAATAAATTGATTCCTAATTATTTTGGTAGGTACAAATTATAAGATCTCCTTTACTTTCCAGTTTCCCAATTTTCAACGATCCGAACCTAACCATGGGTGGGGTTTTCAGAAACAATACCCTAACCAGGAAAATGTTGAAGGACCGCAAGTAGGACTCAACCAAAATCAAGGGGCTTTTCCCGGTTATCGGGGCGATTTGAGGCCAGGATTAAATGGAATATTTGATTCTGCTAGTTATAGTAATCAGAATAACCCTGGGGCTTTTGTACCTGATGACGTTCCATTGTTACGCGTCAATAGACCCCACCAAAATGAAGGATCTTATCAACCTGGACAACGCAATCTTGAAGAGGCATTGCAATATCCCCCATCCAATGGAAACCAAATCCAAGATGATAATTTTGTACAAGATTCAAATCATTACCCAAATACAAGGTCGCAATTCCCTAAAAGGCCAATTGATTATCCTATAGAAAATACTTTGTATCCTCGCGATAATAGAGTGTATCAAAACCAGAATCAATATAATGCACAAAACAATTTTCAAAATCCAAGGACTCCAAATTTCCAAACACGGCCTGGAGCAAATACATCACCACCGTTTACATCAGATTTCCCAAGAATACAAAACCCCCAGAATGTTCAAGCACCAAATGTGAATCAGCCAGTACACAGTCTTCAGATTCCGAAAAACCAGGGTACGGATAATGATGGCTCTAATTTTAACGAGGGAATTTATGATGCACCTCAAATGCCCAAATTGCCGGCTCAGCATGTGGATTCAGACGAAACGGGTCCTAATCGCAAAGTAGCCATACTGGGAAAACCTGTGTATGTACCCACGGAAACCACGGAGGCAAATGAAGTCGATGAAGAAAGGTAAATTGAAATAGTAATTAGAGACGTTTAACTTATTTATAATCGTTTTTGATGTTAAAAGGGATTTACTGAGACCACTGCTTCGATAGTGCCATTAATAGATTGTATTATTGACACAGATAGGTAGCTAATTGCGGATTTAGGCCCGCCACATACATACGGAATTCGCTTTCGAAATATCGTATCGGGGTTTCCGAACGCGATACGTCCATACATTTGGATGGATTTACTGCGTTCGGAATCCCCGATTCGATATTTCGAAACGCAATTCCGTATGTATGTGGCGAGCTTTATAAAGACCAATAACGGATGTAAAAAAAATAGTTCCCGCTCCCTAAGTTTTTATTTTAATTTACAGATTAAAGAACGCTGTTCAAAAGCAATGCGTCCAGGATTGCGAAACTACGTCAGAATATAACCCTATATGCGGTACGAACAACGTAACCTACATTAATCCGGAGAAATTTGCTTGTGCACGTAATTGTGGCGTCGGTGAGTAGTTGCGAAATATCTTACCTTTAGGTAAACATTATTATTTTGAAATAATAATAGATCTTTGAGAGTAGGTCGTGTTTACTGTGATAAGATTGTTTACATTACAGTGGCGGATTTTCACATTTGCCGCCTCTACCGACCTACAATTCGATACCCTAGTTCACAATCATAATTATTATTAAGTTATTTAGAAAGAGATTTATAAACCGGCCAAGTGCGTGTCGAACTCGTACATACCTAAAGGGTTCCGTACCACTACATTAAAAACGTTAAGTTTCTTGTATGGGGACCCCCTTTATTCTAAATTTCATTTTATTTTTAGTATTTGTCGTTGTAGCGGCAACAGAAATACACATTCCGTGAAAATTTCAAGTCTCTACCTATTACGGTTCGTGAGATACAGCCCGCTGATAGACGGACAGACGGACGAACAGCGTAGGCTTAGTAATAGGGTCCCGTTGGCACCATTTGGGTACGGAACTCTAATAAAATTGGCCCCAAATTTGCCGCCCCTAAAATCATCCACCCTATACTCAGCCTGCTGGTAAAACCGCCACTGTTACATTACATATATCATGGAGCTCATACGAAACACGAAAACTTACACTTGGCGGCAGAGTCTTAGCGAGTAGCTTCGAATACGAGATAAATATAGGCGAGCCATTCATGTATACGTGTCATGGGGTGGGCGCGCCAACACCCTGAGGATGGTAATTAATTGCCGGTTATTCAACGCAAAACTAATTTAGCTTCATGGTAATAAAGTATTTTTTTGTATTACATGGCAATATTATTTATTTCAGATTTATATATTTCGAGATACGGCAGATGCAAAGATGATCCGGCTTCCAACTATGCGCGTCAATAATACTTGTTTCCAAAAGAATATCTATCACCATCATCGATATTATTACGGTCTACGGTTGGTGATATAAAATACACTCTAGTATCATACGAACTGCTGTAATATAAAATTTTATTGGATCATCAAACTTTTTTGAGATGTACTCGGAACTCGGTCGCGCAATAAATAGTTTTACCCCCACTTGTGCCAATTTTTACTTTAGCCGCCTTTTTGCAACTGTTATAAAATGTCGCAGTTTCAGATGCTTTTACGTTGACGGTATATCACATTACGAGATGTTCGGACATGCCTAGGTTAGTGAATTGGAAGGAATGGAAGAGTCCATTTCAGCTATTGAAACATACATACCTTGTAATAGGTATAAAATAAAAATGTTTAGGTTTAGTTCTTGACTGTTTGTATATTGTGATTTCCGCTGGGAAATTCGTAACGTACGGTATGTCAAGGTCATAAACCTGGTGTGAATGGGCTGACATGATTTTCAGCAATCCGTCTCAGATTCAGGTAGGAAGCAACCGAGCGGCGACCGCTCCCGAACATCGAATCAATGGCTCTAGCGGTACTAAATCGGAACTGTCGTTAACCTTATCAGTTACATGTGACTCGGCTCAGTGGAAATGACACGTTGACATAACGACCCAACTTCCACACGATAACAGACAATATGTTGATTATTTCGACAAGGTAATTTTACGTAACCTCATTTCATTTTTATAGTTCCGTGTGCCGTCACGCGATGTAAGCAACGACAACGATAATTTCACCATTTTATTTATGCATGGAGTATCCAAGTCAATGTATTGAAGTGGGGCGAGTCGTAGTCGAGTACCCCTAGGTACCGCTTAGCGGCTTAACGGCAAAGAAAATAAATTATCTATTCTAGCAAAGATAATAATACCTGCGGTCCATAATGTGACGGCAGATTAGGGCAGTGTTTAAATGTTTAGGAATATAGCGGACACTATTTTCCGAATAAGATTATTTTATTTTGTAAGTAACTTTCTAGGAAATAAAGAAATTCTCATAAAATATACCCGAGCCGGTGATAATAAAATCAAAATTTAACTTACATAAGGAGGCGTTCAATAAACGTAGGCACTTGGCCTCCTTTGATTATAAAAAGGTGAAGAGAGGTGCTAAGGCCAAGGGGGAAGTTGGAGTGCGGAGCGAAAAGGGTACGCCGGGGAAATTGTGTAAAAGCACCCTTGAGTGAATCTCGACGTCTGAGTGCGTTTATATTGTCATGCGGCGAATATGCCGACTGGCCGCCGTTCATTAGATTACCGAGATACGATGCACTCTCCGCTGCTGTACGGGAATCCAAGTTCTGAATGTGTTATACCCAATGCATGGAATGCTTAGTTTGTCTCGTTTGACATCGTTCTTCTACAGTTTGTACCTACATGTTGGCAAGCATACACCAAGCCGTGCGTTTCCACTGCACAAAAACATGTTGACACAACATATCGCTGTCTCTATTTTTTTGCTGTCATTAAATAGAGACAACAATATGTTGTGACAACATGTTATTGCGCAGTGGAAACGCACGGTAACACAAACACTAAAGATAACTAGTTATTCAATTGATGCGTTCAGATGCCTCGCATGCTTCGCGCGAGCACTCATGACATTATGTCTATGCGTTCCGTCGTCAAAACTAAGTCCTCGAGTGCGGCATGGGCCTGATGTAAACGTAGCCATTATTGAATATTATTCAATAGGATATATTTTTTAGAATAAATAAGTTATGATGAAAAACTACTTGCATCCCAAGCTGTACAGTGTACATGAGCCGAGCGGCAAACTCGAGCAATCACTTTAGACATAGGTATGAACAAGTAGATATAACGTCATAACCAACAGCTGGGCGCGGCTGCTCGGGGTTTGCGGACACGGCTATTCCAGTTTATCTCGATATCCATTCCTTAATACGTCATCATCATTTCAGCCAAAAGACGTCCAATGTTAATATGTACATTGACAATTTGTTAGCTCGAAGTAACAAGGACTCCTCTCCCCTATATCCCTGAATTAGGTAGCTCCACGTTCTTTAACTAAGTCTCAGAAAGTAAACACAATTAAAACGGCATCTAGCGTGTGGACGGATTCAAACAGCCTTAGATATAATTTTCCGTTGTAAATCCCGGCTTTAAGGAGCCCATCCGAATATCCCCGTCCGCCCTGAAGGGAATTTTAACGACAGCCAAATCGTCTATTTTAAGTTGTCTTCTTTTGTGATAAAATTGTTGTTAAAATGTTACAAGCTGATCGTGGACGGGAACAGCGATATCGAATATTTACAAACCTCTTTCGTAATGTAATTTTAAAGAAACGAAACTGCCGTTACGTAGTTGTTATTAGTCATATATTTATGGGTAGGTATTTGTTCTAATTCTGTTGGCTTCAAATTACAACTCAACTTAATGTGAGACAGCTAAAAGTATTTCTAAACTATTCAAACATCACGACTCAGAGAAGAGCGACATTACAATTACTTTGGTCATGTTCAGTTTGTGTATTCAACAGAATTAGCACAGTTTCTATCTAGTTTTAAGACTAGGTAATTACCAACTTAATAATTTTCGCAACTCTAACAGTCTCGCTCTACTTATTCTTTTGTTAGCCTTTTAGCCGAGCTTCTTTAATTAATATATGGTTAAACTAATTTATTTTTAATCAAGAAACCAACGACAAGTATCGTATCGAAGGTGCCTATAGGTGTGTGCCTATAGGTCACAATGTAAGTAGGACTCTATTGGCGAAGCGATGCGGGTTTGGGAACACTGCATGCGTACCTTACATTATTAAATGTATTTGCATGTACAGTTACCAGAGAGAGGTAAAGAACAAAGCCGTTGTAAAGCGATACCCTTACATGGGTAAATTAATGAGCGAAATTTTAGTACCATGTTCAGAATTGACGACGAAATATTCCATGTATTGAATGACATGCCTTTGTTGAATTTGTAACATAATTTTAATTTAATTCAGCTAACACTAAACTTGCCGCAGTGCGATTATATTTAAATGGCAATCGATTTTGTGCTACTGATCTACTGAAGAATAAATAATGTATTTATCAATATATTTATATTTTATATTTGTTGTACCTACTTATAATTTAGTAATCCATTAGTGTCGCTCGATCAATACCTACAACCGATAATATTTTTATGTAATTGTGACACATAAAGTTATGATCGTATGGAATATGAATGCATGAACGTATTGAAGCATTGAGTTTTATAGCCCACTACTAATTTTTATGATGTTTTATAATATGGGCCAGTTGCTATTTAGGGTTCCTTATTTCGAGATAAGATGGATCGAACGATTTAACGACTACTAATCGACTACGAAAGTTTGTGTACTACGCCGTAGCCGAGCTACGCTGATTATAGATGCTACGCCGTGCGGGCCTTTGAATAAATTTATCAAATCGGATGTATTGTAATGATACAGGCAGCAATATTATTAGTGGCTTATCGTTTGTTTTTTATAAGTAATATTTATTGAATGTAAGCAATGAATACATTATACGCTAGGACCTGTAACAGCTAGTACTTCAAACAAAGCACGTAGTAATCAGTGAATTAATATAACAGCAACGCACAGGGAAATGTTGTTATATCCGCATAATTCTAAAAACATGCGAGTGGACGGAAGTAATTTGATTTCATTGTATTCGACCGCAAACAAACGAACCCTACCTATTTATACCAACAATTTAATTCGTAATGTTCCAATTAACAAGTTTTTTACGTTGCGAAAAAGGTCAGTGTACCGGCCGTCGGGAGGTAGGAAGCCTGGTTAAATCAGAGTAGGGGACAGAGTCGAGCTAACGAACCGGACCAACCCATTACTTCAGCAGACGGCCGCTGTCATGGCTACAATATCGTATAAACATAGATATAGTACGCCTAGCTACTGCGGGAAATATTTAGAAACTACCATCACTGTGTACAAGGAAGGGAAGTATTATTTTCGCGTTTTAAAACCGATTAATGATGTTTTGCTAATTAGAAAATAAGGAACACAGTCCGTATTTCAAATTACCTAATTTAAATAGGTATAGATCATCAATTAAATTTACAAAAAAACTACAATGGCTGCATCCACAAGACCCGAGCAGCTGCGCCCGATCAATCAGATATGATGTTATGTCCACGTTATTGATGTATAAAAAAATTGAAAGCTTTGGGTGTATTGATACCTACTAATGGATACGTAATTGCAACTTTTTAGAGTGCCCGATCAAAACGAATGTGGTTATACTTATGAATCTAAACGCATACTAGGTAATCTATTATAATATTCAGGATAACATATTATAACAAACAATATAATTAATTACAAAACTATTATTATCACCAAGGTAACCAGCGAAAACGATTTGTAATTAACGTGAGAAGCAGATTAGTCGGCGTAGCGCCGCAGTCATGACATAACTAAATGTGTATTGAAAATTCACAGAGCAGACCGAGTTACGAGCACAAATTGATACGCGTCAGTGGCACCCATTTCCTGAAAATGAAGTTTCTTGTGAGAAATTCTCGGATGTCGAGGATTTACATTTACTCAAACACAATCGCTTACGGACTTCAGTGAATTGTATATAGGTTAACCGAATCACGGTTGTCAAGGTTTTACGCAAAGGGTTTACCTACTTGTACGGGTGTAGGTATTATTTTAACACTGTTTTGTTTGTTACTACGAGCATCCACAAGTCCCGGACAACCGCGCCCGAGAAATCAGTTATATAACTCATCATCATCATTATCATCATCATCTCAGCCGAAAAACGTCCATTGCTGGACATAGGTAGGCGTAATCGTATCATAACTATGTCATAACCATGAACAATAATACTAAGAAGGACTGGGTCTAAGCAACTCGGCCGCAGTGGCATTGTGGTGGTTCAATTAGGCCGTTGACGTCATCACAGTAGGCGCGGCTTAAGTCAGTGTGCTGTTGGCGTTCGTCCTGTGCAGACGTCTTGCCAACGTTCGGATCCCAAATATAATTCTATTCGACACTAGATGGCGTCCCTTTGTACGTAATTTTATTATCCTACACTTAGTGACATCTAGTGTGAAAAAGTTAAACTACGTACTAACAAAGACATAGAACGAAGCGAGTAGTTTTGCTATTGACCGGTAGATTTAAATGGCACCCCTTCACCCGTGCCTTCACCCGCGCAAATTGTCAAGCGTCGTTTCATAGGGAAATCTAATAAGAACTTCTCTTTCTTCGTACTTTCTCTGTGGTCATAACTGATTGGTTGGGAGCGCCGCTCGGCACATGAGGCAGCGTCTATTGACACGAAGTTAGAATAGTTTTCGTGCTGAGCGACGCTATTCAACATTGCCAATGCAATTCAGTTTTTAGATTTTGTAGCAGAAACCTTATTCCGCTAAGTTTCTGTAAAATAGTCACACATTGTAAAATGTGAGACCATTTCACAGAAATTAAGCGGATTCTGCTAGAAAATCTGAAAAATTAATTGCTTTTGCAGAATTTCTGCAATGTTGCATTACTAATTAGACTGATTAAAGTTGTTAAAAATAATAATCTGTGCTAAAATCCAATACAGAGTATCCCCGTTAGCACTTTGAAACAGAGCTCTATAATTTATTCGAGTCCTTTAAAAAGTTATACTGAAACTTTTATGATCTGTTTCTTGAAAGTTTTAAACAGACGCGATTGTTATTTCGGTAACAATAAGTACAATAAAGCAAAAGACAGTTTACGATTCAAACTGGTGCTAACTGGAATACCACGTAATACGCCGACAAAATAAGTTTTTTTAAATAATTTAACTAAACATTTTAATGGGTAGGTATTATTGAAACTATCTTGCAGTTTTCACACCGATTGCCTCATCCGTTCCGTTTATTTAGACTCAGCCCGCGAGATAGGTAACCAGATTATTTGTATTATCCTCAGAGTCCAGGTAATCCCATTGTTCCGGATGATATCACGAGACGGGTAATAAAGCTGAAGCAGCCAGAATCTCAAACGAATGTCAAAGATAACGAATAGCTTCAGACAGCATGACATGATAAAACTGATTACATAATAATATGATATTTGCCCGGGCCCCTTTCAATGCGAGGTGGTTTAACCACACTGGCCCATTGCGCGTTGGTGGATTTCACATGTCTTTTGAAAAATTGTTAGATTTTCTAACGGCCTAATACTCAAAGGCTACTTAAATATTTAAATCCCACTTAGCAGTTTGAGACGTCGTTATTTGTAATTTTTTGTATGGCGCGTCAAAGTTAAGCAGCTCTCAAATTTAAGTTGCGTACGAGTATTCGGCCGTAAGACATGCAGGTTTCCTCACGATGCTTTCCTTCACCTTAAGCAAGTGATAATCATATTGAAATTATGATTCGCACATAGATTTCGATCAATCCAGAGGAGCCGGGGTTAGAACCCTGGACCCAGTGACGTGCCTTTAGGAAGACACCGCACGTCATATGAAATAAAGCTCCTTGAATGCGGCAATCTCAATATTGTAATGTGTGTAACTAATTGCGTCAACGCACACAAGCATGAGTAAATAGTGTGGTCAACTTCTAAACTTTTACCCCATGAATCAAAGACTACCAAACTTAAGTGGAGATGGGCAGGCCATAGAATAGAATGGATCCTGACAAGTGGGCAAAAATTTCAAGCGAGTGGGTTCCGGAAGATGGAAGACGGCGTTGCGGCAGGCCTAGAAAGAGATGGTGCGATGATCTTGACGCCTTAGAGAAGGACTGACAAAGAGTCGTTGAGGACAGAGATAGGTGGAGGAGGATGGGAGAGACCTATGCCCAGCAGTGGGACGAAATAGGTAAATGAAAAATGGGAAACTTTTTTTATACAGTCTACTAGTAAGTAGATACTTAGTTGCTGTTTTGATGTAAGTAGCTTATAAAATACATAATGTAAGTGAACAGTCAAATAAATGTCAAATGGTGAATGAATGTATATGAAGGTAGTGATGAAAATGTACGCCCCTCCACTAAACCTGATTATTTAAATGTGGGAAAATAAATATTTTCATATACATTCATTCACCATTTGACATTTATTTGACTGTTCACTTATGTATTTTATAAGCTACTTAATAGTAGACTGTATAAAAAAAAGTTTCCCATTTTTTATTTACCTATTTCGTCCCACTGCTGGGCATAGGTCTCTCCCATCCTGCTCCACCTATCTCTGTCCTCAACGACCCCTTCACCCGCGCAAATTGTCACACGCTGTTTCTTAGGTAAATCTAATAAGACGTTGACATTGGCAGAATCACATTGGGTCCGAATGGAAAGAGGCCATTAATTAAAAAATAAATGTTTTTAAAAAAGAACAACTCTTCCCTCTATGTTCTCTGTGATACTTACCACAAAAAGAAATATGTTGGGTTCCTTTGACTGAATCACTCGTTACCAAGGAATTTTTAATGCTCGTTACTAACCAGCTGAACCAACCGATCGAAAATATTTATACCAAGCGATTATTTTTTTATGGTAGGGTGGATACATCATCTTCAGCATTTAGTAAGGTGCCTTGCAAAATATCTATTTATAACTTACGACCTTATATAAAAATAATTATTTATTTGCAGAACAATAAAAATCGCAACCTTGGGGAAATTAAGTTTTATTACGCGGTATCACTGAACGGTGTAATTTATATTCTTTGACATTTTAATGGTTGGTGTTATTTTTCGTTGAAATTAGGATATTATGCAATACTTACTGATGGTATGTGATCCCAGTGTCTTTCTTATTGTTTGATTGATTGTTTCTGCATAATTTTACCGCGCAGGCCGGCATTTTACTATGTAAATATAATTAAAGAAAAATGTCAACACGGCAGATCAGTGTGACAGAGTGGTTGCTACGAGATTACGTCAAGTTGGACTCGTATGCTCATTTATATGAGCATTATTCGTTGCCGCATTTTACAACTACACCGAAGCCATCTAGTCGAGGTTCGACCAATCAATTATCTAAGCCTGGACCTTAAGCCCGCAAGACGCGTGCTTAACCAATCGACTATCACTGCTGCGATTAAAACTGATTATAAAGGTTTAGATATCATACAATCTCTGAAATAATTTATTATGCCGGAATCCTGATCTACGCAAGACATTATTGATTTTCTATTGTGTATGGAATGACGGAATATCAGCGGTTAATACTGCTACTACTAAATTTAGCTAAAAGTGACAACCCTGAGACAATGGCGGATTGGGCCGGAGATAGCCTACTTCACGCATTCATTCTACTATGACTCTACCCTCACTATAAATACAACCACAACGCTATCCGTAGCATAGCAGTGTTCCCACTCTCTCACAAATGGATTTAAATAACTTTACCATTAAAAAGCACAACATACATTTCTAGTTCACCACTATTGTAGTTGTACCTACAAGCTATGCATTCTATTCGGTTTGTTTAAAGTCTTAACTCTGCTGTATCAGCTTCGCTTGAACTACGAGTGCATATATCTGCACCGTATAGCGGACTCCCCCGAGCTACGAAGGTTGATTAAAAATTTGAATATTGTTACATTTTGAAACAGTTTTTGTCGTGCAAGCTATTTATTACCAATTGATGGGAACCATTTTAAATGTGCTGACTGACCCTAACCAATAATTTTATAACGTCTGAAAAGTCTAGCTATAAATAGATCCATTCTAGCTACACCCTAACAGCAAATTTTATAGAGATTTTTTAAATTTTACAATGTTTAACATTTTAGGAACAAAAGTGATTTGTAATATCAGTGTAAGTCCATTATAACTTTCTATAATATTTCGAAGTTAGATTTGGGCTGTAACTCTACAAGCCCTAACTTCACAAAATCTACACCTTAGTCAAAATTAAAAGTACCTATCCGTTGTTATATTAATAAGTTAGTATATTACATGGGTCCTTAGAGATTTTAAGCCTGTATTCTGAACATTCTGCAAAGAGATTTGAGGTAAGTATACTCACCAAAAGGGTTGTATGTATTTTCGAATTCAGTGGGTTGTTCAGGAGCCAATACATGTGATGTATAAGTAATCACGTTGGATCCTTACAAATCGCGTCTAAAGAACATTTTAGAGGTATTATGGTTAGTCCTCTACGTGAAAAGAACACAAGCTTCTAATAAGATAGGTACGCATGAACCTTGAAGACTTAAACTAAGCTATGTCTAGGGAGATCAATTCACTTCACTTTTAAAAAATTATGGCTTCCATCGTAATTTAGTCTTGTAGTCCAAAAATGATAGGAGTATGTTTCCTGTTACATGTCACATTGATAGATTGTCTTCCGAAAATGTAATAATAGATTTCAAATAATAAAGCGCGTAGTCTGATCGATGGACTAAAACGATGATTGACTAACAAAGTAGAAAAAAGTTAGTTATCTAGAAGACATTGATTGAACGACCGAGGAACTTTCGGCAGAAATTGTCTGCAAAGAAATTTGAACTTTTGGTAAAATGATAATTCGGTGTGGAGAAAAAAGTTATTTTCTGCAATATGACAAAAGACTTTTTATTCCTTTCCTCGTTTTATTTCGTTCCAATGACAGTTTGGAATTTTTACCTTGTTTTCGTAACAATCTCTTGATTACGCTTTCATTTAAGCTGCCATTTAAGAAAAGGGTAATGATGAAATTTACATTTGCTTAGTAGTTCCCGAACGCCGGCTCCATATAAAACGTGGATCATTTTAATGCCGCATTGTTACAGTTTGCGAGTGGAGTCATAACAGTTGATCCCGATTTTATTGCACTTCGGGATGCAATATGCAACCTTTTTGCACGTACATACCTGTAGAATACTGCTGAATGTAACATTGAACACTGTGAGAGTATAAAGGGTACCCTGCAGTTTTTAACTTCTTTATAAGTAACTTAACTTTTCATATGCTGCTGAGTAATTATTGATATTCATAACTTCAAGGTTTTTTTTATCTTCGTATTCTTAATGACAGTGAAGAGTTAACAATGATTCGTACTAAAAAGTTGAAACTGAAGTGAATCCAGAAAGATAATCAGGAACAGGTGTCAAACAATCCTTTTATATTGGTCCCGACCGCGCTCGCCAACGGGTAGTCGTAAAAACTTACCACTTCATCGAGTGGGTTTTATGAATCGGGTTTGATTCGGGCGGGCTCGGCGCCCTTCGGGCGGCGTCGGTCCTTTGGGCGGGCGGAAATTCAGTCTACGAACATAGCGGCGGTGGATTGTCGTGTTTCTGAACTTAAAATTTAGTTAACATCGTTAAATAAACAATTATTGTGGGTAATCGACGCGCAACAAGCGTGACTAAATTTGTTCAAAACTAAACTAAAGTACTAAAATAACATCTACCACGGTGTGGATAGTGTTTCAAGTTACTTAAAAGTGCAATTGGATTGTGAACAAAATTGACTAAGTACGTCGAGAATGTTGTTAAGGCGGTCCACTAAAAGTATGACATTTATTAAGGTGAGAACATGGTTTTGCAATTAATTTTTTTGTTAGTCTACGTCATTATTTTTAATCCGGGACAATTTTATACTACTTACAGTTCAAATAAGTAGTAGTAGTAGAGTAAGTACTTGTACAGTTTTAGCATACAATATAAACAAAATAACTGGTTCTTTTTATATAAATTATACATGGTTATTTAATTACTTATGAGTAGGTACTCATACTAAAACTACTATAGCGGAATAATATTAAACGAATTTTACTATATTTTATTTATCCTACGTACACACATAGGAAATTTCTATTTCTAGATGTAATATAGATTAGATATCGACATATTACCTACCTCGACAAATGGTTCATCTAATGATAATGTTTGTTTTTCTATAGATTGTGTCTTTGGTTTTCAGGAGGTAGGGATTGAGTGTGTCTGATAATGAATTTTTGTATTTCGGACCCGCTTTAAACAACTATAAGACGTATTATCGCTCTTCAAACAATATTTACCACTAGCCAATAACAGCCTTCAATTTATTTTGTGGTGTCTATCGTTACCCAAAAGTTTTCTTAGGCGGCCTTATTCTGAGTACCTACCTATACCAATTCTCTATCTTATGATCTTTCTGCATTGTGTATTTGAAAGAATATGTACACAATGGGCTGTTTAATTAGCTACACGTCAAGATTCAAGAGAGGTCCCTACTTATATTTACTTGGAGGGCGACCTGCGTAAATCTGATATTGTTCATAATCAACATAGGCTTGTTGTTAAAGAAACAACAATATTTGGGTATAATATCCATGAGGAGTAAATTGTATTCTTTTGTACTTTTTTTCTTTATTTAGGCACATAAATGTGGGAATGGTCGTTTTGTACGTGAATGGTCGCCCTTAACACGGGACTCCTTGAATAGGAACCCTTATGCATTTTTTTTAAACTGAGTTAGATTGTTTATGGTTGGATTTGTCGATGATCGCAATACATAGTCTATGACTAATTGATAAAGAAAAAGATGATGATTTATTACGTTTCTGAAGAAATTAAAAAAAGAAAATATTTCGGCTCGGTGTTTCTCTTCAATATTTACACATAAATTCAACTTCAAAAGTACCTTTGTAGGAGAAGAACTTACAAACAACTCCTATTAAGTTTTTATGAAAAAACGTACATACCTTTACTAAATGAAAACCTATACTTATCGCAAGCAGACCTATATTTGAACCTTGTTCCAAGGCAAGGTGTAATTAAGAACCTACAACGATAGTATACAAGTAAAAAATTGGGTATGATGCTTCTAGTTAGCTTAAACGGGCTTAAAGTTCTCTTTCCCTAAATCAGGACGATGTAATAAGAGTTAGGATCTCTTTTTAGGGTTCCGGACCCAAAGGGTAAAACGGGACCTTATTACTAAGACTCCGTTGTCCGTCCGTCTGTCTGTCTGTCCATCTGTCACCAGGCTGTAACTCATGAACCGGAATAGAGAGTTGATATTTTCACAGAAAGTGTATTTCTGTTGCCGCTACAACAACAAATACTAAAATTAAAATAACATTTGAAAATAAAGGGGGTCCCCATACGAAATATTGACTATTGAATACAGCGCGAGCGCACTCTAGTAGCTTATATTTAAAACATATGATTAGCTAATGATTTGACAATACTTAATGCTAATATCTAATACCTACATTTTGGTACGGAAGCCTTTATGTGCGAGACCGACACGCACTAGGCCGGTTTTTTAGAGTATCGGACCCTAAATATCGGTTAGTGTAATACCCGCATTAGGCGTGATGAAATGCATAGTCACGCACTTTTGATGAGTGGTAAAATAGTTCGTATGAATACCTAACCGAGTTCGATGGATGGACTGTTGACAATGTATTCCTAAAACAAACTAAAGCAAATGTAATAACGAACCAGAGATTATGTTAATACTTTATTAAATTGTATTTTTATGCAGCAAAACTAGGTTAGAATTTTTTAATCACTGGCGTATACCAACTAAAGGTATTTAATTTTTTCGGGAAATTTATTGAGAAGTAGGGGAAGCCGGTAAATCTCAAAGAAAGAACAGGTAAAGAGCATCGCGTTTCGTCGAATATCTTGTTTTTTTTAAGAATTTTATTCGTAATCCTTTAACAAATACTTTTTGGACACAGCATTTTAAATTGCATAACTAGGTATATTATGTCAAGATCAGATATTGGTCAAGATATATTTTCCCATCTTTCGATCAAAGTCAAACCATCACTTTCGATATCCCGTAACGTTTGCTGTCCACAAGTCTCAATTGACATCAAGGGTACTTCTTGAAAAGACTTCAATTTCAAGTACAGACTTACCGTTGTGCTCAACACAGTGGGTTGTCAGTGAGTGGTCTCGCTGGGGCTCATAAAACAGGGCATTTTATGACCAACTAGCGAACTGTGGGTTTGCATACTGTGCATTTTACGGGCAAACGTTATATAGTTGCCTTTTTATGCCCGCGACCCTAGCAAAGTATAGATGTTGGTAATATTACGATGTGTAGTGTATTTATATAGGAAATGTAATGTATACTAGTTTAGTTTTTCTTTGCATGAAAATATTAATATCAAGAGATTGTAATAAAAACACAGTTCATTGTTTCAGCTTACTTAGGACTAGACTACGCCCGTGTGGTAATCAGAAATATTTATTACGTCCCTATTTTTCGTACCTACACAAATATAATTATTTCAACATCTCATACCTATTAAGGCAGTTCCAATAATTACCCTTTAAAACTGGATAATTGGGAAAGCATGAAGTCACAATAGTCGTTACGTTACTTACGTTGAGCTGTCGAATGTGTCACGTCCCTCCAATTATTATCCGCGGCCTGTATTTATCCAAACGTATTTATCGGGACGATTTATTTATCGAATTACGCCACGACTACTATTTAATTAACGCGGGGCGAATTTGGCAAATTGCTTGAATTAATATTTGCCAAACCAGAATCGGAACGAGGTAAACTTTTGGTAACTAGCTGCTCGCCATTGTTGGGAACCAAATGTCCGATTGGATTGAATTGTCGCTTTTATTGAATTGTGGTTTTTACTATAAATTTGCTTACTTTTAAACAAAAGTTATCTAAGTTAAATTGTATTTGTTACTGTTGGAATGTTACTTGTAGTTTACAAGTAAATTGTTAAGGTATAATGAATAGGTATACTTAAATATTTCCACAATATATCATGGCTTGCGCTACATAGTTACTTTTCCTATATGGTAGAGCTAAAGGGGGAAAGAGTAAGCAGTACTAGTGCCTAATGGACACTTGAACGTTTCTAATGTAGCTATGGTGACTCCATACAAAAATTCTAAACCATAATAATGAGCGTAATGTATAACGTTTAAGCGGTTTAACTAAAAACCATTTGTTAAATTATTGTAGTCTCTACATTTGTCATTGGAAAACAGTCGCAAAGTGCAATGGCTAGTTATCTGTCCGACACTTGGCCGGTTCGTTAGCCACTAAGGGGATTATCGGGGTCGCCTCGTACTCGAGGTGGCCTCGCGTGGCGTAGCACCACACACATATAAGTATACTTAGTTAATTTAAAATATCCCTTATATACCTGCATACGATACAAATCCGAAAACGTATTTAATATACATATTTATTACGAGTAGTTCTTCGGCCCCGGGTTAGTGCGCACTCAGACTGGTATTTTATACGAATATTGAATACTCGTGGGTACAAAAACGAATAGTGGAAGCGTTATTTATTTAAAAGAGTGTTCAAATAAAATTTTACGTGGTCGTATGTAAAAGTGTAAGTACGGAATCTACCTAAGTCGATTGCGTAAAAGGGACTTATTCCTATATTATTGCAGGCTACTAAACTTTTACACATACTGCAATATTTTATTTTTCTTATATTCCAGCTAAGTATAACACGTTGTAAGTAAAATACGTCAGTATTTTCTCTGGTGTCTAGGGTATTAGTACGTTTTTGGTCCGTTAGGTATGCGTAGAATATATTATCCAATTCTTTGGCAAGATAAGTAACTAGATATCTATATGGCATACTGTTAATAAATTTTAAATGTAATAAATACACGGCTGCTCTAAAGTTACTACAGTTTCACTGATGAATTGGTCTAGACTCTAAACGGTTAATATTCATTACGTTCTTTTCGTTGCCCTAGATGGGCTATGGGCGGATAAGTAAAAAACACATAGTGCGATAGAGAGTTAAATTATATTATTAAAATAGAAAACGAGACATCGTTCATGTAGTGAAAAAAAAACAAAGTGAAGATCATTGACAGGTTCCATAGAGTTTTAAAAAACAACAGTAATGTAGGCCACACTTGCATGAATGAATCCCGCGAGAAGCCTACACGCCCGATCGCATCTGAGTGAACCTATGGATAGAATTCTAAGGTATTTTCAGATAAAATGATATTGATATTCCATCATTTCGCTAGGTTATCCTTTTGATAGGACACCATTTCCTATTAACCAGCTTAAATTGTACCGACGACACACATACAGATTTACGGATATACTTTGTCTCCTCGCTGCGGATCAATTATCTAAGACCTAATTTTAGCTCCATTGGAATCTTTAAATGCCATTCGACATTATTGATCCTATTTGCATATAAATAAATGAATATCGTCAGACTTACAAATCAACTGTATGGTCCCAAACTAAGCAACAGGTACCGTACAATGGACTGGGGGTGATCCCAGTGACACCCTGACCAGGGCAAATTATCAAAAGGCCGTTTCCGAAATTTACATTTAGCGGGAATCGAACCTGAAGCCACCCGATGCAGTGAGCCGAGCAGCTTACTCTCGGAACACTGCGCCAAGCGATCGTCATTATTTCAATAAGTAATTGAATTAACAGTATGAATCAACTGTGAAAGAAAAAACACGTAAGGTAGAAATCCTTTCCATGCCTATTCGCTACGGTTCAATTAGGCAAGATCTAACTAAAGAGACTAATTATAGCTTCAATGGAATGAAATAGCGAATGTTGAATTCGACGTCATCGATCCACGTATACCTACTAGTGAAATCCACCGATTAATTAACGAGTCTCTTGTTACGAGGGACTCTAATCGAATTTATAAATTAAAAGGTACTTCCCACAGTTAAATATTGTCATCGACTTTAAGATTAATTGATTCAATAATTAACGTTTTTGATGTGACGACAATGCATTCTCCGAGATATATCTTATGAACGCGATGATTTATTAGGTACAATATCTGCTAGCCCTCGGTTGGTTTTATCGAAGATTTGATTCTAATCTACCGACGATAATAATTTTTTTATTGTACCTACTCAATTTGATGGCAAAATGTTTAGTAGGTAAGTAACAAAAACAACATTGGCAAAGAATAATGTATTTTAGTGTGATAACAAGGTAGCAAATTATACGATTTTAAATGCCCCGTGGCATGTCTCTCCTGTTCAAATTTTCCTCCCAGATTAGAGTAAAAAATAAATATTTTATACATGCCGCTGGCCCGGTCTGTGAGCTAAAGGATGAAACGTTAAAATTTAACCAATGACGATACCGTCTACCGTAGTATGAAATTGTAATTCCCAAAATATGGCAATTCGTTTCTGTTATTAAAGTTGTCCACTATGTTGGGCTTTTTAGAGAGATACCTACTGAAATATTGTTTTTTTGTAGGTAAGATGATTTCTCACTTATCGTCATATGGGTATTTATTTATATTTATGGATTTATAATATCGGTTCCCTTACTATAGGCACCTAATTTATCTACTAAATGGAAAGTCACTGTTGATTTAAGAATTTTCTTTTGATGACTAATAAAATACTTTGCTTCCTCAGAAAAGTAATAACAGAGTGAAAAGTTGACAATAAGTTAGAAATCAAATAAACGGATCGTTATGCAAAAACTTGGCGCAAATTGTTTGTAAATCCAAACTCGCGCTAATAAATGATCGAACCTCATATAGCGCGGTTTAATCAAAGGGATACATGTGTATTCTATGGAAATGTTATTAATAAATCTGCAAGCTGCATCATCATCATCTGGCTTATGCTGTACTACTGGCCTCTCCTATGGAAGCCACTGAGCTCGGTCTTCACTTCAGCTACTTGGAAGAGGCTTTCAGGCGGCTTGAAAAACTCTGACACCAGGTTGGCCACTAACTATACGATAAGAAAAAGAAGAATAGGTGCAGTCATCTACTAAATATATCTCAATTAGCAATTAATTTTGACGGTACCAAAATTTAACTAAATAAATAGTTCATAAAAACATTAAGTAAAATATTCAAGGTACTAAGTCGAAGAAAACAAAGTCATAAAATGGTAGGATACCTAAATCTTCAGAGAGCATGTATGCAGGTCCCTAAAAGGTCGGCGCCGTCTACCAGCCTTCCAAGGCAGTAAATAAAAATGTTGACTAAATGATTTCTTATCAAATAGCTTTTTTAACAATTTCGTAGTTAAACGTCCAAAATGTATTTGTTACCAGTCCATTAGTTGCTCGCCTCGGTGGAACGTTTTACTTGGTGCTTTTTAAGAGGAGGGTTCGAAATTTGGTTGATTTTCTATTCTACTTTTTCTTTAAGTAAGTATGTGGACTAGGAATCTTATATTTAGATGTATGATTTTTGACTATATTATCTTGAGTATCTTTAAATCCAAATCACGATTTGATGAAATTTTCTCGATAAAAAAAATTTATGAAATGAGCTCTAATTATTTACAATTTTCCTTGCTACCACGATGTTTTTACGATTTAGATCACGAAATTATTTCTAAAACATAGCAAATAATGATATCTAAACTACCCTTCAACCATATTTTAATTCATGAAGTAGTTTTTTTTTAATTCAAGTAAATGTGGTTTGGCGCTTACGTTGTTTATTTCCGAGCGCGCGCACAATATCGCCATCTCACATTTTAAGTACTTGAACTAACCATGTCTCTCTCTAACTTTGTATTGTCAGTGTCCGCTCGGACTTGTTCGACGTCGGACCTGTGAAGGATTTTTTAAAAAATATTACGAAAAAATATTACGGTCGTGCCACATTACAGGTACAGTACAGTATTTACAGTCCGCCGACGCCTATGATAAATAAATAAATATCCTTGGAAATTCTTTTACACATGACTACCTGATCCCAAACTAAGCAGAGCTTGTACTATGGAAACCAGATAACTGATATTACTACATATACTACTTTTTGTTTGTAAATACAAACTAAATATACACTTAATTACACCTAGACTCGGGACATGCGGACATGTTCATGCACACAAATGCATGTCCTGGGCAGGAATCGAACCTACGACCTGCACTGCAGCGTGATTTTCGTTTGCTTTTCCTTGTCTTGTGTAATTTCTTTTCATCTCTTGTCATTTTGTGTCATCTCTTGTCATTTTGTGTCATCTCTTGTCATTTCATAGTTATTCGTGTCATTTCTGTAAAAACTCCCTATTTCGCTTACTGTTATATACTTGCAGCATGGTCTTGGGCCGACAGTGGGAATACATTGCTTGTCAAAACAATGGAGTCGCTTTATTGCGTTTGTTGTAGGTATGGATGGGCAAGTAATAAATATATCATACATCAATAAATTATCGTAAAAAATAACATTACAGATATGGATAGGAAAATGTTTGTCCGTCCTATTCAATCTATTATATTATAAACGAAAGTAACTCTGTCTGTTACCTTTTCACGGCTAAACCGCTGAACCAATGTTGATGAATTTTGGTATGGAGATAGACTGGGTCTTGGCGGAGAACATAGGCTACTTTTTAGGGTTCCAAAGGGTGCTAACGGGACCCTATTACTAGGCCTACGCTGTCCGTCTGTCTGTCTGTCCGTCTGTCAGCGCGGGCTGTATCTCACGAACCGTAACAGGTAGAGAGTTGAAATTTTCACTGAATGTGTATTTCTGTTGCCGGTGCAGAACAAATACTAAAATTATAATAACATTTAAAAATAAATATCAAGTCTCTAACTTGATATTTTTGATGTGTTTATTCTACGGTGGTACGGAACCCTTTATGTGCGAGTCCGACGCCTTCAGATCTTATGAATGTTTTCTTGAAATAAATATAGTGTATTTTAAGTAATTAACTGGCCAACCCTCAGGTCCTACCTACCATGTTAGGATCTTTTTCGTTCTAGCGGGTGTAAACCGTGATTTAACGAGTTAATGTGATAATTTTTGTATTTAAATTATTCAATTCAATGTATTTGTTTCAGACATAGTCCAATATTGATTATTAAAATTATTATAATTTCACAATAAATATAAAACAATAAATAAAAGTAAAATTAAATTAAAAAAAATAAAAAAATATTTTTTATTTTTCATGTTTTATCATTAAAATACAATATAATATAACATAAATTAAAATAAAATACAATAAAATAAAAACCTACCCCTAATTAAACAAATACCGTCCGCGTGGGATACTGGCTGCATGTCCTCCCTGTATTCAAGCTGTTCCTGTTGTCAAGCGAATTTTTTGAGCAAGGAAAGAGCCAGCCCTCTTGTCACCTGTGGCGGTAACCAGTCTAAGGGTGATTTTGATAGATAAAAAAATAAAGATAAAAAGATAAACAATAAATAAATGCATGGTTAAATCAATAAAATCAATAAAAACTGAAAATTAAATTAAAAAAATAATTAAATATGGTAAAAATAAATATTATGACACCGCTGATGACTTCATGATCGGCATCGAAGTTAAGTACCAAAGTATTCCTTTGCCTACGAAACATGAAAAATATACTCATATCCGGCAGTCAGTCACTGACACAGAGTATGTACATTTTTACCCGACTACGGTGGGCGGAGGGTTATGATTTTGACCGATATGTATGTATGTTCATCTGCTCCCGTATAACGTCCAAACTATTTTTATCATAATAATTTGACTAATGAGATATCGTTGGACGCGTCTGGATCGTCCGCTGGTTATAGGCTATTATACGATCGAAATATTGTTATACGTATCTATCAGCATATTGTAGGTATCGTTTGTCTTCTTTTGACTTACTTTGTCTTCAGCAATAAAAACAACATAGAAATTAAATTATTTTTTTCAAATACACTCGACATAAAAATCCCATATAAAACGAAAAAAAATATTTGAATATTTTCATCCATTTCATCTATTTTAAAAGGTGCACTGGGACATATTATTTTAATTGTACGAATTAAACAATATTGTTCCTTCAAAAAATAACTATACTATAGTCTACTCCATAGCTGTTCTGTCCTAGCTAAGCGAGAGGGATATATCCTTCGGCAGCTCACGCGACGCTAGCCACACCCCGAAACTAAAATTCATTTTTTTCTTGTATCGTCTTAAAGAATTGTTTACGCGCTCCTACCTATATTTCAGGTCGGTTGTGCGAAGCGCCGGGCTCGGCTGGTAGCAACAACTGTTTAGATAGGACAAAAGCTCTAACTGGGCCACTTACGTCGTACTGCTGCGCTACTTTCTGTACAATATACATGTCTCAGGGTTGTACGACTTTATGACTTCCTTCTGATAGTAATGTATAGGTATGTTGCCTGTTGGTACGTTTGTTTGTAGTCGCTGCGACTTCATAGCGCTGTGATTTATTATGAAGACGAGACCTGTGATTTTAAATGTGTATAATGAAGCCGAGGCTGGTTTCTTTTTTATTTAAAAAGATATATGTAATTTCACAAGGGACAGTTCTATTCAGGTTAATATATTACACTTAAAGTTAGCATACACAATTGATGGCCGATGGGACAAAAAGGTTCTTGAGTGGCGACCACGTACCGGAAGACGCAGCGTGGGTAGGACCCACACAACCAGTGGACCAACGACCTGGTGAAGGTCGCGGGAAACCGCTGGATGCAAGTGGCACAGGACCGGTCGATGTGGAAAACCTTGGGGGAGGCCTATGTCCAACAGCCGACGTCTTTTGACTGAAATGATGATGATGACACAATTTTTGTGTGCAAGTAGCACTATGTTGATCGGCTAGATATTCTGAATCATAAACCAGAACCACTGGTTCAGTATTTCATACCAGCATGTGGTTTGAACATAAAATGTTATGATATTTACTTGTATCGCGTGTTCCGTTATTTGTAGTTCAAGAAACTGAACTACATGCACATGGTATCACGTTATGTAATAGCTGCCTACTTCAAACTGGGATCGATTTCTAAATCTTTAAGGTAAAAGCATCGAAGCTTACCGTCAAATAAGACTACCTATATAACGTAAATGCGATGATTAAAAAAGTATATCCACTGGCGGCGTCTTCATCAGGCGCATGCCTCGCGCGAGTACTCACTTTTGACGTCAGAACGCATAGACGTAATGTCATAATATGAGTGCTCGGGTGAGGCATGGGCGCCATATGGACACATCTACTTAAAATAAATTCTAACTACACAAACTTCAATACCACGTAATAATAGGTCTCGGTCACAACAATTAAACTCAAATAACACTTGAAAACAACGATAAAATACCGGGGCACAACTATAAATTCGTATTTACGACAGTTAAAATAGTTGAGCGGATGTGGCATAGTTTGATTTGTGCTTTCTTGTCAAGGGCTGGCTTTGTTTCAAATATCGGGAAACGAAGCACGTCCTCCGGCGTGTGTTGAATTGTAATCTAGCGTTTTCAATATTTTTGTTATAAATCGAACGCGTATATATTACGACGGTATCGATTCCGCCGACATATCGTTGGGATAGCCAGTCGTCTTGCGGTATAATTTGTAAAACATTCGTAGTGCTAACTTCTCACCAGGATGATTGCGGTTTGATTGTAGAGTAGGGTATACATGAATTGCGTTCTGAAATGTATATATTTTTCGACATGGAATATTATTACCACCACTATATATTAGTAATTATATAATTTTCAAGGTACTAACTAAAGGACCTTTTGTTGTACATAGCTAAACAGAGTTATTAAAATTCACAAGGCATCCGGCCAAAAATACGAAACAAACTCTTCGTTAAAAGTCGTCGTCGTATTTTTTTAAAGATTGTTATGTAAAACACTCGGCACTCTGCGTCATTGTTGCGAGCGAAATCCTTTGGTAATTTGAATATTTTTGATGCCCTCTCTCACCTCACTCCACGTTTCTATGAATCTACTAAATTCTTGAAAAAAGTCACTTGGAAGGGACCGTTTTCCCTCCGAATACTCATTGAATTAAATTCAAGAGGTGTGAAGGTCCTCGCGTTAAAAACCCTTATTTATTTTAAATTTAAATTGGGTTCTGTTCGTGATACAATTATTAAGGAGCAGGGCGGGAATAAATTAATCATGCCAAAGTAGATACTCAAGAGGAACCCATTTCTGGTACCTACGTAATAATAATGACCAGCATGAATATCTAATTAATTTTAGGTGGGGAGATAATTACGATACTTAAGATGGGTCCTACTAATGCTAAGAGGGAAACTTTCATAGAATGAATATCCAGAGCTTTAGTAAATATTTTAATGAGGTTAATTTTAGGCGAAACCTAAATTGTGTCAGACCAAAACAATCTGGCGGATTTGCTGTAAATTGACCAAATTCGAATAACACGAGATTTAATAATAACGAGATAACAATTTCATTAAAAAAACATGAAAAATTGACACATGAATTTTCTTACGAGTTACTATTATCTAGTAAGTACATTGTATGAAGAAAGTAATACCAACCGCGTGGCACCAATTTAAAAGGAATTTCAGCAAAAGATTGCGTAGAAATTGGATTAAGTACAAAGCAACCTTTTGGGGTTTCAGCAAATCTCTTTGTAGATTGTTAGTTGCGGGTGTACTTTCTGTCTTATTTTGCTCGTTTTCTGGGTTCATTTCAGATCTGTTTTTATATATTTTATAAGTAAAAGTTACTGCTCGACGTTTTTTCTTCATATACTTAAGTGAATTTGGGGCGTACGTGTAGGTAACGTTTAAATTATGAAGCCCCAAATGTCTTACCTACAACAGAATTTAAGAAACCTATACATTTTTAAAATTCTAAACGTAGAGCCCTATTCTGTATTGGTAATAAAACTGAATAAAAAGACCATTCCATAAATTTATTGTCTGCGCGTGTACTCATTGTTTTGTTTTTCTAATACTTAGTTACTATTGTTTTCTTCTAAATTTGCGGTAGACAGTTGGGCTTTGTTCGCATGACATCGATTATGCCCTAACCTTGCTTGTGCCTCATTATGTGTAGATTTACCTACATAAGCACGTAAAAATATGATGTGAAGTATCACCCTCAGCCTACCTATTCTGTAATGACAAAGTCATATCTCACCCGTGAATTTTCTAGTGAAATGTCAAATTATCAAATTTTACATTGAAATTTTATATATAGGTCGTACCAGAAAATTCACGCGTGAGATATGAGTTTTTCTTAAAGAAAAGCTACCCTCAATAAACAATGCGATATTGACGAACTTTTTTTTCTTATAAAATAATGACCCCTGTATTATAAAATAGGTTAATTATTTAGATTTTCCGTTTTTATTGTGGCATGAAGCATTTGAAACGTTATTAAGAATGGTAATGAGTATTGTCAGAATGATAATTTTATTCCGCAAAGGGTGATTGCTCTGGAGCTTTAACCGCGAATTGTAAACGATGTTTTTGTTTTAAGGAATGCAAGTTTCTCACTCATGGAATTATGGAAAATACTTGCCCTTTTCATTTCAAAAATTAAATGAAAAATAATATTTTCCCTGCTGTATGCATTTATAGTGAAAAGTATGTATATCTTTCTATCGCCACGAAGACATTTTTATTGACTTTAAGTTATCATGAGCTTCAGATCATTTATAGGCTACGCCGTAGCCGCTACGGTTACTGCTTACCATCAGGCGGGTCGTACGCTTATTTGCCACCTTAGTCACCTAAAAGAAGAAAAAAATAAGAAATGTATAGCATAATTCGTTGACCGAAAAGCTCGGCTTATAAGTGTCTATTTCAGTCTCATCTCAGAGCGAAACTGAGACCGCTTCGAAATTACGCCCCGCTTTTAGTATCTTCAGCAATATTACGTTTATTCCGCAAAAAGCTCCTGAAGTTTGTGCGCAAGCTATATTGCCTCTTATAAGAGAGTGACGTTATATTTTAAAAATTCAATCTAAACGAATGTCATATTTTAACTACAAAGCATTATACCTATTCTCTTTCAATATATTCTTGGTGAGAGCGCAAAGTGTGTGATTACTTATTTATTTTAACACCTACATAATGTAAGTAAGTGAACAACAGTACATGCAAAATGGTTCCCAAGCAAATTGCAAGTGTAATGGTAATTAATAATTCAAGCATTAAGCGGTCAGTGTAAGCTTGTGTACAGCAACACGAGAAATTAACACCAACTTGAAGTTCGTGCACACCATTAATGTTCCCATGATATTTGAGATTAATTACACGCTATGTCACAAGACGGCGTGCTGTCGGATTACGGGCCCTGACGAGGGTCACTACATTTGTTCAAACTTCGTGCAGTAACATAAACTAGTCGCCGTTTAAATAACAAACACGTATATTCGTATGAATATGATGGTGGAACGTTTTTGCAAGCATCCAAGTGTCTCGGGACGAGTAACTTTCGTGGGACATACCTAGCTTAAATAGACTCACGACGATTCATGTTAAATTTTATTGTTGAACACGTGTGTGCAATTCATTGTGGACACATCAATATTTATTATGTATACCTATTAAAATACGGTCCCAAGGCATCTTCAGTTGTGTTAAATGAGAAAACAGATCTTTCGCATTATATTTTATTTTGCCCACTCGAAAATTGTATTACTTACTTAATACACAACTTAAATTGACTGATATACAAAATCCATAACATAAAACCAGTTCTTTTTTATTTGGGCTGACTTGACCACCAAACATTTTTGGAGTAGTCTTCTCAACCACGCTCATCTTTTATCTGGGTTATGTGAGTTGAACTCTAACAATTGTTGATGTGGTATTCTGACCCACCCTCATGTGGTCCAGTGGGCGAGTATACCAAAATTACAGAGGGAAACTCACCATTGGATGAGTTTTTGTGGGTGAATGCCACCTAAGCCCTCACGAGACGTGAGCGATCCTAGCGTGATAACCTGGAAATTAAGATTTCTTATGAACAAATGACAGACAGTCAAGTAGGTTGATGTGAAGTAATTGGTGGTAAAGTGAACCGGCTGACAAATGGCCGTTTCCCCCTTGCTTTCACTCCATGTCACAATGGGAACACACCAATTTCTCACGATGTTCCGCGGGCTGCATCACAATGTCGGCAGGGACACTTACGTGTTTATTATTTCCTTACAAGTAGGATTAAAGACATTCAATTTTAGCTACGAGTGTTTGGTGTCAACATGTGAAGAGTATTATGAAAATGTGTTCTAGAAGTACCTAAGTACCTAGAAAGACCCAACCATTATTTGGAAGTGTGTCATATAGCTATCTATAATATTATAGGGAGGTATTTTTGCACTATTTACGTACTTGTAACTTGAATACAAATTGTTTGAAGGATGTTTTATAGGCCATAACAACTAAACTCCCATTATCCTTAATTTCAGGCCCCCGAGTCTGTCAATTGGTATCTAATATTATCTTCGGGAATTCTTCTGAAATGTGAAATATTAATGTTAATTGACTTAGGGCCCAGGAGTTCAAATGCCTTTTAATTTTGATTTCCTCTTAAATTATCGTTTGTCCGAAGTGCTAAAACTACTTTGTAAAATTGCTTATAATTATAATAATTTAGCCCTTTTAACGTCCCACTACTGGGCACGGGCCTCCCCTCAATGCGAGGGGGATTCAAGCCATAATCCACCACGCTGGCCCAGTGCGGGTTGGTGGATTTCACATGTCTAAAGACATGCAGGTTTCCTCACGATGTTTTCCTTCACCGTAAGCAAGTGATAATCATATTAAAGTTATTTTAAAGTTAATTTTGATTTCCTCTTAAATTATCGTTTGTCCGAAGTGCTAAAACTACTTTGTAAAATTGCTTATGTATTAAAAAAAATGCAAAGTTACAGATAACCTCTCTGTTTGTGTTTAATTTCGTATTAATTTACTAAGGTAAACACAGATCTGAGGCGACGGTCGCGTGCACTTTGCAAAAAATACTGCAAATTTTACTCTTTTAACACGTTACTTTCATTTTGCATGTAACATGCAAATTTTACCTGCTTCTAAAAGCACTCTGAATGTTAGCTACTTATGAACTCATCGGAACCACTGCAAAATTTACAATATTGTTTGCTACTAAACGATTTTCTGCCGGGGAAAGTTTTAACAAGGGTCCTCGTTGGTCCTAAGCGAAGTTTCGCGCGACAATATTTCTGTTTTCTTAAATTAAAAAGTTTTCCATAAGGATTTTGAAAGCAGTTTTTTTACGTTGCTTGGTTTTCGCTCTCGGTTTAGAGTGGTTCGCAAGTCAGCAGCCATTGAAACTCTATTAAAATTTGATATACTTATTCAATAAATTTTAAGTGAAAATATTCTCTCTATTTTCGAGTTCAGTTTTCGATTTACGTTCGACATGTCGACATGGAATTAGATTGTTCTTACAACTCTTTCACGTGGTCTGACCTGGTTTGAGTCAATCGAATTCGCAATGGGTCAGGTGGGCGCGCTTGTACGGGTTCGAGGTCATATAGCGAGTGTATTTGAAGTGGGTAGCGCTTGCGGAAGTAAGTGCTCGGTCGAGTAGAATCTTTGGCAATTTCCAGTTGGTTTCCGATATTTGGTGTTTTGCTTTGCGTTTTTTATAATCGGATTTTACTTTAAACGGCACTTTAAGGAATTATAATAGTGCTTTCTTATGTGAATAGTAGAATTTATGAAGGTGTAAGTACCTACCAACTTCTTCTCCGTCGTTATACTCTTGGTTGAGTGGCCGTAGTCATTACTAAGGCATTAGTAGCATTCTTGACAACTCGTCGCCATTTCTTATGCACTGCTGTTCTTTAAGTACACACATGAAGGTCGATCCAACGCATAGGTGATACTCCTACCTCTCCTACTTTCCCCTGTACCACGAGCGGCTCTATGGAGACGTCCCGACGTACCGTACCGTACCGTACCGTACGTCCTAAATCGTACCTATTTAGCAAGAAGTATACTTACATATATTCTAATATTAATAGGTGAAAACCAATTTCCAACTGAAAATAAAGCTAAGGTTCCATAATAAAAGTAAATTTCCCATTAAAACTTGTTGTCCACCATTACAGTTACCGCCCGAAGCCTTCGCCCCGAGACGTGCCACTCTATCGCACGCGATCGCGTGCTGGTAAAAGGCAACATAATACAATCACACATTGAATGACCCAACCAAATTTCAGTAAAAAGAATATATAATTTTATTAAAAACCTGTTGATTTTGTGAAAATACAAGCAATGGAAAGGAGATAGGCATTCCTGGGTAAAATTTTTAATGAATTGAGATATGGCTTAAAAAATGGCAAAATTTTTCTATTTCAAAATGTAAAAATATCGCCCCAATTCAGTTTCTAGAAAATGAGATATCTAAAAAATAAGTAATGTTCCCAAACAAACTGAATATCGATTAAACCTATGCGTAACTAATCGGGGTGAATCAGTTCATGAAATAAAACATAATAAAACCGTTAAAACCAGACGATTACTTCAATCTAAGTACCTAAAAACATTAGAACTATCATACTAAAATAATAGTTCCAAATAATAAACATTTACATAATAAAGATAAATCTTAAAATTGACTAACGATTACACACTGCTCGTTTCGTATCGTTCGTTAGGCTCCAAAAGGCTTGTACCCAGGGCCGTAAAACAAACTTAAAACGTATCGTTTGTTATTGCTTACGCGTTTTGAGTGTTTTTCCCATTTTATTGATATTTCCTCGACCTATCTTGCCTATTTTGTGAAGGAAGTGTGTTTATGACATAAATCGGACCGTTCGTACATAAAAATCAGCGATTTACATAGGTTTTTATACATAACCTCACTTTTACTTAAGTTAAAATGAAATTTATAACTCGGCTCTCAGATTTTAAGAATCCGTAGAATTTTCAGTGATAGTTTAATAATTATATTAGCTAACAATTGACACCACTTTCATGCTTTTAATCTTGGCCCAAGATTGTAGGAAACCATGCCGGTCTCCTTTAATCTAGTCCTGACAGTTTAGTAGTCTACTAGCCATTTGGTGGGTCTATATGACGCGAGTTTCCGCTCCCGAGCCATCAGTAATTATGTTTATGCGTCTCAATTTCAAAATTAACTAGGTACTTGGGCGCGCACTTGCCGCATATAAGCGCATCTAAATAGTCTGGAGAGTTCGGCTCAGTCTACTTGTCAATCTAGTTTTGTCGTCTGACCACGAAGACGTAATGTCATAAAATGATTGCTCGGGCACCGCTCGTCTCTTTTGGACGCACCCATTACTGGCAACCAAAGCCTGTGCTACGGCGCCACTCTGCCGCACGCGATCGCGTGTGTTGGTATAAAGGGCAACTGCAATTACACTTTCAGTTGCAAGGAATACCAAAATTGTGTTTTAAAATCTGGACAATAGTGTGAATTTCACTCTGGTTTTCTATGCTCCTTACCGTAAGAGAGTCGGAAGCCCAACAACCCCCCCTTTTACAACTACTCTTTCTCTGTCAAACTCCCCTTCAGATCGGCAACGTGCGAGCGATACCTTACGTGTTGCAGGCATCTATAGGGTACTGTCACTGCTAACATCAGGCAGGCCGTAGGTACCTAACGTATGTCCCGCCTGATGTTAAGCAATGACGCTAGTTTGCCACCTTAATAATAAATAAATAAGGTTGAGCAATTTAGTAATTGTTATTTATCAAGCGGCTCTCAACAAATTGTTGCCTTGTAAATGACCCATATTCAAACACGCAAATGTCGCTATTAAAAAGAAGCCGAAATTGGCAAGGTCCCGCGTGACTGATGTTGCGGCGGATTTGATTTTGCTATCACGCAACCCAGTGTTATTTCTGTGTTGAATTAGGCTCGCACTATTTTTATTTTTTTGCTTTTGACAACTTTATAACAAGCTCTTGTTAATATAGCATAGGGCTAGAACTAGAACGACATTCAATTATTATGTTTTGTCCCCAAAGAAGACCCATAGTAACTTCACGGGTATTAGACTAAAATATGTCGAGGATTTTGATGCGCTTGGCGCAGTGGTTCGAACGTAGGTCGCTCGGACTGCATCGGGTGGTTGCGGGTTCGATCCCACCAGAGGCAAAAACGGTATTTTCGTAATTTGTTTGGGTATCACTGAGATTATCCCCTTTCCATCGTACAGTACAAATAGTACAAGCTTTGCTTAGTTTGGGTCCATACAGTTGGTGAGTAGGTCTAGCGATATTTATTTAAATAGATACGATTATTTCATCCATCGACAGTCGATTTGAGCATTTGTTTTGGTTTAAGGTTAGATACCTACACTGCGTTTAGAATTGACAATCTAATTCCCTGTAAAAGGCAGCCGAAACGAAGCGCGCCCGAAGACCTAAAAACTCGCAGGGATTTCTTTAATTAATGACTGGCCTCAATTTCAGTCTATCCAATGTCTTGGGTTTTTAAAAGTAAAGCGGGACTTATTACACTGCAGAGAACGTTTACAAAATTATCGTTGGTAGGTTTGGTCATGATGTAGCTATTGGCTTCAATAGGTGATCCTCAAATAGCTGCGCCCAACAGTAATTGGAATAGGGTGCCTTCGATATCACCTTGATATACCTAATAGGTACCGGAATGAAATAACGACGCTTTTATTTTAAGAGTACTTAATACTTGCCTGTCTTCGTGGTATCTTTCAGGCATCGATGTATTATTTTAGCAGTGCTCAGTGTACCACTATATGCTATCGCATCTGATATCGCAGCACTTGTAATATACCTACATAAGAAGGGATTATTCACCGGAACATGATCCGTATTGGCAATATCGACAGGTTTTCAATATTATTTTCCGCCAGCTGTGTCGTACAGTTTTGTAGAATAAACTATTACTACTATTACTATTACGACTATCTAATAGTCACGTGTCTCCCTCTTTCTTGGTAATGTCTTTGCTTTAAGGCTTTTTTTTAGTAAAGAAAGAAGTAATAAACATCGTTAAGTTTTCATTTTAACAAAGGAAATGTAGAGTAAGTACATTTGAATTAATAATAATTGTAATAACAACAGAAGTATCTCTGTTTCTACTGTACCTACCCACCCTGAACCTGAAAATTACAACCGGTGATTACGCAATGCTTTGAATTGGGGAGGTGTATTTTGTAATTAGCGAGTCTTTGTAATCGCTTGGTTTTGTTTCCTTGGCATCGGATTAGGCAATCCCCGAAAATCTTTACAGTATTTTACCTACGAAGTTAACTTTACATTGTTTAGACACTTTAATTCAAGAAAATGCACATAGTAACAATATACCTATGATGCTGTTATCGAAATAACACAAAATATGGAGCAAAAGGAATAAAATATTCCAATAATGAGCAATAAAAAAACACTTTATTGAGGCATCAAAATGAGGGGTAACGAACGGTATGAATGGAATGGCAAAAATAAGATACAAGTCCGAGACTCCGGGTTCAAAATAAATAACGGGCTGTTAGCGGAATGGGTAAGCAAAGACTGGGAATCCCTGAACGGCTTCGCTCGTAAATCGGGAACAATCGGAGATATAAAATAAGCGGTTATATCGCTGATATAAAACATAACTGGGTTTAGTGATATCAAATCCAAGAGGCCGACCTAGATTAGAAGGCAATTATAATTTAAGTAGCTCTACAATGTTTCTTCTAACCATTTCGTGCCTTAAAGGAAGATAAATAGAAATTTAAATTAAGGTAACTTTTAAGTTTTAGTTGACTTTCCTAGAATTTAGGAATATTTACTTAAGTATTGAACTGTTTATGCACAAACAACAGAAAATTTTCTTGGAATATTTCCCATCTTCGTTATACAAAGATCTATTTCCGATAATTGCGTAACTTAGGAAAGAAAATAGATAGGACATTGTTGTGACTTTATTCTTTAATTCATGAAATATATTTAGTTATATTTGTTTTGAGCCACATTTAACATCTATTCCCTACCTATTTATTTAATATGTCTAAAGCAAACGAAGCCCCTTCTCATTTAAACGAGAGCACTCTCAATAAAATTAATAAAATCTCAGAATCAATTTATCTTCCTCACGCTTGGTTAGAAATTGTTAACAGTTTGATGGATAGTTAATTCTACGATGGGTACTCGATAATTATATTAATGGTATCTCAGTAATTTTAGCGAACTCATTTTAAGCTCTCTTGAATTCAAAACTATTTCATTTTACAGACAACGTATATTTAAAGGTACCTATCCATTACAATGTTGAAAACTGTTAATTGTTTGCAAACCCAAATTAAGTGGATAAACTCCGAAAAATTGTAGTGCTAATTTGAGACTTCAGTTAGTTTTTACAGTCAATATGTTTCATATGGCACGGACTGAAGATGCTGAAAATGGCCATAAAAATATTGAGTGGAGTAGGCTTTTAGTCTATTCTGATTTGGCGGAAACTACAATAGGGGAGTGTAAGCCCTCAAAGATCTTACTAGTAGGACTATCCGTAACCTAAAGGTAAGCCCACAATACGAAAAAGAAGAAGGTAAGACCATATTTTCTATAGTGTTCTTCAGTAAAGTTGTTTAAATTTTGTAAGCTTAAATTACAGCTCTAACATGATCAACAAAAGCCTCTTCTATCTATTCTATAGAATACGCAACCCAGGTAAAACTCAGTGCTTTGTATAAGGATAGATTCGTAATAACGTCGAATATCCGATACGCCTCTCCAGCGAGCACAATAGCCACTGATGTCTTCACTCGGAGATCTTACTAAATCCAGATATCGCCTGTCTGATTCTCAATACTGGCCGCCTACACCTATACCTATATAAAATGATTTATAAATAGATTGATTTTCTTCATGTTAAAGTAATAATAAAGATCCAAGTAGCGTAATTCACTTGAATCTTTACTATTATCAGGCAACATTTGCCAATATTGATAAGGTTTAATATAAGTTGGTACCCATCGTATACTTGGGTTCAAAATTACGAACCAGTGTGTTTATTTTGCTTGCTAGTTTCATAACGTAACAGTGTCATTATTGTTACTACTGGGCCAAGTCTCATAATTTTTTGCCAATGGCAAACCACTGGTCACGAATATTAACTCTAACTCTCTAACTGTTCACTAAGAATTATAATACCTATAAAAAATTATGGTCCTGGAAGGGCTATAAGAAACCCAAAACAAAAGCAATAATCTGTTTAGGGCCTCCGCAGACTTGCTACTTTTAGCATCGGCGACCGGCGATTTTGCAATTGTTTTGATGCTGCGTCGCGTTTCTTCGAGCGTGAACGTGCGAGACGCAGCATCAAAATCGCCGATCGCCGATGCTAAAAGGCCCTTAGGTCTGACTTCAAATTTTGAATTTTTAACACATTTCTCTAGTAAATATTTATAATATTTCAAAATCACGAAACAGATTGTCGGGTCGTATAGTAATAGAGGCCTTGGTTCTATGAATCCTTATGGATAAACAAAATTCCTCTTTGGTTGCAGATCCCACGGACATCCTCCCGGCGAAGAATAGTGAGGATTTGAGGTGAGTTGGTAAATGAACATAATCGATCATCCGTCGCATGGTGGCGGGACGGCGGCGGCGCCTAAACCCACTTAATGGACATTTAATGTGATATTTTCATAAATACTAGATATAAGTACAGATTTAGTGAGCTTACCACATTATCTTGGTAATTCGATTGTCCAGGGTGATAAAGGCTATTATATCAGTAAGTTACCGTCACATTATACGACGATCAATTATGCATGAGCGATTCTTTTCGCAGACGGAAGCTTGAGGAAATTTTGACATTGAATAAATCTCTTTAGCCAAAGCGGACGTATAAAGGTGTTAGTGGAAAGATGTTATACGGTAGGCAGGTAATACACATAGTTTTGTCATCTATTAATACTACTGAAAACATACAGGTGTCTCAAATTGCGAAATAATAATTAAGGTACATATATAAAAACAGTTCTTTTCTTCTCAACCCATTCCATTCCATTGACTTTGCCTACATAGATGTCTAATTAACTTTTTTTGTATGTTATTGTGTTGTTTATATACTCTATATTTTAACTTGTGAATTTTTTTGAACCTTTCTTGTTAACTTTTGAATCATATTCTTACTCTCTTTCTGCGAAAACAGAAGGCTTATTATGTAATTTGTATAACTGTTACCACCACTGAACTTAAAAGCTGTTGTTTTTCCTAGCTATAAATAAATAATTATACGATAGATGATATTTAGAGGTCTAGAAACAGACTACCTATACGTAACTATCATATTTTCGGAGTAAGGGGCCTTTGAATATTTGTTACAACTTTCGAGTTCCTGCCTTAGAATAGGTACATTCAATGGCCTAGCAAACAACATAAGCTGCATAAAGGAGTAGCAGCCACCAAATGCAAGAAAAAAATGTAAAGTAATTGTAACTACGTGAGTTTTTTTAATTGGCGGGATAAATATGAAGACAAGTGTTCCAATTTCATTAAAATTTTGATGCAATTTCCCCCAAGTATTATTTCATTATTTTGAGACTAAATGAGCGTAAAAGAATATAGTATTGTTGGTTACAAATTCTTGTGACTCCGAATAATTACAATATACTTAAATGGAAGTAACTAATATATAGGTTTAGGGTACGGAGTAGGCCCAGTTCTACAAAAATATTTACCCACTAACCGTACGCAGTACGGTGGGCCTAACATAATAATTTCCAACAATAGGCACCTATATAGGTATGTTTAGCTAGTAACTATATAAACGATGAACTATTTGGCGACTGGTTGGCGCAGTGGATCGGGCGTATAGGCCGCTCGACTCACTGCATCGGATGGTTGCGGGTTCGATTCCCTTTAGAGACAAATTTCGAAAACTGCTTTTTTGTAATTTGCCCTGGGGGCTTACCACAAGCTCTTATTGCGATTCAATTACAGGAACGTATTAACGTTTCAGCGACTTTTTGTGCAATGACGTACCTTATTGTCATGACAATAAGAAACGTCATTAAAACGTCGTTAAAACGTTCCTATAATTGAATCGCAATAAGAGCTTGTGGTAAGCCCCCAGGTCTGGATGACACTGGGATCGCCCCCAGTTCATTTTACAGTACCTATAGTTATAGAGACATTTAAACATTTAGCTGTTCACAACAGGCTTTACAAGGGTTTGAAGGAACAAAAGTGGTTTTTGGGGGTATAAGTAACAATCTTTCACTGCACAGATGCGTGGGTGTTATGATGAACTGTGTCGCGCGGTTCCCAATGCTTTTGAAATCGACTGGGTACAATAATATATAGGTACATACATACATACATATACTCACGCCTGTATCCCAAGGGGGTAGGCAGAGACTATTGATTGCCACGTGCTACGATTCTGACACACCTCTTTTGCTTCATCCACATTCATACATCTTCTTATGCACTGTCATATATAGGTGTATATATATTTTTAGTACATATAGTTATGTATAGGTATGTGTTTACCGGCAACCCTAAATTAAATGGGAACGTTCACGCTTCAACGGCTCCGCAGATCTGATATTTCTCAGAAATGCTAGCAGTAGGTACACAACAGAAAATGGATGTTTACACTTCACGGCTTGATCAAAGATCGAATTCCATGAAATTGAGTGAAAGTTAGTCTGTAAATGTCAGCCTAGCTACGAGCTTGTAATTTATTGCTATGTAATTTAGGTACATTTACATATGTATACACATGTACCTACATATATGTATATGTATGTATAGTATGGTAGTAGAAGGAATTTTAAAAATGTCACTGTGACAGTCCATATCATCCCACGCCACGTCATTTCAGAGTCGCGCCTGAAATATCGTATCAGTATCAGCTGATACTGGATTAAATATATAATCCCTGTTACATCAAGATCGAGTCCAGATGACACGTGGGCGTTTTTATGTGTACACCCACAGGCTAGCACACTAGGCAAGAAAAGCTGAAGTAGGGTTTCGTGTACTAGAATGAAGGTCCTTCAATTGTTTGTCATGCACACAGTTTGCTTAAACCAGGCACATCACAGGTAATGAGACAGTTTTTTTTTATAAGGATAAAATTCAATATCGGTCTGTCTGCGTCTGTGCATTCTTACAGCTATATTTTTTATACTATGTATATTACTAGCTGTACCCGCGGCGTCGCCTGCGCTGGATTTATAGGATTGCCTCGGTATATTAGGAATCTTATTTTATGTAAAAAAATCGTAAGGCTCAGTCGAGCTTACAAACAAATCCAACACTATTGCATCTATAGAATTTATAAAAGCTAAATAAATGCTCAGCAAAAAGTTGTATTGACGTCTTTACCATGCAAATATAACCTTAGTGTAATAAAAAATATGTTGACCATTCCATCGCACTTTGTTGCGAAAATTAAAATGTTTCACTATTTTCTCAACGATACGCTATTCTATATAAAACCGTGCCTGTCCTACCTATATAATAATAATATCCTGGGACATCTTTTACACACGGCTACCTGCGGGGCGATCTAACTTGAGTTTCAATCATTTCTAAACTGACACATAAATTTAGTTGTCAAAATCGCCAATTTGATGCACTTTGACAACTAAAATCGCCGAATTTTATGTGTCAGTCAAAAAATGATTGTAACTCAAGTTAGACAATTGCCCTGCTGATCCCAAACCAAGCAGAGCTTGTACTATGGAAACTAGATAACTGATATTACTACATATACTTTTTTTTAATTTGTAAATACATACTTAATATACATATACACCCAGACTCGGGACATACACACTTGCTCATGCACACAAATACATGTCCCGGGTAGGAATCGAACCTACGACCTGCAGCGTGAAAGGCGCTATTACGCCAACCACGCTTTGGGTCCGTATATTTAACTTTATGTTGCAATTATTATCTATTTTAGACCTATATTTTAGAACTAGGTTGGCGCTGTGGTTCGATCGTAGGCCGCTCGGCTCACTGCATCGGGTGGTTGCGGGTTCGATTCTCCTTAGAGTCAAATTTCAGAAACTGCTCTTTCGTAACTAACCCTGCAGGCCGATTGCGTAACTTTTTCGACAATGTTTCAATTGGTTTCGTTCATCCTGTGATGCTTTATCAATTGAAATTAATTGAAATCGGGAAAAGTGAAGTCCAAACCCGTCCCGATTTCAATAAATTTCAATTGATAAAGCATCACAGGATGAACAAACCCAATTGAAACATTGTCGAAAAAGTTACGCAATCGGCCTGCTGATCTGGGTGACACTGGGATCGCCTCCAGTTCATCTTACAGTAGCTATAGTTATAGAGATTTTTAGCTGTTCACGATGGCTTTACAAGCATTTCTAGGAACTGTTATGGTAAAAGCTTACAGAATTACTGATACAAGTACAAGCGTGTTTATCGATCGATCTCCGCGCAAAACTAGGCGATTACTCGCCGTAATGCCTATAATAAATAATTACGATGATAAATTACTATGCTCCGTGAATTTCGTTAGTAGTAGGTACCTACTTATTTTCCGCACGAAAGCTCGAACGAATTCCTGACGCAGACGGATGAACTCAATAGTAGTAATGAAACGAAATTTGTTTTTACAATATTACCTACCTAATGTAAATATTACCTAGTCTGATTAATAATTCAGTGGAGTAAAATGACAGCTATACATGTGAATTTATATTTTAATTGAATCATTTTTTTAAGAGTGATCATGTTTTTGTTATTCTTTAGTAAATAAAATTGAATTAATTTGAACCAGAATCATAAAAACTAAATTATTCATGATGAACGGATCAAATTAATTTTACGTTTGACATAAAAAGCTGTAATTTTACTCCACTGAATTACTTATTAGTCTTTTTACCTAATTAGATTTAATAGATATTCCAAAATTAATAACAAAATTTGCTAATTGGTAAAAGCAAGCAAATTATTGTGAAGGAATGTGCATGTTTGAAAGAAGCTTAAGTATCAAAGTCTTCTGAGTCCACTAGACACAATCAATCACAAATACAACTCTGTTTCTTATATTTCACAACTTTGGTGACAATAAATGTTCGTTAATGAAATTGCTACGAAACCCCTCATTATGCGTGGCCAAACACGCACTTCACCGGTATTTTTTTTTTAAGTAAAAAATTTCAAGCTCCTCTACTATAGTATCGGACTGAAATCTACTTATAATTTATAAGTTATAAATATAATATTCAATGTATCTATGTAGTTTAATAGGTACTCGGCGATAGTCTAGTGGCTAGTAAATAATTATCAACATCGTAGGCGGATGGGTTGAATAGATTGGCTCTCGCGCGCTCCAGCGGAGGAGTACCGTCAAGACATTAATGATTTTGTAATTATGAAAATAGCGATTCTGCTCGTCACGCCAGTTTCTAAACTGTGTAGGTACTAACATAATTGCGTTACACTACCACAACTTATTGAGAGTTATAACAGTGGATATTATAATGTCATGATGAGGCGTAAGCAATCGAAATACCTATTACTTAGTGGGTTGGTTTCTGTATCGTATGCCTAGAGTTTTGCACCAAAATATAAGTATTTTACGCACTCACCAGTATATTTTGTTAATATTTTACGTGGCTGAAAGATTGATTACTCAAGTTTTTACCGTCACCTCCGAATACCTATCAAAGAACATCGTCGAATATAAATGGTAGCACAAGACCTAAATTTCCCATTTTCTGAGTTAAGTTTAAAGTTACCCGAACGTGGTTAAACTGAGTGAGGGAAATGAGCTGAGAAGAGCTTCACAGATAAAGACTAGAATTTCAGCGTAAAGTTTAAAGGGTAGGTGCTTGAATCGCGGTATTTGTCGGTACCTAATTATTAGGTGCTTAAGTGATATTTCAAGTGGAGCAGCTGTCCTTTATAAATTACTGAAATGCGTCAGTGTTAAACTGAGTTAGACGGCCATTCTTATCGTAGTAAATTCTACTTTATAAACAACAATGAAAAAATGAATGCGCTCAATAATAATAATACACCATCACGCTTGTATTTCCCTAAGGGATAGGTGCACGGTAGTGCACTCACATTTCGGCGATAGTATTTTGGTTGCAATAATTATCGAGGCTATTGACATTACTGGGAGGCAACACACTCCCTCAATGTGTGGGGAAGTCGAGCCATGGCCCACCATGCTATCCAGTGCGTATTGGCAAACTTCGCACGTAAGGAAAATTAAGAAAATTAACGTAGTGTACCACAGACAGTGGGAAAATTATAATCTCTTTGGAGTGTACTTTACCATAGATCGTTGGTACAAGTAACTACAAGTAACTATAATCCTAAATCTATTGTCGCTCGCAATATACTCCCATGTTGACTACCTGCCGACTAGCATACCCAATGAGCTCTTGTTACAAGAATGAGTTCGAATATTAAGATTCCGTTATATGTAAGTATTCTTGTTATACTTAAGTATAACATTTAGTTTAAACATGCCAGATCGATATGCAACTAATAAACCAAAATCCTGATTTTCCAATGGATCTATTGGCCAAGATTTTCTACGACAAACTTGTAAGCGGTCCTCGTAAGTAATCTCTACCTATATGTTACTTGGCAGGTGTTGGCTTAAACGAAGCCGATGCTAAGCTGTGTTTCCCTTAGTCACTCCCGGCGGTGAATTAGTATTCTTTATCCGTCGCTTAACAGATAAATTTGTCGGTCGTCATTCGCATGTCGGTTACTATCAGTAATGCCTACAAAGAATGTTCTCGTAAAATTCGTGCGCAACGGCACATATATTGTGACAAATAAGGTCACGAACTCCTCTTAAATGGCTTTCCTTACGTTTTTCCTCAGGGCTTAGCGAGCAACACGTTTCGCACAGGTAGATAAGTTTTGTGTATTACGGCGTATGAACAACTTGGGTACCTAAATAAATACCTTCTCATTTCATTATTTTTTCATAGTTTTGCTCTATATTGATCCTTAAATAGTCGCCTATTTTTATTGGATAGTGAATTTCGCTGTCGTTTTTTATTGTAGATAATGGATTACAAGCAAATAATAGAAAAACCTTCCTTCTGCAGATTTCATGAGAATTTATTCCAGTAGCATCCCTATGCTAAAGAAGACATAACTAACAGACATCCCTAATATCAAGACTCACTTTTTGAAGAGAATTGGCGGAAATACGAGTTATGACAACCGGCTGCCGCCGAGCCCTGTGTCAGAGCTTAACTGAGGTCTTAAACTTATGACTTGCCAACTCTATATCATCGCACATGTCGGGACCGGTGACATAACGTTTTCTGCGAAATATGAATATGTCCTCGGTGAGTGACCTATCCGAATAGTCTCCAAATAGACCTTACTTAGATCATTTATCAAACGCCCACAATTTCTAGTCTAGCTTCCATAAAGAGGTTTGCTCTACTTAGTATACCATTCAACAGAACCATGCTTACTTAAATCTTTGTTGTCATTAATGAACTATAAACGAGACTATATAGATACGTTATACGCTCCCAATGTGGCACGTTTGTTAAATTGGCAAAACCAAGCTCAGAAGGGCTAGACAAGTGGCTGACGTCTACAAGCGTTCCTTCAAATCGCTACGCTTAATTTATGGAAATGACATAAGTCACGTGATCTACATAGCAACTTGTTGTTGATCTACATAGCGACGTTTGACATTTCCATACATTGTGAAGTCTATTCTATTCTATTCGATTAGCGTTCATGCCACTTGTCTAGGGGGGCAGTTTCCCGACGACTGACGAAAACGTTGCCGTCGTCCGACGAAAACATTGACAGTGCGTTTGACAGGTGTCTAGGTGACGACATTTAGAACGCCAGTATGTAGGTAACCCGTCTATATAATTTAAAGGTCTTTACTTGAATGATCATTAAAATTTGCTAACTTTATAATATCAAGAAGGGTAAATTACAAACGCTCGGGTGTGCGGCAGGATTTTAACACGAAGTTGAAACTCCAGAGAGGTATGCATCGAGTTACCTATTAATTTTTAATATAAAAACTTTGAAAAAGCGTGACCCACTTAAAACTAATTGAAAAATTCTGAATTTCAGCTTTTAACAGCGGAAAGAGTGATATTCTCCTATAAAATTAAACAAGAATTAAACTATCCCGCGGTTAATAGCCACTACCAACTCGGAGGCCCACAAGCGGCTCATTTAGCTACATAAACGGAACTTAATTTTAACGTTTCGCTAAAAGAGACGTAATAAAAGGCGCTTAGGTACATTTCCTTGGAAGAGTAGAAGGTCACTTGGGGAGTGTAGTCGTAAATAATTGGGACATTTTATCCTTGGCATTCAGGGGAAATTTATACCATGAATTAAATAATTCAAAGCTTTTTGTGCTGAATATTTGGAATTTCTACCTAATGATAAAAAGTTGCATTGAAGGAAGTAAGTAATTGAAATTATGATTGTGTATTGTTGTCGCTTAGCCATTGCCATTGAGCTGCTATACTGACCGATCCACTCATTGGTCGGTCAGAATACTGTCAGGATCCTGATTGGGCGTTCAGAATCAACCGACCAATCAGGGGGTTGATCTCTATAGCAGCTCAATGGCAATGGCAGTTCAATGTCTAAGCGACTTAGGGCCCAGTAAGAATACATACGAGTATCCAATCTACCAATAATTAATTTAAACAAAATTAAAATTGAAGGTTCGTTCTTGTTTTGTTTTCAGGGCTTACGAAAATTTTCCTTACATTAGGCCGCGCTCACTTTGGATACGTTTTCGTCCGAATTTTACTCGTGCATAGACACTGAGAAAAAATTTACGACAACAAAATGGTTTTTGTTATTCCCAGTAGTGTTTGTAATATTTTTTACTAAACGTTTTGTATTTACAGCAAATGTTTTATGTAATGTCTCGCATTTATAAAACATTTGCTGTAAATACAAAACTTTTAGTAAAACATACTAAAAAGACTACCAGGATCAACAAAAACCATTTTGTTGTCGTAATTTTTTTTTCTCAGTGGACGTACGAACAACACGAATGATCCCGACCTTCCAAGTACTACGAGAGTGCGCACACTGGGTGCGAGTTACGTACACGTACGACCAACTCGCACTCAGTGTGCGCACTCCCGTAGTACTTGGAAGGTCGGGATCATTCGTGTTGTTCGTACGTCTATACACGAGTAAAATTCGGACGAAAACGCATCCAAAGTGAGCGCGGCCTTAGGCGAGAAAACGTGACCCTATGCGGGGCTACATTATTTTCTTTGAACCCTGTGTGAACGTACGTGGCGTAGACCGCGCGTTAAATAAATTGTAAACGATATCCATTACGTAGGTTGGTTCTCCTGTCACGTCGTTATGAAGTACCTACGGACGGAATGTGGATACACTGAGTTCGCCACATTTACGGACACGTAGTATATTATTTTTCAGTTTCATTTTCAGTTCAGTAAAGTCCATCCATATTTCTGTGATAGAGTTGAATACTTATAACTAAACCTAGCACGCGAATAGAAACGAATACTTACTTCAGATTATTATAAACTAGCTGATACCCGCGACTTCGTCTGCTTAGAATTTGTGCTTCGAGTAGCCTAATTTTTCTCTCTAAGCTAAAACAACTTGAGAAATGATGGGTCTCCCATACATACTTTCGTCCCCTATTTCACCTTCAAGTTTTATTCTCGCAACAAAAGGTAGCTTATGTCCTTCTCCAAGGTACTATCTATCTCTAGGTATACCAAAATTAATTAAAATTAGTTTAGCGGTTTAGTTACAAACGTGACAGACAGACAGAGTTACCGTTGCGTTTATAATATTAGTATAGAAGTAGAGATGATGTTATTAAATTATTCAAGTTTAAGTGTGCAGAAATCTCTGAAAGTGCGATTTTTTACGATAAAGATCCGGATTATTGGGGCAATCCAATTGATATTTAAATTATTCACAGAGTTTTGTGGACTAAAGGATGAACCAGTGAGGGTGGGGTTATATTAAACCGTTGCCCTTTTTATTCTCGCGAATCTGAACTTTTGTTGGATCAAATCTTGGATTGTATAAATATTAACATTTAATACTTTGGATGGGCACTTTCTTGCTATTAACCCATTTTAAGTGGAGTTGGTAAGACAAACAAGCCATTGAGTGGATTTAGGGCTAAGGTAATGGTTTTTCTATAATGAACTATGTATTTATTATTATGAAACATAGCACGACACAAGTACCTACGATTGTAACATTTGAAAACAATCGATGTTGGTATTACCATGTGTATTTGTCATTCCAGATGTGAAATTACAATTTCCGAAGCGTAAATCAGGAAGTGCATTAGCGAGGGTAGAGTTCAGCGTAAACGACCATCAAAGGATCAAAATGTAAACTAGCCTGCAGTCTGGGCTACAGAGCATAAATCTCTATCTCATTTATCTCAATAGATTTACTCCGCAGTAGATATTTGTGGGCACTGTATTTTTGAGTTATTTGCTTTTTGTTAAAGGAGGTAGAGGCGTAGAGATGTGGTGCAAGTAAAGCTAGCAGGGATCTAGAAAGAAATTAAAACAAAAGTTATTCGCGCTTAGAACTCTTTTTCAATTCAATTTAAATATACACTACGAGTTATTTTGTTTGTAAATTCAAATATAAAGTAGCATTGTCAAACATCAATACAATATACAAATATATTTTGCGGTCACAAGCTTATTAATAGCCTCTAGAGGGCTATTTAAACCAGCATAATGTACTCAACCCTTTGTACGTATTGTGTATGCAAATAGGGCGTGCCTACAAAAAGGAAATAATAAAGGGTGCCCAAGGAATTTCAGGTTATAATAACCACTAATGATACTAGAACATTAACTATTTGCTAAACCAGCAATTTTTAGTAGGTTAAAATCAATTTACAATGGCGATAAAAAGCAGTTTTGTTTTAGTGTTTTGTAAAGCTTTGTAAAGTGATGAGTGTAGCATGGGGTTCATTTATACTCGTTGCGTCTAGTATCACTTTGCTTATTAAATTCTTAAAAATGTGGGTTCTACACAAATGTAATATTTTAATCTGAAATTAAAACACACCAATAAACGATAGAGCTTATTAGGACCCTGTATCCCTACTTAATGACAGTTCACTATAATATTTGATTGCTATTTCCTGATACAACTTATACGTAATTATACATAGGTACCTTCGTCCACGACCCCGTGTCCTACATAGCCCAACGGCTTGTGTGACGCAGCCACATGTAGAATCGAATAATCATACATTGCACATTACATGCGGCAAAACTAAACACGCAACAGCGCGTGTCGGTAACCGCAACTAATAACTAGGTACCTACCTAACTGTACTGTATGACCTTTAGGGTTGCCAGGCGTCCCGTATTTCAGGCATAATTTAAATGTCCCGCCGCCGACAGGCTCTGTCCTGTATGTTAACAGTTTTTGACTATTGTTATGAAAATGATCGCGCTACACGGCGATGATTAGTGAAGCTGCGTAGATTATACGCAAATAAAATCAAACAAATTGTGTTAAAACTTACAGGCACCTCCATAAACTATTAGGAGCAATAATAAAACAAAAATACGAATGTATGCGTAATGTTTTATTACTTAGTCCCGGTAAAAACAATAAAATTCGTATTTTTTTTATTGTGCATTTGTCCTGTACAAAAATAACTGATCTGTATGTATACTGTAGGTACATATAGAGATTTGTTTGCACTTTTGTGTTAGTCACAAAGAAACTTCCGAACCCATGTCTATGTCCGTCTTTATCGGACGTAATCTTAGTTGCTAGATAGCTGAAGGATTACATTTAAATGCGTTTATTTTTAACTTCATAAAGGCTAACAGATACAATTCCTCAAACTTCTGTCCCTATTAATTGGTTGCCAGGGTTGTTAATTGGACATAAACTTAGTAAAAAGAAGTACGTATAAATTGAATAGTTTGTAATATTATCGCACAATAATTATTGAAGTGTAACCATTAAAAATATTCAACTGAGTGGGTTCCGAAAGATGGAAAACAGCGAAGCGATGGCATGACGCCTACAAAAAGAACTAGCAAGAAGTCGCTGCAGACAAAGATGAATGGAGGTTTGCCCAGCAGTGGGACGAAATATGTGTTAAATAATCAAGATCGGTTCATCGGTTTAGGAATTATGGTGCCTCAGACAGATACACACTTCATACTTATAACACCCCTCGTTTTTCGTCGGGGGTTAAAAATACATAAAACGAAACTTCCGATATAGGTATATAGCGCGAAATGTTTCTAGTGTTCGATAAACAAAGGGCGCATTGGAAACTAGTATTCCACCATTATCTTGGGTAAGGTAACACGAATGAGGGTGTTTAGGTGGCGGTGTCGATATCAGTATTTGCATAACAACCGCAAAGCTCTAAAGTAATATTTGGCACGGGAGCTTAGCTCTACAAAATCCTGGCGAGCTTAGATCGGATCTGAATGGCCGTGGACGGGTATTGTTGTATCCTGCGCACGTTCCACACCTGCGCCGCGATTTTATTTAATGTTTTGAACATTGATATTATGAAGTTATTGTTTATGTAAGCTTTTTAGGAGATAAAGGTAATGTTAGACTGTTGTTGGAATTAATTGATAAACTAGCGGAGCCCCGCGGCTTCCCCCGCGTAAAAAAATATGTGTAAGATTAGCCTGTCTTATTCCGAAGCCTACACTATCAACGTCTAAAATTTCATTAAAATCGGTTAATCGGTTAATTAATCAGATACGTGGTAACAAACATTCACACACACTTTCGCATTTGTGTGGAAGTTGTGGAACGATCTCCCCACGAACGAACCCCATGTTGTAGTGCATAGGAAAGACCTATGCACTACAACATGGGGTTCTTCAAAAGGCATGTTTACAGGTCCCTAAAAGGTTGGCGTCGCATCTGCTCCCCTTAAGTTGCAGATGTCCTGGAGGGCGGCTTCCACTTACCATCAGGTGGACCGTCTGCCAGTGTGCCATCCTTGGCTATTAAAAGAAAAAAAAATTGTATAATAGGTATTAGTAGAATAGGATAGGAAGTACGATATACTTTCTAATTTTTTTCGTAAATCACCAACTAAAGGCGGTCGGCCATTAGCTACATGGTATTCAATAAAAGCCACAGTAAAGACGAACCGAACAAGTGTTCGGCCAAGCTATAAAACTTAAACTTTATAGCCGGATTGCGTAACATAGCTAAAGTGCGTATCTAATAACAAATAAAAAATATTTCGTTGACGGCCACTACATTCCTGGTAAAAACGTCCTAGTTATATCGGTAAAGTTGAGGATAAGCGCAAATAGAGCTGTAAAAAAATAGTTTTATTACGTTACTCACGTATAACCGTAAAGTAATAGCATTGTTTGTAGATTAGTTTTTATGGTTCTATTAAAATATTTTTATGGATGAGCAGTTATGGATCTAAAGTACGCGTAAATTTTGTCGCCTTATTGACATTTCCTATAAAGGTATCGAGCCAATTTTAATATTGGGTTGCATTTTTGTTGGCAGGACGCACGTGGTTCAGGGGATGACGCTGGGCGGTGAGGACGAGCGGCGCGGCGCGGGCTGAGCGGGCGCTGGGCATGTGGGTGCTGCTGATGCTGGCGCTGGCGGCGGCCGCCTCCGCCGACTGCCCGCGCCACTGCGAGTGCAAGTGGCGCAGCGGCAAGGAGTCCGCGCTCTGCGCCCGCGCCGGCCTCTCCGCTGTCCCCCCGCGCCTCGACCCCACCACGCAACTACTTGACCTAGCGGACAACCGCCTCCCCATACTCCGCGATGACGCCTTCGCCTCCGCCGGCCTACTCAACCTTCAAAGACTCTATCTCCCTTCGTGCAACGTGCGCACCGTACGACAATACGCCTTCCGAGCCCTCGTCAATCTCGTTGAACTGGACCTCTCTCGCAACCGTCTCGAGACAATACCGTCGCATTCCTTCGATTCGATCCCCGAGCTTAGAGAACTCCGACTCAGCGGTAATCCCATTACGAAAGTTGCGGACGAATCCTTTATAGCGCTACCCCATCTAGTCCGACTCACGCTTAGTGCTTGCAAAATAGCTGAAATAGAGCTGCGCGGATTTGCAGGGCTGGAGTCTTCTCTGGAATATTTGGAGCTTAGTAAAAACAGACTGCAGGTACTTCATGTGGCGGTGTTGGCGCCGCTGCGATCCCTAAAAGGTTTAGAGCTGGCGAGTAATCCCTGGGAATGTACTTGCGCGCTGAGACCGATGCGGGATTGGATGATAAGGAAAAACGTGCCGGCCACAGTGGTACCCGACTGCGCGTTACCTCCTCGATTGATGTCTCAGTCGTGGGACAAATTAGATTTAGAAGATTTTGCCTGTCGGCCGGAAGTAAGCGTGACGTCGAATCAATTCAAAGGATTGGAGGGGGAGGAAGTGACGCTGGTTTGTCGAGTGAGCGGGGTACCCGCGCCTAGAGTGCGATGGGTTCGCGCGGGTCGGCTGCTCGCCAACACCACATCAAGTAATGTCAATTCTGGTAGAGCTTTTATGTTACGTAGTGAAGGACAGACTAGTAATTTAACAATAAAATCAGCGGATCAGCAGGACGCCGGCTCGTACACGTGTAACGCTGAGAACCGTGCGGGAAAAGCGGAAGTGATTTTAAGTTTAGCGATAGAGAAGAAACCTGAAAATAAAAGTTTCGGCGGGCGCGCGCTGATGGCGGGGATGGCGGTGTCCGCGGTGATAGTGTTAAGTTCATGTTTAATAGGACTATGTGTATACGAAACTCGTAAGAAAAGACAATTAGATAGATGGAACGAACAGATAGTGACGACGAACCATCGCGATGACAGTTATGAGAAAATCGAAGCCAATTTTAAGAATACAGCTGAAGTGCCGCGAGTGATACCTACTGACAGTAATCGTAAGAGAGGTGATTATAGGAATGTGCCGTCACACGATCCTGAAGATGAGTTGGAGGGGTACTTGAGGGCGGAGGCGCGGGATGAGCGGGAACGCTCGGTGACGCCGCCGCTGGGCGCCAGCTGGCAGCGACCGGAGTTCGAGTCGACGAGCAGCAGGAACGGCGTACCCGAGCGGGACCTTCACATACCGCGTTTCAGTGACTACAATTTAAGGTAATTCATATGTGTAATCATGGTACTCCCCCCACATGTAATCACCTATTTCAAAATTTTTCATTCTGTACTCATATTTGAGTCCTACTTACCTTGTTCTCTTCATACAAGAAATTACTGATGTGCAACCTCTATCAGTACAAAAACTGGATATATCTATGCTGGATACAGCCATTGTTAGGTATCCAACTTATGCATAAAACACTTATTTCATTGTCACGCTTTGCACCAGTAGTAAAGATATCGTCACATCCAATTTATCCACTAGAAGGAAATAAGTACAATATCACGACGAGATAATAATATTGTTCAATATATATCTTAATAAACAGGAAGTAGTACATAGAGTAACAGATCAGTGGGTCGTCGCCTTCAACCGTCACAGATTTCCCATTTTCCTCATCGACTCGTGCCAGTTGTGTACCAAAATCTTTTTTTTTCTCCTCCATAATAAACAAGGACATATTTGAACGGATAAACTACTATGTATAAAGTGTGCTTCCTTTATACACTTTCATTCTTTACATACTTATATGTACTCATCCTGTCATTGGTCAGACATTATTGTCTGGATGAGTACATATAAGTACCTATGTCGTTTTGTTTGTAAATATTTTTTGTTTTGTTTCTTATTGATATTTGTTTTTTCTTCAAATGTGATGTGCCTTCGATGACATCAGTTCCATTATCAGAATCATTAAATAAAAGGAAACAATAACGGCTAGGGAAACAATATAAGTTGGGACAGGGATAAAGTTTTACTGTCGAATACTTGCGAATGCTATCAATATCGCGACATCGTTTTATGATGACCGTGGTCGTATTGTTTCTGTGTAATGACTTACAAAAGTACCTATTATTTATAAGAGAATATCTTCACCCGTAATTTTGCAATCGTAAATGTTAGATTTTTGAAGCTTGACCCCTAGCGTGATGATATGTTATCTATGTTTTAAATCTCACCATAGGCTGTCTAATCGGTTCAGCCGTGTTTACGACGTTATAAAATATGGGAAATAGTCAAGAATACAACAATCACTTGATTTGGATTTAGAGTCATTTTATCTTCAATGTTCAGACACAGCTTACAGTTTTATTATAAAATACAGTGTGTTAGGTGAGACGAAGGAAGTATTCAAGCCCATGATAATTCGTGCCTATGCGTAAAAAATACCTACTTACACATATTTGTCTAACTAAAGTTTACTTTGTTAATCTTTAAATCTAGTTAAAAAAAATAATAACAATATTGTACCCTAACCGTTTTACCTGTAAGCATAATTAACCTTAAGTGATAATTAACCTTAACTTTCCTTCTCTGTTTACGAATGCATCTTTGTTTATTTTAAGCTCAGCTTTATATTTAACTTTGTACTTTTAAATAAATAAATATATACTTCAAAACTAAAACAAATACAAACTAAACAAAAAAATAGAGAACGTTTCGCAACGTGGGCCATACTTACGCTAGCGAGCGACTATGAGCTTTCTTATCAAATTTTACTCGTCTATTATGACCCGAATCCGTATTTCCTTCATACTTCATCTATTTTATTGAATAATTAGGTCAACAATTAAGGTAATATTTTTTACACATTTGCAATGGAATCGAATATTCAATACGCTCCTTCAATTACGTCTCTCGTCTTATCTAACATCCTGTAGATACGATTTAACATGTGAAGCAGAAAATTAAATAGCCATGATGCGATCATTTCCTAACGAATTTCCTAATGAAACGATTACACCAGGTTTTTACGTATGTAAGAGCTTACGTTAAGCCAACTGCCTAAATCGCCACTGATTGCGAACCTACAACAAATTAACGTGGGTCGCGGGTGAGCTCGTGATGAAAATTCCCCCAAACGTAGAGAGCACGGGGGTAAATTAGTTCAGTAATTATTGTCTAATCCCCTTGGTTTAGTGGCTTAATGCCTGAGACGGAGAGGTCTCGACTTCGATCGTCGGGAGGAATAAAGTCGGTGATTCTAAACATTCCAAGGGTCTGAAACCACGTCCTTGTGGTTACAATACAGTGATCATGCCAATTATCTTTCAATATGCCGAGATTTCAATTAGTTGGTCTTTGTCTGGTGGCCGGGTGTTATTAGAAAACAGGCTCTCTAATGAAAATATGAATGCCGACTTTGTTTTTTTTTCTACGGCCGCTTGGCGCAGTGGTTCGACTGTTGGCCGCTCGGCTCATTGCATCGGGCGGTTGCGTACATTATTCCTGTCAGAGGCAAATTTCGGAAACGGCCTTTTCGTAATTTGCCCTGGTGTGGGTGTTACTGGGTTTAACAAACAAACGTTGCTTAGCTTGGGACCATACAGTTGATGTGTAAGTCTGGCGATATTTATTTTGTAATGCTGATACATTCTTTTGTTACAGATCTGATGCTACATCAGAGTCAGTGCAGAGTTCCAATTCAACTGGAATAATGAGCGCCCACGTAGAAATACTATCAGAAAATAATCGGTACAACAACAACGGCCGGCCGTGCCCACGATCTCGTCCGCGGGAGCGACTCGACAACGACCTGTCTGGAAGCGACAGCGAGAAGAATTATCCCGACTTAATAGAAATGAGCGCTCTAGGAACATCGTCTTACTTGCGGAGTGAGATGAAACATGACCCCTACTGCTTTTATACGATTCCTCGCAAAAAAGACGGTGATAGCAGGAGTCCTCTTCTCAACAGCCGAAGGAACAGTTCAGGAGCAGATTCAGCCTCGTTCCTAGATAGATTTGAAAAAAGCCGACAGAGGTCAGGTCGTCGGTCAAATAGTTTTTTAGATCTATCTACAGGTGGGAATCGGATTCGTCGGAACCCAAGTCTGCCGGCGTCCCCCTCGAGGGAGCAGCCCACCGTGCCGTCCGCCACTCCGCTTCTAGATCTTTCTGGATTACGGGATTACTCGCGAACCGGCCAGCCGTTAGAGGACTTTGATTTCCGAGCTTCGCAACTTGAAAAGTTCTTAGAGGAATACAGATGTTTGAGAGAACAGCTCTCTAGGATGAAAGAGACTAGAGAAAATTTACAAAGGACGAGGGCGGTGGAAAATGATGAACTACGGTCCATACTGAAACCGAAGCCGAGTATAGCGGTCACAGAGACCTCGTCCTCAGTAGCATTGGCTGATGCCGCGTCTCCCCTGGCTCTGAGCCCAACGGAGTATAAGCCCCAACAGCCTAGGCCTGAATGGCTGACGTCATTATTGTATCGTAATTAAGTAGACATTTCTGTAAATAGTAGTCCATAAGTTTCCAATCACATATGCGTCTAATTGCATATGTGATTGGAAACTTATAAAATTCCACTAGTGATGGACAAGCGCTCTATAATATAGCATCTGTCCGACACTATGGGTCGTCTTAGAAAATTTAAGAAATTGTAAATACTAAATACGTTCATATTTGAACTGATGTTGGTGATAAGTATTTAATTGTTTGTAAGAAAGTGAAAACATGGAAGCATAATTTAAAGTTGAAATAAATCATTTTCAATTGCCTCGATTGTTTTAGTGCCCTGTCCTATCGCAGTGGTTCCATCTATCGATTTAGGATTTAAGAGGACCTAAACATGATATATTGGTAATGTGTCCGTTAAACCAGTTTATCACGATTAAAGCAGGGTAATAAAGCGGTTATAATAGGGGGAATAGTTTAGGCAGTAGTATGATGTAGGTATGTCCCAACTGCCATTAATTTAGGATGAACGAAAACGCTCTAGTAATGAAATTATCAACGTGTAGAGCCAGCTGTTAACTCGTCTAACGAGGCTGCATTCGAAAAAAATACAACCTGGTGAATATTGGATAGACGTGTATACAAATATCATGTCAAAAATATGATGGAACAATAAGTATGAAACAGAAAGGCATGTTAAAAGGCATAGCACACAGTTATTTAGCATATAGAATATTCACTAATTCAAGGGAAAATTGGAATTTAAATTCAAAGACACAACACACTCATACATAATACACATCATTTAGCTCACATCAGCTGACAGCATCTTAGAAAACATTTTACAGAATTTAAAAGGTACCTAGGTAGTAAGTATGAAATAAAGTATGATTCGGGCAATTAATACGGAGTTTTCTCAATTTTCTTTTGACACGAATAGCGACACGGAAGATAGTTTACATTTCTTTTTAAACCAAGTGTTCGTCGACGCAAGTAACGATCTGCTTTCATATTTCAATGAATACTTTATTCCCTTTTGTTTGCAAACACAAACGACTTGCTGCGATGGACTCAATGGCTTTTCAATGTACTTCAATTAGGAACACTCTTCCTTCAGCGAGCGTATAATAAGAATGGAAATCTATCCATACCATATAGACATTTTTCTCAAAGCAGTATCGACAATTTATGTTCCATTGTTTTCTATATTGATATAAAAACAGTTTAAATGTATGCAATATGTAGGTAAGTATATTGGGACTTAATGGACTTAATTGGACATTTATTAACTTAATTAGTTACCGAGGAGTGATGAGAGGTGCATGAGCTCACACACCCATCGTTTGGTGCGGCCACGACTTTACAACGGACCTTACTTGACAGATATATTATTTTTATATTTAATATTGTTATACAAATACAGACTGTAGGCTTAGTCCCAAACTAAACCACGCATGTGCCACGGGTAAGTATCGGGTAAGTATCATACGCGGTCGGCCTAAGACCGGCGATAAAAAGCTGAGTTTTTGTTTTATACAGGTGCTATTTCTATGAAAACACTGACTGGCGCAAAAAAAACTTCCCCACAAAATAAAAATAAAATCGGTCCAGTGGAGCGGGCATGATGCTAAAACTGTGGCATCTAAATTACGGACCCAATAGACAGTGCGAGAGTTCGCAATTACAGCTGTCCGAACGAATTGTGTGTTGGACAATAAAAGCGATACTTTTATTGTAGCTGTAAATTGCCTCTCCGTTGTCGGGACGATGTCGTCGCGTTCCCGTTGCGTGTTCTAGCAATAAGTTCATGTTGATTTAATGTTATTGTTCAGTGGATCCGGCGGCTGCGTTCGCTTGACACGTCGACGGTCAAGAATCTACGTAAATATTACAAACTAGTACCTATTTACTAGGTACCAACCGTATTACCAAAGAAAGCAATCGTAGTCTGAATTATTATAGTGTAAACCGGATCTCAATTAATTAGGGTACTATGTAACACATTATCCGCCGAATACTCGCACGCAACTCAAATTTGAGAACTGCTGCTGATCTTCTGTGAGAGGGTGGCACTACCCCGGTCGAGCCCGCCGCTATAAACTGTACAGCTTGGCTCTACCACAAATAAAATTAATAACTTTTACGAGGTGTGCGTAAGTACCTACTCAATGAATAAAGTAGGTACATATACACAAATGAAAGGATGTAATGGCAGTTCTAATTAAATTACCTTGCCTTTGGCACTTTAAGTGCATCATTATGAAAATGCAATTCAACGTGCTTATTAACACCGTTGCTGCGTTCTGTGAAATTTCATTTCGAAAATAAGCTGACATTAAAGTGCTTTTACACGATGTAATAATTGGCATTCCGCATAAAAGCGAGAAAGTCTGGTGGCGGGGTTCCGTAATTATATTCCTCTATACAAAATTGGATCGCCACAGCACGTTTCGACTTCGGACGTCGCCTCAAATCCAGGCAACTCCGAAAAAGGGTTGTCAGGAGTCAGTTTTTTTATTGCCAATGATTGCAATAAAAAAAAGACTTCTGTTTGCTTTGACTTTGTTTGTTTGAAAATGTTTGCTCTGCAAATTTTGTTTTCAAATGTCAGTGACGGAATACCTTTTGTGACGGACAAAATAAAAAAAAGTTTAAACAATTGTGAGTAATTTCTTGATTCGTGACAAACTTGATGAAGTTGGTATTATATTATATACTGCCTTTCAATCAGTGATCCCCTTTATAATTAAGTAGTATGAAATTTAAAATAAAAATATTATTGTCACCTGACTTATAAAGATTTGAAACGGCGATGAACACGAGCAGGAATTTAAACTCAACAACTTCGACAACCCTGGCAAGTACCTTGTTAAAAAGTCCTCGACACATTTCGGATTGGCCAGGTATTACGGGTCAAAAGCCTCTTCTCTAGTATGTTCTATTTTAGAGTGGCGGCGAAAAAAATACGTGTGTGATAGGACGTAATGTTTTTAGAATTCTTTTTTAAACGGTTAATAGTAACAGAGATACAAATACTGTTAAACTTCAAATAGTCTGCTAACAAAGTTTCTAGTCATATCTACAGAAACAATGCTTTCAGCCTTGCCTATTTTTATCGAACAACCTCGCTGCTTCGTAACAATACTGTTAGTGTTATGATTTGTGATAGGTACCAACATTCAAACGTCATAGGAGTTCTAAAAAAGTACATGGAGTAAAGTTAGTTAGAAAGGTAAACGATGCCAGTCAGGTACCTATCTAAATAAAAAATGCGACAGTTTGCAAGCCCGTCGCTCACGAGCACTTCGGGTAAAGCAAATTGGTTACGTAACTTGAGTTCAGTGCAAAATAAATAAATACTGCGCTTATAGTGAATGATTATTTTAAATTTAAAAGAAACTTATCGAATCATTTTATACTAATATTATTATTTTTCTACGTTATTTCTTATATTTTAATTTTCTCGATAGGTACATGTTCATAATCATTTGGCATCACTAGTATCATTTATAATTCCCATCTCTATTCATCGTGGCTTTTGGTAATTGTTTCCTCTGGAATTGTTTCATTGTGGGCGGGACGAATACCCCTAGAACGTGGGAGAAATTTATCTATTTAATTTTCCCTGTGCCGCATTATACATTTATACACTGAAGGCGTGACAGTGAGTCACTTCTTTAGTTTTAATTTAATGAAAGAACCTTACTGTTTCGGGATATTTAAAATACGAGTTTTATTATTTAATAATAACAGCGGAGCCAGCGAATAAAATGAAGAAGTAAGTAAGTAAGTAGGTAACCACATCTTGATTGATTTATTAGTTATGATTTTTTTATAGTCTCTCCCTAAAGAATTACTTAATATAATGGAACTTTAAGAAACGGCAAGGAGAAGGTATAAAGGAACTACAGCATATATAGTTACGAAGTGTATATACCTACATAGGCACACTCGGCCACAGACTATAGACGCAACGAACCCATCTCAGATCCCATTTCAAAGAATGGCGGTTTTCCTTTTTATCTACAGTCGGAACACTCGCTGTCGATTGATGGAATCTTGTAGTTTTATGGTATGGTTTCCATTTTGTTTTGTCACTTATTGCAACATCGCAGAAGTCACTCGATTCTGTATTGAAAATATCATGAGAAAGGTAGGTAATATGTGAGCAATACTTAATTTCTTCTTCTTCTTCTAGTGCCGTCTCCTACCGGAGGTTAGCAATCATTAAGGCTATTTCCACTTTCGAGACCGCAGCTCGGAATAGTTGTGGTGTTGTCTTGTCGAACCACTGTCGTAAGTTCTTCAACCACGATATCCTTCGACGACCAGGCCTTCTTCTGCCGTCGATCTTACCCTGGATTATGAGTTGGAGGAGCTCATACTGGGTACCGCGCATAATGTGACCAAAATACTCCAACTTAATTTCTGTTTATCTGTCAATATTGTCGTGATCTGCCTCCGGTACGATTCAAAGAATATTTAAAACTTCTTTCAATTGGTACCAAGTGCAATCGACCGATATGAAAACACAGTGCAACAAACAAACGAACGCCAAAAATCCAATATGTTCCTTCCGGATGTTGCAATTTGAGACTTTGTAGAGTTCTATTTTCTGTTATGAAAGGAAATCGTGAATATAAAAAAAATACATTTAGAAGTTTTGATGAATTAAACGTCCGTCACAACAAAGGCGACATGACGTCCTTGATTCGTTCGCCAATTTTTCTGCGAACAGGAGCAGAACAAAGAAGCTTGGAACTATCGTAAATAGAATTGACAGTGGTATCATTTTTTCAAGACAGGAGTGGGAGCCGGGCAAGGGTTGGCGGCGTCGTTTTTTCGGCCGCAACCCGACCGCGGCGCACTCTGGCCGGTCGTTTAGCAAAATGACGGACGGACCTTTTTTATCTCACCCAACCGCAATTTGTTGCCGGCGATCTTTGGTTGCGATACACGCTCGAGCTACGTACCCGAACACATTTAAAATTCGTATCCTATAAATATTTAGGTATTTCAATGCTGATGCTTTTAGAATCCAAGTTTGACAAAGGTCGGTGTTAACGACTCGTGCCGAACGCCGGCGGACACTATCCTCGTTTACTTAACAGCTTCGTTGTATTGGTAGTGAATATGGCGTGAAGCACGAACGTATTAGTGCTCTGCTGTATTTCCATTCATTAAAATGTGTAAAAAATAGATTTCTCTCGGTAAAATGTGATGAAAGCGCGAGCTAAAATGCAATGCCAGATAGAGTTCTATGTGTAAGTTTTTCAGTGTAGCACGATGAAAATTCATCATGTGAATTAACATCATACACGCAAACTTGTTTTTTTTTTATTTGAACATGCAGTACCTAAGCTCTGAGTGTTGGTAATTCGTGAATGTCTATGTTTATACGAAATAAAAATGTTTGGTAAGGACTGCATCTAAAACATTTCATAGTAACCTTTGCCCAGCAGTGGGATAATATACTAGGTTAAAAAAAATTAACCAATACCATTTCAGTTTTTTTCTCAATATTCAACATACCTATTTTGATTCATGAAGCTAACGAAGCACATAGGTACTAAGATAATGAATCTACCACCGGTTCAGAATGCTGCTGTTGCCAATGAGAACAGACTGCAATGGTTGATTCACCGAGTGTACAGTCAAATTAGAGAACACACACAAATGTAAAGAGTAAACTCGTAATTACAAGACTTGTGTAGTTTGTGAAAAGGGTAGCGGGTGTTGTCCTTTTTTAAAGAGTAACCGTCGTCACCAACAATAGGACCGGGCTGTGTTGTCACAAGTTTCTCCTCGCTGAACTTTTTCAATTCATGTCATGTTTCATATTATTTTGTGCGAAAGAAAGCCGATCTTTTGACTTAACAAAGAAATTGCTCGTCGCCCAAACTTACCCGTCACGGTATCGAGTGAACGCCGCGCTTCAATAAAATAAAAGTTTACGCGTTGTATACTTATTTTTCGCAAGTCAGAAGCTTTATAACTTATGAAATTACTGACATACTAACTTGTTATGTTTTTGGCGTTGTTTGGTAGCAAGTATTATCGGGGAAACGAAGCAAATTTAACTACTTGTTAGGTAAGATTTGTACTTGGAAAATGATATAGTGTTGAAAGAGCTACAGATATACAAATGTATATAAATATAGTACTACAATTTTTCCAGTGAAGAGGGGAAGATAATAGTCGCTTTGAAATGTCAAGTTTTTGGGTTAATAGCATGCACTTTTGTTGCTTCTGTTCATATAGGCCAGTCTATGTATTTTGGTTTAGCAACAATACAATATATTTCATGAAAACGTAACTTATCTAAATTATTAATCAAAAACTTAGTTGCTGGAATGCTTGTCGTAGTATTGTATTGTGGTGCTTATATCAAGAATCAAGCAATAAGACTATAAAGGTTTACCTATGGTGTGGTTTTTCTCGACGCAAACAACAATACCATCAAAATGCAAACATCATCCAATAAACGAAGTTGCCCCAGATTTGTCTTCGTTACCTTTGGTGCGTTTCCTTCAGAACGGGATTCCAAGTTCCCCCTGCTAACTCAATGATATCGGGATCTTGTTAAATAAAATTGAGCAAGGTATAAAGCGGACGTAGGTAGCGTTTATTTGGTTACATGCCCGAATAATAATATGTATGTAAATACATTCTATCGAAGCGGGTTAAGGAATCAATTTGTAAAACAGCAAAACAAAGTAAGGTATGTGCGTGGGTTTGCGCCCTCCACGCGGTTATGCAAGGCTTTTTTGATTTTTACAAAACTTTTTCCATTTGCATTCACGAAATGTTTGCGGTACGGTAGATTACAACAGTTTTAAAGTCAATTAATATTTGTTTTGGCGGACTAATCTACCTTATACCTCAGAACATTCTTTAGTTAGAATGCTATGGATCGCAAAAGCCATTGATTGTTAGAAATTGGGCAAAAAATCTACAAATATGGATATTTTAACATAATAGATGAATAGGTGCCTGAAAAAAATTGCAGTAGAAATTACCGGACATGGATAGAACCAAAACATTATAATTATAGCAACGTAAGTTATAATTCAATACGGGGTACATTCTTAACTAAGAGCAAACGCATTAAATATCCAAGTTTTCCTTGACAAATACATTTGCGATATACTAATGTAGATTTTGTATTTCGCTCGTTTGTAATGTAAATTTACCTTTCCTTAGTCGGGGGCGGTGCGGGTGCAAAGTGAGGCAAATGGCCGCCCGGCGCCGACTGCCGACGGTCACAATGTCTGCTTGTTATTAAGTTTTAATTAACGTATCGAGATTTTGTAAGCTTGTTAAAAGATTTGAATGCAGTTTGTTCAATTAAATTGCGAATGTCCGTACGCTCGCGTGCAGCGTTGAAAATGCAATTCCGTTTTCAATACCCATACCTGGCTTTTTTAATTATTAGGTAAGTGAGGAAGTTTTGAAATTGTAGTTATGACAAATTCAGTCCTTCAACACATCTATGTTGTCTTCTGATTCACAATAAGTAGTAAGTACAACGCTAGTAATATTTCAGTAGGTAGGTACTTTCATTATATTTTTCAATCAAATCAGACTGAGTTGTAGCATTCAGTTACACGGTTTGTTTGGTAAGTATATTATCAATGTCATAATGCCTTGCTGAGCAAGGATTTTTAATATATCTCGTATTATGTGGTTATATTATATTATGTTATATTATCTAGTAATAATATGGTGTCAGTTACGCCAGCAGTGGGGTTTTTTAATGCTGGTCTAATCAAAATTTGAATGATACAAATAATTAGTGCTCCATCCTCATGTAAATGTGCCGAAAATTTTAAATTTGTGCCTATAGCCGTTTTGGAGTTATTCACGAATATATGATCTTGCTGGCGTAACGTTACCGCAGCAGTGTGGTTTTTTCCTGCTGGTCCAATCAAAATTTGAATGATACAGATAATTAGTGCTCTATGTCGTGTAATTGTGGCGAAATTTTTAAATTTGTGCACCCTAAGGTTTCAGAGTTATTTCAAATCTTGCTGGCGTAAAGTTTTGCGAATTCCTGTATCACAAAAACTGTTTGGCACACAATCATGATTTTTCGTACACACATTAGTGTTAATTTGCGCCCTTTTGTGACAGTTTCATATTTCAATAAATCAGAAAGGTTCGGGTGTTATAAGATTTTTCCTAAAAAACTAAAATAGCTCCTAGCTCTTAAACTGGGAAACCTAGAAACCAAATGTTAGTGCTAGCTTGTATTTCTTATTGATCCTAAGCATTTCTGTAATGATCGTAAGCCTACTCTAAGGAATTTACGATTTATTACGATTTTATTGCTATCTCGCGGTGAAATTATTTAAACCCTAAATACACGAGTTTCTTATGTTCCGATTACTTTTATTATTATACAAAAATTTGTGCCCTACTTTAAATATACGTGTACCAAATATCAGCTCTGTAAACCATATAATTAAAATATTATTAATAAATAATCATCAAGAAGCGTTTTCGGTGGTTAACCGACGGAATTGGAATGTATAGAAACAAGCGAACGCTCCGTACTTCAAGCCATCCTATTTCAATTGACAGCATTGTAATGAGTACAGACGCGTACATAATACTTTGGAGTGTATTTATAAGCTATTAAATAAGGTAAATAAATGTATAATCACAGGGTATGCTAAATTTGAATATGTAGGTACCTTACTTAATATCTTGAACTTAGAAATAATAAAAAAAAACTTATGGTAGTAGCACAGTACATACAGTGAGCGGACGAAGGGGTCTAGCTAGACAGGGGGCAAGGGTAGGTAATCGAGTTTTACCTTTACAAAGAAAATATAAAAATAAATATTACTCATTCACTTTTCTACAGAACTGTTAGCACACAGCCAATTTATTGTATACATTTAAGATGGTAGGCGCTATGTATCGGGCGGCCGCTTTTTTCAACTCATTTTAATTTGGTCGGTTAACCATTGAAAGTTTGTCATGGTGGTTTTTATTAATTATTTTATAATTATAAGGTTTAGGTTAGGTTAGGGCACAATTTTTTGTATATTAATAAAAGTAAGCGGAACATAAGAAACTCATGTATTTAGGGTTTAAATAATTTCATCGCGAGATAGCAATAAAATCGTAATAAATCGTAAATTCCTTGGAGTAGGCTTACGATCATTATAGAAATGCTTAGGATCAATAAGAAATACAAGCTAGCACTAACATTTGGTTTCTAGGTTTCCCAGTTTAAGAGCTAGGAGCTATTTTAGTTTATTAGGAAAAATCTTATAACACCCGAACCTTTCTGATTTATTGAAATATGAAACTGTCACAAATGGGCACAAATTAATACTAATGTGTGTACGAAAAATCATGATTGTGTGCCAAACAGTTTTTGAGATACAGGAATTCGCACAACGTTACGCCAGCAAGATTTGGAATAACTCTGAAACATTAGGGGGCACAAATTTAAAATGTTCAGCACAATTACACGACATGGAGCACTAATTATCTGTATCATTCAAATTTTGATTGGACCAGCAGGAAAAAACCACACTGTTGGGGTAACATTACGGCAGCAAGATCATATATTCGTGAACAACTCCAAAACGGCTATAGGCACAAACTTAGAATTTTTGGCACATTTACACGAGATGGAGCACTAATTATCTATATCATTCAAATTTTGATTAGACCAGCAGAAAAAACCCCACTGCTGGCGTACCTGACACATAATATGATCAAAATGAAAAATTGTTTCCACAATTTGTAACCCTTGTCAACCTTAAATTATTACCTAATGTTAACAAGCAACTTTAAAATGAAACTAAAATAACCCAAACAATTTCGAAAAGCCACTAACAAAAGTAAAACTTGCTCAGTACAAAATATATCCAGCCGTGTCAGCAAACTTTCAGCGTTCTCGGAAGAGCGTACACCGCGTAGAGTCAATTTTCAAAAATGGCATCGTTAAAAATAGTGAGGGAGCTAGTAACAGTGTTCAAGGGAACTCATTACCGAACTCCTTGAGGTACTATTTCGGGTGAATAGGACGGCGCGGCGCAGCGAGATAGCGCGCGCTTATGAACGATATCGAGACAAACGAAGTACGCTCCGTCTCGCTTCCGAGCCGTAGGGATTCAACCGAGCCGCCCGCAAAAAAGTGCCTCGAGATTGCTGTTAAGATTTATTGACAGACTTGTTGAGTTCTTGAGAAGTACCTTATAGGTTTTAGTGAAAATATACACTGATAGCTACGAATTCGTAGTACTTAGGTAGCTACCTAATTTATCCAAATTAACGTGGGTATTGATAACTTATAATTTAGAACTTAGATACCTACTAACCTATACTAGAAGACTGCGTAGGTAAACATATTCACTAAACATTTAGAATAATTAATTTGTCTATATTGTATTTCAGTTCAATCCTCCAGTGTAGTTTAGTTCGAACTAAATATTTTCGCAATTGTAACTATTCTCTGCCTCCAGTTTGTTTATGAACTTGATTTGAAGTTCAGTAACATCTTGTTTGTGTGTAGTTAATACCAGGGGGATTGTTAAGATACTCCGTTAACAGATAAGTCTAGGTATTTCCCTTGATACATACAACTTTCTTTTATCTACAGAAACCGCTTGCAAAGAAAATAAAACAGATTTCTTTTCACCAACAATCGTTTAGGGGTAGTGTAATGTGGTAATGCATAAGCCACTGAAACCTTTATGAGATTGTTAAGTTCCCACTCAGACGAGCGACCACTTCGAGATTGCTTTGCAGTTAGTTGTTTTTGTTATTGGTTGAATAATTTTCAGATGTGTAGGTAGAGGTTATTTTTGTTTTGTTTCTATAATAGAAGAAAATATTATTTAATTAAACAAGTTTTATTTTTTTTTCAAAAATTGTTTTAACTTTGAAAAATTTAAGTAAAAAAAATTGTTACCTACCTCTGGGACAAAGCAAATCAAGTACCTACGGTCACTCGATTAATTAGGTTTGGTTCATGATTTCTTACACTATTATATTATGTTTAAGAGAACCACAGTGATGTTTTATGAGTTACAACTTACGTAAAATATGAGATAGTTAGGTGTATTTAAGTATTGAATGTAATTAATGGGCTGTCAAGTAACAAAGAACCGCAATCTCTTGCTCTTATAGTAATCAACATTAACGAACAAAGCACTTATTATAATGCTTTGTCCATAATGGTCTACGTATGTTATTATGTGAACGAAACTTTTCCATGCTGCGATGAAAATAAATGAAAAATATTGAGTGCTGTTTGTATTCTCGAACAAGTTGGAAAAGTCAACTGAGGGGAATTGGGTTACGGACGGTGCACGGCTACATAGCGTCGTATCGCGGCGGGCATAAGACTATGAAAATATAAACTTTAATCCGTAATTACGATTGCTTTAGGTACATATGTTTTTTCTGAACAAAAGAGCTTTACAATGTAATTCTAAATCGATCACAAATGGAGGAAAATGATAAGTTTAGGTAGGTACATCAGAATGTTATATTTCAATACCATTTGTCTGGTGAAAGCCGAGTTCATCTGATCGTTATCAACTTAAAGAATAGAAAACCTCTCACAATTGTGTTTGAAAAGACAAACCTACAAAAAATAATGTAAAAGCTAAGTTTATTTGTCCTCTAATAATGAACACATTCAGAAAAACAGCCGAATAAAAGACGCCGAACTACGAGAAAAATTTAATAAACCGAAGCTAAAACGAATTTTCAGAAACACGCGGTCCCGCGGGTAAGTAACGTACACTGTTTAATTTTAGAGAAAAGGGATATTTAAATAGCAAGCGTCGGTTTGCGGTCTGGAGAAAATAGAGCCAGAAACAAATTGCAGCCCGACTAAGATAAAAAGGGCCCGTCATTTTGTTAAACGACCGGCAGTCCGACCGAGTGCAAATAACACTGGATCCACCCGATACAGTACCTACACACAGATACGTACACGCTCAATTAACTAATTAGGTATCTTTTGAACAAAATTTCAATATTAATTTACCCAGCAACGTCGCGTTCACGATCATTAAATAGGGGAGAGACTTGCACTCTGGAAGGAAATGTTTATTTAAGAATCTATGTGGCACTCATTATGGAACTGATATTAACGAAATGTTTCAACTTAAAAAAATATACATATTCGCCAGACGCAGTTTACTGGTGATAGAGCCAAGCTGTAACCAATTGACTGCTGCTCATGGGCTGGCTTAACGAGGCTATAGTACCACTCGCTCGCAGAAGATCGGCTTAAAGTAACTTTTACCGCTGCGTGTCGTACGATGAGTGAGAGAGCTGGAAGCCCAAAGCCCAACCCCCCTCTTTCTTCCCCTCACTCTGTCCCACTCCCCTTCAGGTCGGCAACGTGCGAGTGCCGCCTTTGGTATTGCAAGCATCTAAAGAAGATGGCGTCCAGCGGGGCGATTGCGTAACTTTTTTTGTCGATGTTTCAATTGGTTTCGTTCATCCTGTGTCAATGATATATGAAACCAATTGAAACATTGACAAAAAGTTACGCAATCGCCCCGCTGGACGCCATCTTTGCTTACCAAATAGGACAAGTATAAAAAAACGTACTATAGGTATATTGGGTACCGTAATAACCTGGAATCCAACCCAGTAAGTATTTACAGTTCCCTTGCCTGGCCAGGGAAAATTACAAAAAGGTCAACTCAAAATGCCTCGACGGGAATACTACCGCAAACCAAGTAGTCAACAAAACATTTTGAACTTTTGGGTAGGTAGTAAGTAATGTTGTATACAAAATATAATCTAAAGACATAGGTTGGTCCTGATACCTCATTTGCAGAAAATTCTGACGTACATAAGTACATAAGTAAGTAGTGATACATAAGTAGATATTACCTAAATTTTGTTATACATATATGCCTAAATTTCTGTAACTGACTATAGACCGACTATAGAACGGAAACGGTAACAGACAGTCGGTTCGCTGAGTAAAACCCTTTTATATTTCACACAACGTTTTCCGGCATGGTCCATCAATATTGAATGAACGACGTTATATGCCACGTTAGTGAGGTAAAACTTTAGTCTAGTGTGGTTTTCAATTCAGCTTTCAGGATTTTTCGGTATGTTTTAGCGATAGGTTCTACAGTAGGAATCACAAATATACGTAGACAGATTTACTACGAGAAAATTATACACATTTTTGTGTGGACAGCATACCTGTAGCCCGATTCAAGTAACCAAAACCGTAACGATGTCTCAGCGATATAGTCGTAGATAGCCTTTTTGTATTACGAAAAGGCTATCTACGACTATATCGCTGAGACGTCGTTACGGTTTTGGTTAAGTGAATCGGGCTACTGGAACGTATACATGTTTCCTATAGGTATAGGTATTCAATACGAAATCATATTGGCGTAGTACATAGATAGTATTATCAGGTTTGTACCAGAGTTGGACAAAATTTAATTTCAATTAATTAATTGCTAATTGCATGTGATGTCACAATTAACAATTAATTGTGATTTGTTCGCGATTGACGAACAAATCAAAATGAATTGTTAATTGTGACACCACATGCAATTAGCAATTAATTAATCGCAATTAAATTTTGCCTAACTCTGGTTTATACTATACCTACACTATGTAAGATAAATCTGGTTGAAGTTAATCTTCAAACGTATTGAATCGATTCTAACGAACTCTTTGACCTAGCGTTCCGGGAATTACAGTAATGAACCTCGTTCCAATCGTAAGGCACTCACGAAAGACACGAGAGTGTATTTACTTGTCAATTCGTTCAAATACATACCTACCTACATAATTACAAGGTTTTCATAGATCAACGGCCCAAAACCCGAGACCAATGTTTCCAATTTCATAAAAATATACATTGAAATCCGTATGCTACAAGCAGACAAACTTGTACCGATTAGTCTTCAATGATATAAAGACAGTTTTTTGCGAGGTTATGATGTGTGATCTGCTGCATCCATGGTCTACGAGAAGCCATAATTTTACGTCAATCGGTAGGTAGGAAATTTGATGAGGATAACACTTGTCGCATTGGCGCCGCCATACATGCGACTGCAAAAATGCAGTCCGTGTGCAGTCGCGTGCCGTCGACTGCAACCAACTGCAATAGAGCTGTCACTTCCGACTGCAAAAATGCAGTCTGTGTGCAGTCGCGTGCTTTCGACTGCAACCAAACTGCAAAATTGCAGTCCGTGTATGTTAGCGCTTAGATGGTTCTGTAATTAGTTCTGAGGTTGTTGAATAAATAACTATTATTACCTATTTATACCTTCCTGCAGAGGGTATAACTCTCATCCACTAAATAAATATGGCGTTTTGACAGATTCTGTGGAAAACTGTCAAATACCATATTTGTTTGGTCGATAAAAGTTGTCTGACGATACTGAAACAGGCCCCTAATGTACCTACTAAGAAACTGCTTCTAAAACACAATCACATATTCACATAACTATCTATTACATTCAAGGGCTCGTTAGCCGTTATCAAAACGCAGCACTCTCGCGACTCCGCCTGCGAGCTAGGATGAATGAAAAGCTCTTTCATCGCGCACTCTTTGTCTATCCCCGAATTCATGTGTAAGCTGTCACGAGGGAGGCTCTGATGACGCCACAATAAAGTGCCGTACACTTGCTTGCACTACAAGGGAAATAACAGGAACACTTTTTAAATCCTTGTATTTTACTGGCGATGTGTAATCTTGGTGGTTGAATGCTTGCTTGAGATGTAACAATGTTTTAGGGTTATAAGTGGCTTTAAGGTAGTGCCAAGCTGTAGCCAATTTATTGCAGCTCATATTCAGGCTGGCTCTACTGGGATAGTACCACCCTCTCACAGAAGATCGGCGTAAAGCAGCTATTACAGCTACGTTTCGTACGCTGAGTGAGAGAGCCAAAAGCCCAAACCGCTCCAATCCACTCCCATTCAGGTCGGCAATGTGCGAGCAATGTCTTTGGTATTGCAAGCATCTATATGCTACGGTAACTGCTAAACATCAGGCGGCCAGTACGCTTTTTTTGCCACCACAGTCCTATAAAAAAATCCGTTAGTGAGATACATACCTAAGTTTGATACGGTTACTATTCTATTAGTATTCTAGATTTAAAACTAAATATTGACACATAATGTACGTGTTGTTGTCTTTTTTACTATGAGGAGCTTTTAGAAAAGAACTCCTAATATTTTGATCTCCAGTGCACCGCATCTCTCAAAGCGTTGGAAAATTCGCCGTATGCGTATTTAAAGCCTAATAGCAGAGTCTAGAACAGTGAATAGAACATAATAAAGTAGGTACGTTAGGTCCCACCCATTGGCGGCTATAGATGAGTATGGAAAGATCAAGTACCTACGTACTGGTAACCTTAGTTTGTTATCCTAATTCGGTTCAACACCCATACCTATTAGGAAAAGAGATTTATTATAGTGGCCCCCTTACCAACCGTAAGGTTACAAAAAGAGGCACACTATACCTGGCAACCCCTTACGAGGCGTCAGGGACCATCTACGGTAGGTCCTGCCGCCAGAGCATCCACTCTAGTACTCAACGTGTGAGTTGCACCGTGATCGCTCACTACCATTTATCCAGAATGGTACCGGAGCCGTGAGTCGCTCACCACCCGCACTCCATGGAATGCTAACGGTGCAATCCCCGCTGGGGACGCCAGAGAAGCCGACTAATTCGGTTCAGTACGTTTTAGTGACAAAATAAGATACTGTTAACAAGCCATTACTTCATCATCATCATCATCATCTCAGCCGAAAGACGTCCACTGCTGGACATAGGCCTCCCCCAAGGTTCGCCACAATGACCGGTCTTGCGCCGCCCGCATCCAGCCATTATTTTTTCTTAAGTAAATTCTAATCAAATTACCTATCTGACAATCCCGTTTTGATAAATTCTAATGGAATGTCCCAAAAAAACCCAATAGATTTTCTTTGGTTTTGATGCAAATGCGTGTGTGCCCTAAACACTCGAGGAGGTATAACCCCTCGAGTGTTTCGGGCACATATAATATACTATATATATATATGCACATAAATATACTGGACGGTTAGATGAAATAGGAAGCCCGATATTTTTGGGACACTCAAGACTTGCAATGAAAACTAAAAAAAAAACAAGTTAAAAGCGCGTCTCCAACATTTCAAGTTTCTACGTCAAACCTCCCCCGAGAAAATGGCTAGTCCAAATAATACGATGTAAACAAGAATCTTACACTATTCTAAAGATAAATAAGTCGGTTCTCTGGCCAATTTGTCTAGTTCAAGCAACTTTAAGCAACTGTAACAAAGAATGAAACTGCGGAATAAATGAAATTGCTCAGCTGCTACCGGGAAGCTCTCAGAACTAAGTGAAGGAAGAGTACCCAACATGATTAATTACAAAGTAAAATAAAAAGAATAATTTCTTTAGAGGTAATACTGAAGTGACTGTTTCCCCGGCCGCTGTACGGCTGAGTTCGGATAAAGTTTTCTTTTGTGCGTAGCTGCATTCTACCGTAGGCCTCATCTCGTCTCTCTAAGGATGAATGCTTCCTTAAGTAGAGGATTTTCAGTTCAGACGTGCCGACGCGACGTGCCTATTGTTTTTAACTTTTTATGACTGGAACTTTATGCAGTTAATTGAGAAGTTTCTGATAAATTAAAGGAATTTATTATTTAAAGGAATTTATTATTTAATAATTTAGTGTATGAAATTAAATCTCATCGACCAGCGATGCTCTGACGACGTCTAATGAATAGATAGGTACCTACGCGATACACTTACGCGGTATAGTACAGATTGGAAAACAGAATTATTGGTTCCGGTTAAGATAACCAAGAACCGATAGATATAATATCTAACGCTTTAATTAAATTAGTTTGTACTGCATCGTTATAGTGTTATAGTGAACTTGTTGATATTCACTCGTATCCAGTTACGGCGCTGTGTGGTTAGCAACCACCTTGTTTAAGTTTCAGCGTTATCGGCATCAGTTTGACACATCCGTATTTTACGGTACGCGTCCCATGCCCGAGTTCCGTAGAGAAATGTAACTCTCGCGTCGCCTTAATAATTAAACGAGCGTGGGCCAGCATAACAAACAGCTCAGTTAATTTATGCCTTCCGATCTTATGAGTGGGGCATCAGAAGATCCTCAGGGGAAAGTCTCCTGTAATATAATTTAATTAACGGTACGAATATATGAATTGTCGACACAACTCGCGGTTCCCGTAATTGCGTGAACGCGTAGATTTACATATTTACTAATCAGTGTTTTATTTACGCTCATGTTTCCATTGGGACGACATTGAGTAGACGAAATTAATTAGTTTGTGAATGGTATTGCGGCGTAACAATGTGTAGGTCGCTGTACGCTGGATGTAATCTAAATACAACGTCCGAAATGTTTTCACGACAGACCTTAATTAGTTCAAAATGATGTATCATGTAACAAGACAGGTTCTGCAAAACAAAACGAGCGGTACACAGCGTACATACCTATTATTATGGCGAGTTATTTCACGGTGTTATGATCCCTTAATTAAGCGCAACTCTTTTTTGTTATTCAACTTTTGTTTTCTGATTAGCATATTACACGGCGTGCCATTACTCATGAAAATGCTCGAGAATAAACTGCAAGTCATAAAAAGAGAGAAACGGGTTGATATTTTTTTAGGAGCGCTAATAGCTTCCGAGGGTTCATTCATCAATAACGCTGTATAACGTGGAAGCGTGTACGCACCCACCTATAGCTCGGCTCGTAAAAGAAAAATCTTTGATGGATAACGCACCCGACATAATTTGTTTTCGGAATATTGTCTGATAAATTATTCAATCTTTTAAGGCTCAGCCCGGGCCCAGACACTGCTGTGCATAACCATTGTTAGTACCAAGACGCGAGCGAGTAATTAAAAATTAGTACTTTAATCAAATAACAGCCGCGCGCCTCACTTTGAGATCACTAAGCAGTAAATTAACTTTTATAATTGCAAACTTGTAATTTGCGAAGTCGAAACCCGAGGAAACTACTATCTATTGGGCGTGTTTAATTTGCAAATTATATTAGAATGAGTTATTCTGTATTCGTTAATAAAATTATGCAGCGGTGCGGGAGCCGCGTGTAGAGCGTCAGGGGAGCTGCAGTGATACGAACAGACAGAAAAAATATAAAAGGAGCGAGATAAAAGAGTGTCTCAGCCTATTTCAAATGTAAATCTCTGCCGTTGTAACGCGTCGACTCTCCTGAAAAATAAGACGTAGGTCGGCGAGATCGTCGCTTCTTGCTTTCGTTGACTTGGAAAATTTCTGAGACGACTCTCTCATACCCTCTGCAGGATTTGCGACGAGTTTATGTGCCGTCCTGGGAGAGCAAACTTAAACAATACATGACTAGATGTTTATGTGTTGGGTAAAGAATTGGTAGAGTTACTTATAGAGCGTGTCGTTGTGACCCGTATCGCTTCGACCGTGGGCATAGAATAAGATTGCTACCGCCCTGCCGTTGTCGTTCTAGAGAACGGTATGATTCAATTGCATGGAGCATATTTTCTCTATATTTCAGAACGGAATTGATATTGCTGTTGCTCGTACATGGCTTTATTATTTTAAATTTAGGTCGATATTGATATAAATACCTATAAATATAAAACATTTCGATCATATTATACTCTACTCTATAGAATAGAGTTAGATAGATTGTGGTACCTAAACTAACTTTATTGTACAGACACCCTCACGAGAGAAATCAATGTAAATTTTGTTTTCACTAACTATGTGTAGTTACTGATGTTCACATCACAGTTAACACGATAAAATAACCCTGCTTTAATCCACCATAATTTTCCCGCATACACTAACGTCTCAAAACACGATACGACCTTATCGAATGCTGGAACGAGCTGATACACAATTGGTACCACTGTTTACCAGAACATAACGCCCGGATCGACCGATAGATAAGTCGAGTGGAGTAGTTATCGGACCACAAGGGCAGTAAAAGCTAATTGGTGGGGCGGCAGTAACGGGCAGAACGTTAACACAGCTCCGGGATTCGGAGAATTAACCTCTTCGAGCGACCCAATTGGCGGAGTATGATTAGTTTCTAATTTGTGACGGCCCTTCGCGAATTGTGGTCAATACTCACCATTTTGCTAACATTAACACTGATTTATAGTGGCTATTAAATTACTGCGTTTCTGTTTTTGTGATTTTCAACTAAAGATCGTATTTTCAATGCACAGAGAAAATGGATGGTATAATAGAAGTGTTTATTTATCTCTTTGATTTATCTCATAGTATTAATACGTGAAGCAAATCCATTCGGTACCAATTTTGCGAAGATGCGTGTACGGAAGAGTATGAAATTTGGCATAGTAAAAGTTTACATGCCGATTGAGTGCGAAGACGTTATATTATAATAAAAAGTGCATTATAAGTGCACTAAATTATTAAAATAAAACGTTACTCACACAATTTCACACTTCGGTCAAGGAAATTCTTTAGTTTGACGTTTCACCTATTCACATGAACACACATATATACTGACATAGACGTTTTGATATTTTGACACTGTCACTTTGTTTTATTTATTAATACGTGACGCAAAAAGTTTGCTATCCTTTTTAATGAAAAGAGGCCATTAGCAAAAATATAACCATGGAAAAATTACAACATTACCTATCACATTATCGAAATCTGTGATTATAGAGGTATAGCGATGAACGAATGTGAGAGAGAGAGAGGACAGAGATTCGGAGGAGGAACGATTTGTGATTGATGTACCTAGGTGTAGGGAAGAGGTTTTAAATAGAAAAATAGTCTTTGACAATATAAACTTAGTAATGTTCAAACTTAAAATTTAAATGAATTACGGTCGAATTTCGGCCATTCGGCGACCACTAGTTTGTATAAAACAGCACATTATAATAATCGCATAGTAAGTTTAGTTTAGATTGAGATCCAAACCTGTAGACACATAGGTAAAAAGGGATAGGTACAAAATAATACAATTAAAATTAGGAAGTTATAGATAAAAAAAATGTTATATTACGAAATATATGATTGTGGAATTAACGTGCGCATTAAATTAATAATTTATCTTGCAAAGCAGACAATACTTTGGTAAATATTAAATTATTTGTACCGCTTAAATAATTTAAACTGTGGGTGGTACTTCGGCTGAACAACAGCCGACTTTCCTCGTGCAGTACCGACATACGACGGCTGAATACCTAATTAGTGTTGGTTAATAACTTCAGTCCCCAACTAACGTAATAAAGTAATGAAATCTGGTGGGGACGAAATAAAAAGGATACCGTGTAGTACATCCCTGTCTGAAAAAAGACACGTGATTTTTTTATTTTGCGCTTTTATTTAAACGACATTTATTTTACATATAAAACTTGATTTACTTTAAAGTGCTGTTTATTTTTTATTAACGTATACATCTTTTTGTACCATAATTATTTTATTTTTCCATAAATATTTTCGTAGTTATTACAAAAAGTTTAACTCCTTTTGAGCGTTTGAACTCGTGTTGTCTAGTCACTTTGAATTTAGATATAACTCGTGTTTATCTTGTGTTTTTTTTTTTTGTAATAACACGGTTTATGTCGAATATGGAGGCGTTATCTTTGACCTTAGATTCGGTCTGAATTCTATTTATTTACATAATACTCAACATTGTCTTCAGACTAGTATTATTTTTTACTTCAAGAGGTACCCCAGTCAGTGATTTTGTAACAGGCCCAATTATCTGAAATAAATTTAATAGCTCCAGTTAACGCTTAATAAAATATTCTTTAATGGCAGTTTCATAAGTCCAGGCGAACTTTATCGGCGATTCAATCGGCGACGCTGCAAAGATAATAATCCTCAGAAGTGGCGAGAAGCTTAACTCAGCACCGGCCGTGTACTTAAGGATTTTTAATACTATATAAATTAGATACTTGAATTATCCCTACTTTTTAATTATAGATAATCCATCTTTAAAAAATCCCGAAGGCCGCTCCGGCAAGGCGATTGCGTTGCGACGACCATTTCTAAACAAATCGCATATTATTATGTGATGCGGCCACAGAGGTTTGATCACTGTCGCATTGGAAACGCCTTACCAGTACAGCTCTGGCCCAAGTTACTAAGTAAATATTGGTCCCTCTTAAACTATTAGGTACCATATTATTTTTAAGTAAAAAGTAGTAACATCATATCTTGAAAAGGATTTTCTTTCCAACAAGACATTGTGCTTGCGGTCTATTTCAAGCCGTTGAAATAAAAATAATTGTGATATTGACACCGTACTCTCAGTAACAAAAGTTCCAGTCTTCAGTTTATTTTTATTTTAAATTCAGTCGGCAAGATAACATCGTAGATATGTTGACGTTTTGCAAAACAGATAACAAAGACACAGCTACAAAGTACATTTCCATCTTGTTAGGTACCTACAAAGCGGAATTATTCAAGGAGTTCTAAGGGAGTCGAAGGGACTCACTGGTGTGACTCAATTGTGGAACGGAGAGAGATCCGGCGAGGGTCCGGAGGTTTTTACGACCTATATTATTGAGCTATAAACCATAAAAGCTCCTGGGTTTATAAACGGTAAAACAAAACACAGGCGACCGCATATTTCTTGTTTATTCACTCCGACTTACATTATGTCCCGCAATGAAGTGAAGTGAGATTTTTACGAAGCACTTTTAATTTTCTCGGGAGAGGAGGAATAATGTTCTGTCCATCTGGGAAATGTATTTAAACAAGCCGAACGCTCCGTTGACGTTGCTTGCGAAAACTTAATCGAAAAAATCGTAGTTTGTGTTTTTATCGTAACGTTTTGTATAGGTACATTAAACGTTTATTTTTCAACCATTCGAGAGGTTTTTATGAATGTATCCGTAACACCACGGATGTATTTCACATAGGGTGTAGGGCTGGCTGGGGCATTTTGTTGACCCGATAGAAAAAAAGTGGCGAATATTATTAATATTTTGACTTATGCTTATTATGCTTAATACCGATATCTTATGAATAAGATTCTCAGTATTGTATGTATAGTCTATCGATGCCAATATTATAGCCAGACAAATTGAATTTCGCTTTGCTCTTAATACCATTTCATCTCCGCTTTTAAAATAGAGAACTTCATTATTTATTTCATTGTCCCCATAGGTAGTTACGCAGTATGTCGGCGTGTATTGGAAGGATGTCAAACCACGTACGACAATAAAGCACCATCGCTCCTGACAACCACCATAACATCTGTCAAATAACTGTTCCAACTTGCTCGGCATGATTAATAGGGTATCCAAACGTTTTTGTTGGATCGGAAATGGTGACTGTTCCCAGTACCTACCTATCTATGGATTAGGATGAAAAAATACAAACTGGCCGAAACGAAAAATGCATTCTGAATTTAAATTAAGTTGTAGAAGTAGTAATATGCTCTAGTTATTGTTTAATTATTCCCAGTATCTATGGATTAGGATTTAAAAAATACAACTGGCCGAAACGAAAAATGCATTCTGAATTTAAATGTAGTTGTATAGTAAAGTAATAGATCGGAGCTTCCCAACAATATGCTCTAGTTATTGTTTAATTAACGCGTTTCCTTAACGGGTGTGCGTATAATTACTGGGCTTAACTTTTCCTTTCCCCTTGGAATGTGCGCAGGCTGATGAGTTGGCGAAGACAAACGGGTTTATGTGTTAAATAAACTGCAACATCGGGCTACGTCGTGTGTCACGCTCGGGAACTCTATTAAGAAGAGGGTTCGAAATTTGGTTGATTTTCTATTCTACTTTTTCTTTAAGTAAGTATGTGGACTAGGAATCTTATATTTAGATGTATGATTTTTGACTATATTATCTTGAGTATCTTTAAATCCAAATCACGATTTGACGAAATTTTCTCGATAAAAAAAAATTATGAAATGAGCTCTAATTATTTACAATTTTCCTTGCTACCACGATGTTTTTACGATTTAGATCACGAAATTATTTCTAAAACATAGCAAATAATGATATCTAAACTACCCTTCAACCATATTTTAATTCATGAAGTAGTTTTTTTTTAATTCAAGAAAATGTGGTTTGGCGCTTACGTTGTTTATTTCCGAGCGCGCGCACAATATCGCCATCTCACATTTTAAGTACTTGAACTAACCATGTCTCTCTCTAACTTTGTATTGTCAGTGTCCGCTCGGACTTGTTCGACGTCGGACCTGTGAAGGATTTTTTAAAAAATATTACGAATAAATATTACGGTCGTGCCACATTACAGGTACAGTACAGTATTTACAGTCCGCCGACGCCTATGATAAATAAATAAATATCCTTGGAAATTCTTTTACACATGACTACCTGATCCCAAACTAAGCAGAGCTTGTACTATGGAAACCAGATAACTGATATTACTACATATACTACTTTTTGTTTGTAAATACAAACTAAATATACACTTAATTACACCTAGACTCGGGACATGCGGACATGTTCATGCACACACATGCATGTCCTGGGCAGGAATCGAACCTACGACCTGCACTGCAGCGTGATTTTCGTTTGCTTTTCCTTGTCTTGTGTAATTTCTTTTCATCTCTTGTCATTTTGTGTCATCTCTTGTCATTTTGTGTCATCTCTTGTCATTTCATAGTTATTCGTGTCATTTCTGTAAAAACTCCCTATTTCGCTTACTGTTATATACTTGCAGCATGGTCTTGGGCCGACAGTGGGAATACATTGCTTGTCAAAACAATGGAGTCGCTTTATTGCGTTTGTTGTAGGTATGGATGGGCAAGTAATAAATATATCATACATCAATAAATTATCGTAAAAAATAACATTACAGATATGGATAGGAAAATGTTTGTCCGTCCTATTCAATCTATTATATTATAAACGAAAGTAACTCTGTCTGTTACCTTTTCACGGCTAAACCGCTGAACCAATGTTGATGAATTTTGGTATGGAGATAGACTGGGTCTTGGCGGAGAACATAGGCTACTTTTTAAACCGACTTCAAGAAAGGAGGAGGTTTCTCAATTCGACCGTATATATACAGGGTGTCCCAAAACTTTGCCACATGGAGGGGAAGTACCTTAAATATTGTAGTTAGAGAATTTTACTCAATGAAGACTTCATTTTTATTTTAAAAACAATACGAACTGCATCCAAAGTTTTTTGAAACTCGCTTGCCACACTCGGGAATCGAACCGGCTAAAATCCGAAAAAATAACACCTGTATTTTTATGGTATCAATCGATAGGATCAATCACAAGGATCAAATCACTCTAACAAACATGGGAAATTAAATGAAAGGAAAACCGTGATATCTTAACTTATTAGAATTAAAATAAGTGAAAATTAAAATAAGTAACGATTTTATGGGTTTCCTTTCATTTAATTTACTAGGTTTCTTAAGAGATTTTATCCTTATGATTGACCCTTTCGAGTGATGCTATAAAAGTACAGGATGTTATTATTCGGATTTTAGCCGGTTCTATTCCCGAGTGTGGCAAGCGAGTTTTCAAAATGAAAGGAAACCATAAAATCTTCACTTATTTCAATTGAACGAATAAAAAATAGTAAACTAACTAATTTGTTGCTCGAAATTAGCTCCATTTTTTGTGGATACACTTTATCTTTGAATTCATGAATTTATAAGTTTAGATTTCATGGTTTTCCTTTCATATAATTTACCATGTTTGTTAGAGAGATTTGGTTCTTATCATTGATCCTATCGACTGATGCCATAAAAGAACAGGGTGTTATTTTTTCAGATTTTAGCCGATTCGATTCCCGAGTGTGGCAAGCGAGTTTTCTAAAATCTTTGAATGCAATTCGTATTGTTTTTAAAATAAAAATGAAGTCGTCATTCAGTAAAATTATCTAACTACAATATTTAAGGTACTTCCCCTCCATGTGGCAAAGTTTTGGGACACCCTGTATATATTTTTTTTTTATGTGTGTTCGCGGATAACTTCGTCGTTTATGAACCGATTTTGATGAATCTTTTTTTGTTGGAAAGGAGATATTCCAGCGGTGGTACCATGATAAGGAAACCAGGATCTGATGATGGCATCCCAGAGAAATCGAGGGGAACCTTCGAAAATCGTAGGGGCGACTAGTGCGTTTGTAATTTTAAACTATTTTAAAGCACTACTATTTTATGAAGGTCTGGAGTCGATCTGATGATGGAGCCGAAAGACAGTCGAGGGAACTCCTCAACGATTTACAGCAATTACCTTTTGTTGGGCTTACTTCATACGGTTCAATATGCCAAAATGTTCATTGGTATGGCGCCACTAAAAATCGTGAAATAAAATTATTTTTATAAAAAAAAAACCGACTTCAAAAAAACCTGATGCACTAAAAAGCCTGAAATAATATTTCTATTACCACCTCTGCCTACCCCTTCAGGAAAACCAGACGTGATGGTGTGTTATCGAGTATTTGAAGTCGGTGCCAATCTTGGTATGCCAAGTCTACCTACTATAAAAGTAAGAAGATAGATTGGCACCGACCCCAAATACTCGATAACACACCATCACGTCTGGTTTTCCCGAAGGGGTAGGCAGAGGTGGTAATAGAAATATTATTTCAGGCTTTTTAGTGCATCAGGTTTTTTTGAAGTCAGTTTTTTTTTTTATAAAAATAATTTTTTAGGGTACCAAAGGGTGCTAACGGGTCCCTATTAGGTATTAGGCCTACGCTGTCCGTCTGTCTGTCTGTCCGTCTGTCAGCGGGCTGTATCTCACGAACCGTAACAGGTAGAGAGTTGAAATTTTCACTGAATGTGTATTTCTGTTGCCGGTGCAGAACAAATACTAAAAATATAATAACATTTAAAAATAAATATCAAGTCTCAAACTTGATATTTTTGATGTGTTTATTCTACGGTGGTACGGAACCCTTTATGTGCGAGTCCGACGCCTTCAGATCTTATGAATGTTTTCTTGAAATAAATATAGTGTATTTTAAGTAATTAACTGGCCAACCCTCAGGTCCTACCTACCATGTTAGGATCTTTTTCGTTCTAGCGGGTGTAAACCGTGATTTAACGAGTTAATGTGATAATTTTTGTATTTAAATTATTCAATTCAATGTATTTGTTTCAGACATAGTCCAATATTGATTATTAAAATTATTATAATTTCACAATAAATATAAAACAATAAATAAAAGTAAAATTAAATTTAAAAAAAAATTTTTTTTTTTTTATTTTTCATGTTTTGTCATTAAAATACAATATAATATAACATAAATTAAAATAAAATACAATAAAATAACAACCTACCCCTAATTAAACAAATACCGTCCGCGTGGGATACTGGCTGCATGTCCTCCCTGTATTCAAGCTGTTCCTGTTGTCAAGCGAATTTTTTGAGCAAGGAAAGAGCCAGCCCTCTTGTCACCTGTGGCGGTAACCAGTCTAAGGGTGATTTTGATAGATAAAAAAATAAAGATAAAAAGATAAACAAAAAATAAATGCATGGTTAAATCAATAAAATTAATAAAAACTGAAAATTAAATTAAAAAATAAATTAAATATGGTAAAAAAAAATATTATGACACCGCTGATGACTTCATGATCGGCATCGAAGTTAAGTACCAAAGTATTCCTTTGCCTACGAAACATGAAAAAGATACTCATATCCGGCAGTCAGTCACTGACACAGAGTATGTACATTTTTACCCGACTACGGTGGGCGGAGGGTTATGATTTTGACCGATATGTATGTATGTTCATCTGCTCCCGTATAACGTCCAAACTATTTTTATCATAATAATTTGACTAATGAGGTATCGTTGGACGCGTCTGGATCGTCCGCTGGTTATAGGCTATTATACGATCGAAATATTGTTATACGTATCTATCAGCATATTGTAGGTATCGTTTGTCTTCTTTTGACTTACTTTGTCTTCAGCAATAAAAACAACATAGAAATTAAATTATTTTTTTCAAATACACTCGACATAAAAATCCCATATAAAACGAAAAAAATATATTTGAATATTTTCATCCATTTCATCTATTTTAAAAGGTGCACTGGGACATATTATTTTAATTGTACGAATTAAACAATATTGTTCCTTCAAAAAATAACTATACTATAGTCTACTCCATAGCTGTTCTGTCCTAGCTAAGCGAGAGGGATATATCCTTCGGCAGCTCACGCGACGCTAGCCACACCCCGAAACTAAAATTCATTTTTTTCTTGTATCGTCTTAATCTTTATATGAGCGCCGGCGCTCAGATATTTTATGAAATTTCGTTGTATGGAGCCAGTGACGTGTAGAGTTATTTTCTTTTATTTTTGCGTGAGTACCTATCAGTTTAGGAATACTTGGTAGTATCAATTGGATAATTATAGAATAATAATAATGATACTTGATGACCACAGTACCTCGAGAAAAATAAAAGGTAAAATATTCAATCCAATTGTTTTACATTTCATTCTGCAATATTATTATGATTACAATAGTTTCGTTTCAATTCTTGTATTCGACTAAAACCGGGAACAATTATTGCGAAAACTTTTGTGTTCTGTGCTCGGGGCATCACTATCCGGTTACAAAATCGCTATTGTGTACCCAACCTTTTGATGAAATGAATTTTTCTTTATGGTTGTAATATTTTTGAGATAACTTTGGTATAGAAGATTTCAACAAATCTACGTATATATCATACATCACAATACGTATGTAGAGGTAAGCTTAAGGTAAAACACTTAAATAAAACCAATTAAACATAGATTAAAGTACATAGGTACCTCCACGATTCTGTGTGTAACATTTAACATTGTTCGTGTGATATTCAAACATAAACTGACCATTCGCCAGGCCCGGCGTGCCAAGTGTGGACCGGGTACATTCTGAAAACATTACTCAGCACATACCTACCTCCCTGTCCACTGATGTTTGTAGATAAAATCTGCAAATGTTTTATCTAACTACTATATCCGCTTTTAAATCTCTCTTCAACTTGTAGAACTCAAAATTCAAAAAAATACAGTAAAACATTTACATTCATCAAACGTAACTGAGAGCCTACAGGCTACAAATATTAAGCTTAGTTGGCTAGCTAATGGAACTACAAATTATGTTTAAAATAACGACTGTTAATTACATTCCATACTTTAAATATTGCGACCTAAAGCTTTTAAATATTACCTGCATCAAATATCCTGCAAAAGAAAAATAACGATGCGGTCAGTCATATCTTTGATCAGTGTCAGTCAGTCGTTTGACGTCGTTGAACTGCAATAACTAGTCGGCAGTCGGTTAGATTGCCAGTCAGATGCACGACCGATTCCTGATACGATACCTATCTGTTCCATGACCTCTTTTTGTACTATGCCTGTACAGCAATCTTTTTCAAGGACAATATTAGTTTTACGTATTTCTCTGATGCAATTTCTGCCGTCTTCAAATCACGACTAAGCATAGCTTAATTTGATTTGATTGTTTTTTTAACTTTAATGATGGATGATATGGCGATGAACCCTACGATAATAAACCATAAGAGGATCATGTCAATACCGGTTAATTTATGTTGTAGGTAGGTATCACATTCACAGTAGATTTTCTTTCGGAAAACAATCTAATAATAAGAAAAAATAAATTTACACTCTAAACTACGGAAAGCTAGATATCAAATAATATTATTACGAGACAATCAGCCCGACTGTCCAGTTTTCGCTACCCGACCTGATTAATATTCACAGAGAATAGAAGTGAATTGTACAGCTTATTTGCGTCCCTGGAGTAACGAGGTTATGCGCGACAGTTCAAGACTGCCATCAATAATCGTTTTCTCACCTTTGACAGTGAAAATTGGGTTTCGTTTAGTATTCATGACGCGTGTGCTTGGTACGATTACAATTCTTTAGTATGATTAAACTCTTTGATGTTATCAGCGCCGGGTCCGCTCTAATTTGGGTGCGCGCTAACGACGCTAATCATTTGTACCGTTAGAGGGCGCTCCGAGTCGTTATATTGTGTCCCATTTTTTGTTACGCGTTTCCTTGTTACCGTATAGCTAATTGACTTGAAAATAAAATAATTTTATTTACTAACTTTTTATACAGGAAACTTTTTGTACAGTAGTACTCAATTATGTTTATTATAATAGGTAATTATTATCTTAGGATGTAGGTACTTTTTGTTTTTCTTAAAAAGTACCTACCAGTAATTTGCCTAGTCTCTCCAACAGGCTAAATATCGACGCTTGAAAGGCAATCCTGACTAAGCGACATATAGTCCGATATTGAGTTATATATACCATTCGAACCGCAAAAATTTTCTACGTCGTTTGGTCTGGGTCCCATAGCTCTACGACGAGTTTTACTGTCGCTTAGTTATAGCGTGATTTCAATCAATTTCACATTTTTGTGCTCACTTAGCGACAAAAAAAATATGATTTTTTGGACTGCCGGCGGTTAGGACATAGACTGTTCTACTGTTTGGCTTTTACTCCTTTTTACTTGTAATGAAAAAAACTTTTAAATTCATTTAGTAGTTTTTACTTACTTAAGCAATTATAACTTATGACGCTTATATATTTTAACCAGGGCTGAAGTACCTTTTATTGATGTGGTTGGATAATTTAACCTGATGTAGTATATTTCCGTAAATTTACTTGTACAATTTTACTTATAATAAAATAGAAGAATATCGTCGCTTAGATAGTTTTACCTGTATAATATAAACAATGTTTGGTCAGCCTTAGATAATTTTACTTGATAACTTCAAATATTATTGACGGTGGTTAGATAATCTTAGCCGACTTCATGAGATGGTTGTGACTGTCGCTTAGATATTTTTACCTGAACGCAACATATATTTTTGTTAGTCGCTTATAACTTCACTTGTCCGAATGGCGTCGCTTGCGTATGCGCGTGACTTCGCGTAATACTTATCGGCAGGTCGACGTTTGGGCGCGAGGTGTCGTTTACGGTGGACGTGCGACACGGATTGTTTATAATTTTGCAGCGCAATTCGCTTAGTAATGATGAGAATCCAATCAAATTACTTCAAAACAGCATTATGTTTAACATTATTTTTTACTTACTTATTTTAAAACAACTTCATGTAAGTTTATTTTTAGTTTGTTTAAAAGTTGATTATAGAAAATGAGAAAAAATGAGATAGACTATAATCATTACCAATAAGAGACAAATATTCAATGATTTCTCCGTGATTCATAAGGTGGAAACCGAATGTGATCACCGAATGGTGAGAGGCACTGGATATAAATTCCAAGTTGGAAAGGTCTCGTCTGATGAAGTCTACGCTCCGACCTGATGCTTCTCAAATCCAAAACCCCGAGAGCTTTCAACTTAAACAAAAAAATTTCTTCGAAAGCCTAGAGAGCTGCGCCTCAGTGGACGAAATAAATAATAGGTTGGTGGACACTGTCCAAACAGTAGACGCATATAAGCAGCTCAATCGACAGATATGGAAGTCCTTGCGACGACATGACATGTGTAACTTTAATACAAATTGTATTAAGGATACGATAGAGCAGAACAGAAGCTCCAAAGTTTTCCCAGAGCTGTATCTATTGGGCAAAGCCGGTTGACGAAGCTGAAAACCGAGAATGGTGGCATAACGTCGACCAAGGCAGAGGTATTGAGAGAGGTTGAGACGTTTTATGGACAGCTGTACACCTCGGTAGCCAAACCTGTTACTGGTGTGACTAAAGACCCTAGAGCCACACTGACCCGACATTACACTGAAGATATCCCGGATATCAGCTTGTATGAGCTAAGAATGGCCCTCAAACAGCTCAAGAACAATAAGGCGCCAGGGGAGGACGGAATTACCGCAGAACTTTTGAAAGCGGGTGGAACACCGGTACTTCGAGTCCTTCAGAGGCTGTTTAATTCTGTCATCCTCGAAGGTGTTACGCCAGAAGCATGGAATGGAAGCGTGGTGATACTTTTCTTCAAAAAAGGTATGAACCGACTGGCGCGCAGGTTCGATGACTTCCAGCCTCCTGAACAAGTCGGTTTCCGAAAAGCCTTCAACACCATTGACCACTTCCATACGCTGTGGTAGGTTATACAGAAAACCGAGGAGTACCACTTTGCTAAGCATTAGTGGACTATGAAAAAGCCTTCGATTCGATCGAAACATGGGCGGTACTACAATCACTCCAGCAGTGTCCCATTGACTACCGGTACATCGAAGTGTTGTAGTTCTTGTACAGTAACGCCACTATGTCGGTCCGAGTATAGAAACAGTGCACGGGGGCAATTCCACTGCAGTGAGGAGTTAGACAAGGAGACGTAAATACTACGAAACTGTTAACCGATGCATTGGAAGATGCTTTCAGACTCCTGGAATGGCAGGGATTTGAAATCAACATAAACGGCGAGTACAAGAGTCACCTTCGATTTGCCATCGATATTGTGATCATGGCGGAATCGCTAGAGGATCTTGGCAGAATGCTCCATGGCCTCAACACAGTCTCCCAACAATTGGGCCCTAAAATGAATATGGCGAAGACGAAGATCATGTCAAACGTCTTTGTTGTGCCCACTTCAGTTATAGTTGGTAGCTCCACTCTCAAAGTCGTCGATGAATACGTCTGCCTAGGGCAAACAGTCCGTTTAGGTTGATCGAACTTCGAGAGAGAGGTCAGTCGTCGAATCCAACTCGGCTGGGCAGCATTCGGGAACTTACAAAACGTTTTCTCCTCAAAACTACCTCAGTACTTAAAGACAAAAGTCTTTAACCAATGTGTGTTACCAGTGATGACTTATGGCACTGAAAAGAACTGCAGTGGGCCTCATAAGCAGGCTCAAGGTCACTCAGAGAGCTACGGAGAAGGTTATGCTTGGAGTTTCTTCACGAGATCGAATCAGAAATGAGGAGATACGTTGAGACACCAAGTTCACCGACATAGCCTTGCGAATCGGTAGGCTGAAGTAGCAGTGGGCGGGGCACATAGTCCGAAGAACCGATGGCCGATGGGGCCGAAAGGTTTTTGAGTGGCAACCATGTACCGGAAGATGCAGCGTGGGTAGACCCCCCTACAAGGTGGACCGACGACCTGAGAAGGTCGCGGGAAACTACTGGATGCAAGTGGCACATAACCGGTCATTATTGAAAAACTTTGGGGAGGCCTATGTACAATAATGGACGTCTTTTGGCTGAAATGATGATGATGATATAGAAGATATTAAATATGACTGACTGTGTCATTTTGATGTTACAAATAATAAGATAGTCACAACACCGTGGGATGAGAACTGACAAGAGCTATTAATTAGTGCAGGAATAAGGTCTGAATAGACCATATTCGTGCACTTAAATAATAGCTCTCGTCTCTCGTCACGTAAAATAAACTTGTCTTGAGGTCTTATTTGCCTTTTCTGAATAAGTAACTGTGTTTTTTTTTTTTCAATAAATGTTGAATTTCAATTTATTTCTAATTTTCAGTCTTTAATTAATTTTATTATAGTATGTTAGTTGAGGACTTTATGGTTGAACGTCGGTTACGAAGGGAGAGTTTGGGTGTCAACATCTTCATAAGTTATATATTCCGCGATCATGTAAACTATTCGATAACGCTTAGAGGACTTTACTTGAAATAAGTTAAATATTTATATTTCCTTAGATGATTATTCCCATAACTAAATTTAAAAATGTACTAGTTTACTTATATTTACCTGTTACCGCTAATCTTACAGTGATAGCTTAGATATTTTTACTTGATTTTAAATAGAGGTAACTTTTATATAAGCGACATAAATGTCTTAAATTAAAAGTGTCTGGTACGTTAATCCAATATCTTCAATAGCTTAAAAAAATAAGATTTCCAAAGCTATTGAAATTATTTTAATACGACTATTTATAAAATTTATATGATTTTTTTTGTAAAAATAAAAACTTTAAATCACTCTCCTGTAAAGTTCACCTAATGTCGCTTAGTAAGGATTGCCTTTCAAGCGTCGATATGTATTTAATTACATTTCTGAAAGTTTATGTAATACCATGTTGATTAATGGGAAACGATTAAATTAAATGTTTATTTAGGCTCCACATATTTGGACAACAAGGGTTAATATAAGTAAATAACAATGTTTACACGAACAAGAATAACATGATGCATAAGCAAATTAAGTTAGATATATCGAGACTTTTACTGAACAATATTCTATATTTTATAATTCTTTAGGTACTTTCAAGTATATGAATAAAAAATAAAACACGCCACTTTCAACTTGAAATGTTGTCCTAGCTAAATAATAGTTTATATTTTATCTGGTCCAGCTACGTTATACTTTCGGCAGGTAATTCTCAACGTTAAGTGTAATTTGTAAACCGTTGCAAGCCGGAGTCTAAAGCTGCAACTAAGGCGGCTTGCCATCCAGTGGCCGCTCCAGACCGCAACAAACTTTGTTCTACTTCGACCACTGCTTGACTCCTGGTACCGTTTATTGGCTATTTCCAATAACTTTGAGTTTTATACTTGTTTTCGGAGCAACGAGGGATTTTGATTCAACGTATTTGGCTTTTAGTTTTTCGTTCGTGAAGTTAGTTAGTTGGTTTGGTCATCCGTTTCAAATAAATAAAACTCCTAAGCTATTTATTAATGGAGCTCAAACATAAGGTTAAATTAGAATAATTTGATGTATAGCGTAAGATACCCAAGTATCCAAGCAAAGGCAGATCAGCCAGTATTATAAACCCACATGCGTCTCAAGGGATTCTATGCCTCATATATAATAAAATACGCACATACATCAGCCACAGCATTATCTCGTTATATATCGTGTTATCTCACGGGCGGTAAGGACTCTCCAAAACCTTCGTGTGTGCATAAATTATGAAAGTAAAGTTACCAAAGGAGGCAAGATTGCTAATTGGGTCATTGGCGCCCAATTCTCTGGCGAACATAGCACAGAGAGGTACAGTCTTAATGGAGATTTATTATGACGACTTATCGTATTATAAAATATACAATATAATACTGATGATGTTTAGAAATTCCACCAGGAATTGAAGCGCGCGTGCGTCACGTGAACGTAATTTAATTTTAGTCTCTTCATTTGCTCACATAGCGGTGCTCTGAATGATAAAATACCTATAAATAGGTAGTGCGGGTAGTGGTTCTAAGCTTAAAATGCTTTAAATCAAATGTATAAGAACGAATCAATTACAACAAAAGCAAGTTAAACTTTCCCCCAGTATTGCAGCACGAGTGGTCGCTTTTATAACACAACAAACCAATGAGTCTTCAATGGGACATTACTTCAGTGGGCCACAGATGGCGGGTCTGTGCGCCGGCTCAGTACCGACGACAATTTGAACGTCGTCCACAAACTTGCCCACTTCTTGCCCGCCGCAGAAGTAATGTGGTAACTTTAAGTTCTTTTTTTACAGGCCGCTGGCAGGCGACCGTTTCAAACTGCCAGTTTATTTATGTTATGGCACGTTGTGGAGTTATGTTGGAAATTATTGCCCAGAATAATAATGGAACTTTTTTAAAGAAGTTGGACCGGCCTTGATAGGTTTCTTGCGTAGATGTTTATAATGATGTGTTTTAAAAGTACAATAAGATACAATAGGGCAAATACATACTTATAAACACAAAATAGTCACTTACCTACATATCTTTATACGAAAGTCAATTAATAATACGGTCAGCTTGTTGCCCAATAGTTACTGCGAACACAAATAGCTAAATATTCTAATTATTATTCCAGATCCGAATTAGGTAGCTACATAGTTGCCTACTAGCGACTGGAATTTATTAAAACTTTATAGGAACATCGCATCGAATTGTTGATTTATTATAGTAAACTAAAGAACATTGATTTTAGAAATCAAAACCTTGATGTGTAGGCAATAAAACACAATTAATTTCAACGAACCTTAATCTGTAATAAGACAATAAAGAACATCATGTAAAATATATGTACTGAACTCAGTTGATAAAATCATCATACTTAATATGACGCTAAGTTAATTTACATACATGAAAGTGGAGGACGAAACATGAGAAATGTTGACACCAACGGATTTAGGTCGCTTCCTAATGGGCTCTCGTAAATAGGGTTGCTTTAAGTCCCGGACTTCGAGAGAACGCTTGTTTACCTATGCGAGTGGCCACCTCATATCCGATGTCATTAAAACTATATCTTTCTGTGGGAACACACTGACAGCCTGTGCTCTCAACTTGTATTCAGTTTCAGAATGTGTTTTGTATTTAAAGCGAGCTCGTTATTTTATTTTTTAACTTCTCTTTCAATTTATGAATTTGGTGTTTTAATTTTGTAGCTTTTACCAAAGTAATCTACCTCGAGTTAGATTAGTTTTGGATTTGCTTGCCTACTATTACTGAAACAACCATGTGAGCGATTTGTAAGAGAAGGTGATTAAGTTTTTTTTTTTTTCAGATTATCTCATGGTCACAAGCCACGGTAGTAAATAAATAAATGAGAAATTTTTACTATATTTTACCAATATGATTTGGTTAGTTATGGCTACACTAGCTTTTGCCTGCTTCTCCGCCCGCGTACTCAGGGGTATTGCAGCTTTTCTATTAGATAAATAATTTTCAGAATCGGACCAGTAGTTCCAGAGATTAACCCCTACATAGGTACAAATGGTATCTACGTACAAATGTTAGCTCTCATGATTTCTAGTACTTGCTACTTATGAGTTAATGTTGTACAAAAACAGAATATCAGGTATTGAGGACGTGATCCTTTTCTGTTTGTCATCTCGTTCCCAGCATCCAGTGGGGCCTGCTAACGAGGGCCGCGTCTTAATTAATATCACCCACTTATTGTCCCCACATTCATTACATTCGAAATATGACTTATTTGCGGACATGTTAATAAATGAATATGTATTCAGAATTGTAATTTTCGAAAACATTTAATTTAAATATTTTGGAATAAAGTCATTAGACGTGTCTACAACATACACATGCCGCGCGAGGCTGCTCACCCACATGCCTCGCGAAGCACGGCGTTTGCCTCAGTCGCATGCCGCGCGAAGCAAATGGCGAGGCAACTGACACTCTAGACAGAGAAAGGTATAGCCGAGCAATCAGTTTGACACGTTTGACATCGTTCTGTCTGATGGCTATGCCAAACTAGGCGAGGCAAATGACAGCGCTCAGGTGAGGCAGGATGCGCATTTGCCTCGCGCGAGGCAAGTCATACTTTGTGAGGCAATTTGCCTCGCCCGGCATGTGACACATCTGGACGTAGCTAATGACATTGGGACTTTATTATTTTAACGAGTGTTATAGGTACTCTATTCATGTGCCTATGTAGGGTAAATCTAGGATCCTAGGGAGGGGGAGGGGGAGGAGTTGGGCTTCCAGCTCTCTCACTCTCACTCATAAAATGCAGATGTAATAGCTACTTTACGCTGATCTTCTGTGACAGGGTGGTACTACCAAGGTCGAGCCAGCCCGTATATGAGCTATATTGGCTCTACCACCAATAAATTGATGTATGATAATGTAAATATTTCCCCTAATATATTGTAAATGTAATTAAATTAACACCGTAATAATGCGTGTGATAAGTGTTTACACGTCGGCGTATCGATCTGCGTACGTCGTTCCGGTGGATAGGTATTGTTCCTCGAGTAATAACGAGACAGGGCTTGTCGTCAAACAATCTCACCGGTTCCCTTCCCGTAGCTTTCAATTAATGATTATAACATCGCAAACTGGACGAGAATGCCTCTAAAACTGGGAGAGAATACCTTATGATGTTCTAAGAATGTGTGTGTAATTGCTGTATCATTTCGCAACTGCAATAACACCGGGATACCTATAGAAAATAATAAGTATTAATTTCAGATCATCAGAATAAAGTTTTCCTATCAAGTGGAATGGTATTTTCGGGCGTCCTTTTATCCTTAAAATATATTTTTCTATGTTTAATATACAATAATTCTGAACAAATATAGGTACCTATAGAAAAAAAGTAGGTATAATTTTGTAACGGATATAAGATCTATGTTGATGATCTATGTTGTTCACTTTATATATCTCTTGATTTGAAACATATACCGACCCACTATAATTTATATTTAGAGGTAACCACACATTTGTTTTTCATCTAAACCAACTTCAAACATTTCGAGGTGAAACTCTTACGAGTTTTACTGCTATAGTAAGAACCTCGGTACACTTACCTGTTGTGACACGGAGACACGGAACCTACATCTGTTACTATAGGAAAACAACAATTAAAACAACCAAACAAATTTAAATTCACAACTATTGCGATAGTAAGAGAACTCTTCTTATTATTTTGAAGTACCTATTTGTTTCGTTATGGAGATTCTAGTAGCTATGTATAGTAGATATGGTCTATTAGATACTAAAAGCGATAGATATATAGAGACAAATGGTAACACTGCGGTCATTAAGATTATACTCAAAGGCAATAATGTCGAGTGCATTTGAGATATTGTAATAGGGCGGGGTACGTACCGCCGAAATTTAAATGTGCGAATAGACCCTGGCTGGCGTCTTGCCAGCGTAATCATCGCTGAAATAGTTCAGTATGAGTATTTTGTATATTAAAGTCTGAAGTCATACAGATTTACATAATAAAATGGGTACCTATAGTCATCGTATTATCTTTGATATTTCAATCTTAAAATTGTGACACAATGAGACAACAGCAATTCCATTTTTGAATAAATTCCTAGAACGCATTTCGAATTTGAAAGGAACGAATTCAGAAAAAGGCACGAAGTTCATAAAGTTTTGATTTTATTTTTAATACATGATAATTTTGTTTTATGTAATATGCTAGCTGCCAGCTATTATTATTAAAAAAGTTTTTAGACGTTTAATGGTCCAGAAAATAAACTAATAACTTCGCCGTTGGCTACAAAAAGAGGAGAAATAGAGCTTGTACTGTGCGTAAAGAAATAATTTCTCGAGATTTTAACAAAAAATAAAAATGGTGAAATAATAAGAGACGTTCTTGTTGCAATTATGTAATTCAGGATTTTCCTTTGAGAAAAAAAGAAAATAAAATAAATGACTTTCTAGGTAATTAAAAATATACTGGAATATACTCGACTGGAAGAACTTATGATAATTATAGGTATATCAATAGGCAAATAGTTAATCAAAGTTTTGCAGCCGAGGATGAAAAGAGGTATCAGCCACAACTTATAAGGTTTCCACACCATGCAAGTCCACTCTAATAAAGTATGGTAAGTACATTTAAATGTCCGACGAATAAATTTATTTCGCGGAAACTCGAGCCAAAGTGACTTAATTACAGAAGGCACCCGGAATGCCGCGATTTATACTTAAAGTTATGGCCCCATTACACTCGATCGTCAACCACACCAAATAAACCCACAAACATCGGTCTACTCGATCTCGACCCCGAACCATCTAAATTCAGTCATCGCCAAACATCGAATTTTGTGTTTTTTGTTTCATGGACTAAAGAGGGTGATCCATTGGAGAGTAAAAACCGCTGGTAGATACGCCATTGAGCCAGTGAGGCATCTCAACCCCTACAAAACCGCAGTTTTTACTTGTATAACAGCCAATGTCGAAAAGCAAAATGTTAATACGTTCATAAGTAGGTACTTATATCAGTAACATTTAAATAATATCAAAATTAAATTGAAGTGGCAGTGGGCGGGGCAACCCGAAGAACTGATGGCCGATGCGGCAGAAAGGTTCTTGAGTGGCGGCCACGAACTGGAAGACGCAGGGTGGGTAGCCACCCTCAAGGTGGACCGACGACCTAGTGAAGGTCGCGGAAAACCGCTGGATGCAAGTGGCACAGGACCGGTTGTTGTGGAATACCTTGGGGGAGGCCTATGTCCAACAGTGGACGTCTTTTGGCTGAAATGATGAACACTACATCAGATTTTTAAAAGGTAAATGGTTCTATTCACATTTTTAAGAACTCTACTAATTGAAGTTAAATCACTATTGAAATCTAAAAAAACAATAAACGTAAAATGAAGCTGTTCTATAGGGCGTGGGGTGGCTACAGATTGGTGATCATTACGCCGGTGAATAATTTAAGCAATTTAACGCGGCTCACTTACGCGGCGCCAGTGCGGCCCGCCTAATATATTATCTGGCCAATTACTAACTGCTCTTTATAAAAAAGTTTGAAACCTTATTTTCCATGAATTGACCGTTCTTGGGTAAGTCTATGATCGTTTGATTGAACGTTTTTGAGTGCCGAATACGGTAAAAAATGTTTTGATGAGAACGACGCCTAATAAAATCACTTTTGTGTTTTTTTATGATATTCAATTCAATTATCAAATGGTAATTTACTTAGTTTTTGCTAAAAGAAACAAAGTGGATTGGTACCCAGGTTGCGTGCTTCAATTACTCATTAGGCTTAGTATTGAATAAAAGAAACCCATTACCTACGTTGCTATTATGTTGGTAGAATCCAATTTCCCCTACATTAATGGATTTATTACTAAACTTTTTATACCTTGTATTACTTGGGCTTAGATTACGGGTAGGTACAAATTATAATTACTTAACTGTCTATTTAGGTGGGACGCTTACAATAAATAGCGATATACACTGACAAATGCCTGGTGCAGTGGTTCGAGCGTAGGCCGCTCGGCTTACTGCATTGGGTGGTTGCGGGTTCGATTCCCGGCAGAGGAAAATGTCGGAAACGGCCATTTCCTAATTTGCCCTGCTCTGGATGCCACTAGAATCGACCCCAGTCTATTGTATACTAGCCATAGTACAAGCATTACTTAGTTTGGGTGTGTTTGTCGGGCGATATTATTATGTATTATTCATTTACCTACACGTGTTAATGAGATTACTAATTTCGTTAATTAAATTTATGGACTTAAAGTTCTTAAGCGTGCTGGCCCAGATGTTGCTCGGAAGCTAGTTTAGTAGCTCTTCAAGTGGCTAAAACAAGAACTAGTGTCGTAATATTGAAAGCATCATTGGTTTTAGGGTTTTGGAAAGATAGTAGCGATGCATTGGAGCACATTTCCGTTTGATCTACAGATGCATAAAAGGGAACAAAGCAAATAAACTTCACATTGTATGCGCTATCTCCAGTAATGATAAACTTTAGTTGCGGGTGTTCAAGGCTTTCTTCGAGAATTTTAAATTCGCATTCTTTTATTTACGAGTGCAAGTTTGTGCCATGAATGCGCTACATCCCGGGGCACACAATGTTTGAATAAAAGTTTTAAAGTGAAACTTGCACGAGATTTGTTACCTTAGGATGTACTAGTATTACTTGTACCACTGGTATAAACACGTGTAACTGCCGGTTTGAGTAACCTATTACTATTTTAATAAACATTGATATTAGAAATTATGTTACGTTATGTACCTATTGGTTTCTTAGGATGGTACGTCAATATGTTTTAGATCAATAATGTAACCGTATCCTATAATACGAGTGACTATTGCCTAGGCGAATGATTTAGGTGAGCCGGACGGAGTTAAGTAGGTAGGTAGGTATAAAGTAAAAGCTATTTTGGATTTGAAAGGATAAACTTCAAAATACTAGAACGATATATGTAGATGATTAGCTACCCATCTCAGACGCAAGTACGATTTCAATGTACCTATTTATTCTTATTTTATAAATTACTAGCTGTTGCCCGCGGCTTCGCCCGCGTGGATGTCGGTTATCGCGCCCAAAAGTAATCATGAAATTTTGATCCCGTTCCCGCAACCCAATTTTTTTGCGATTACTCCTAAGATATTCATTTAAATTATATGGTGTAAAAGAGTAAAATAATGCGCATGAAATGCTTCAAGCCCCTAACTTATTTAAAATGATAAGGATTAATACCGTATTTGTATAAATAGCTTTCCAATTATCGCTTTATAATTGCCCATTTTTTTAAGTATTAAAATGGATATAGTATGTTATCCTTAAGAAATAGACATATGCCAACGCGGACTTTTCTGTAGACCTATATAAGATACACAATTCCACCATACATCATTTTGTTATATCTCAAAGGGTTTAGGCAGCGTTTTCATTGAAAGCTCCCAAACGGCTTATTTTTTCCGACACCCCCAACAAATATCATTATATTTTAGCAAATGTATATAAAAACTTGATAAATTATGCACTAAAACCTGCCTCGAGAATCACTCTATGCATTGGTGAAAACAGCTTGAAAATCGGTGCAGTCGTTTTTGAGTTTATCGCGAACAGACAGACAGAGAGACGCGGCGGAGGACTTTGTTTATAATATGTAGTGATGGACACTTGGTACTTGAGTCAAAGCCGATCTTCTCACTCCTGGATCCTTTATGGATCGTTTAAACAGGTTCAGCGTTTGGCGCCGAAATTATGAAATTGCGCTGAAAATACTGGAATAGTGTAAACGGGTGAAGTCAGTAAGTCAGTAGGTCAGTGAGCTGCCCATTTTTGAAACTGACGGCCGGAGTGAACAAACTAGTACCGACTGTCGGATTGCGTCTACACGATGCTAAATTTCGGCGCCACTCACAAGCCAGTAAGTCAATAAATCAGTTTGATATCTATTTGTGTGAGCGTCAAAGTGGCGGGCTTCAGACCTCAGAATAAAAAAAAACAACTCATCGAGTATTTAGTGCTAAATATGTACTGATTGTACCCTAAACTTGAAATTTTTGCCTCCGAAGGCCAAAGCAGTACCTGCGATTTAAAAAAATCCACTAGGCCAAGAAGTGCTGCTCGCAGATGGATAATTCGAACTTGGGAATTTAGTACTATATTTGTACTAATCTGTACCAAATTTGATTCCCACAGGACAGGCTCAGCCTAGTATGGGAATAACATGTTTTATGTACCTAATATTCTTTTATTTTTAAATAAATATTTTTCCTTCTTTCTTTTTTCTTAACTTAATACATAGCATCAACCGAATTAAAATAATATGATGTTGCAACCAGTCCCGCTATCTTGACGATTCGGTTAAGTAAGTAACAAATGAAACGTGATGAACGTGAACGTGACGATATTTCCTTAAAGCTCCTAGATTTAGTACGCGCTATGTACATAAAGATATATTATTTTCAGTTTGGAAATGAGGCAAGAAAAAGTTATCCACTATTATTTTCCTCAATAAGGTCTGGTTCCGCCATCTTGACGCTCACATTTTGGTCAAGATGGCGGCAATAGGCAATGTCAAAAATAGTTTTATCCAAAGAATTATGTCTATGTTGTCACGGACGTATTAAGTTAATAAGGATTGTGCGATCTCAAGTGATTTTTCTTCTTTCTTTCTCTAGCCCCATGCTCAGTTCGTGCGATCTCAAGATATGGTTTGCGGAAATAAACTCTCACATTGCAGAAAAACTTATATTTCTTTGAAGTAAATGAGTAGAGAAAACATGCCTAGTGAGTGCCACAAACTAGATGACGTGTGTGTCTTGCTCGCACAGTTGCCATTATGAATTTAATTAACGGTAAGGTAGGATACATTCTGAGGTGTAAAATCTGCCGAAATTAATACAGGCAACTAATGGTGAAAATTCAGAATGTTAGTATATGTCGGAGAAAAAAGGCTGGGCCGTCTCTTTTTTCGTATTCTGGGTGTTTAATGGGACTTAGCCTGGTCCCAAAGTGATCCAACGCCTACAAATGGCGATGTCGTCCCATTTGGATCTGTTAGGGCGGCGGCTCGTGGGGTATTTTAACTAAAGCACTAAAGTGCTACAAATACATTTATTTCACTGCACACCCTACATACAATGATGGATTGATGGTAACGGCGTAAATATTGAAGTTGACTCCTCAAGATTAATTACGCCATCAATAGTAATAATGCCGTCTAACGACAATATGCTGAAGTTATTTACAATTACTATTAAACTGAAATCAAATCTTGACATCCTGTAATAAGTAACCATTTCATTTAACAATTTTATTTATGTATATTTTAATTACGATTATTTATTTAAAAAGTATTTAAACCTTCTTTGCTACCAAATGCACAATCCTGTCTGAACTTATTGCATCCATGGTCTATTGTCATGGAAACGTTTGACATTCGAAAATATGGTGGACACCGTACAACAAATTGTCGGTTAGGTTCTAACAGTGCGTAAGTAATTTTTTTATGGTTTTGATATTTTAATGTTATTGCTTAGTGTAGGCTATCCCGGACCATTTCAATGAATCAGACAACAGAAAACAGACCAATAATGATTCGTTATTTGAAAATTTGTAACACTATGTAAGGCATGGGTAACAATAACTTCATTTAGTTTTTTTGCTATTATGTAAAGTAGCTATTTTTGAGTTACGCACTTACTTACAGGGTTCCAAAATAGAACGGGTGGCTAGTCTGACTGGACTGACTTGAGATTGAAGTCAGCACTGGACTGGGTTGGAATTAGTGTTTACACGCGCGGATCGCTGGACTGGGTTGCTGGACTGTCCTGTCACTGGCCCCGTGTAAACATCACTGCCCGTATGCAGACAGGCGGCTAGTCTGACTGGACTGACTTGCGATTGAAGTCAGCGCTGGACTGGGTTGAAAATAGCGTTTACACGGTGCCAGTTACAGGTCAGCGCTGGACTGGGTCGCTGGACTGGCTTGTTACTGCCATAATATAAACGCGCCATTAAACAATGATGTTTTCTTTTTCTTTTTATTATTGGTTAATGATTGACTCCTAGGTATAGGTAGGTATCACATGATGTAAAGTGACGATGAGTCAAAGTCAAAAATGAGATCGAAGATTTGGCCAGCTGGCTCAGCAACAAGCTATTTACTCTAGATATTACCTGTTAATATCTAGAACCTACCTAGGTTTATATCTAGAGCACCTAGCTAGGCCGTCTGATGGCCAAATTCAGCAACACTTCTCAAATGCTTAAGTGTCACATAGCTGTTTCAGACGTGTACGTTGCTCGGACGGTGCTAACACTCGAAAATATCAAGTTAAGTAATTATGATATTTTAAGTATATTATTTATTTACAAAGCAAATCTAAAATTAAAATACCGTATTGCGAATTATCTCGTGACGGTTATAGATTAAGATCGTCAACGTCAACGTCGTGTGCATTTGAGGTGCGGCGTGAGTCGGTGCGACTGAATGCGCGATCAGACCCTGCCTGGCGTCTCGCCAGCGTAATCATAGCTGAATGATAGCAAGCGCGAGCTCGCTGTATTTGTGTTATTGCCAAACATTTGTACGCTGTGATTAACATACTAAATGCACGTTAGGACTAATTTCGAAAGTTAATTTTATCGAAAATTCAGCTTCAAAAAGGCATGTCAAAATGCAAGCGCAACATGTTTGGGAGGATACAGAATTAGCGTGTGCGATATTTTCACCTAATGAGTCCCGACTCAAAACTGTCGTTTAATTAATAGGTAATATAAGTAATATATGTAACATGTAAGTATACATATATTAATGAACCACTTAACTAAATGAATGCTGTAATATAAATGCTAGGAGTGTTATTGTTTGAGCAATATAATTACCTATAGTTACTGCTATCACTATCAGTTAAATCTGACTGCGTGTTTAGCTATCGATTGATATTATACTACCTATGTAGATTAAAGTATTGCACGTAAGTGCAGTTTATCAATCTTAATCTACTATTGCCGATACATACTTTAAAAATTAATGCTTTTATGAAAATCAAGGAACAAAATACATGTTAAAGAACTTATTACACTGGCACAGGCAATTAATTGTGGTCTGAAAACTGAAGGAATACTGGTTAGGTACTTTTGATCTTTCCTATAAATTTAATATTTATCTGAAAGTATCGTCCGTCTCCGAAAGATCTACGTTAAACATTAAGTTGATTGTCGCCTTCGATATTCCGCAACGCATTTCATTTATATGTTCCTCGGGCGTCTGCCAATATCGTATAATGGTCGGTATCTCAACATTTACGTTATTTGACGCGGGTTGACGCATGCCTCACACTGCGTTAGGGTCTTGTTTTCCCATTCCTGAAACATTTTATGGATTGTACAGACCAAGAGGATAAGAGCTAACAAAGGCCACATAAGGATCATACAAAATAGTCTGGACAATACAACGAAGGCGAGCATTCACGTATGTTTCTCCAGTATTAAGCGATTCCTGGACAGTTATGCTTACCTTTCTTAAGAATAATGAGACTAAGGGCTTACCTATTCCTACTACGCTACGTGCAGTTTTAATTTTCAATTTTTCCAAAAATGGAGCATCTGCGAATAATTTCGATAAACTTAATGCGCACTTAATCGCATGGTCTGTACAGACTACAGAGCGTCACTTACTGTCCAACGAAAGACAGATGAAATGGCCGAATCAGTAAAATATTGCTTGACCCATATGCACTAAACATTGTTTACTTTGTGACGGAAAATACAGGCCCAGTCGGCCGGCAGAGTTCTCATCAACAAGCCGGAAATAAAGTATCGAACGTTATCTGAGGGACTTTTGTCTGAAATACGTTTGCGAGTGAGTTTGGGGACAAGTCTATTTTTATTATTATGTTAGTGAAGTTGACTTGAGCTCGCTTCATAGTTGCAAAAGTTATATTTTAAATTGAGAAATACCTCTATCTAACCAAATTTGTGCCAGATTTCAACTATTACAGATGAAATCTGATTCATTTTCGCCCTAACTTTTGGAGTCAGTTAAGTTATTTAGTAAATTTATGTATAAGTAAGTAATCATTTTTCACAAAGCGACCATGCAAAGCGAAATTCAAAGGTTTTAAGCGCACTTTTTAAATAGCAGTGAGGGGGTCAATACAATACCTACCTACTTATACAATATTAGTAGGTACCCCTTAGTACTCCTAATATACCCATCACGAAATGCAAGCATGATTTTATATGACATTTTAAACTTTAATTATTCATTGTACATATATTGAAGTATCTATATAAACTGTACCTACATAGCGTAAAGAAACGTGTTTTCTATCGCACAGCTTCCAATTGGCAATCATTAGGGCGGCGAATAATTTAGGCCATTTAGTTGCGCAGCCGTCGGGCGCTAACTGTGGAGATAAACGCAATACTTCTCGCCAATTACTACAGCCGTAGAATAGCGCAATACTTTCGAAAAAAAATCTTATATATCTATGTTTTCGTAAAGATTTGTCTGGGTAAACGACAAAAGTACCTACAAGAATGATTTCGATGAATTAAGGAGTTATTACACTTAACTAAATTCATGCTACTTAATTTAGTCGTTACTGAATTTAGGCAAGTGTAATCGCATTCAGCAAGCTATTCAGAAGCTAGAATGGTTTAAATATTTAGAAGCTTCTGAATTTAGGCTTCTAAATTTTGCCAAGTGTAATAAGCTCTTTAGTGACGTTTGCAGACTTTAAATTTACTCTGGGGGTCTAAAAAGGCCACATAGTAATTCTGCAAAATCCATTAATTTTTCCGTTTTACTAGCAGAATCCTTAGATATTCTGCTAAATTTAAGGAATTGAACGGTCGATCGTAACTTTAGTGTTTAGCAGTTCTAGTGGTGATTAAATAAATAATAAATAAAGTTTGTAAAAGCGTGTCAGTTCTAAATTCTTCAATTTTAATGCGGTTTTGAAACACAAAAGCTAATTGTTCGTATACACAATGTATAAGGACACGTAATTGCATCTCGGAACTCGCAGCAGACGCGAGACGGTTCCAGTCACAAGCGGGACGTTGTATCTAATAAACTTATTATCACGTACCACAACTTTGCCCACTTTTGACTCAACAACGCTGAGGCGGACTGAAGTTTAGAGCACAATGGACTAGACTGGGTTACAAATCGGATCATAATTGAAAATGGAGAAAATTTGGAAACTAGAGATTCAATAGAAGTTAGGTACAAGATTCAATAGTAATTGGAGTCGAAATACCTAGTTATATCTGAAGAGCTTTATTGAAATGGTTACGGTTTAAGTTTGTTGGTTGATTGAAGACTGTAGCATATCACGAACAAAACGGATGTCCCGGGTTCGTAATAAGGTTGGTTGTATACCAATCGATTTTAGTGCATCGTTCATCACTTTATTTTGGTAGTGGGTATGTTTTACAGATCCGAAGGTAGTCCCACATGTGCACGCTATGGAAAAATGTCCCACACGGTCCCTTCTTTGAATTTATTGCCTGCTCTCCGAATTGTCAGCCACGTCTAGTCGCTTAATCTAATTCACGCGACGGGCGACAACATCTAATGCACTCATGCCCGTCTGTGCTTAATTCTAGATGGTATTGTTATTATGACATTCCCGTCTTCGTAGGAAATTACCATGAACGTGTTAATAGCTTCGTACTTAGGTTTGTATGAAAGGTAATTCCATGTACCTAGGTGGGTATGTTAGTACCTACTGACACCTAACATTCTCAGGATAAACTATTAAATGCTGCGTAAGCTTAGAAATTCATGATCATTTTATAATGCACTAGCTGTGCCCGCGACATCATACACGTAATTTTTAGAAAAATATTACCCAAGGTTTTTTTAGTTTCCCGCGGAACGCTAATTATTTTTCGTAAATAAAAGTAGCCTAAGTTACTCCTTGTAACATCAGCTATCTGCCAGTGAAAGTTCCGTCAAAATTGGTCCAGCCGTTTCGGAGATTAGCCGGTGTTCCGGCTAATCTCCGAAACGGCTGGACTGGAACAGACCAACAAACACACAAATAAAAAAAAAAATAATAAGTACCGCATATTCTTTCATATGCATTAAGTAGAACGCTGTTATTTTGATATTAAAAACTGACGCTTCAATTTTATTTATTTGTACAACCAGACAGACAACCTCGCGCTTGAAAGAAAATTTTGCAAAAACGTTGGTAAACCTGTATAAAACCAAACATTAGCAACATATCTACATTTTGTTTCGATAAAGAAAAATTATGGATTTGATGCAAAACAAAACTGTGCAAGCTATTTGAAAAACTGAGAATTTTCAGCGACTTTCGTTGCTGACGTACCCGCGCACGCTGCAATAAAAAAATGTGGTACCTACAGCTGTTACCGCGAAAGAATCCGAATAAGTGCGCCACTACTTGCACGGGGGAGTGTGAACCAATTGGTTCCGTGAGAGACCGCCGACGTGTCGATACATTATACAGCGCACTGAAGGAAATGGTTATCGATTTTCGATGCTACCGTCAACTATTTCATTGTTCGTTGCGGAAGGAAAAAAAATACAAAAAAGCCTTTCACTTCGTTTACAAACACCGGCGGCATAAATAGTTTAAGGAAAATAGTTCAATGACTGAACTTTTCTATATACTTATAAAGCTTTTTTGTGTTGATTATAAAGCTGTGTTATGGTATTATGAAAGAGGAAAAGAGTACCTGCACTCCAAAAAGTGCTATACAACTTTACAACGTTTTCGGTGACATAATAACGATCGTTATAATGTGGTCAAGATGGCTTGGTCCCGTTCGGTAAAAATCACAGTTCGGTATGGTATCTCTATAAGCTACTAAACAATTTGCGATTCGTAAACTTTGTCTGTCTTAGTCGACGTCGCGTTTCCGAACCAAAGGGCTAGACAAGTGGCTGACGTCTACGAGCGTTCGTTCAAATCGCTACGCTTGATGTATGGAAATGACATAAGTCACGTGATCTACATAGCAACTTGTTGTTGATCTACATAGCGACGTTTGAAATTTCTATACATTGTGAAGTCTATTCTATTCTATTTGATTAGCGTTCATGCCACTTGTCTAGCCCTTCAGGCGCGGGCGGTAGAATTTAAGGAAAAAATGAAAAATTACAATTTGTAAGTGCCCCCGTAGGCCTAAACAAAATTAACGCTTTGACTTTTGACTTTGTATTTTTTTTTAATCCAAAAGTATCCCATTTGGTAAGAATTTTTCGCAAGTAGCATTGGTAGCCTGTATCGCCATTATGTCTATTAATAAATATACAATGTTATTCGATAGTAGGTAGGCTACCTTACTTTACTATTAGGTATATCAAGTAGTAAATACACCACGCTAATTATTATCTGGAGATATTATCCAAAGCCGCGTTCCGCAAAATCTGGAATGGTGCGATCACCTAGCTGGCGTCTCGCCAGTGTAATCATCCTTTAAATGATAAGCTTTGCTTAGCTTAGTGTAAATAACTCCTCGTTTGTATTACAGCCCAATATTTGTACTCAGTGATTAACATACTGAGTAAATGTGCAATATTTACATTAAACATCATTGATTCGTGGAATGCTATCATATTTCGCTTGTGTAACTATCATTTCTGATCGTGCATGGACACTGAATAAATACTAATCATTATAATACACTTCTACATTCGATATTTAAGTGGTATATCCATTTCAAAGGATACATTAACTGACTGATTGATCTGTGAAAGTACAACTTCAACCGCTGAGGTAAGAAACTTGAAATTTTGATAGCAGCAGGCATCCTAAGTAAAGATTTTGGAAAATTCCACCCCTCTTTTTACGTGCCCTCCGAAGCGCGGAGACGCTCAGTTTAGATTCCACTAAATGGTCACCCATCTTTGATTGACCTTGCCAAGCATTGCGTAACCTCCGATCGATTACCGATCAGTGATTGCAGTTGGCTATGTAATCCAATATATACACCTAGTACTATATTCAACCTAATATGTGTGTAGGTATGTGTTTACAAGGCCTTATTTCGCGTTGACTAAATCAGATACATTTTGTAGATTTTCGATTTTCCGCTACGCACGCGGGCGGCGGCGGGCGCGATTGATTGACTCCGCCATTCGGCGACGTAACGTTTTCCATTTATATGAAGATATCACAAGTTTCTTCGATATATTTATTTATTACACGTGGGAATCAATATTTTTATCGTATCTCGCGAGTAACTGTAAGGACGAAAGTAGTTCATACAGTACAGGATGCAGGACGCTACATTATACCCAAGTACGTTTGTGGGAGTGAAATACTTTAGTTCGTAAGTAACGAAATTAATGCAACTCTTCTTAACGTCATCGCGGTAGACCCAGATGATGGCGGGATGAGCTGCACTACATGAAGGATATAGAGGCAGAAGTGGAGGGAAAAAGGACACGACAGACTAGCAGTAGGATGACGCAGATTAAAAAAAAACTTAAACCAGATTTTCTTGACGTCAAATAAACAATAACAATAAAAATGCAAAAATAATAAAACGGGATAACATTAATCATTTGTTTATAGATATAAAACAGTGATAATTATTATAATACCGATCTCTTTTTACCACAATTGCGGAATAGTTTTATCAGAGCGCGCATTTGAATGTGTTTAAAATGCATCGCTAGTCGGACAATTAGTATGAAACTCAAACATTGTAGTTAGATTTATAGAGTAAAATAAATATTACGTTGTATATACCTACCTGCCTGCATCATTAGGACGGTCATGATAAGCTAAGTAATTAATTCGTATATTATTTACTAAACAATACTACGATACTGCGGTACTGCGGCCAGGTGGCCTGGCAACCTGCGGAAGGTAGCTGGGAAAAACTGGATGCAAAGAGCTGAAGACCGAGCTCAGTGGCGTGGGGTGCATTGTGGGAGGCCTATGTCCAGCAGTGGACAACAATAGGCTGATGATGATGATGATAAAAATGTAACTTCACGACTTTTATCCCCATTCAGGGGTAGTCAGAAGCTTGAGTGGCCATACACCACCACATTGTGGAGGTATTAACCAACTCAAAGCCCACGTTTCACCAGATAGTCAGAACCCAACGTGACAGGTGGTGAACCTTGTCGCCGTGTATACAGGAACTGACTATTACCTAATCCCGAGGAATAGGTAGGTTTCCTCACGATGTTTTCCCTCACCGTCAGCGAACTGTAAATTATGCACATAGATGAAAATTCATCCATTGGTGCATGCCCCACCGGGGATCGAACCTGGGACCTTCTGATTGCTAGCCCAACCTGTTCACCCCTAGGCTACAGTCGCTTCGCAGTCGTATGATGATGATAACTAAAGAATACCGATGATGTACATATCTTGTGATTGGGCATCTATTTTTCCAATCCCTGAACGAGGGACGTAGGTACTATATTTTATTACAAAAAAGGGTTTACCAATTAGATCAAAAGGTAAAAAAAAAGAATTTAAGGGCCTCACCCGTTAACAAGGTGAAATATGACGCGATTGGCCTTGAGATTTAAAACAGATAGAACTTCACGGTCCGGACCTTTTTTGTACATAATGGGATGGAAATGGGTATCCAAGGTTTCCTCCTAGTTACCTACCCGTATTACCTGCTGTAATTTGCCAATAGGCTGACGGGTTCAGATAAAAAGTTGTAGACAGCTCGTATGTTTTATGGCCGTTTGGTGGACGGTTCAGTTTCAGGATACAGTACCTCAGAACTCTTAACGTAAAAACTTGAAGGCACTGCGGATACCTACGATCACTATCTACTCAGTCTGTTTTACTCAGTACCTACAAAGTTTGAACGTAAAAACTTAAGGGAACTGTGCTTGATACTTCGGTTCACTATCTACACAATCTATTGTTAATGTTACAAGCTATATAAAAAGTGTTTTTTTTATTATTAAAAATGGGCTTGCTCTTGACCTCAATCATGCCGAAGATGAGGTCGACGATGGAGCAAGCGCAGCCAGAAGATGCTTGTTCACCCTACTTTTGAAAAGATTTGGGTTGTATGCACTCGGAAAAACAGACGTGGTTACAATATTCACAGGGGTTTACTGAAAAAACAAAAGAGTGTAGTAAAGATTTTGTTGGGTTCAAACTACTACCCAAATTAGCTACAACGTACAATGTAGATGTTTCGTTCATTAACCCTGCATTGGTACGAAACATACAACAAAAAATAAAGACAACAATAAATATTGTTTGAATTTTACGTCCAGTGCGCGACCATTAGGTGGACAAAAATAGTCTGATTCTGATGGTGTGACCAACAGAATTAGACCATTTTCCTACAACTTTTGCGTAACATAAAACGTCAATTTACTTTGAGAGTTAAACATTTTTCAAAAACTTTTACATCAAAAATACAATTCATTGTGAGAAAAAAGTACGTAATGCCGAAAGAGGTTAGGAAATTGAAAATTGTGCCGCGGAATATAACCCCATTACTAAGGAAATGAGCTACGTGAGTATGTTTTAGAATTTCACCTCTTCGAGTCGGCTCTCGGAGATAAGGACGGCTCTACACGATCAACCACTTAATCAGTAATGTCTATATCCAAATGATTGCCTGCGGTAATTGATCAAATAGATTGCGAAATTGATGGCGTTAGTATGGAACTATCTCTATGGCCATTGCCTTGATCTACTATAGGGATTTCATGAACTAGTCACAACGATTGCGAGCCTGCGGGGTTATTGAAGTCATCTGACTGCCCAAAGTGGCTTTTTGTCCTTTTTGTAGAGCTTATCGTTTCATAGTTTCTTACTAGAATATCAGCCAAAAACGGCGTACAAGTGCCGAGCGGCGCGTCTGAGCATTGTGTTATGACATCTGATCACGAATTACCTCATTTGGTGCGTCCAGATGCTTCGCATGCCTCGCCCTAGCACACATGTTATGACATTATAGATATTTATGCGTTCCGACGTTAAGACTGAGTGCTCGGGCGAGGCTAATCAGGGCTTGTGGACGCATCTATCTATAGCCTTCAAACTGAATTTTTGAGGTGATAAATAGGAAAATGTGTGCGTAAGTCGAGATATAAGCCGGTAATATCTTGGTAAGAACAAGTGGCACTTAACTAGAACGACGCCGAAAGTACTTTAAAACTTATAAATTGTTGCCAATTTGCTGCGACTAGTCGTCCGTGCGTAGTTGGCTTTAGAATTTCTCGTCTCCAAGTCGACTGACGGAGCTCTAGGAGTTAACCGGAGTTACTCTTTACCTGGCACTCTGTTTTTACGCAATAAGGAAGAGGCTCATAAAATATCTACACATTCGTGGTCGTAAATTGGTTTATCGGTTTTTTAAGTAATTTATAACCTTTTTACGTGGTTGGGTGAAGCGGCTTTTTACTTTGTGCGGTTACTTGTTTGGTAAGTTGATTAGATGCATATTTGATTCCGTTTAGAATAAATGGACTACATGGTAACAATGTGAAAAACCGAAGGGGGTTCAGACTGTTCAGCCTGTTCTTTTCAATCAAAATGCTTGATTCATAATAGTGGAGATTGCCGAGGAGAAAGCGAGGGAGGTGACAGGCCCTAAGTCGCTTAGCCATTGTGGTGCCACTGTGGCGTTTTTGTCGGCCGGTTTTGGTCGGCCGACCGGCTAATCGGCCTCTGATTGGTCGGTCAGAATCAATCGACCAATCAGAGGGTCGATTACTATAGCAGCTCAATAGCAATGGCTAAGCGACTTGGGGGCCAGGATAGGCCCATTCCTCACTCACGACCTCTTTCACATTTTAGTCATTATTAACGAGGTAATTAATTATAGTAATTAGTTGTTGGTAATTAATATACTGGCATGTAAGTAAAGTGTGTTTTCAATAACCTTAAGTTTACCTGCATTTAAAAAATAAGGGAACTTAACGACCAGGTTGAGTGGTTGGTTTGCTGCGATATAATTTCCCGGGTAAAGTTTTTGCAGGCGGCAGCCGGTTGCCGGCTAGATTGTTATGAATAAATTTACCTAATGGAATGAGATTCGATTTACTGGATATCTATTACCGACCGCATTTGCAATTAGGTGCTTAATTCTGATGTTTGAATGTGTAGCTGTTTTAATGCTTTTTGATTTTGTAGCCTAGCAAGGCACAGACGGACGGTGGACCTTATGGTAAGTAGCAACCGTCGTCCAGGACATCTGCAAATTAAAAGGAGCAGACGCGGTGCCGTTCTTTTAGGGTAGAACCCCATGTCGTAGTCATAAAAAAAATAAGTTAAACATTTATAAAGGTCCTAACTGAATAATCGACGCATGGTCTGATTTACTAAAGCTGCAAACGAAACGTATTTATACAATGGTGACATTTAATTGCGTTAATTGAATACGTTTTACCTAATTCATGTAATGATAGGTCTGTTCATCATGTAAAGTTTACCTACGTAAGTACATTTAGATTAGGGTATAGTGTATGGCAGGGTCTTTATTGAAATTTATAGTAAACCTATCTAAAAGCTGGGAGCGTGCGTAAATTGATGGATGTACATTATTCGGTTATAGCATAAAAGGGATCGTAAGTTTATACTTTGAGAACAGAGTACCTAGCTTTACTATTTTACTATCTTGAATTGTCTAAAAATATCTAGGAATATTCGAAGGCTCAGCCTTGCTCCCAGATGTAAATACGCATTCTACTTTTACTTCTGAATACCAATATTATTATTTATTCGCTCACAAAATAGTATAATTACAGCCCGTAGTGTCGTTAACCATGAAATCCGCTTATTAATTTATTTTCGTCATTTCATCGACGGCAAAATATATTAATCGGTCGGTGTAATTGAAACTCGTTGTTTCATAAAATTGCCTATTGTTCATAACGCGGCTCTAATGCCGTAAGCGCTGTGATGGTGCGCCGCAACAGATCGACCTAATGAGAAAAGTTGGATAGCCTTCGTGAGCCTCAGAAACAATGCCAGCACCCAACAATTTCCTGACACTGGACAATCAATTCAAAAGCTTTTTACATCACCTCTCCCCTCTCTCTTCCTCTTCCCAGCCCGACCTTCTGACTTCCAGAAACTTGCTTGTTTTCGACACTTACGCTTTAATTTTTTTTTCTGAAAATAAATTATCGTGCTTTGATTGTTCCGTGGAAAAGTAATAAGGCTGGAAACGACGGTGACGGTGACATTTTCATTATTCGATTAGCCGCTTAGATAGGCAGTCAAGCAGTCATGTCTTTGGTTTTGGCAAGCTTAAATAATTTAGCTCTCACATCAACGGAGCAATAGGTGTATGTATATTTTTATATGCTGTATATGCTGGTAAACTAATTCAGCAGGCAATGTTGCAGGTGAGTTGTATTATTGAAAACCTTTTTGTTCTTTGTGAATACTTGATTTCTGTTTTCATTTATTTCAGGCACCGAATATAAATAAAAATAGTTACCTACTAAGCAACACATTTATCTATATAAATAAATAAGATTAAAGTGTCTGTTTGTAATATAAATATAACGGAATAGGTATATACGGAATAACAAAAAAAATAACTTTTTATTAAATTTCGTCTGTTTCTTCCGGCTAATCTCCGAAATGGCTGGACCTATTTTATATGGAGTAACTTAGCCTACCGTTATTTTAGCAAACATGACCCTTTTTTTGTTAAATTCCATGCGTAGTAAACATATAATAAATACATTAGCATTACATAATCTACATTTATTAATTGCTACATACGTAGTTACATATTACCTACTATGACGTAGACAACCTAACTTAGTGGATTTGTATTTATGACTATAAAATATCTGTTTGAAAACAAGAGATAATATTCACTTTTCGATTTTTTACACGTTTAGTGAAGTTATTGTTTATAAGTTCCTTTATCTTGTTATTCTTTTTATAGCTATTCACAGGCGAGGCGAGGTTAGGGGAGTTTGTTTTCTTGTTTACAAAAGACCATACAGAGCGGCGTGTTTGCCTTTGTTCGTGTAATTACATTGTTACTTCGCCACCGCACCTGTCGCCGTCGAACGGCGCTGACGAATTTTCACATTATAACCTCGGGAACTTATTAAAAAGAACAATTAAGGACTTCCACTACTCGTTAAAACAGATTTGTGGTAATTTCGTATTCATGCAATTGAATACGAATCTATTACCTTGTCTACAAAAATGTTACGACTGTCGAATTCATTACTTAGACAGTTATAAACAAACATTACATTTTTGACGACTAATTGTAAATTTAAAACACTAATTATGATGTTACAGTCAGCAATTAAAAAAAAAAAACATTATTCGCAAGCTAATATGGGCACTCTTTATTTTTATGTTACCTACTATCTACAAATGTATACGTATACCTACACGCAGTATACCTACATAATTAGTAAATTAAAAATAATTTTTAAATAATTATCAAAATCAGCATCATCACGAATACCCACTCACTCATATGCTTACTTAAATACATATTTGCCGGGTGAATATTTTTGGCTACAAACAAAATATCCATTATGCCAATTTATTAAAAAGCCCATCGATGAAGTTCGTCTCGCAATTAAAATTAAATATTGTTTGGGAACAATTTTATTCCATATCTGCGCCGAACTAATTAATGTCACACGTAATTCACGTCAAAATACGATGCTGTTACATATTTACGTTTAAATGATTACATTCTGAAATAAAAATTCGTTTAAATAGGTATCCACTTAATAGACTTTAATTAGGCAGGTACCTAACAGTTTTGGCTGGGTCTATATCAAGCGCATGCTGCACCCGAGTACTCAGTTTGGACGCGGAATGCATAGATATAATGTCATAACATGAGTACCTACTCGGGTGAGGCATGCGAGGCACCTGGACGCACCAAAAAAGAAGAAGAAGAAGAAGAAATACAAATCGTACCTAGGGTAGGTACTGAAGTTATTAAAAAAAACTACTAAAATGATTCGAGTATCTAGCTCCTATTTTTTTACTTCACTTCAGATAAGTACCTATGTAGAGAACATGAATAAGGTAAAATAAGTAAAATTGTGTATCCATATCCCGAAATTGGTTATGATTGTTCATTTTAAATAATCAGACTGGGGTTTCAGCGTTTTTAATATTTTGAAGGAAAAGGGGAGAGCGGGGTTAGCGAATGTTTAGTCATCCATATCTCGAGATTGGTTATGATTATTCATTTTAAATAATTGGGGTATAAGCTGAGGTGAATATGGTAGGTACTACTTCAGTTTGATCCCATAAAAAATCATTTCGTAAATCAACACCCAAAAGGGGGAAACTAAAGGTAGAAAAGTACGGCAGAAAAATATGTTTGTACCCGATTGACTTGAAACTTAGTATGCATAGGGTAGGTGAGGGAGGAAGGGGAAGACGCAAGGTAGGGGGAAGTGGAAGGGGGAGGGGAAAGGGAAAGGGAAATGGAGGGGGAGGGAGCAGAAGGAAGAGAGGGGATGAAAAGGGGTGAAGGGGAGGGGGATTTGGGATTTTGGCTCTATATACCTACCTACCAAAACACGCATTCACCGAATTAGGTACCGTGATAAAGTTTGTATGGCTCCAATAAAAATCGTGAAATAAAATAATTTTTATAATAATGCAAATACTGACTTAAAAAACCCTGGCGCACTAAAAAGTACTAAAAAGTCTTAAGTCACTTGCCCGGTTTTTTGTTTATTTTGAAGTCTACGCGGACGAAGTCGTGGGCAAAAGCTAGTGTTACATAAAACTTGTCAGCTTCTAAGCGACTTTCAAACAAATAGAAGCTCTTCGACAACCTCGATAACTGTCGTAAAATCGGATTCAAAGGATATTTTTTGTTGTTCCATCGTATAAACTGGTATATACTGGGATCCAAATATAAATTTGAGTTGTCAGTTGTTGCCTCAGAGGCTGTCCCTTGTCAAAGGAGACTGTCCTCTCGCCGTCGTGCGTTTTTTCTGACTCACTGGATTACCTACTTACATAAAACATGATTTGATACGTGTTTAAGCATTTTATGTGTATCCTTGACATCATCTACTCGTACACAGTCATAAACTGACTTTACACATAGAAAATGTACTCTTTGGCTTCTAAAAATAATCCATGAACCAAAATAGAAGTAAAATGAATGTATGGCAGGAACCTATTACTAATCCAATTGAAATATAACATACAATTTACAAGATTATAAATAAATATTCCATAAATAAATTAAAGTTATATAAAAAACCCAAAAATTTATTAAACTAAAACCATTAACCAATTTCAAATAAATAATAGATTTATTATATATTCGATTTCGAGGTATTATTATTGTTGATTTAGTCATAACAGTGGGTATCCAATAATACATAGGTATATAAAATATATCACTACTTAGAGTATCTTTGAATAATACCTTATGACAAATTCATGATCATGGTCGTAGCTAGGAGACAGTGTTCAATTAATTACATTACACCTATTATACAGCTATCAATAATTAATTGATTCCCGCCGTGCCTGAAATGAAAATCACGCAAAGGAATTGTGATAAGGAAAATTATAGTTTCTGAAGAACCAAGTGTCGTCTTAGATATCGTTCGTATGCGAGCTTTGTTCGTAGCTACTTGTGCCGTACGTTTTATGTAGATAGCTCAGTAAAATCCGGAGACAGATTTCTCACTATAAAACTTGAACTAGCTATCGGATACGAGATTTTCGTGAATTTCACACGAAAATGTAACACTGGGCAGGTTAGTTGAAATAATAAAAGAGCTATCTTCAAGATTAGAAGGAATTAACTGGACTTTCCTCGAAATTAATATGTTGAAAACGTACTTAAGTGGCGTGCAAACGATTCAGAAATGGTTAAAGTTCCGCCAACGACTCTGAAACGGCGAGAAGACGCTAATCCCCAAGCCGTTCAACAATATCACAAATTCGTTGCAAACCATTTTGTTGTTATGTTTTTATGGGACTATAAATAGTAGGTATAAACAGGGATAGCTTGGCGTCATTTCATAATTTCTTATTATTTTGGTGGGCCTTATGTCATAGTCATAGCCAAAGTCTTATAAAAATATCTGTCGATCGTCGTCGACTCAACTCATTCTACCATCGATCGGTGGATAGAACTACGGTCGATTGATTGGTGTAGCGACACTAACAGTTTCTACCTTGCACCTACCTAAACTTCAATATAATAGACCGTCCTGAAATCGACTAAAACCCAACTAGCTTACATGGTCTCACGTTGACTGAAGCGTAATAAATTGGAAAGATACTGTATCAATGGTGGAGACGTTTCTTCCACCAATAAGGGTCTAATTTTACAATACCCTGGAGATACGGTAATTTGACCGAAAACAACCAAACTTACAGACTAAATTAAATGAAAATGCACAGTGGGATACCGAAAGCCGTTCCAGTATCCCACACCGCAGTTACTCGTATTTAATGATGAAACTATTTATTGAAATATCTGGCTTAAACAAATACGGTACGGTATAATACGGTTTCATTAAAACAATTATTATAAAGACAGGTACATTTACCAGTAATTGGCCACTATTTGATGACCGCTTGGCGCAGTGGTTTGAGGATAGGCCGCTCGGCTCACTGCAGCGAGTGGTTGCAGGTTCGATTCCAGCCAGAGGCAAATTTCGGAAATGGCCTTTTCGTAATTTACCCTCGTCGGGGTGTCACTACAAGCGGTGCTTAGTTTGGGACCATACAGTTGGTGTGTAAGTCTGGCGATACATATAATTTATTTATTTGTGATACTTACATTACAAAAAATATATTATACGACTCAATATAGCATTGTTGGTTCATATTTCCCCTATACGGTTACCCGTACTTGTTATCTCTTGATAGCTAAATCCTCCCAGAAAGGATTTTTATTTAAAAGCTCTTAGAGAGTTGAGGCTGAGCTTTGGAGATATGAACTTTGCAAACCTAATAAGTTATGCCTTTTGAGAAACTACGCTATAAATCGCTAATATGCTTGTTTCAAGGATTTATGTGTATTCTAAACCTAGGTAGACAATAGTATCCTAATTATATGTCATGTCATGACGACCCCTTTTTCCAAATTTGTCAAAATCAAAACCGCCTTATTCAACTTCCGTTAATTTCTTTATATCCAGTTTTCAGAAACTCAATGTACACGTCGCCCTCAGCCGAAACATTTCACAAGTAACGTTAAGTGATTAGTTAATTCAACGAAACATCATCCAAATTACATTTTTCAAGCAGAATTTCATTTGCATAGATAGGAAATTTCACGGTAATTAATTGTCGCCGTTGCTTTGAGAAATGAGGGTTACGTCTGACCACTTCATTCTCGTTTGACAAGATTAATGGCGCGATCCCACGCGAGCACTAATTTAACGCAATAATGATTGAATCTGGATGGTTTTAATTTAGATACAATAAATAATTATCTATTATCAATTTCACATAAATTACGGCTGTAATGTCAGTTTAATTAATGTGGCAGAAGGTGAACATTAACTTAATTTTAGTACTGCGGTTACTTTAGTACTTTAGTTCTACAATCGCATCGCTGTCTCAGTTACATATTTCACTTGCAACTAGTTTCATATTGCTGAAAAAAATAAGTTCTAATGACACTTCATGAGGTTTTGTTTTGGGTATAAACTATAAAACAAAATGTAAAAACTAAGCAGTTAGCAACTACTTCATGCAGTGACATAAATATAGCTGTAAAATGCGCGAAGCTGACGTTTAACCACGAGAATCCGAGTTCTTAAAATAATGTAGGCAGTAACATCAAGTACTGTTAACGCAGTGAAAAGCCTTTGTTTTGTTAATTACTGGGCTCGGGGCCGGTCCGCACCTGCTTTCACCGCACAGAATAAACTGCGCGACTAAATTTCCTCTGTTTAAATTAAAAGATACTCCTGACCAATAGTTACTTCCGACCGCGCAGAATGGAATTTCAAATAAACTCACATTCCGGATATTTTATGGGAAACTTTCGATAAATAAACGCCGTGCAACGAAGGGCCCTTTGTAAATGATGACGTTAATAATTAGATTTTAGGACCGGCAATAAATTCTATTGAGAGACATTTCTTTAGTAGTTGGGAGTAGAGTTATAGGCTAGTATACAGTCCTATGGGATATTGAATTTGAAGTAGGTACCTTAATAAATTGCCCAATATTTCTCGACATACAATTTGATATCGTAATAATAAAAGACATAAGTTATGATTACCACTACGCTTTAATTATATTACGAATTAAAAGCATTTATGTTTGAAATAGAGTACCTACCTTTACCTAACTACCTGAGGATACACAGCCCTCCAGCTATCGTAAGCCCTTTTCCCGTGAAACAATAGGTACGATAATAGAGCATGAAACATTAATTTCTAATAAACCATAGTTTGCTACCGTAAATTATAATATCCACGTCTGTCTGAATTAGGAAATTAATATATTGTGGAACTCGCCAACGAGTGTAAGTAAGCCTGTATAATGAAATTTCAAAGTTATGCGCGAATTGGGATTATCCGTTATTATCTTGCCAACATAAACAAATATTTTGATTGATTCCCTTATTCCTAATAGAGTTTTGAAGTAAACATTAAACTTCGGTTCATTGATTTGTTTGTGGTATTATAGCCGCAGTTATATTTTGTTGTAACAAAAACATTGGTTTTGAAGTTGCAAAAAGTTGTGAAGGAAGTTGCACTGGACATTTTTTTGCCGGTAGATCTTAGAGCGAACCACCCTGTGTCTTGCAAAATCTAGAGTTTAAAAAAAGAACTTCCTAATATTTTTTTTCAGCAGGCTGGCGACCTATGCTCTACCTGTGTCTCTATCACTGGTAGAGTCATCGACTCTATACAGTGCGTACTATGGAATACTTTAAAAGTAAAGTTACGAGTATCATTCATTGTCTAAGCGGACGTGCCGACCGTAATCGCGTTAGCACTAGAGGCGAGACGGCGACGCGTGCGCTATCGCCGCAGGCGGCAGCGGGGCGGCGGCCGTGAGGGCGACGCGCCTCGAGAACCCTTCACTCCCCGCTGACACGCGTCACACCGTCTACTTAATCAAACTACGCAGTAGCCTTAAGCTTTCGAACACCCCAGGTGTAACTCAACAAAATCTTTGACAGGTGTGATCTATATATTTTTTTCAAGTTTTTCAAATATATTTGCCATTCTTATATTACTCATTTGTTATAAATTTATTTGTCTGGCAATATCTATTTCACTGGAAATTTAGGAGGATGATAACATGGGATCTATCTTTAGTAAGAGTCGATGCTACAACGAGTCTTGGGTAGTCTGGAATCTTCCGCTAGGTTTGTAAATTATGAGCAAGAATTAATGGAGATCACGTATTCTTACTGTAGCGTGTTCACTTTCTGAAATACGATTTCATACTTCAGGTTTTCAGGAGGTTTTTATATTCACTTAAGTATGTACTTAGAAAATAAATTTCGCAACAAAATTGAAATACGAACGATTGTATTCTTACAAAAAGTAGGTAGGTATATCTATTCGTTTCGTAAATTTTCTTAACTAGACGAATAAATCCAGACGCTGAAAGTATTGAGAAAATCGGAACATTCAAAGGAGCGGAATCGAGGAAATGATAACGAAGCTAAAAGAAAGAGTAAACGTTCGTTTTATACAACGGAACCACATTGAACTCATAAAAATGATTTTTATGATAAATGTCTATTATTCATTTCATTTCTAATCTCCTTTCATATAGGGACTATATAAATTAAGAATGCTATCCTAGTTTAATAACGTTTTTACTTACTAGAAAATATTTTACAATGCTTTCACATTACACCTTCCAAAAGAAATTATCTAAATGATATAAAAACCGCATCGATATCTGTTGCGTAGTTTAATAGTACTAAGAAGACAAACAGACAGACGCGGATAGCGACTTAGTTTTATACTATTTAGAGACTAAAGATTCATTTCCCATCGTTTCATAATGTTTTCCTGCTACTGGAATGATTGTGTATTTACTGTTTATACTATCGTTGTAAATTATGTTGACCTCTAATTAAACAACATTATGTACACTCCACATACCTAATATACTTGCTTACAATCCATACCACAAATATGTCGGTTCGATCCTCGGTCGTCCGTGGTCTCAGCGACTAACCGCAACGTCACCCATCACCACTGCCTTTGGCATCGCAATAACAAAGATAATATGTATATAAAACAGAGAGAAAGCAGACCCAATTAGCTTCCAAGTTAATTTAAATAAAAATACCGGGAGCAATACGTAGACGCTGAGTATAGTTGATGGTAACTATCCACTTTCAAGTGGTACGTTTTGAGTAGAATGAAAGACAATTTTTTACTGTGAGACTTTGTGGTTAAATTGTAGGTAGGAATTATTTGTAGAGTTACATTAATTAATAATAATAGGTACTTAGGTTTTTATTCTAATTTTAATTTTTGTAATGTCAATTCAAATCCATGTATCGGCTGCGTCGACAAGAGGCGAGCGGCGCGGCCGAGCAGTCAGTTTTGACGTTGGAACGCATAGACATGTCATAACGGATGGCTCTGGCTGGGCAGCTCGGGGCACGTGTACGATTTAAAAAAAAATAGTCCATTTAACGTCCCACTGCTGGGCACGGGCCTCCCCTCAATGCGAGGGGGATTCAGGCCATAATCCACCACGCTGGCCCAGTGCGGGTTGGTGGATTTCACATGTCTAAAGACATGCAGGTTTCCTCACGATGTTTTCCGTCACCGTAAGCAAGTGAAAATCATATTAAAGTTATGACGTGTACGATTACGAAAAAAAAAAACAGTATTTAAAAGAACAAAAAAAACATACTATAAGATGCAGGTAGATTTTTATTAGATTATTATGGAATAACTGTCATGATTTTTGAGCTTAGGGTGCGTAAGTAAATAAAACATAGCATACCTATCCAAGAGGGCTTTATGAGTTTAGAGATTTAGATTAAAGATAATGAAATCTGCCAAACCTCCATGAAGTGTTTATCCCAAAAACCACCTATGGTGTATTTTCATAAAACATTTCGTTGTCAATCGTGTGATATCTGGAATGATCCCGCCCTAATGGGCACACACTCAATTAGGTTTTACAGCCGCAGCGCCGTTCAATTTACCGCCCAACAGCGGCCGCTCTCCGCCAGGTACCTATTTATTTTTATTGACTTAAACAAAAGCAACTTTTTAACACCGTGTCATTTGTATCAACCTTTGGTATTAAATATTCAAGTTGAAACTTGAACTGAACGTTGAAAGTAGCAAAGTAACAATCACTTTAAATAAGTTGGAGCCGGACGATCGTGAACGAAATTGTTACACTATAGGTAAGTCAATCTTGTTCTAATGTAAGCGACGATTCTGGATAATTCATTATGTTATCCACTACTTAATGCTTGCTCGTGTGTTAAGCATAAAAGTGTATATTTGAGGACGTCTCGCATTATTAGGTAAATCAGTCACCATGCTAACTTAAAGACTGGTAAGTTTGCTACCTAAAATAAGATTGGGATAAATAATTCACTCTTCAACCTTTTGTAGTTCATTTCACTGCAAAGTAACATAGTTTAATATTTTTAATTTCCCCTATAATCCTCTTGTGTTAAACACTAGAAATTCATTTTTAACCTTTTCTATGTTTGTACTGTAAGCAAAGAAACACCCCGTATGTAGACTGGTTTAATAAATGAGAATTCCTGTAATTTCCCTTTCGAGCTCATTTTAGTTTATAATCATACTTCATTCAGGTAGAGTCTTTAAAATGATACCTACCAATATGAGAACCTACTTATTAACATACAAACATTACAATTATTAACTTGTTTATGATATCCACCTACCTACTTAATAATACCTTTGACTTAAAAGTCGGATTCCAGGTACAAAATATGCTACACAATATTACGTAACTAATTATTTCAAAAAACTAGAGTTTCTATAACACTTGAAATGCATTTAATTAAACTTTGCTAATAAATGTCAGAGCGAATATTTCATGAAAGTTCTGCGGTCGTAAATAGTTCACGAGTTGCCATTTAGCAGAAGTATTTGTAATCATCAATATCATTTCAAACATACGTATTCACGCCCATTTAAAGGGGTAGGTACACTTACGGAGACAACTGTTAAATATTTTTTTTTTATTAAAATCAATGTTGACCTTTATCTATTTGGTACACTTCCGACATCAATCGCCGAACATTCGAAATCGAAACCTACTCTTTATTTTACAAACATTACTGTGAAGATTGTTGAAACCAAATATTAGCTTAAATCAACAAAAGTGTTAAAGTGAAGCAAGTCATTACATGATATAATGAGAAATGTAGCACTTATACAGACATTTTTCATGACTTCTTTCTACGAATCTAAGGACCCTTCTTCCTTATCCCAATATAATTGTTAAAACTAACAAGCGTCGAACAGTCCTTAATGAGCAGCGCTAATAACATTATGCAGACCCTTGAACAGGATGACCCTCTAGGCACTCCACGACTGCGAAGTATTAATTGCTACATGACATGAATTCATAACGCGGGTTTTAGATTGTAATAAAGAGTCGCCCCTCGTAAACCTAAACGACTGAATCATTTAACTTCGATTAAAAAGAAAAGCAATAAAAACGGCTCAGCTCGAGTTGTATTCGCACTTTTATTTAGTCGGTTCTCGTAAATATTTTTACCAAATATGTACGTACTTAGTACAATAATATTTTAGTATTGATACTAGGACCTAATAAGTTACAGTAGGTAACTTAAGACTTTTTTGGTACGTCCATGCACAGGCCATTATATTTAATATCCACTCGGCTTTGACTTATTTGCCGTTAAAGCTAGTGTTATATTTTATGCGAGCGAGTGCACCAATTCATGCTAGAAACTTTACCCTTATAAAGTAAAGACATTCGATCCTCAATATATGTTTTTCCAAATAGATAGGTAGGTATGTAGGCAGGTACCTATTCATTCATTTTTTGTTTGGTCATAAATTAAGGTACGCGCAGTATCGTTGTTTATTCACATCCAATTAAGATCCACGTCTTATCAATTCCTTGAAAATTTTATAACGATATGTAAACGGTGTAATGATACAAAAATATATTTTTATTTCAGTGTGCATTTAACGGCTTTTGACTCAAAAGGCATCGAATATACACCTACCAAGGATAAAGTGAAAATAGAAGAATAGCTAAGTGACGTCTTATAAGAATTCTCATAAGAATATAGTGCTTGGTGTACTACTTAGTTACTTACTCATTTTCTCTTACAACGTTAGTACTTGTTTCCCTTAAATCATAATATATTCATAAGGCGACAAGGTGGCGTGACGCGAAACGATTACGTCACTCGACGTCACCGAAACGGGCCGGGGTTGGTTGTCGAGGCCAAACGAGCATAAAATATTTTTTTAATGCGACATGGTCTACCACACATTCCCATCACTAGAACTACAGTGCTACGATCATAGTAGAAAGATGGATAGTAGGTTATCCTCATAGAAACGCACCGCGCGCGGCTTGTATGTGTGCGCCATGCGTATCTATGTGTCGCGCACGCACACTCAAACATCACATGAATTGTTTCGCACTGATAACCGGGTTTAGTTTTGGTTTGAGTGTGCGTGCGCGACGCATAGATACGCATGGCGCACACATATAAGCCGCGCGCGGTGCGTTTCTATGAAGATAACTTACTACCCATTTTTCTACTATGCTACGGTGGTACTCAGTAACGATCTAAATTTTGCTGTCGAGCAACTTTATTTTGACTTTGTCCTGCTTCAAGCAAGGCAATAACTTAAGCGGCTTCTGCAGGCGTAGTGTCCATGTATTTCCAGTAAATCCGTATGACTTCAGTAGAGGGGTCATCACGTTGACATACGGTATGCAACTGATAAAAAAAACAAAAAACAACCTTTTTATACCTGTGTGTAACGGTGCAAGTAATACCCGCAAAAACTATTAAATTCGGGGAATTTGGGTTTTGTGCCCTAAAACCCCAAATGAGTATTTTGTATACTGTTTTTTGATATCATTAGAAAGGTACTGAAACAAACTTTCAGATAGCATTACAATTTTTACAATGTTAATTAATTTTCATGAAAAACACAGCCTTAACTGAAAAAAGTCAAGGTGTGCGATTTTATTGCTCTCAAGTGTAGATTCGGAGGAGGTTTATGATTGATGTATGGAAGAGGTTTTTAAACGAAGGTATAGTATTTGACAATAGAATCTTAATAACGTTCCAACTTAAATTTTAAATGAATTTTGGTCGAATTTCGACAACAGGCAACCACTAAAAATGAAAATGTGAAATGTAACGTCACGACTTTTATCCCCATTCAGGGGTAGTCAGAGGCTTGAGTGGCCATACACCACCACATTGTTGAGGTATTAACCAACTCAAAGCCCACGTTTCACCAGATAGTCAGAACCCAACGTGACAGGTGGTGAACCTTGTCGCCGTGTATACAGGAACTGACTATTACCTAATGCCGAGGGATAGGTAGGTTTCCTCACGATGTTTTCCCTCGCCGTCAGCGAACTGTAAATTATGCATATAGATGAAAATTCATCCATTGGTGCATGCCCCACCGGGGATCGAACCTGGGACCTTCTGATTGCTAGCTCAACCTGTTCACCCCTAGGCTACAGTCGCTACAGGCGTTCACTAGTTTCCATAATTTCATTGAAGCTAACGATTCGCTCGCGATTCGATTGCTTTTAGACAAATTCACTTGGTTAAAGGGGCTGGGCTGGTAGATCGAAAAGTGAATTTAAAAACAATGGGAACAAGAAAGTGACTCTGATAAAGATCAGGGAAGTTGCGGCTGCAATGATTCCATTATTTACTACAAACTTTAGTCGAGTTAAAAAGCCATGAGATAATTAACCAAGCTATTAAAATGATAAACGAACTTAGGTACGGGATAGTTAACAGTTTGCACGGTTTTGGCGACTCTGCAAATAGGACATAACGTTTCGTATTTCTTGATTGCATATGTCATAACCAATGGCGGCGTCTTCATCAGGCGCATGCCTCGCGCGAGCACTCACTTTTGACGTCGGAACGCATAGACGTAATGTCATAATATGAGTGCTCGGGTGAGGCATGCGCGCCATATGGACACATCTATTGGCTCAAGCGCGGCAGTTCGCGGCATGTCTAGCCGCCCTCAATTTTGTGTCTTCATTTGTTTTACTTTGGGTATCGCTGATTTCGTGCAGTTGCAGTTTCAGCAAAGGCTCGTCTAAAGTTATTCAACATAACCTACGTGATGGTAAACAGTGACAAATTAAGTCTTGTTTGTGTAAGAGTGCAAACGTTTCTACGTTTTTTTGGTTTGCACTAAGCTTAAAACAGGGTCCGTTGTTTTGGCTTTCGTCCAAGTGCTTGTTAAGGAGGCTGAGGAATTTTACGGAGCCGTTCAATTATTTTATTTACTTGCTATGAAACTAAATATTGCTATAAATCCGTCGCGCTTGAGTGAAACATCTAATGGTAAAACGATGCCTTGAAACGATTAGGCGGTCGACAACGGCAATGAACGTTACATTTCTTACGTAAAATTTTAAGCAATGGACTCTTATTGTTTGGTGTTAACTGTCGCCTTTATTGAACTTGACTCTATTTTTTAAAAATAATTATGTAAATTTTGTGTCAATAATTAATTAATTATTTAATTAATACCTGTAGCAATTACTGTAATCTTTAGATTTCTTTAACTGTGTCCCATATTGTCTACTTCTAATGTACTTATTAGGAGATGCTTAATTAATTAGTTAGTGAGTCGGCACAAAAAGTCTATCTCAATAATGGTTCAGTAAATCGACACGGTTTAGGATAAAACGTGTAGATGTAAGCAAACATAGTCAACACAATCAAGTATTCAATTTGTGTAGGGATTACTTGTACATTCTGGATTTCGTTCCAAAAACATGGTAATGTAATTCGGTTATTTTAATACGTGGAGCGGATGATTGTCTTTTTAAAGAATTATGCAGATTAAAGTAAGTATGTATATGGAAAATTCTTTCGTATTTAGATACAGTCAGCAACATAAGTGGCTGAACATTCTCATTTCTTAAATTGGTAAAACTCTTTTTAAAAACTTTGTGAACATTTTCAAAACCAAATTAAAGCCAAAATTTCGTTAAGATGATGAATAATAATGGCTTTGATTCGAAACAAAAGTGTATAAGTGATTTGAAAAACTGAGAATGTTCGGCGACTTACGTTGCTGACCGCGTCTATCGTTATTATGTAATAAAATCATTGTTCGTATATAGTAGTAGGATCATGTAGACGGAAGATATTAAGGATCTTAAGGCATTAAGATTTTTGAGTTACCTATATTAGACCCTGAGGAGGACGGTAGCGGGCGTGGTTCCCTGCAGCCGTGCACTGCGCGGGTGCAGGGGAGAGGGGAGATCATCATCAACAAAAAAACGTCTTAATAAGCTTCAACGATTTAACTAGAAGGTATCTTTAAAAATTTTATTGAGGAGAATACTCCTAAACAAAATAATTTTCCACCACAATGAAGCCATATGAACCCTAAGTAAGAATAACGAGAAATTGCAGGCAACCACAAAACCATCTTTACTTAAACGTACTTTCCTTTTGAAAAGGATCTGACGAGGGTTAATTACGTTCTGTTGTTATAACTGTGTAATAATTTGGCTTGAAGTGGATATTACACTCAATCAGTATTGGTATATTTATTATAACGAAAAAGGGTGTTGGTATAAATAATATATTTGGTTTAATTCGTACGGGTTTTACCTACATATAGACGGTGTCGCATAGGCCTTATAATGGTTAACTTGAGAAAAGAACCGCCTTCTTCGTGGCACCCTAGCTCTGAAATCAACCCCCAGTAAAATAATAACTTCATCATGATAACTGAAAGGTAAATAAAAGCTATAGCTACAAAATAAGTAAGTAAAAAGCGAGCTAATATGTAAAAAAATATTGCCTTATAAGGAGTGGAGATTTAAGAGCGAGTCAATAGACGTGTCTACAACATGCACATGCCGCGCGAGGCTGCTCACCCACATGCCTCGCGAAGCACGACGTTTGCCTCAGTCGCATGCCGCGCGAGGCAAATGGCGAGGCAACTGACACTCTAGACAGGGAAAGGTATACCCGATAAGTCAAGTGAAGGACTTCATTATTGGGTGCGTGCACGAGTCCCGAGCAGCCTCGCCCACGAAAACAGTTATAACGTTTTCTCTATGTTGTCAGATTTCAAGCTCATTACTCGGGCGCGCGCTTGGTAGGTATTTCTAGACGCCGCTAATCGATAAGTTACTATATATAGTCTATTTTACAAATGAAGGTACCTACACACCAACGGTACACACGTTTGCTTTTAAAACAAATAGCGCTACAATAAAAATAGCGGAACCGGGTTTGCCGAATTGAAAGCTGGCATAGATTTAAAAATGCAGGGACCAAACAACTTTACACCCAAACAACTCGTGACGCACTCGCTCTGACCACTCAGTAATCCAATTCTGCACATACGGCGAACGCGAAAAACTGGCCTTTTATATCAACGCGCTTGTCGTTTAAAGAATGGTTTTATTTGGGGGTTTAAACCCAGCATTCTGCTTCTTATCCTTCTCTCTCAATAATGTAAATGTTTGGTACTGAATAACCCTCCTTACCTGGGCAGTCGGATAAACAATGCTGCCAGCCTGTATGAGTCTATGGGATCTCCCAATGTACCTACGCCACAAAGCCCAATCTTCGGCTTTGATGCCAGTTATCGCGTTATATTGTCGCTGCACCTAGCCTCAAGCTGCCAAACACTACGTTTGCCGGTTCGCGGTGTCCACTCAAGAACACATCTACTCTCGATGTCGTTTATGTGGCAGATATGGCCTGCCGACTGCCACTTGAGGCTACTATACGCTGAGCTATATCGATTACTTTGTTCTCTGGCATATACTTAACGTGATCACTATTCATATTCAAGATTTATCGCTTAGGTATACTTTTCTAGCTGTTCTCAATTTATAAATTGGTATACACTGAATCGATTCGTGACCCGGTAGCAGCGGGTATGACTTGAGTATGACTTAAAATATCTGGAGATAAGCGATTATCGAAGTTTTTTTATTTAGGTACTTATTTGAATATCGTATTAATTACTTAATGACTTTATAGAACATTATTTTATTTCGACTTAATATGTAAATGTGAGAGCAAATTTATTCATGGCCACTTGTTAGGCAACCCGTTTTGATTAGTTCCGCCCAGGGAAAGCCCGTACGTGAATTATCCCGGTTCCGTATTTACTTGGGCTTAAGCCGTTCTTGAGGCATATGAAGATAAATAAAGAAACGTCAACATAGCCGTAATCAAAACCTGCGCTTCTCCGCGAAGTAATGCACCTATCTATCTGTATGGTTTAGTAAATCTCAGTACGCTATGAGCCGTTCTTGCTTTAGTACATATAGTTTAATTCCTTTACCCGTGCAAAGCCGGTCTTAATACGTATAAGTAGGTAAAAAAACTGAAATAATCTCTGCCTAAATTAATTTAGAGAATAGTTTCTAACTTGCACACGCACAATAAGTAAACAAAGCCCATCTTTCAGTGCCAATAAAATCAATTTAAAGTTTATTACCGCGTTAAATTCTCAACTTCGTAGAAGCACAACTTCCTAGTGACAGCGCAATCAGTTTTCAAATAATTACTTCTGAGAACCGGGAAGGCGGAATTGATTTTCTTTATTAAAGCCATCAAATATAGGCACCTACGTACCTGCAGGCTGTAAACACAATTTGTTGAGTAAAGGCTAACTTCTTCCTTATTGCAAGTCTTCTGAACATATTTCTTCAAAAGGTTAAGCAAATCTTTATTAACTAAATATACTTAATCGAAAAATATTATGAAATACCTATAGAAACCTCTTACATTAACATTTTGTGTTGCTATAAATAAACACTTAGCGTAGGTATAGCGACTCAGAAAAAGTCTTTCTGCTTTGAAAACAAGGAAAAATCTAAAAAAAACTGTTAGCTTGTCAACTTTGTAAGCAAAATCGGCAATTGAGACTGGACACAAGCTTTTGTGGGTTCAAAAAAATGTCGGATTGGGTCATAATCAAAGGTTCACGAAGTCACACCGACGGCAAATCCCTCTTTTCATTAATATTACAAAGGAAATGTTCCTTTATTATACATATATTCAAAGTAGTACATGAAAAAGTAAAAAGCGACAAATAACATTCTTCATAAAATTAACATGATGGGGAGCCGTAGAAGGACTTTCTGGATTTAAACGAGCGCGTCAGATTAAGATAAGGGAGATAGCTTACATATTGATAAGAACCTCAAAAAATTATGAGCCCTTAATATTGGTGGGTTCGCTCAGGGGAACCAAAAAAAAAAATAGACCATCTTAAAATACTCGAACTCGTCAGATTAAGATAAGGGGGATTCATTACTAGCTAAGAAGTGTCAACACTGTCAATGTTGCTAATTTGATCGTCAGTCTAAGAAATGGGAGCATCTGGAAGTTTCACTTTTTCACCCCCTCAGTTTTATTTTTTTTAATATAGGACTGCGGTGGCAAATAAGCGTATGGCCCGCCTGATTTTAAGCAGTTACCGTAGCTTATAGATGCTTACAAAATCTGGCGCGCTCGAGTATTTTTTTTTTTCATGTTGGTGCATGAAAGGTATCAATATCTGACACGCTTGAGTATTTTTATGTCATTGCTTTTTATACAAAAAAATATTGTTTTTTCTTGTATACGCTTCCCCCACCGCTGAAAGTGGAAACATCTAGAACAATGTATTCTTCCTATCGTGTCATCTACCGAATCTACTAGGTTTGGACGGCGCTCGTTCAAATCCACGAATTGCACGCTGAGCTCCCGGTCCATAAGGAATTGTTTTACATAAGAAGATTCCTACTTAGTATGGAAAAACAATTTTATAATGGAGGTGTCACAGGGTAATGTACATTGCATAAATTATTTCAATTCAAAATTATTTAATCTCAAAGTAATTCCCTGATATTGCTTATCAAATTAGAATTATAAGCTCACAATGCTTATGAGGTGGTTTCGCTGTAATACCAGTTTCATATAACCCGCGCAAACCACAGCTGAAACTTGATATGTATTGAAATTATGTCACAAATTAATTGTTATTCGATGTGATGGTAATACAATATCAATTAATCGATAATAACTAATCAGGTTGGTGGGTACTTGTCCTTTAACGTAACAAGTAGGTACGTACCTACGTAATTATAGGTAGGCTAGTAGTTAGTAGGCTAGGTAGATACTTACTTAGTTGAAATATGTTGTCTATCTTAACCTTTTCTTATACATAGATAATGGATTCTGATTGTTATTTTCGGTACATCAAGTAAATAAAAATCGCCAGTGTGTTACACCAATTGTATGGTACCAAACTAAGACGCTTTTATACTATGGCTTCCATACAGGGGGCGATCCCAGTGACCCCCAGCCCAGGGAAAATTACGTGCGATAAGGCCGTTTTAGAAATTCTGGGCATACCTATTGTGTAAGAATTTAAGAATAATTAACGAGACAACATCATAATAATATTATGATGATCGCGTACTCACTACGCTCCCCTAAGCATATACATTTCACGGGAATCTTTGTCAGGTTTTAAACTTTTCTTTCAGCATCCGAGCGCAGCTGAGCGCGGAACAAACTTCGACGTCGTTATAACCATCAAAATTAATTACATGTATCGTATCATACGACGGGTGAAACTTCAAGGGAGGAAATTTCAACAATAGCTATAGGTAGGTTTACCTACTTGCGCACGTCAAATTAGGTACTTACCCGTGTGAAATTATTTATACGTTCTATTCAAACCAGTCTTTGTCGCCTCTTTCGGGCATTGGCCCGGTAAGGAGTTGATAGGTATAAATTGAAATTAATGTCTAAATTATAATCGTGACAAATTAGCTAGTCGTTAAACTAAGGCCGTGGCCGCACCGGTAGGCCTTGGTCTCCTATTACCTAAATGACATTGGCCGCTTACAGCGTCACGCGTACTAGACCAAGGCCTTAGGCCGCGCTCACTTTTGGTTGTACGTGTACGTAACTCGCACCCAGTGTGCGCACTCCCGTAGTACTTGGAAGGTCGGGATCATTCGTGTTGTTCGTACGTGTATGCACGAGTAAAATTCGGACGAAAACGCATCCAAAGTGAGCGCGGCCTTAGGCTATTGCGATGCGATGGCGAGTTATGAACAAATGTTCACTTATGACAAATATTCGCAAAGGAAGGTTGTAGAGCCAAGTTGTAGCCGATAGACTGCAACTCATATGGGCTGGCTCGATAGTGGTAGTACCAACTTCTCAAAGGAGAACTATTTTAGTTGCCTTTTGAATGATGAGTAGGAGAGCCGGTAAACTCAAACTTTCCCCTCCATCACACTCCCCTTCACGTTGGAAACGTGTGAGCTATGCCTTTGGTATTGCAAGCATTAACATGTGATGCGTCCACCACCATACGTTTATAGAGATTATTTCGATGTCACGTCGCGGTCGGCGTCGCTTTACCAGTGCGGCTCCGGCCTTATAACTGTAGCTGTTATATATTAAGCTTAAATTAACTACGCTTAAAGTAACTAACTAAAAGACACTGAGCATTATTAAATTAACAAACCAACTCGGACATCCTGGCAACATTTTTCATAGCAGCACAAAGAGGCTCGCTTACTCGGCGTCACCTTCCCGGCACTAGCGGTGGCCTTTCTGAAATCATAATGTGGTTATTATTTCAGTCGCGCGGCAGAGCGCTGGAGCCGACAAGGCGGCCATTTTCGCAGAATTATCGCCACTCGGCCGCGACGCGATACCATCAAGGACGGCCCCAACTTACTGAGTGCATTAACCAAAAGTTAAGAAATACCCATTTCTAGCCCTAAATATAAACAAACCAGAATCCAAAATCATCATTATTCTCAGCTGTCCACTCAAACAAATAATTGTGGATCTAATAACGAAATACTCCTACTCCTCTTCGAATAATTATTAATACTAATTTTATTGTAATAACGATACACCTATAATACTTGTTTAAACAACCCTTTATCCTCAATTAATGGACCTATTTTTTCCGAGCACATTAACGGAAGACATGACATTCAGTCATTAATTTAAATGAATATTCAGATTAAATATCTTCTAATAGACTTCATTAATCTATTCGAAATAACACCTACAAATCGGAATCTATGCATGGGTTAAATTTGCATGAAAGGGTCAACGGTTCAAATTCAGAATTGCATCGACATTTCCATTGCTTGGTATTAATGTACTTGCAATTTGATTCCTAAATTGGAACCTTTCTTACCTATAGCAATATAAGTGCATTTTTATAGAGTAATGAAGTTTCTAAATCACAGTGCGATTAAATAAAAGCTTTTACGACTAATCTTATATTTTTTAACTCGACGAATTCTAATTCCAGTGACCTCTTACTGTTCACGAAGGTAATGCGATTCATTCTTCAATTTCATTTATAAATCGAGTTCCACGGAAATTGTCTCCGCCATTTCTCAGAAACCGTTTGTCGAGTATTTTGAGAAGGAGCAACTGAATGTGGGAGAAGCTACTAAGATTTAGTGGTGCGCGATGACAAAAGCACCGGCAGCAGCGCAGGGCGGGCGGGCGGGGTAACAAATATCCGTGCACTTGCCAACACTATGCCGAGGGGGTATTTGTCAAAATAATTCTGGGCATCACAGAAAAATATGACATTTTATTGTGAAATGGAAAATAAAATAGATAAATTGCATGGACGTGGAGAATTATATTTCTCAAAGGAATATAATGCATTGCGGTGCGTGCCCGCCCGCCCCATTATCAAATGCGTATTTCTTGTTGTGGACAAGTTTACATTTTAATGTTAAATTATTGTAAGAACGTTGCATTTATTTAATTAATTATTTTTTGTTAATAAATTATAAGATTCCAGTGGCAAAAAGTATTAAAATATATGTACCAAAATAAGATTGACATAAAAATAGTGTATTATAAAAGTCAAGTTTTATGAAAATCGCATAAAATATGAAGTCTCGCATAAACGAGTTTATAGAGCGATATAAAATAAAGCATAGCAAGGTATATCACATATACGTAGGACACCATATCCATTTCTCATTGTGTCTATGTGGAGTCGGAAGCACGCACGACGCGGCGTCACAATGGCTTGTAGGTAGTACAATTGTACAATGTACGCGTCACCGTCACATGAAGCCTTCTGCTTACTACAGAGCTTTACATGAGAACTCATGCTTTATGCACCGACTGACTATATCTGCGACGATTATTGTCATGCAAAACCAGCTCAAGACTGCACAATATACCTACCTATATTATACACTTCATCTACCTATACTTACCTGGGGCTAATTGGATTAGGCCATGTTGTGGTTACAATGGACCTACTGATATCTGGAGTCGACGTAGTATCTCATTTCCTGCCATTTATCTCGCTTTCCTGTCATACTCACGTCCACTTCAAGTACCTTCATATCAGGGCATTCCTCTCACACTGTATCTAACCACATTCATATTCATCACTCTTTTGGTCACATGTCTCTTATCATTTTATAATTTACTATTCCTATGTCCAAATATTTAACGTAGACACTATTGACTCGAGAGCGTTAAAACGTGTAAAATTCTGCTGAAATAACTTGCAAACAGTTATAGAGTAGGTAAGTATGTATAAAAATATTAAGTTAAACATTCTTTTAGCTACATCATGAATTTAAATATAAAATAAAAGTTGAGAAGCGAAGATAAATATAACTCCGAGTGGAAAATGTAAACAATTTAATCAATGTTTGGGCTGCTTAATTAACCTTTCCGTGTCGGAAGAGAGATCAACGTTAATTAAGTAAATGTCTTCAGAACTTCTATCTAGGTGGTAGGTAGGTAGTACTTTAATCTCGAGATATGCATAGCCGACCTAACTTTCTTTGTTTGCAATCTTGCGTTAGAACTTAGAAGCTTGTATCGAAACGGTAGAACATGTAAACTTCACAATTAATAGTTGTTGACCAAGCTTTACTCAACATCAAGTGTACCGGAAAATTCTGTTTGGCATTGTATATTTTTGATAATTTTTATCCTGGTATATGTATCGGCAAGACAATTCTTAAAAATAACTGTGTTTGAAGAAGTTCAGGATTGGACGCGTGTCCAGGTTGTTTGCAGAAAATGCATTTATTTTTTTGTTTTCCTGATAAGTATACATCTGTTGTGATATCTCAATAAATATCTGAAGACAGTATTTTTTTTTCTGAAAATATACGGTCAATTTGTTAACTTATATCTAACTAGCTGTGCCCGCGGCTTCGCCCGCGTGGAAATTGATGTTTATGATTAGTCTGTCTTATTCCAGAGCCTACACTATCTGCGTTTCACATTAAAATCAGTTTAGTAGATATGGAGATACCGACGTGGCAACAAACATTCTCACATACAGACACATACACTTATTTAGCGTTTACCCGCGACTTTGTCGGCGCAAAACTTAAATTTAAAAAATACGGACTCGATCCCGTTTCCCGGGTCTCGGATCCGGTTTGCTGGATCCCAGATCTGGTTTGCCAGATCCCATAACCCAGATCCCGTATCCTGGATCCCGTTTCCTGGATTCCGTTTCCTGGATCTCGTTTCCCGGATCCCGTATCTCTGATCCCGGATCCCGGACATCGTATCTCGGATCTCGTTTCCCGATACCCGGATCGCTTTTGCCGGATCCCGTATCCCGAATCCCTCATCCCATAATCCTTGATTCCGGATACCAGACCCAATATCCCGGATATCACGTATCCCGGATATCCCGTATCCCGGATATACCGGATCCCGTTTACCGCATATTATCACGTATCCCAAAACCGACTTGTATTTTTAAGAAGACATCTAAACACCAATTTTCATACTTAATTCTAACTTCAAAAATGACACAATACAAACTTTCATCCCCTATTCTATCCCCATAGAGGTTGAATTTTGAAAAACGCTGAATTTACTTTTTAACATTTTATAAAAGACACCTAATAACCAATTTTCATACTTCTAACTTGAAAAATGACGAACTTGCATACAAACTTTCATCCCTTATTTAACCCCCTTAGGGGTTGAATTTTCAAAAACGCTGAAATTATTATTTTTCATATATAAAAAGAAACCTAAACACCAATTTTCACAATTCTAACTTCAAAACTGACAAACATCCATGCAAAATAACATACAAACTTTCATCCCCTATTTTACCCCCATAGAGGTTGAATTTTCAACAACGCTGAAATTACTATTTTTAATTTTTTTAAAGACACCTAATTACAAATTTTCATAATTCTAACTTGAAAATTGACGAACTTGCATACAAACTTTCATCCCTTATTTAACCCTCTTAGGGGATGAATTTTCAAAAACCCTGAAATTATTTTTTTACATATATAAAAAGAAACCTAAACTCCAATTTTCACAATTCTAACTTCAAAACTGACAAATATCCATGTAAAATAACATTCAAAACTTTCATCCCCTATTTTACCCCCTTAGGGGTTGAATTTTCAAAAACGCTGAAATTACTTATTTTTATTTTTTTAAAGACACCTAATCACAAATTTTCATAATTCTAACTTCAAAAATGACGAACCTACATACAAACTTTCATCCCCTATTTAACCATCTTAGGGGTTGAAATGTATAGGTATGATTAGCCTATGTCTCCTTCCAGAGTTTACACTATCTACGTATCAAATTTCATTAAAATCGGTGCAGTATTTATGGAGATACGTGGTAACAAACATTCACACACACACACACACACACACAGTTACTTTCGCATTTATAATATTAGTAGGATTACCCCTTTAATTGATTTAAATTATTATATTTTACTAATAATAAAATAATTCAAATAAGGAGACGAGGGTGTCCTCTTCGAGCACCTTCTCTTCGAGTGACAGGCGCAATCTGTTTTCAAATAATTACTTCGGAAAGCCATGACAGGGGAAATTAATTTCTTTGTTACCTTCTTTAACTATATCGATGGGGGGTGTAGATAACTACTTGAAGTAGGTGCGTGGAATTTTCAAGTCAGTAAGTATATTATAATTAGTGGTAAATACTTTATTTGGCGTAGAACTAGGGTCCGTTGCCTACATAAAAAATCGTTACCTCTATATTAAGTACTATTCATGTGGTCATTAATGTCTTACACACGTGACTAAAACCTTATTTTTATACAAATTAGAAAACCACAACAAGCTGGAAATAATAAATTAATTCTATAATTTCAGGCAAAGACCCTCACATAACCCCTTTGAGGGGTGGATACCTGAAATCAAGTTTTAATGTTACTAATTCGGAGTTATCGAACAAAAAGGATTGACCCCTATTTAACAAAATAATTATCGAAATCTGTTCATAAATGTTGTAGATAGGCGGTAACATCATAGAAAAAACATAGGAATCGAATTGAGAAACTTGCATGTTGGTTAATAACTTAAGGTGCACCTTAAGATCATTTAAAAGTAGGCTTGTCTAATTCCAACACGCTTGCTTCGTTAGTAATGCCAATATAATTGTTAAAACTAACAAGCGTCGAACAGTCCTTAATGAGCAGCGCTAATAACATTATGCAGACCCTTGAACAGGATGACCCTCTAGGCACTCCACGACTGCGAAGTATTAATTGCTACATGACATGAATTCATAACGCGGGTTTTAGATTGTAATAAAGAGTCGCCCCTCGTAAACCTAAACGACTGAATCATTTAACTTCGATTAAAAAGTGGCATTACTAACGATTCGCTCGCGATTCGATTGCTTTTAGACAAATTCACTTGGTTAAAGGGGCTGGGCTGGTAGATCGAAAAGTGAATTTAAAAACAATGGGAACAAGAAAGTGACTCTGATAAAGATCAGGGAAGTTGCGGCTGCAATGATTCCATTATTTACTACAAACTTCAGTCGAGTTAAAAAGCCATAAGATTATTAACCAAGCTATTAAAATGATAAACGAACTTAGGTACGGGATAGTTAACAGTTTGCAAGGTTTTGGCGACTCTGCAAATAGGACATAACGTTTCGTATTTCTTGATTTCATATGTCATAACTAATGGCTCAAGCGCGGCAGTTCGCGGCATGTCTAGCCGCCCTCAATTTTGTGTCTTCATTTGTTTTACTATGGGTATCGCTGATTTCGTGCAGTTGCAGTTTCAGCAAAGGCTCGTCTAAAGTTATTCAACATAACCTACGTGATGGTAAACAGTGACAAATTAAGTCTTGTTTGTGTAAGAGTGCAAACGTTTCTACGTTTTTTTGGTTTGCACTAAGCTTAAAACAGGGTCCGTTGTTTTGGCTGTCGTCCAAGTGCTTGTTAAGGAGGCTGAGGAATTTTACGGAGCCGTTCAATTATTTTATTTACTTGCTATGAAATTAAATATTGGTATAAATCCGCTAAAGTGAAACATCTAATGGAAAAACGATGCCTTGAAACGATTAGGCGGTCGACAACGGCAAGAAATGTAACGACATTTCTTACGTTAAATTTTAAGCAATGGACTCTTATTGTTTGGTGTTAACTGTCGCCTTTATTGAACTTGACTCTATTCTTTAAAAATAATTATGTAATGTTGTGTCAATAATTAATTAATTATTTCATTAATACCTGTAGCAATTACTGTAATCTTTAGATTTCTTTAACTGTGTCTCATATTGTCTACTTCTAATGTACTTATGTATATTCTTATCTTCATATTCATATTCATATTCTTATATTCTTATTATGTCTTATGTATGTTATTAGGAGATGCTTAATGAATTAGTTAGTGAGTCGGCACAAAAAGTCTATCTCAATAATGGTTCAGTAAATCGACACGGTTTAGGATAAAACGTGTAGATGTAAGCAAACATAGTCAACACAATCAAGTATTCAATTTGTGTAGGGATTACTTTTACATTCTGGATTTCGTTCCAAAAACATGGTAATGTAATTCGGTTATTTTAATACGTGGAGCGGATGATTGTCTTTTTAAAGAATTATGCAGATTAAAGTAAGTATGTATATGGAAAATTCTTTCGTATTTAGATACAGTCAGCAACATAAGTGGCTTAACATTCTCATTTCTTAAATTGGTAAAACTCTTTTTTAAAACTTTGTGAACATTTTCAAAACCAAATTAAAGCCAAAATTTCGTTAAGATGATGAAAAATAATGGCTTTGATTCGAAACAAAAGTGTACAAGTGATTTGAAAAACTGAGAATGTTCGGCGACTTACTACTTTGCTGACCGCATCTATCGTTATTATGTAATAAAATCATTCTTCATATATAGTAGTAGGATCATGTAGACGGAAGATATTAAGGATCTTAAGGCATTAAGATTTTTGAGTTACCTATATTAGACCCTGAGGAGGACGGCAGCGGGCGTGGTTCCCTGCAGCCGTGCACTGCGCGGGTGCAGGGGAGAGGGGGGATCATCATCAATAAAAAATGTCTTTATAAGCTTCAAAGATTTAACTAGAATGTATCTTTAAAAATTTTATTGAGGAGAATACTCCTAAACAAAATAATTTTCCACCACAATGAAGCCATATGAACCCTAAGTAAGAATAACGAGAAATTGCAGGCAACCACAAAACCATCTTTACTTAAACGTACTTTCCTTTTGAAAAGGATCTGACGAGGGTTAATTACGTTCTGTTGTTATAACTGTGTAATAATTTGGCTTGAAGTGGATATTACACTCAATCAGTATTGGTATATTTATTATAACGAAAAAGGGTGTTGGTATAAATAATATATTTGGTTTAATTCGTACGGGTTTTACCTACATATAGACGGTGTCGCATAGGCCTTATAATGGTTAACTTGAGAAAAGAACCGCCTTCTTCGTGGCACCCTAGCTCTGAAATCAACCCCCAGTAAAATAATAACTTCATCATGATAACTGAAAGGTAAATAAAAGCTATAGCTACAAAATAAGTAAGTAAAAAGCGAGCTAATATGTAAAAAAATATTGCCTTATAAGGAGTGGAGATTTAAGAGCGAGTCAATAGACGTGTCTACAACATGCACATGCCGCGCGAGGCTGCTCACCCACATGCCTCGCGAAGCACGACGTTTGCCTCAGTCGCATGCCGCGCGAGGCAAATGGCGAGGCAACTGACACTCTAGACAGGGAAAGGTATACCCGATAAGTCAAGTGAAGGACTTCATTATTGGGTGCGTGCACGAGTCCCGAGCAGCCTCGCCCACGAAAACAGTTATAACGTTTTCTCTATGTTGTCAGATTTCAAGCTCATTACTCGGGCGCGCGCTTGGTAGGTATTTCTAGACGCCGCTAATCGATAAGTTACTATATATAGTCTATTTTACAAATGAAGGTACCTACACACCAACGGTACACACGTTTGCTTTTAAAACAAATAGCGCTACAATAAAAATAGCGGAACCGGGTTTGCCGAATTGAAAGCTGGCATAGATTTAAAAATGCAGGGACCAAACAACTTTACACCCAAACAACTCGTGACGCACTCGCTCTGACCACTCAGTAATCCAATTCTGCACATACGGCGAACGCGAAAAACTGGCCTTTTATATCAACGCGCTTGTCGTTTAAAGAATGGTTTTATTTGGGGGTTTAAACCCAGCATTCTGCTTCTTATCCTTCTCTCTCAATAATGTAAATGTTTGGTACTGAATAACCCTCCTTACCTGGGCAGTCGGATAAACAATGCTGCCAGCCTGTATGAGTCTATGGGATCTCCCAATGTACCTACGCCACAAAGCCCAATCTTCGGCTTTGATGCCAGTTATCGCGTTATATTGTCGCTGCACCTAGCCTCAAGCTGCCAAACACTACGTTTGCCGGTTCGCGGTGTCCACTCAAGAACACATCTACTCTCGATGTCGTTTATGTGGCAGATATGGCCTGCCGACTGCCACTTGAGGCTACTATACGCTGAGCTATATCGATTACTTTGTTCTCTGGCATATACTTAACGTGATCACTATTCATATTCAAGATTTATCGCTTAGGTATACTTTTCTAGCTGTTCTCAATTTATAAATTGGTATACACTGAATCGATTCGTGACCCGGTAGCAGCGGGTATGACTTGAGTATGACTTAAAATATCTGGAGATAAGCGATTATCGAAGTTTTTTTATTTAGGTACTTATTTGAATATCGTATTAATTACTTAATGACTTTATAGAACATTATTTTATTTCGACTTAATATGTAAATGTGAGAGCAAATTTATTCATGGCCACTTGTTAGGCAACCCGTTTTGATTAGTTCCGCCCAGGGAAAGCCCGTACGTGAATTATCCCGGTTCCGTATTTACTTGGGCTTAAGCCGTTCTTGAGGCATATGAAGATAAATAAAGAAACGTCAACATAGCCGTAATCAAAACCTGCGCTTCTCCGCGAAGTAATGCACCTATCTATCTGTATGGTTTAGTAAATCTCAGTACGCTATGAGCCGTTCTTGCTTTAGTACATATAGTTTAATTCCTTTACCCGTGCAAAGCCGGTCTTAATACGTATAAGTAGGTAAAAAAACTGAAATAATCTCTGCCTAAATTAATTTAGAGAATAGTTTCTAACTTGCACACGCACAATAAGTAAACAAAGCCCATCTTTCAGTGCCAATAAAATCAATTTAAAGTTTATTACCGCGTTAAATTCTCAACTTCGTAGAAGCACAACTTCCTAGTGACAGCGCAATCAGTTTTCAAATAATTACTTCTGAGAACCGGGAAGGCGGAATTGATTTTCTTTATTAAAGCCATCAAATATAGGCACCTACGTACCTGCAGGCTGTAAACACAATTTGTTGAGTAAAGGCTAACTTCTTCCTTATTGCAAGTCTTCTGAACATATTTTTTCAAAAGGTTAAGCAAATCTTTATTAACTAAATATACTTAATCGAAAAATATTATGAAATACCTATAGAAACCTCTTACATTAACATTTTGTGTTGCTATAAATAAACACTTAGCGTAGGTATAGCGACTCAGAAAAAGTCTTTCTGCTTTGAAAACAAGGAAAAATCTAAAAAAAACTGTTAGCTTGTCAACTTTGTAAGCAAAATCGGCAATTGAGACTGGACACAAGCTTTTGTGGGTTCAAAAAAATGTCGGATTGGGTCATAATCAAAGGTTCACGAAGTCACACCGACGGCAAATCCCTCTTTTCATTAATATTACAAAGGAAATGTTCCTTTATTATACATATATTCAAAGTAGTACATGAAAAAGTAAAAAGCGACAAATAACATTCTTCATAAAATTAACATGATGGGGAGCCGTAGAAGGACTTTCTGGATTTAAACGAGCGCGTCAGATTAAGATAAGGGAGATAGCTTACATATTGATAAGAACCTCAAAAAATTATGAGCCCTTAATATTGGTGGGTTCGCTCAGGGGAACCAAAAAAAAAAATAGACCATCTTAAAATACTCGAACTCGTCAGATTAAGATAAGGGGGATTCATTACTAGCTAAGAAGTGTCAACACTGTCAATGTTGCTAATTTGATCGTCAGTCTAAGAAATGGGAGCATCTGGAAGTTTCACTTTTTCACCCCCTCAGTTTTATTTTTTTTAATATAGGACTGCGGTGGCAAATAAGCGTATGGCCCGCCTGATTTTAAGCAGTTACCGTAGCTTATAGATGCTTACAAAATCTGGCGCGCTCGAGTATTTTTTTTTTTCATGTTGGTGCATGAAAGGTATCAATATCTGACACGCTTGAGTATTTTTATGTCATTGCTTTTTATACAAAAAAATATTGTTTTTTCTTGTATACGCTTCCCCCACCGCTGAAAGTGGAAACATCTAGAACAATGTATTCTTCCTATCGTGTCATCTACCGAATCTACTAGGTTTGGACGGCGCTCGTTCAAATCCACGAATTGCACGCTGAGCTCCCGGTCCATAAGGAATTGTTTTACATAAGAAGATTCCTACTTAGTATGGAAAAACAATTTTATAATGGAGGTGTCACAGGGTAATGTACATTGCATAAATTATTTCAATTCAAAATTATTTAATCTCAAAGTAATTCCCTGATATTGCTTATCAAATTAGAATTATAAGCTCACAATGCTTATGAGGTGGTTTCGCTGTAATACCAGTTTCATATAACCCGCGCAAACCACAGCTGAAACTTGATATGTATTGAAATTATGTCACAAATTAATTGTTATTCGATGTGATGGTAATACAATATCAATTAATCGATAATAACTAATCAGGTTGGTGGGTACTTGTCCTTTAACGTAACAAGTAGGTACGTACCTACGTAATTATAGGTAGGCTAGTAGTTAGTAGGCTAGGTAGATACTTACTTAGTTGAAATATGTTGTCTATCTTAACCTTTTCTTATACATAGATAATGGATTCTGATTGTTATTTTCGGTACATCAAGTAAATAAAAATCGCCAGTGTGTTACACCAATTGTATGGTACCAAACTAAGACGCTTTTATACTATGGCTTCCATACAGGGGGCGATCCCAGTGACCCCCAGCCCAGGGAAAATTACGTGCGATAAGGCCGTTTTAGAAATTCTGGGCATACCTATTGTGTAAGAATTTAAGAATAATTAACGAGACAACATCATAATAATATTATGATGATCGCGTACTCACTACGCTCCCCTAAGCATATACATTTCACGGGAATCTTTGTCAGGTTTTAAACTTTTCTTTCAGCATCCGAGCGCAGCTGAGCGCGGAACAAACTTCGACGTCGTTATAACCATCAAAATTAATTACATGTATCGTATCATACGACGGGTGAAACTTCAAGGGAGGAAATTTCAACAATAGCTATAGGTAGGTTTACCTACTTGCGCACGTCAAATTAGGTACTTACCCGTGTGAAATTATTTATACGTTCTATTCAAACCAGTCTTTGTCGCCTCTTTCGGGCATTGGCCCGGTAAGGAGTTGATAGGTATAAATTGAAATTAATGTCTAAATTATAATCGTGACAAATTAGCTAGTCGTTAAACTAAGGCCGTGGCCGCACCGGTAGGCCTTGGTCTCCTATTACCTAAATGACATTGGCCGCTTACAGCGTCACGCGTACTAGACCAAGGCCTTAGGCCGCGCTCACTTTTGGTTGTACGTGTACGTAACTCGCACCCAGTGTGCGCACTCCCGTAGTACTTGGAAGGTCGGGATCATTCGTGTTGTTCGTACGTGTATGCACGAGTAAAATTCGGACGAAAACGCATCCAAAGTGAGCGCGGCCTTAGGCTATTGCGATGCGATGGCGAGTTATGAACAAATGTTCACTTATGACAAATATTCGCAAAGGAAGGTTGTAGAGCCAAGTTGTAGCCGATAGACTGCAACTCATATGGGCTGGCTCGATAGTGGTAGTACCAACTTCTCAAAGGAGAACTATTTTAGTTGCCTTTTGAATGATGAGTAGGAGAGCCGGTAAACTCAAACTTTCCCCTCCATCACACTCCCCTTCACGTTGGAAACGTGTGAGCTATGCCTTTGGTATTGCAAGCATTAACATGTGATGCGTCCACCACCATACGTTTATAGAGATTATTTCGATGTCACGTCGCGGTCGGCGTCGCTTTACCAGTGCGGCTCCGGCCTTATAACTGTAGCTGTTATATATTAAGCTTAAATTAACTACGCTTAAAGTAACTAACTAAAAGACACTGAGCATTATTAAATTAACAAACCAACTCGGACATCCTGGCAACATTTTTCATAGCAGCACAAAGAGGCTCGCTTACTCGGCGTCACCTTCCCGGCACTAGCGGTGGCCTTTCTGAAATCATAATGTGGTTATTATTTCAGTCGCGCGGCAGAGCGCTGGAGCCGACAAGGCGGCCATTTTCGCAGAATTATCGCCACTCGGCCGCGACGCGATACCATCAAGGACGGCCCCAACTTACTGAGTGCATTAACCAAAAGTTAAGAAATACCCATTTCTAGCCCTAAATATAAACAAACCAGAATCCAAAATCATCATTATTCTCAGCTGTCCACTCAAACAAATAATTGTGGATCTAATAACGAAATACTCCTACTCCTCTTCGAATAATTATTAATACTAATTTTATTGTAATAACGATACACCTATAATACTTGTTTAAACAACCCTTTATCCTCAATTAATGGACCTATTTTTTCCGAGCACATTAACGGAAGACATGACATTCAGTCATTAATTTAAATGAATATTCAGATTAAATATCTTCTAATAGACTTCATTAATCTATTCGAAATAACACCTACAAATCGGAATCTATGCATGGGTTAAATTTGCATGAAAGGGTCAACGGTTCAAATTCAGAATTGCATCGACATTTCCATTGCTTGGTATTAATGTACTTGCAATTTGATTCCTAAAGTCAAAGTCAAAGTCAAAAGGTTTTTATTCATGTAAGCTCATTAGAGCATTTATAAATAGTCAATATAAACAATATTTTAGCATTACCACCGGTTCGTAATGTTGCTTCCATTGAGAAGAGCCGGCAAGAAACTCAATGGTTACTCTTTTCAAAAGAATAATTGTATACATTTTCAAACAGTAACGCTATGTGAGCAGGCATGCATTAACACAGTGTGAGTAAAAAAAGAAAATAAGGTATTTAAATAAAAATTAATAAAAACTAGCCTAGAAAGCTGTGCATGCCTACTCCCACTTAACTGTCAAACCAAAAGGTGAATATTTATAACGATTGTTTTGGTGTGATGCCTTCCGTGCTTAGGTCTTGTCTGTAAAAGTTTTGGAACAACGGTGTCAAGTGGAAAATGGGCGGACCAGTCCCCGCAAGCAGCGCCCGGAACCCGAGCATGACTTGAGCAGCGGCATCACCCTCCTCAACCATTTTAGAGGGAAGAGGGTGACCCGCTCCACAGAGCCACCGCAAGCAAGGACATTAGAGTGAGCATGACCGATCCATTACCGCAGTGACATAGTTCAACAAAGCTAAGTAAGCGTACGGCAAGACAACATCCGCTACAATTGACATACAAATGCTTGTCAATGGCTACATGATACATGATTTCCACAACTTAAAAAGGTGGTAATTGTGACTAATATGTCAATAGCGCTAAATTAAGAGAAGGAAGAGGAAAACAATAAATAAATAAGGAATAAATCAAAACAAGAAATTCTGAGGAATTATTCCCGTTCCGGTGGAGCTGGACCAGCACCTAGCCAAGCATCTTTATCTTTCAAATAATCATCTAATGTGTAGTAAGCCCGCTTACAAAGCGTACGCTTTACACAAGTTTTGAATTTAGTTTCACTAAGACTAAGTATGTTTGGTGGTATTTTATTATAAAACTTGACACAGTATCCCATGAAAGATGTGTGAACTTTCGCAAGTCGAAAGCGCGGTTGATCTAATTTGTCTTTATTTCTAGTGTTATATCGATGACTCTCACCTAACTTTTTAAAGAGATGTAAATTTTTCCTAGTGTACATTATGTTTTCATAAATGTATTGGCATGGTACAGTCATAATGTTGATTTCCTTAAACCGTTCCCTCAAGGAGTCGCGACTTCCTAAATTATAGATGGCCCTAACGGCCCGCTTTTGTAAAATAAAAACAGATTCGATGTCAGCCGCCCTACCCCACAATAATATACCATACGACATGACACTATGAAAGTAACTAAAATAAACTATTCTCGCGGTGTCGATATCGGAAAGTTGTCTAATTTTCCTAACAGCGTAGGCGGCGGAGCTGAGCCGCTTCACGAGAGCTCTTATATGTGGGCCCCACTGTAATTTGGAGTCGAGCGTAATACCTAAGAAAACAGTATCATTAACGAATTCAAGTTTTTCTTTATTTAGTACTACATCGCATTCGTTACTTCTAACATTAGGTAATGAGAATCTTACACATTTAGTCTTGTTACTATTCAATGCTAAATTATTAGTATTGAACCAGTTATGGACCTGAAGAATAGCATTATTCACGTTGTCCAAATTATTTACATGTCTACCTACTTTAAAAATCAAAGAGGTATCATCGGCAAATAAAACTATCTCTGCCCTACTTTGTATTATATGCGGAAGGTCATTTATATATACTAAAAACAGAAAAGGACCCAAAATGGATCCTTGAGGAACTCCCATTTTAACTAGAGAGCCTAACGATTTAACACCATTTATTTGAACGTTTTGTTTTCTACCTACTAGGTAAGATTTTATAAGTTTGAGCGCCCTATTTCTAACACCGTAATGTTCCAATTTAAGCAAAAGTATTTCATAATTGACGCAATCAAATGCCTTTGAGAGGTCACAGAAGATACCAATAGCATCCTGTGAGTTCTCCCATGCGTCGAAGATATGCTTGATTAAGGTGACACCGGCGTCGATAGTACAGCGGCCTTTGGTGAAACCATATTGTTGATCATGCAGGATGTTATTTGCGTTGAAATGATGTAACATTTGAGTAAGCATAATCTTTTCAAATATTTTGCTAAAAACTGGCAAGACGGATACTGGTCTATAGTTGTTGGGGTCTTTACTATTACCGGATTTAAAAAGGGGTATTACTTTACTGTATTTCATTAAATCCGGGAAGACTCCCTGATCAACACACTTGTTAAAAATCAAAGCTAAATATGGCGCCACAGTACCAATGATAGTTTTACATGCTTTTACTGACATTCCCCATAGATCTTCAGTTGGTTTAATTTGTATGTTACTGAAGGCTTTAACAATAGACCGATCGTTAATATAATCGAATTTAAATTCTACAGGACAAGTGGCTATGTTATCTTTAAGAAGTGAGAGTGAAAGTGAAGGAGAGCAGTTTAAAAATTCTGTTGTTTTTACAGGGATGTTTGTAAAGAACGTTTCGAATTCCTGTGCTACATCTTCATTTGAACTAATGAGACCACGCGAGGTCTCTAAAGTGAAATCTGTATTGCGTTGTTTGGTTTTTCCAGTTTCACTGTTAACTATATTCCAGGTGGTCTTGATCTTGTTATCTGCAGATATAATTTTTTGTCTAATGTGTATCGTTTTGGCCGCCTGGCATACTTTCCTAAACAATTTAGAATAATTTCTAACATACTGAGTAAAAGCTGCATTTTGAAGCTGGGCCTTCTGTTCATAAAGCTCAAATAGCCTTTCCCTACTCCTACGTATCCCTAGGGTGGCCCAGTCACTGAAGGTAAATTTTGGTTTTATTGTCTTTGTTTTAATAGGAAATCTATTATCAAATTCTGTATGTATAACTGCAAAAAAGTCTGCGTAAAAACTATCAGGATCATCTAAGTTATAATTGGGAAAACTTAATTTGGTAAACAAAGTAGTATTATATTTTTGTAAGTTCCCTGATGTTACATTCCTACATTTAATTTTTATGGTTTTTATAGGTATGGTAGAATTAAAGGTGACCGTTTGACCACTATGATCTGACGGCAAATGGCAAACTATTGCTGTATCTAAATATTTACAACTACAGAATACATTATCTATACAAGTGGCAGAAGTAGAAGTTACTCTGGTCGGTTCGAAAAAAACGTGAGCTAAATTGAATGCTTTAAAAAGGCCTAACAGTCTATCAGTATAGCTAGTTTCTTCTAAAATATTAATATTAAAATCACCACAGACTATAATAGACTTATTACTTACAAAGATTTTTTTTAACACATCTTCCATCACAGATTCAAATATACTAAAATTCTGTATGTTTGGGGGTCTGTAAACACATACTACAATGTGCTTATCCAGCTCAACACAGGAAATCTCAATAATCTGTTCGACCGAGAGTCCTACTATATCTTTACGTTCTTTTGACTTAATAATATTTCTAAGTAATATTAATGTACCACCGTGAAGCCTGGACTTGCGGTTATAACAACTTATGACCGTGTAGTTTTCATAATTTATTAACATTTGATGCTCATTAAGCCAATGCTCGGAAATACAAACAATATCATATTGTGACTTTTCTAAAAATAATTCAATCTCTAATGTTTTTGATAAAAATCCCTGTATATTCTGGTGAAATAATCTTAGCGTTCCAGGCCTCTCTTCCTTCCTATAATTTTCGCACGTTTGTGAGACGCCAGGGTTACTAGAATGTACCTCTATTGTCGGCCTCGGAAGTTTAAACAGTCAATCACAGCATTATTCGAATAACTAAATAATACTGATTCGTCTCCTATGCTAAGTTTTGTTGAATCTACAACAGCGTTAATATTATAAGCTATCAGTGTAGCAATCTTTTTTCTATCATTCTTAGGAAGATACATATTTTCCTGGGTCAGTCTAAAGCTACTTATAAACCTATTTGTGTCAAAAAATAAAATATTGTCATTATACCATGACAAAGTAAACATTAAATTATTTAAATACTGAATGTATTTATTATGTCTCTCTGACAGATGGTAACAGTAAGGGAGGGCACACAACATGAGCCTCCCCATGTTAAGTTTTAATAAGGTGTCAACACCATCTACAATGTCCTTTTTTCTTAAACCAAAGCTATTACCTAGTAATAACACTACAGTAGTTTTACTATCAAGTTTTGTTTGAACAATTTTTTCTATAAGTAAGTTATAAGGGAGGTTTCTAAAGCAATAATTAGTGGCATTATGACTAAGTTTATCATCTAACAGTGAACCAAATCCTACACCAAACTCATCTGAAAATATCAAAGTTTTACTCTCACTGTTTAGATTAGTACAGCTGTCTATTGGAAGAGTTGCATCAGGCAAAGATGCAGCATGCTGAGGCTCAGGAGCAGACGCTGAGCAGGCGCAGTCGGACGAGAGATTGTTTGTCAGCGACTCGTATCTCTCGGCATTGTACCGCACCAGGTCCATCAGCTCACTGGCCTCGCGCATGCGCTCACATAGTTGTGCTTGGGCAGCTTCATATTTATTAAAAATATCCCTTATTGTATTTTCCCTAAGTGTCAACTCATCCCGTAGACACTGAATATCTATATCATACATAATCTGGTTTTGCTCTAAGTCATTTGTACATAATTCTAACTTTTCTACCAATTGTATACGTTCTTTTCTAAGGCAAATGTTACGTTTTAAATAATTATGTCTTTTTAATGCCTTTCTAGTTTTTTTAACAATATTATTAATTTTAATGTACTTTTTAATTTTATTACTACTTTTGAAAAACGGACGTATGTTATTGTTGGTGTCGTCACCAGTCAAATCAATCGTGATGGCCGGCAAGCCACTCACTGAGCTGGATCCACCACATACCACCAACTCATTATACAGGCTCTGGGTGGAGGCGGCCTGCTTGGTGATTTGAATTGATTCCAAATTAGATATAGCTTTATGGGCTTCACTCAATTGAATTTTGAGTGTGGTGATTTGCTTTAGAGCCAGCTCGTGTGCATCACTGCATTGGTCGAAGCTAGCAACGACATCTTGAAGCTGTTGACATTGGCCAAGTGTGTCCATGTGCTGTGTGTGAAGCGCAGCCAACTCGTTCTTGAGCTCGGTGTTTTTGTCAATAATGTTCTTAACTTCCACCTCACTGTCTTCTCTTTCCTGCAGCAACTGTTGGCACAGCTTCTTTGAGGACTCCAGTTCCCTAAGTGTTGCCCTCAGCTTTTCTTCCATGTCACGGGTTATGGCTCCTCGGGTCATCATTTTCACTGTTGTGGACATTCTGAAAAATGCAGTGAAGGATAAGTGACAATCAAGAACAGATGAAGTAGGAGTCTGTTAAAGGAAATTGAAACACTAAATAATAAAATTAATAAAAGATGAAGTGAATTATAAAAGAAGTTTTGTAGACATGAATTAGGCAGAAAAAAAGTGGTGAATAAGACTAATTTTGTATTGGGTAGGTTAAAGGCATATACACAAGTTCCTAACAGTAATTTCTTTTTAATTGTACACCTACTATAAACAGTTTTAGGAATAATGACTAATTCAATTTTGAGGTTATAATAATCATAACACAAATAAGTTCTATGTGATGTAACTGCAGAGGGCAATAAAACTTTTACACTTAGAATACAATAGTGAGGTTGTAGTGTAATTTGTACAGTATTATTTGTAGTGTTTAATGACTGTGGCGAGTGTTTTGTCGTCGATTTTGTTTCCACCGGGTATTTGTCAAACAAAAGGAGACAAACGATGCCAATATGTTTTCTGGACGTAACTCACAGTTATGAGTCGTGTTTATGTGTTGTGGAGTGTGTAATTAAAGTAAAAAATACAATAATTGAAAACAATACTCCCCCGGATTGAGTGAAAATTTCAAATCCTGGCCGTTGTCGTCGTTCTGTTGACAGCTGATCTTTCTTTTCTACGATTTTTTCATTCTTCAGCTATAATACTTATCACTAATACTTGTTAATTCAATAATTCACTAATAAACACGCACTAATAATAACTTTAATCGAATTTTACAATTAAATATTGCAGGAGACAATTTTTGCACGACCGGTGGCTAGTGTTGCCAACCAAAAAAAAAAAAAAAAAAAATGGAACCTTAAATTGGAACCTTTCTTACCTATAGCAATATAAGTGCATTTTTATAGAGTAACTAGCTGTGCCCGCGGCTTCGCCCGCGTGGAAATTGATGTTTATGATTAGTCTGTCTTATTCCAGAGCCTACACTATCTGCGTTTCACATTAAAATCAGTTTAGTAGATATGGAGATACCGACGTGGCAACAAACATTCTCACATACAGACACATACACTTATTTAGCGTTTACCCGCGACTTTGTCGGCGCAAAACTTAAATTTAAAAAATACGGACTCGATCCCGTTTCCCGGGTCTCGGATCCGGTTTGCTGGATCCCAGATCTGGTTTGCCAGATCCCATAACCCAGATCCCGTATCCTGGATCCCGTTTCCTGGATTCCGTTTCCTGGATCTCGTTTCCCGGATCCCGTATCTCTGATCCCGGATCCCGGACATCGTATCTCGGATCTCGTTTCCCGATACCCGGATCGCTTTTGCCGGATCCCGTATCCCGAATCCCTCATCCCATAATCCTTGATTCCGGATACCAGACCCAATATCCCGGATATCACGTATCCCGGATATCCCGTATCCCGGATATACCGGATCCCGTTTACCGCATATTATCACGTATCCCAAAACCGACTTGTATTTTTAAGAAGACATCTAAACACCAATTTTCATACTTAATTCTAACTTCAAAAATGACACAATACAAACTTTCATCCCCTATTCTATCCCCATAGAGGTTGAATTTTGAAAAACGCTGAATTTACTTTTTAACATTTTATAAAAGACACCTAATAACCAATTTTCATACTTCTAACTTGAAAAATGACGAACTTGCATACAAACTTTCATCCCTTATTTAACCCCCTTAGGGGTTGAATTTTCAAAAACGCTGAAATTATTATTTTTCATATATAAAAAGAAACCTAAACACCAATTTTCACAATTCTAACTTCAAAACTGACAAACATCCATGCAAAATAACATACAAACTTTCATCCCCTATTTTACCCCCATAGAGGTTGAATTTTCAACAACGCTGAAATTACTATTTTAAATTTTTTTAAAGACACCTAATTACAAATTTTCATAATTCTAACTTGAAAATTGACGAACTTGCATACAAACTTTCATCCCTTATTTAACCCTCTTAGGGGATGAATTTTCAAAAACCCTGAAATTATTTTTTTACATATATAAAAAGAAACCTAAACTCCAATTTTCACAATTCTAACTTCAAAACTGACAAATATCCATGTAAAATAACATTCAAAACTTTCATCCCCTATTTTACCCCCTTAGGGGTTGAATTTTCAAAAACGCTGAAATTACTTATTTTTATTTTTTTAAAGACACCTAATCACAAATTTTCATAATTCTAACTTCAAAAATGACGAACCTACATACAAACTTTCATCCCCTATTTAACCATCTTAGGGGTTGAAATGTATAGGTATGATTAGCCTATGTCTCCTTCCAGAGTTTACACTATCTACGTATCAAATTTCATTAAAATCGGTGCAGTATTTATGGAGATACGTGGTAACAAACATTCACACACACACACACACACACACAGTTACTTTCGCATTTATAATATTAGTAGGATGAAGTTTCTAAATCACAGTGCGATTAAATAAAAGCTTTTACGACTAATCTTATATTTTTTAACTCGACGAATTCTAATTCCAGTGACCTCTTACTGTTCACGAAGGTAATGCGATTCATTCTTCAATTTCATTTATAAATCGAGTTCCACGGAAATTGTCTCCGCCATTTCTCAGAAACCGTTTGTCGAGTATTTTGAGAAGGAGCAACTGAATGTGGGAGAAGCTACTAAGATTTAGTGGTGCGCGATGACAAAAGCACCGGCAGCAGCGCAGGGCGGGCGGGCGGGGTAACAAATATCCGTGCACTTGCCAACACTATGCCGAGGGGGTATTTGTCAAAATAATTCTGGGCATCACAGAAAAATATGACATTTTATTGTGAAATGGAAAATAAAATAGATAAATTGCATGGACGTGGAGAATTATATTTCTCAAAGGAATATAATGCATTGCGGTGCGTGCCCGCCCGCCCCATTATCAAATGCGTATTTCTTGTTGTGGACAAGTTTACATTTTAATGTTAAATTATTGTAAGAACGTTGCATTTATTTAATTAATTATTTTTTGTTAATAAATTATAAGATTCCAGTGGCAAAAAGTATTAAAATATATGTACCAAAATAAGATTGACATAAAAATAGTGTATTATAAAAGTCAAGTTTTATGAAAATCGCATAAAATATGAAGTCTCGCATAAACGAGTTTATAGAGCGATATAAAATAAAGCATAGCAAGGTATATCACATATACGTAGGACACCATATCCATTTCTCATTGTGTCTATGTGGAGTCGGAAGCACGCACGACGCGGCGTCACAATGGCTTGTAGGTAGTACAATTGTACAATGTACGCGTCACCGTCACATGAAGCCTTCTGCTTACTACAGAGCTTTACATGAGAACTCATGCTTTATGCACCGACTGACTATATCTGCGACGATTATTGTCATGCAAAACCAGCTCAAGACTGCACAATATACCTACCTATATTATACACTTCATCTACCTATACTTACCTGGGGCTAATTGGATTAGGCCATGTTGTGGTTACAATGGACCTACTGATATCTGGAGTCGACGTAGTATCTCATTTCCTGCCATTTATCTCGCTTTCCTGTCATACTCACGTCCACTTCAAGTACCTTCATATCAGGGCATTCCTCTCACACTGTATCTAACCACATTCATATTCATCACTCTTTTGGTCACATGTCTCTTATCATTTTATAATTTACTATTCCTATGTCCAAATATTTAACGTAGACACTATTGACTCGAGAGCGTTAAAACGTGTAAAATTCTGCTGAAATAACTTGCAAACAGTTATAGAGTAGGTAAGTATGTATAAAAATATTAAGTTAAACATTCTTTTAGCTACATCATGAATTTAAATATAAAATAAAAGTTGAGAAGCGAAGATAAATATAACTCCGAGTGGAAAATGTAAACAATTTAATCAATGTTTGGGCTGCTTAATTAACCTTTCCGTGTCGGAAGAGAGATCAACGTTAATTAAGTAAATGTCTTCAGAACTTCTATCTAGGTGGTAGGTAGGTAGTACTTTAATCTCGAGATATGCATAGCCGACCTAACTTTCTTTGTTTGCAATCTTGCGTTAGAACTTAGAAGCTTGTATCGAAACGGTAGAACATGTAAACTTCACAATTAATAGTTGTTGACCAAGCTTTACTCAACATCAAGTGTACCGGAAAATTCTGTTTGGCATTGTATATTTTTGATAATTTTTATCCTGGTATATGTATCGGCAAGACAATTCTTAAAAATAACTGTGTTTGAAGAAGTTCAGGATTGGACGCGTGTCCAGGTTGTTTGCAGAAAATGCATTTATTTTTTTGTTTTCCTGATAAGTATACATCTGTTGTGATATCTCAATAAATATCTGAAGACAGTATTTTTTTTTCTGAAAATATACGGTCAATTTGTTAACTTATATCTAACTAGCTGTGCCCGCGGCTTCGCCCGCGTGGAAATTGATGTTTATGATTAGTCTGTCTTATTCCAGAGCCTACACTATCTGCGTTTCACATTAAAATCAGTTTAGTAGATATGGAGATACCGACGTGGCAACAAACATTCTCACATACAGACACATACACTTATTTAGCGTTTACCCGCGACTTTGTCGGCGCAAAACTTAAATTTAAAAAATACGGACTCGATCCCGTTTCCCGGGTCTCGGATCCGGTTTGCTGGATCCCAGATCTGGTTTGCCAGATCCCATAACCCAGATCCCGTATCCTGGATCCCGTTTCCTGGATTCCGTTTCCTGGATCTCGTTTCCCGGATCCCGTATCTCTGATCCCGGATCCCGGACATCGTATCTCGGATCTCGTTTCCCGATACCCGGATCGCTTTTGCCGGATCCCGTATCCCGAATCCCTCATCCCATAATCCTTGATTCCGGATACCAGACCCAATATCCCGGATATCACGTATCCCGGATATCCCGTATCCCGGATATACCGGATCCCGTTTACCGCATATTATCACGTATCCCAAAACCGACTTGTATTTTTAAGAAGACATCTAAACACCAATTTTCATACTTAATTCTAACTTCAAAAATGACACAATACAAACTTTCATCCCCTATTCTATCCCCATAGAGGTTGAATTTTGAAAAACGCTGAATTTACTTTTTAACATTTTATAAAAGACACCTAATAACCAATTTTCATACTTCTAACTTGAAAAATGACGAACTTGCATACAAACTTTCATCCCTTATTTAACCCCCTTAGGGGTTGAATTTTCAAAAACGCTGAAATTATTATTTTTCATATATAAAAAGAAACCTAAACACCAATTTTCACAATTCTAACTTCAAAACTGACAAACATCCATGCAAAATAACATACAAACTTTCATCCCCTATTTTACCCCCATAGAGGTTGAATTTTCAACAACGCTGAAATTACTATTTTAAATTTTTTTAAAGACACCTAATTACAAATTTTCATAATTCTAACTTGAAAATTGACGAACTTGCATACAAACTTTCATCCCTTATTTAACCCTCTTAGGGGATGAATTTTCAAAAACCCTGAAATTATTTTTTTACATATATAAAAAGAAACCTAAACTCCAATTTTCACAATTCTAACTTCAAAACTGACAAATATCCATGTAAAATAACATTCAAAACTTTCATCCCCTATTTTACCCCCTTAGGGGTTGAATTTTCAAAAACGCTGAAATTACTTATTTTTATTTTTTTAAAGACACCTAATCACAAATTTTCATAATTCTAACTTCAAAAATGACGAACCTACATACAAACTTTCATCCCCTATTTAACCATCTTAGGGGTTGAAATGTATAGGTATGATTAGCCTATGTCTCCTTCCAGAGTTTACACTATCTACGTATCAAATTTCATTAAAATCGGTGCAGTATTTATGGAGATACGTGGTAACAAACATTCACACACACACACACACACACACAGTTACTTTCGCATTTATAATATTAGTAGGATTACCCCTTTAATTGATTTAAATTATTATATTTTACTAATAATAAAATAATTCAAATAAGGAGACGAGGGTGTCCTCTTCGAGCACCTTCTCTTCGAGTGACAGGCGCAATCTGTTTTCAAATAATTACTTCGGAAAGCCATGACAGGGGAAATTAATTTCTTTGTTACCTTCTTTAACTATATCGATGGGGGGTGTAGATAACTACTTGAAGTAGGTGCGTGGAATTTTCAAGTCAGTAAGTATATTATAATTAGTGGTAAATACTTTATTTGGCGTAGAACTAGGGTCCGTTGCCTACATAAAAAATCGTTACCTCTATATTAAGTACTATTCATGTGGTCATTAATGTCTTACACACGTGACTAAAACCTTATTTTTATACAAATTAGAAAACCACAACAAGCTGGAAATAATAAATTAATTCTATAATTTCAGGCAAAGACCCTCACATAACCCCTTTGAGGGGTGGATACCTGAAATCAAGTTTTAATGTTACTAATTCGGAGTTATCGAACAAAAAGGATTGACCCCTATTTAACAAAATAATTATCGAAATCTGTTCATAAATGTTGTAGATAGGCGGTAACATCATAGAAAAAACATAGGAATCGAATTGAGAAACTTGCATGTTGGTTAATAACTTAAGGTGCACCTTAAGATCATTTAAAAGTAGGCTTGTCTAATTCCAACACGCTTGCTTCGTTAGTAATGCCAATATAATTGTTAAAACTAACAAGCGTCGAACAGTCCTTAATGAGCAGCGCTAATAACATTATGCAGACCCTTGAACAGGATGACCCTCTAGGCACTCCACGACTGCGAAGTATTAATTGCTACATGACATGAATTCATAACGCGGGTTTTAGATTGTAATAAAGAGTCGCCCCTCGTAAACCTAAACGACTGAATCATTTAACTTCGATTAAAAAGTGGCATTACTAACGATTCGCTCGCGATTCGATTGCTTTTAGACAAATTCACTTGGTTAAAGGGGCTGGGCTGGTAGATCGAAAAGTGAATTTAAAAACAATGGGAACAAGAAAGTGACTCTGATAAAGATCAGGGAAGTTGCGGCTGCAATGATTCCATTATTTACTACAAACTTCAGTCGAGTTAAAAAGCCATAAGATTATTAACCAAGCTATTAAAATGATAAACGAACTTAGGTACGGGATAGTTAACAGTTTGCAAGGTTTTGGCGACTCTGCAAATAGGACATAACGTTTCGTATTTCTTGATTTCATATGTCATAACTAATGGCTCAAGCGCGGCAGTTCGCGGCATGTCTAGCCGCCCTCAATTTTGTGTCTTCATTTGTTTTACTATGGGTATCGCTGATTTCGTGCAGTTGCAGTTTCAGCAAAGGCTCGTCTAAAGTTATTCAACATAACCTACGTGATGGTAAACAGTGACAAATTAAGTCTTGTTTGTGTAAGAGTGCAAACGTTTCTACGTTTTTTTGGTTTGCACTAAGCTTAAAACAGGGTCCGTTGTTTTGGCTGTCGTCCAAGTGCTTGTTAAGGAGGCTGAGGAATTTTACGGAGCCGTTCAATTATTTTATTTACTTGCTATGAAATTAAATATTGGTATAAATCCGCTAAAGTGAAACATCTAATGGAAAAACGATGCCTTGAAACGATTAGGCGGTCGACAACGGCAAGAAATGTAACGACATTTCTTACGTTAAATTTTAAGCAATGGACTCTTATTGTTTGGTGTTAACTGTCGCCTTTATTGAACTTGACTCTATTCTTTAAAAATAATTATGTAATGTTGTGTCAATAATTAATTAATTATTTCATTAATACCTGTAGCAATTACTGTAATCTTTAGATTTCTTTAACTGTGTCTCATATTGTCTACTTCTAATGTACTTATGTATATTCTTATCTTCATATTCATATTCATATTCTTATATTCTTATTATGTCTTATGTATGTTATTAGGAGATGCTTAATGAATTAGTTAGTGAGTCGGCACAAAAAGTCTATCTCAATAATGGTTCAGTAAATCGACACGGTTTAGGATAAAACGTGTAGATGTAAGCAAACATAGTCAACACAATCAAGTATTCAATTTGTGTAGGGATTACTTTTACATTCTGGATTTCGTTCCAAAAACATGGTAATGTAATTCGGTTATTTTAATACGTGGAGCGGATGATTGTCTTTTTAAAGAATTATGCAGATTAAAGTAAGTATGTATATGGAAAATTCTTTCGTATTTAGATACAGTCAGCAACATAAGTGGCTTAACATTCTCATTTCTTAAATTGGTAAAACTCTTTTTTAAAACTTTGTGAACATTTTCAAAACCAAATTAAAGCCAAAATTTCGTTAAGATGATGAAAAATAATGGCTTTGATTCGAAACAAAAGTGTACAAGTGATTTGAAAAACTGAGAATGTTCGGCGACTTACTACTTTGCTGACCGCATCTATCGTTATTATGTAATAAAATCATTCTTCATATATAGTAGTAGGATCATGTAGACGGAAGATATTAAGGATCTTAAGGCATTAAGATTTTTGAGTTACCTATATTAGACCCTGAGGAGGACGGCAGCGGGCGTGGTTCCCTGCAGCCGTGCACTGCGCGGGTGCAGGGGAGAGGGGGGATCATCATCAATAAAAAATGTCTTTATAAGCTTCAAAGATTTAACTAGAATGTATCTTTAAAAATTTTATTGAGGAGAATACTCCTAAACAAAATAATTTTCCATCACAATGAAGCCATATGAACCCTAAGTAAGAATAACGAGAAATTGCAGGCAACCACAAAACCATCTTTACTTAAACGTACTTTCCTTTTGAAAAGGATCTGACGAGGGTTAATTACGTTCTGTTGTTATAACTGTGTAATAATTTGGCTTGAAGTGGATATTACACTCAATCAGTATTGGTATATTTATTATAACGAAAAAGGGTGTTGGTATAAATAATATATTTGGTTTAATTCGTACGGGTTTTACCTACATATAGACGGTGTCGCATAGGCCTTATAATGGTTAACTTGAGAAAAGAACCGCCTTCTTCGTGGCACCCTAGCTCTGAAATCAACCCCCAGTAAAATAATAACTTCATCATGATAACTGAAAGGTAAATAAAAGCTATAGCTACAAAATAAGTAAGTAAAAAGCGAGCTAATATGTAAAAAAATATTGCCTTATAAGGAGTGGAGATTTAAGAGCGAGTCAATAGACGTGTCTACAACATGCACATGCCGCGCGAGGCTGCTCACCCACATGCCTCGCGAAGCACGACGTTTGCCTCAGTCGCATGCCGCGCGAGGCAAATGGCGAGGCAACTGACACTCTAGACAGGGAAAGGTATACCCGATAAGTCAAGTGAAGGACTTCATTATTGGGTGCGTGCACGAGTCCCGAGCAGCCTCGCCCACGAAAACAGTTATAACGTTTTCTCTATGTTGTCAGATTTCAAGCTCATTACTCGGGCGCGCGCTTGGTAGGTATTTCTAGACGCCGCTAATCGATAAGTTACTATATATAGTCTATTTTACAAATGAAGGTACCTACACACCAACGGTACACACGTTTGCTTTTAAAACAAATAGCGCTACAATAAAAATAGCGGAACCGGGTTTGCCGAATTGAAAGCTGGCATAGATTTAAAAATGCAGGGACCAAACAACTTTACACCCAAACAACTCGTGACGCACTCGCTCTGACCACTCAGTAATCCAATTCTGCACATACGGCGAACGCGAAAAACTGGCCTTTTATATCAACGCGCTTGTCGTTTAAAGAATGGTTTTATTTGGGGGTTTAAACCCAGCATTCTGCTTCTTATCCTTCTCTCTCAATAATGTAAATGTTTGGTACTGAATAACCCTCCTTACCTGGGCAGTCGGATAAACAATGCTGCCAGCCTGTATGAGTCTATGGGATCTCCCAATGTACCTACGCCACAAAGCCCAATCTTCGGCTTTGATGCCAGTTATCGCGTTATATTGTCGCTGCACCTAGCCTCAAGCTGCCAAACACTACGTTTGCCGGTTCGCGGTGTCCACTCAAGAACACATCTACTCTCGATGTCGTTTATGTGGCAGATATGGCCTGCCGACTGCCACTTGAGGCTACTATACGCTGAGCTATATCGATTACTTTGTTCTCTGGCATATACTTAACGTGATCACTATTCATATTCAAGATTTATCGCTTAGGTATACTTTTCTAGCTGTTCTCAATTTATAAATTGGTATACACTGAATCGATTCGTGACCCGGTAGCAGCGGGTATGACTTGAGTATGACTTAAAATATCTGGAGATAAGCGATTATCGAAGTTTTTTTATTTAGGTACTTATTTGAATATCGTATTAATTACTTAATGACTTTATAGAACATTATTTTATTTCGACTTAATATGTAAATGTGAGAGCAAATTTATTCATGGCCACTTGTTAGGCAACCCGTTTTGATTAGTTCCGCCCAGGGAAAGCCCGTACGTGAATTATCCCGGTTCCGTATTTACTTGGGCTTAAGCCGTTCTTGAGGCATATGAAGATAAATAAAGAAACGTCAACATAGCCGTAATCAAAACCTGCGCTTCTCCGCGAAGTAATGCACCTATCTATCTGTATGGTTTAGTAAATCTCAGTACGCTATGAGCCGTTCTTGCTTTAGTACATATAGTTTAATTCCTTTACCCGTGCAAAGCCGGTCTTAATACGTATAAGTAGGTAAAAAAACTGAAATAATCTCTGCCTAAATTAATTTAGAGAATAGTTTCTAACTTGCACACGCACAATAAGTAAACAAAGCCCATCTTTCAGTGCCAATAAAATCAATTTAAAGTTTATTACCGCGTTAAATTCTCAACTTCGTAGAAGCACAACTTCCTAGTGACAGCGCAATCAGTTTTCAAATAATTACTTCTGAGAACCGGGAAGGCGGAATTGATTTTCTTTATTAAAGCCATCAAATATAGGCACCTACGTACCTGCAGGCTGTAAACACAATTTGTTGAGTAAAGGCTAACTTCTTCCTTATTGCAAGTCTTCTGAACATATTTCTTCAAAAGGTTAAGCAAATCTTTATTAACTAAATATACTTAATCGAAAAATATTATGAAATACCTATAGAAACCTCTTACATTAACATTTTGTGTTGCTATAAATAAACACTTAGCGTAGGTATAGCGACTCAGAAAAAGTCTTTCTGCTTTGAAAACAAGGAAAAATCTAAAAAAAACTGTTAGCTTGTCAACTTTGTAAGCAAAATCGGCAATTGAGACTGGACACAAGCTTTTGTGGGTTCAAAAAAATGTCGGATTGGGTCATAATCAAAGGTTCACGAAGTCACACCGACGGCAAATCCCTCTTTTCATTAATATTACAAAGGAAATGTTCCTTTATTATACATATATTCAAAGTAGTACATGAAAAAGTAAAAAGCGACAAATAACATTCTTCATAAAATTAACATGATGGGGAGCCGTAGAAGGACTTTCTGGATTTAAACGAGCGCGTCAGATTAAGATAAGGGAGATAGCTTACATATTGATAAGAACCTCAAAAAATTATGAGCCCTTAATATTGGTGGGTTCGCTCAGGGGAACCAAAAAAAAAAATAGACCATCTTAAAATACTCGAACTCGTCAGATTAAGATAAGGGGGATTCATTACTAGCTAAGAAGTGTCAACACTGTCAATGTTGCTAATTTGATCGTCAGTCTAAGAAATGGGAGCATCTGGAAGTTTCACTTTTTCACCCCCTCAGTTTTATTTTTTTTAATATAGGACTGCGGTGGCAAATAAGCGTATGGCCCGCCTGATTTTAAGCAGTTACCGTAGCTTATAGATGCTTACAAAATCTGGCGCGCTCGAGTATTTTTTTTTTTCATGTTGGTGCATGAAAGGTATCAATATCTGACACGCTTGAGTATTTTTATGTCATTGCTTTTTATACAAAAAAATATTGTTTTTTCTTGTATACGCTTCCCCCACCGCTGAAAGTGGAAACATCTAGAACAATGTATTCTTCCTATCGTGTCATCTACCGAATCTACTAGGTTTGGACGGCGCTCGTTCAAATCCACGAATTGCACGCTGAGCTCCCGGTCCATAAGGAATTGTTTTACATAAGAAGATTCCTACTTAGTATGGAAAAACAATTTTATAATGGAGGTGTCACAGGGTAATGTACATTGCATAAATTATTTCAATTCAAAATTATTTAATCTCAAAGTAATTCCCTGATATTGCTTATCAAATTAGAATTATAAGCTCACAATGCTTATGAGGTGGTTTCGCTGTAATACCAGTTTCATATAACCCGCGCAAACCACAGCTGAAACTTGATATGTATTGAAATTATGTCACAAATTAATTGTTATTCGATGTGATGGTAATACAATATCAATTAATCGATAATAACTAATCAGGTTGGTGGGTACTTGTCCTTTAACGTAACAAGTAGGTACGTACCTACGTAATTATAGGTAGGCTAGTAGTTAGTAGGCTAGGTAGATACTTACTTAGTTGAAATATGTTGTCTATCTTAACCTTTTCTTATACATAGATAATGGATTCTGATTGTTATTTTCGGTACATCAAGTAAATAAAAATCGCCAGTGTGTTACACCAATTGTATGGTACCAAACTAAGACGCTTTTATACTATGGCTTCCATACAGGGGGCGATCCCAGTGACCCCCAGCCCAGGGAAAATTACGTGCGATAAGGCCGTTTTAGAAATTCTGGGCATACCTATTGTGTAAGAATTTAAGAATAATTAACGAGACAACATCATAATAATATTATGATGATCGCGTACTCACTACGCTCCCCTAAGCATATACATTTCACGGGAATCTTTGTCAGGTTTTAAACTTTTCTTTCAGCATCCGAGCGCAGCTGAGCGCGGAACAAACTTCGACGTCGTTATAACCATCAAAATTAATTACATGTATCGTATCATACGACGGGTGAAACTTCAAGGGAGGAAATTTCAACAATAGCTATAGGTAGGTTTACCTACTTGCGCACGTCAAATTAGGTACTTACCCGTGTGAAATTATTTATACGTTCTATTCAAACCAGTCTTTGTCGCCTCTTTCGGGCATTGGCCCGGTAAGGAGTTGATAGGTATAAATTGAAATTAATGTCTAAATTATAATCGTGACAAATTAGCTAGTCGTTAAACTAAGGCCGTGGCCGCACCGGTAGGCCTTGGTCTCCTATTACCTAAATGACATTGGCCGCTTACAGCGTCACGCGTACTAGACCAAGGCCTTAGGCCGCGCTCACTTTTGGTTGTACGTGTACGTAACTCGCACCCAGTGTGCGCACTCCCGTAGTACTTGGAAGGTCGGGATCATTCGTGTTGTTCGTACGTGTATGCACGAGTAAAATTCGGACGAAAACGCATCCAAAGTGAGCGCGGCCTTAGGCTATTGCGATGCGATGGCGAGTTATGAACAAATGTTCACTTATGACAAATATTCGCAAAGGAAGGTTGTAGAGCCAAGTTGTAGCCGATAGACTGCAACTCATATGGGCTGGCTCGATAGTGGTAGTACCAACTTCTCAAAGGAGAACTATTTTAGTTGCCTTTTGAATGATGAGTAGGAGAGCCGGTAAACTCAAACTTTCCCCTCCATCACACTCCCCTTCACGTTGGAAACGTGTGAGCTATGCCTTTGGTATTGCAAGCATTAACATGTGATGCGTCCACCACCATACGTTTATAGAGATTATTTCGATGTCACGTCGCGGTCGGCGTCGCTTTACCAGTGCGGCTCCGGCCTTATAACTGTAGCTGTTATATATTAAGCTTAAATTAACTACGCTTAAAGTAACTAACTAAAAGACACTGAGCATTATTAAATTAACAAACCAACTCGGACATCCTGGCAACATTTTTCATAGCAGCACAAAGAGGCTCGCTTACTCGGCGTCACCTTCCCGGCACTAGCGGTGGCCTTTCTGAAATCATAATGTGGTTATTATTTCAGTCGCGCGGCAGAGCGCTGGAGCCGACAAGGCGGCCATTTTCGCAGAATTATCGCCACTCGGCCGCGACGCGATACCATCAAGGACGGCCCCAACTTACTGAGTGCATTAACCAAAAGTTAAGAAATACCCATTTCTAGCCCTAAATATAAACAAACCAGAATCCAAAATCATCATTATTCTCAGCTGTCCACTCAAACAAATAATTGTGGATCTAATAACGAAATACTCCTACTCCTCTTCGAATAATTATTAATACTAATTTTATTGTAATAACGATACACCTATAATACTTGTTTAAACAACCCTTTATCCTCAATTAATGGACCTATTTTTTCCGAGCACATTAACGGAAGACATGACATTCAGTCATTAATTTAAATGAATATTCAGATTAAATATCTTCTAATAGACTTCATTAATCTATTCGAAATAACACCTACAAATCGGAATCTATGCATGGGTTAAATTTGCATGAAAGGGTCAACGGTTCAAATTCAGAATTGCATCGACATTTCCATTGCTTGGTATTAATGTACTTGCAATTTGATTCCTAAATTGGAACCTTTCTTACCTATAGCAATATAAGTGCATTTTTATAGAGTAATGAAGTTTCTAAATCACAGTGCGATTAAATAAAAGCTTTTACGACTAATCTTATATTTTTTAACTCGACGAATTCTAATTCCAGTGACCTCTTACTGTTCACGAAGGTAATGCGATTCATTCTTCAATTTCATTTATAAATCGAGTTCCACGGAAATTGTCTCCGCCATTTCTCAGAAACCGTTTGTCGAGTATTTTGAGAAGGAGCAACTGAATGTGGGAGAAGCTACTAAGATTTAGTGGTGCGCGATGACAAAAGCACCGGCAGCAGCGCAGGGCGGGCGGGCGGGGTAACAAATATCCGTGCACTTGCCAACACTATGCCGAGGGGGTATTTGTCAAAATAATTCTGGGCATCACAGAAAAATATGACATTTTATTGTGAAATGGAAAATAAAATAGATAAATTGCATGGACGTGGAGAATTATATTTCTCAAAGGAATATAATGCATTGCGGTGCGTGCCCGCCCGCCCCATTATCAAATGCGTATTTCTTGTTGTGGACAAGTTTACATTTTAATGTTAAATTATTGTAAGAACGTTGCATTTATTTAATTAATTATTTTTTGTTAATAAATTATAAGATTCCAGTGGCAAAAAGTATTAAAATATATGTACCAAAATAAGATTGACATAAAAATAGTGTATTATAAAAGTCAAGTTTTATGAAAATCGCATAAAATATGAAGTCTCGCATAAACGAGTTTATAGAGCGATATAAAATAAAGCATAGCAAGGTATATCACATATACGTAGGACACCATATCCATTTCTCATTGTGTCTATGTGGAGTCGGAAGCACGCACGACGCGGCGTCACAATGGCTTGTAGGTAGTACAATTGTACAATGTACGCGTCACCGTCACATGAAGCCTTCTGCTTACTACAGAGCTTTACATGAGAACTCATGCTTTATGCACCGACTGACTATATCTGCGACGATTATTGTCATGCAAAACCAGCTCAAGACTGCACAATATACCTACCTATATTATACACTTCATCTACCTATACTTACCTGGGGCTAATTGGATTAGGCCATGTTGTGGTTACAATGGACCTACTGATATCTGGAGTCGACGTAGTATCTCATTTCCTGCCATTTATCTCGCTTTCCTGTCATACTCACGTCCACTTCAAGTACCTTCATATCAGGGCATTCCTCTCACACTGTATCTAACCACATTCATATTCATCACTCTTTTGGTCACATGTCTCTTATCATTTTATAATTTACTATTCCTATGTCCAAATATTTAACGTAGACACTATTGACTCGAGAGCGTTAAAACGTGTAAAATTCTGCTGAAATAACTTGCAAACAGTTATAGAGTAGGTAAGTATGTATAAAAATATTAAGTTAAACATTCTTTTAGCTACATCATGAATTTAAATATAAAATAAAAGTTGAGAAGCGAAGATAAATATAACTCCGAGTGGAAAATGTAAACAATTTAATCAATGTTTGGGCTGCTTAATTAACCTTTCCGTGTCGGAAGAGAGATCAACGTTAATTAAGTAAATGTCTTCAGAACTTCTATCTAGGTGGTAGGTAGGTAGTACTTTAATCTCGAGATATGCATAGCCGACCTAACTTTCTTTGTTTGCAATCTTGCGTTAGAACTTAGAAGCTTGTATCGAAACGGTAGAACATGTAAACTTCACAATTAATAGTTGTTGACCAAGCTTTACTCAACATCAAGTGTACCGGAAAATTCTGTTTGGCATTGTATATTTTTGATAATTTTTATCCTGGTATATGTATCGGCAAGACAATTCTTAAAAATAACTGTGTTTGAAGAAGTTCAGGATTGGACGCGTGTCCAGGTTGTTTGCAGAAAATGCATTTATTTTTTTGTTTTCCTGATAAGTATACATCTGTTGTGATATCTCAATAAATATCTGAAGACAGTATTTTTTTTTCTGAAAATATACGGTCAATTTGTTAACTTATATCTAACTAGCTGTGCCCGCGGCTTCGCCCGCGTGGAAATTGATGTTTATGATTAGTCTGTCTTATTCCAGAGCCTACACTATCTGCGTTTCACATTAAAATCAGTTTAGTAGATATGGAGATACCGACGTGGCAACAAACATTCTCACATACAGACACATACACTTATTTAGCGTTTACCCGCGACTTTGTCGGCGCAAAACTTAAATTTAAAAAATACGGACTCGATCCCGTTTCCCGGGTCTCGGATCCGGTTTGCTGGATCCCAGATCTGGTTTGCCAGATCCCATAACCCAGATCCCGTATCCTGGATCCCGTTTCCTGGATTCCGTTTCCTGGATCTCGTTTCCCGGATCCCGTATCTCTGATCCCGGATCCCGGACATCGTATCTCGGATCTCGTTTCCCGATACCCGGATCGCTTTTGCCGGATCCCGTATCCCGAATCCCTCATCCCATAATCCTTGATTCCGGATACCAGACCCAATATCCCGGATATCACGTATCCCGGATATCCCGTATCCCGGATATACCGGATCCCGTTTACCGCATATTATCACGTATCCCAAAACCGACTTGTATTTTTAAGAAGACATCTAAACACCAATTTTCATACTTAATTCTAACTTCAAAAATGACACAATACAAACTTTCATCCCCTATTCTATCCCCATAGAGGTTGAATTTTGAAAAACGCTGAATTTACTTTTTAACATTTTATAAAAGACACCTAATAACCAATTTTCATACTTCTAACTTGAAAAATGACGAACTTGCATACAAACTTTCATCCCTTATTTAACCCCCTTAGGGGTTGAATTTTCAAAAACGCTGAAATTATTATTTTTCATATATAAAAAGAAACCTAAACACCAATTTTCACAATTCTAACTTCAAAACTGACAAACATCCATGCAAAATAACATACAAACTTTCATCCCCTATTTTACCCCCATAGAGGTTGAATTTTCAACAACGCTGAAATTACTATTTTTAATTTTTTTAAAGACACCTAATTACAAATTTTCATAATTCTAACTTGAAAATTGACGAACTTGCATACAAACTTTCATCCCTTATTTAACCCTCTTAGGGGATGAATTTTCAAAAACCCTGAAATTATTTTTTTACATATATAAAAAGAAACCTAAACTCCAATTTTCACAATTCTAACTTCAAAACTGACAAATATCCATGTAAAATAACATTCAAAACTTTCATCCCCTATTTTACCCCCTTAGGGGTTGAATTTTCAAAAACGCTGAAATTACTTATTTTTATTTTTTTAAAGACACCTAATCACAAATTTTCATAATTCTAACTTCAAAAATGACGAACCTACATACAAACTTTCATCCCCTATTTAACCATCTTAGGGGTTGAAATGTATAGGTATGATTAGCCTATGTCTCCTTCCAGAGTTTACACTATCTACGTATCAAATTTCATTAAAATCGGTGCAGTATTTATGGAGATACGTGGTAACAAACATTCACACACACACACACACACACACAGTTACTTTCGCATTTATAATATTAGTAGGATTACCCCTTTAATTGATTTAAATTATTATATTTTACTAATAATAAAATAATTCAAATAAGGAGACGAGGGTGTCCTCTTCGAGCACCTTCTCTTCGAGTGACAGGCGCAATCTGTTTTCAAATAATTACTTCGGAAAGCCATGACAGGGGAAATTAATTTCTTTGTTACCTTCTTTAACTATATCGATGGGGGGTGTAGATAACTACTTGAAGTAGGTGCGTGGAATTTTCAAGTCAGTAAGTATATTATAATTAGTGGTAAATACTTTATTTGGCGTAGAACTAGGGTCCGTTGCCTACATAAAAAATCGTTACCTCTATATTAAGTACTATTCATGTGGTCATTAATGTCTTACACACGTGACTAAAACCTTATTTTTATACAAATTAGAAAACCACAACAAGCTGGAAATAATAAATTAATTCTATAATTTCAGGCAAAGACCCTCACATAACCCCTTTGAGGGGTGGATACCTGAAATCAAGTTTTAATGTTACTAATTCGGAGTTATCGAACAAAAAGGATTGACCCCTATTTAACAAAATAATTATCGAAATCTGTTCATAAATGTTGTAGATAGGCGGTAACATCATAGAAAAAACATAGGAATCGAATTGAGAAACTTGCATGTTGGTTAATAACTTAAGGTGCACCTTAAGATCATTTAAAAGTAGGCTTGTCTAATTCCAACACGCTTGCTCTATTTGCAAACGATACCATTCCGATACAAGATGTAATTATCTCGTTTGTGATAGGTAATAGGAACGGATATCACACTAGGAACCAACTGAACTTACATAAGTTACCGCAATTGATGTAGATCGAAGCGCTAAAGTTAGCAATTGGATCGAAATAATTTTGTACTATACAATGGCTGTTTTGTTTTCCCTATGCCTTGTTTTTCGTCCTGCCATTGAATTAATTAAACTTTTTGCCCCATGATTATTTACAAACATTAAACGTTCCATTGAAAGCGAATTTGCTAAAACCATTGGTATCAAAAACATGGGCCTATCTTGATTCACAAAATAATGTAACTATTGATTTTTGGTAGCAAAATTTAGAATTTAGTCTTCTTTGAAAGTAATTTCTGAAGTTACCTAGTTTTACACCACTGTCTTACTTACACGTTGCCTTCAGGGCACCTCCCGCAGAAGAAGAAAACTTATCTTAACTTTTCACTTAAAACAGCCGTCGTTTCTATCGCATTCATGAATAACACAATATATTGGTACGCTCAACAAGAATAAAGGCTACATTGACATACACAGACGATGATAATATATACCTACTATGTACTTACAACTACTTAATCGTAACTAAATGTTTATTCAACAAACACCTACGCCTCCTAATGAAAGATGAAAGCCACAGAAGACAGTTTGGTAGACTTTCAAATCACCTCATAACCTACCACTCAGTATAGGTAAACTTAGCTTTTCCCCGGGACTCGTCGAGTGTCAAACCTTGGCGTCATTGTTGGACACCATAGTCGATCCTGGCTTACAGGACTAACAGTGGTGGCAGTGTGTGGCGGGCCTAGTCCCAATAAATAAAGTATGATCCTGATGATAAGAAAGAAACTAAAGAAGGCTAAGGAAGGAGTAGCTAAGGAGGAATCAGACCGCATTTAATACCTAAATAGTTTTTTATTTTATTTTTTTATACAAAAAGTCTTAGGTATCGACAGCTAGAGGCGCTGATCGTTATAAAAAGTAAAAAATACTTAAACTTTGACGTTCATTAAACCCACACTAAGGTCCTATGACTTCCTTCTAGCATTTCCTGCGTTATATAACCATTGTTCTGCGTAATTCGGTCCGACAACCTCATTCAACACTAAGTAACTATTAATACAGTGTGGCCAGAGGCGTTCCCTTTGATGTTATTAGCACCTACGTACGCGACAGTATTTGTGTATCTAAGTGGAACTAGGTATAATAATGTGTTGGGTCTAATTACTCGTTGTTGATGCACTAAACCCCTGAGAAAATTTATAAAGTTTTTTGCCAGTTTACTACAATGGTTTTACAAAGCATTTCTCGGAACAAAAATGCCAGTGTTAATCCAACATAACATTCTATAAAATTTGAGGGTAGTTTTAGAAAATCCTTATGAAGATTACGTAGTTAACGAATGGGATGATTATGATAATGAAAAGTAAATATCGTGAAAATTCATCCCCAAACATATCCATCGGTGCTGAATTTTTGCCAATGTCCCAAAATAATTAGATTATTAACGATATTCAACCGAGGAAAGTAGAAGATAACCGATAGATAAGGTATGATTCACAGATTTTTAAAATTTTGCTTGATTGTAACAAAAGAAACTTAATAATCTATAAAGAGGTCGAGTATTTATCGTACTTATTGTTAAGTTGTATACCTATGATCCTATAACCTTAGAGCCATCATGATTTTTTTTTTAGTTTTCTACACGTTTCATAGTTTAATTCGTTCTCATTTTCATAATCAAAATAATATTCTTATGAACACAAAAGCAGCACAAAGCAGGTACGCAGGTACTTACCTATTTATGTTTTATATTACAGCCGAAAAAATAATTTACTGCGACTTTTTATTAAGTTGTAAAGTATTGTGATTCATATCCTGTTGAATATGCAAGGAATCGAGAATATTCATAGCCGGCTCGTTAGCGGGCGGGTCGAGTGTATTTATGGTAAGTACCTATCCTATTACACACCCTCCTGTCCCACTATATAATATACCGTAGGCACAGTGCCATAGGTATATACAACGAACGTACTAATTATTATTATTTAACTAGCTATGCCTCGCGGCTTCGCCCGCGTGGAAATTGATGTGTAAGGTTATATATAGCCTATGTCTTATTCCAGAGCCTACACTATCTACGTTTCAAATTTCATTAAAATCGGTTCAGTAGTTCAAAAGCCACTAAATCGTCACACATCTCTGATTGACCTCGCCATGCGTTGCTTAACCTCCGATCGTTTACAGATCAGTGATCAGTCAGTGATCGTCAGGAAAACATCCATACTACCTAAATATTTAGTGACAACATTACTAAGTTACTTACTTATTTGACTTTATAATTTAATATTGAGCTAATAAAAATAGATCTAAAGTCGCACGAATGATATGAACATAATTGGTATCGACAGATGTAGAGAGCTCTATATTCTCTTCCTAACTTACAGGTGAAATAAAAACATAATTCCAAAAGCAGTGTCGTTCGGCTCTACAACGCGAACCGAAGGCAGGATAAAATGGGATTGAAAATACATCTCCGAGTTCTAGATAAAAGCATAAACCAGTATTGTGCCTGATGTAACCTTTTTATCTGTATTTCATTTCATAATGAATGTGTTTGTTCGGAGTAACACGGTTTGAAAGCAGCCTTATGTTTTTCAACTTGACACAAAAAAAACCGACGTTCACAAGATAAACCTAGGTTTTAATAATTTAAAAAATCAAATTTAGGCATGGTATGTGCTTTAAATACTAATGTCAGCTACCTAATTTTTAATTGAGAGACCTCTATAATATATGACACACGTCCCAAACATCAAAGGTAAAGGACGTCGGCACTCGACGCCCCACATCCAACAGAAAATGAGCATACGATGTAGATATTCACTTTCAGTACAGTTTCCCTCTTGTGCAAGCATGGACTTGGATTCCAGCAAATTCTCCTGGTAGAGTAAAAAAGGAAAAGAAATACAAAAGGTGCTCGTTCACAAAATTACCTTTACCCCTTGGATATTTCAATATCAACCTTATAGTGTACGATATAGAAGTGAAGCAAGGATAAATATAACGTGGCAGACGTGTTCGTGAGCCTCATTTGGGCAAAGGGAGGTCAAACACTTAAATACCGGAGATACAAGATTGCAGACGAGTTGAGGCAAACGAAGCAAGCCTCGTGAATCGCTTTCGTGCATGGAACGGAGATTTCTCGAGGGCTGCTATGTATTACACTTGCTATTTTGATATTTTGAGTGAAGTTTTAGCTTGTGAATATGAGATTTATTTAACAAACTCCACCCATTGCTTTCCCAGCGTGGATTTTAGGGAGATACAGTGTTATTCGAGAATAGGTAGGTATAACATATACCCTTACGGGTAGCAAATTTCATCCACGGTTTAGCGATCCTTAGTTAAAACAAGTTAGTAAAATAATTTGAGGGCTGTTGAATGTTTTTTACGTTTTGTTGGGCTGCGAGTATATCTGAAATGGTTTTCTTGAGAGGTAATATCGTCAGTAATAAAGAAAGGACAACGCGATATTTCCTTTACAAAACAGTAGGCACATCTCTCGGCAGTATTTGAAAAAGGAAACGTGTGAGAAAATAAGCCCTTTTGCGCTTCGAAAGGCGTGAACGCGACGCATCACCTATTTCTAAAGGAACGTAAATAAACGCACCTTGAAGAGTGCGTCTGAATCGACACGTGTCCGCGCCGCCCCTTGCGACTGTCAACAACGACTCACACGGCATCTTCTGATGGGAAATGAAGTCACTGATATGCTAGGGGATACGCCCTTTACGACTGAACGTTGCAAAATAATAACAACTGCTTTTGAACCGGCTACTTTACTGAATAGCGTTACTTAGGAATAGGTATACAAGTAAATATAAATAAATAATAAAGGGCTATAGGTACCAACTATGGTCTAACTATCTATTCGCTTTAACATCTCCTGTCTGGAAAAAAACACCATAATTGGTATCATCTCTGACTTGTAAAAAATATGGTTTGTATTCCCTATATATGATACGAAATACTCGTATATGATACGAAATAAAGAGTGATATATTTATAGCATAGAGCGCTAGCTCAAGGGAAATGTATATGTCCATACAACAAATGTTATGGGTATTCGAGAACACTGCGAATAAAGTAATTGATGGGTTTTATCGCATCGCCGTCGTGTCCCATAGTCCCTAATCCATTTCCATCATTATTGCCACTCCGAAACTCATGAGAATTTAACAGCTGACTTCATTTAACATCCACATTCAATAGGGCAAAAGAAATCATGCCTTAAAATAAAGGATAAATTGATAATAAAAATAAATCAACTGGTAGCAAAGTTTCAGCTCTCAGCGCTGTAAATCAGATCAGCGAACATTAATCGTCGTGGAAGGTTCAAATTAGTTCCTGTAACTATTTCCTCCTCGACGGTCCTCTGATTTTGCGGTGAGACAAACTTGCAACTTCGGATGAGTTTGTAAAAATAATGGCAATTACAAAATAATGTCGTGGAACCTTCCTACCTGCTGAGGGTTGCCACAATTTATTTTATGGCATACCATGCAATCACTAAAAGGTTGGATTTAAATATATAGCGTGTAAAAATGTAGACATTTTGTCTATTCGTCAGGGGAAATATCCGCATGCATTATTTCAAATCCCTAGTTCCGAGGAGTGCTTGCGTGTCTCACTTTACATCGGCACAGGGCTGCAATCACGGCCTAGTTTACACAACGACCGAGGTATTTATTTACTGAACTCTTGAGGGTACGCCGAGCAACAGAGGCCTACTCTCAAAACGAAACTTGAATAAGCTTCGATAGTAGATTGGATAAACATTTCCACAAATACAATGTTATAAAATGTAATATTTTTCAATTGAGACTTCTTAAAACTCTCAGCTTGTAGTATATAAATTGTAACAATTACTAATAAAAATATAGGTATAGTCCGCGACAGGTCGAGATGACATTCGGGTTATGAGCTTTTTGCAGAATAAAATCCGAATCAATATTAGCAGGACCCGCAACGCAACAGAATAATTTAATTTAATAATTTTGTGGGCGATTTTAATTGTTTATCGGGTCCTGCTAATTTTATTCTGCAAAAAGCTCATAATCCGAATGTCATCTCGACCTGTCGCGGACTATAGATATAGTATTTGGTTTTCATATAGTTTTCTGTCGTATTTATGACGGTATACTTAAAGGAAAAACGCCCTCATAAACCAGGATATTTTCCACAGTGGATTCAGCGTTATTTACATCACGTTGCAGCGTAATGCTATACATATAATATTCAAGAGCATTCCATCGAGCGCTTATAATATATTCATGATAATCTTAACCATCGACATCATAATTTACTTTATCTCGCACATGCCTCCCATTCATTACATGGCCGCGTATACGTCTTGTTGCTATGTATTTTGTGATCCAAACGACTTGGGAGCAGTATATCCTAAACTTTACCCAAAACCGGTTTGCAATATTAATGTTTTGTACGTGGTAATCTTACTGATGTCGATACCGAGCCGAACAGCTCAAATTATAATAACTGCTTCCCTTGCAGTTTGCGAACGTTAACGTGAATGGGTTGAAGACACGTAGTGTACTAATTGATACCCTAGGATAATACGATTAAATGGATTGATTGTACTTTATACTTTTCTTTGTGTAGATAGGTATATAAAAAAGTTAGTAAGTAAGACGACCGCAGACGTTGAGTCTAACCGAGGTTAAAATGAAGACACGTTTTTTACATTTGCAGGTAAAGAGAAGAGACGGTTATGGAAGAGAGAACGGAAGAACTTTTGCCCAGTAGAAGAATAGATACGATAAGAAGCTACGAAAATGATAGAAAATATTCGTCATCGATTTATTTTTTAAGCTACAAGGAAGCTATTGTCCGCGACAGGTTCAGATGACATTCGGGGTATGAGCTTTTTCCAGAATAAAATCCGAATTAAAATTAGCAGGATAAACAATTAAAATCGCCCACAATATTATTAAATTAAATTATTTTGTTGCGTTGCGGGTCCTGATAATTCTGATTCGGTTTTTATTCTGCACAAAGCTCATAACCCGAATGTCATCCGAACCTGTCGCCTACTATACATCTAATCTATCTATGGTCCTAAATAATCACGAGTGTTTGAAGTTAATTTTAAAATTTTCCCTCTAAGTCCAATATATATCGTTATTACATCAGCAGACGTGTCTCATAAATAGTTGATTCGTAGCTCCATGTCTAAATGCATTTTGAGGCACAATACAATAACGCAAGTACAAGATTTAACCGCTCCTTCAATTTAGCGAGCACTGAATGCAACAAAGCCGAGCGAAATAGGATATTCCATCGTTAGAGTTGATTTGTAGTTGTGCTCTTCATGGCATAATCCATTACAGGATCTGTTTTACAAGTATGATGCAGATTAGAGAAGCATAACCGTACCCTATCATATGATAACAGAGTACCAGGATACATATTCATGTTAATTTCTGTGCAGATGGCTAGTCTCTGTGGAGATTGACCGCCATAGCTGAAATTCGGTCAGGAGGACTATTTTTAGGGTTCCGTACCTCAAAAGGAAAAAACGGAACCCTTATAGGATCACTTTGTTGTCCGTCTGTCTGTCTGTCTGTCTGTCAAGACGTCAACAGCCCAAACCGCTGGAGTTACAAACATGAAATTTAAACAGTAGGTATCTTTTACAGAAGAAGAGGTTTTTTAGAAGAAGAGCATGGAAAGGATTTTGGAAAATTCCACCCCTAAAGGGGTAATATAAGAGGTGGAAGTTAGTATGGCAACACATAAAACATTTTTGAAGCTAGAGACCTGGAAATTTGTATTTAAGCTACTAATTACAAAAAAAAAAAATGTTATTTCAGCGTTTTTGAAAATTCCACCCCTAGGGGGGGTAAAATAAGTGGTGGAAGTTTTTATGGAGGTCCCAATTTGTACGGAACCCTCAGGGCGCGAGTCCTACTCGCACTTGTCTGGTTTTTATTATTTATATGGCAAAAGTGAGCAAGTTTTAATTAGTACCGGCAGTTAAGATTACACATCGGGCTCTAGAAAGAGATAATCGGTCTTCGGAGCGTCACCTCTTTCTCTGTCACTCATAGATAACGCCCCATGAAGCCGAAGCCAGCCGATTATCTCCTTCTAGATGCCGATGTGTAATCTTCTGCTGTGTACTGTCCCTACCTAATTAACATATCTATCTAACATTAGTAAGAGAATTTTCATATAAAAACCAGAACCAAATCGAAATACCGGTGATATTGAGTAAAATAGTTATCATTTAGCACAAGAACGAAGTTAGTCCTCGCTGGGCTGTATATCCAAATCTGCAACTAAAATAACGCCCGCAGAGAAAAAACTAGTATTTCTATGTACCTATTATAGATCCTCTGGTTTTGTTTGGCTAACTGCTGCATTTACCTCACGTACCTGGGGGCTATTTAAATCATCACAAAATAATTTACCATCGATAAATTTCGAAGAGTACTCAATTACAAAAGATTTTATATTTTTCAATTTAGTTAGGTATCGTTATTAATTTTCCAAAACCCCACGATTAAATAACTGGACTTCCATCATCCACATGGAATTCGATCACTTTCCCAAAATAGAGGTTTACCAAATGGAGTAAAGCTTTGATATCCTGTGATCCAATCCAGTTTTTTTAACCCTCGAGAGCTTGTATTCAGCGATTCCGCTTACAAAGTCGACAGGTCAAAGTTGAATAAACGGTTTTTTTCATTTTTGTAACAAGCTGAAGTCGTTCGTTAACTAGTAGCAACTGTGTAGAGCTCTGTAGGGTATACCACAGACGACTATATGACGCAACTGTATAACGTATTATGTTTATAAATTATCTTTTCATCTCTTCGCTTCACGTGCACGTACAGATTTCAAATGTCTACCAGAGGATTTCCCAGAGAACGGGTGTAACATATGAATGTATTTTTTCAAATGCTTGTAAGACATTTATCGCGTTTTGTACTCCCCTAAGAATGTCATAAAAATAACTTGTTGGTATAAATAACGTTGATGAAAATATATTTGGGTGGTGCGGTGCGCCACAAATCAGGGCAAAGTGGGACTTATCAGGCACGCTCTACGCAACTAAGCTCCAGTGCGTTCGAGGAAAGGGGAGGGATTGCGGTCTCGCCGACTCCTCGGAGGTAAATCATTTTTTATTTTCATCATGGTATAACCACTTTAGAGGAATTTTCCTCGGAGCCGTTGTGATATTTTGTCTTTGAATTGTGAGCGTGTTACTTTTTGCATAATTTATTTGTGTTATATTTGATGCCTTATTTGTTATGCGGCGCCTGATCTATCAATACCCAAGTACCTGACGGTAGACGTAAAGTTTAATAGCGTAAATCTGGGAAAATAGTTCATGAAGTAGTATCTCCCGCTTCATGAACAAAGAGGGTAGCCTTCAGTCTCACAAGACTAAATACATTGTGTTATTCATAGTGCGGGTAGAACTAATAGCCTTAAGTGAAAAGTTAGGAGCTAAGTTAACTTCACAAGACGTCACGGAGCTTATAATATTACTTTATCAATATTAATGGACAGTACGTGTCCAGCTCTGGGCAACATTGGGTTGATGATCTCGATACTTCCCGAGTTTAATCACAATTTTAGTGAAACCATTTGTGGTAACGATTGGTGGTAGAGCCAAGCTGTAGCCAATTGACAGCAGGTCATATACGGTCTGGCTCTACCGAGGTAGTATCACCCTCTCACGGAAGATCGGCGTAAAGTAGATTATACAGCTGCATTTCGTACGTTGAGTGAGAAGCCTAACCCTCTTCCACTCCCTCTGACCCACTACACTTCAGGTCGACAACGTGCGAGAGATGTCTTTGGTATTACAAGCATCTATAGGCTACGGTAAGTTCTTAAAATCAGGCGGTTCGCACGCTTGCTTGCCACCTTAGTCTAATAAAAAGAAAAACTAATTTATCACTCTATATGACTGTAGGTATAACATTTCTAGCGTATTTCACTGTTGGATACTAGGAGATTAATCTAGTTCATATAAAGGCCTTCATAAAAAAAGGCCTTAGCGGAAAAGCAATTTCATAGATTTAACATCAAAAGGTTGCTCATTTAATTTGTACATCCCGGAGGCGGTAGTGAATACGGTTATTAGGGTTTCATTATTATTTTTATATTATACGGTACTACGTAGTGGTAGGTAACCTACTCCGTCGTATTTCACAATGTTTATATTCTTTTTGTAATTAATCATCATTTCAATTATCATTTAATGACTGCGTAGATACCTAGTAGTGATTATTTATACAATGATAAGCTCTAATGTTAAAATTGATGAAAACATAAAATGATAGACGTAACGTAGATGCGGCAATGACGACAATGTTATTTTAATTCCTTTTAACCGTATCCGGATACGGTCAAACTTTCTCAAGAATCATCGTAAAATCGTCTGTGCATTTACCCTAAAGTAATTTTCCGAAAGTAGGTAGGTACCTTTATTTGAAAAAAACATGTTTACATATGTGTATGGTGAGGGAAAACATCGTGAGGAAACCTACCTATCCCTCGGGATTAGGTAATAGTCAGATCCTGTATACATGACGACAAGGTTCACCACCTGTCACGTTGGGTTCTGACTATCTGGTGAAGCGTGGGCTTTGAGTTGACTTAATACCTCCACAATGTTGTGGTGTATGGCCACTCAAGCCTCTGACTACCCCCAAATGGGGATAAAAGTCGTGACGTTATATTTTTTTGAATTTTTGTTATGTTTAACTCTTGAAAATTAAATGATTTCTACACGAATCAAATTAGTTTCCCCTAATTATTTGTTGGTACAGGAAACCAACGCTGACGAATTACTTCCCCAGGCCAAACGCCGGATTAATCACACTTCGTCTTCCCTACATCACGGTGCCGGATCTACCCTATTCCATCTAACTATTCGGGCTTTTATAGCAGCGCTCTAATTATGGTTTGCTAAATAATAGAAGGTTACAAAATACTAGGACAACAGCACCCGAAAATTATGTGCTAATTTTTTCACATTTGTATCATTTTTAATTATAATAAATGGTCTTTAGATGGAGGTTGGGTGGCGGGTGCACGTAGGTGGTACAACCTTTAGAACATGTCCCGTTTGTATAGTGACACTATAGATGACGTAGACTCTACGACGTAGAGCAAATGAGAAAATGTTGATGTAAATAAATTGATTCAATTTTGTTCAGTGTATTTTACAAAAAGTCAATTTGCTTTTCGATATTTTTTGCTGAATTGATGGGTAAATCGAATAAGCACGTCTACCGAGGATAAGTTTAGACGTAGCTATTAAAATTTTCGCTCTCAATATCATTCCAACTCCAACGTTTTTATAGCTCGTTCATTTGTATAAATGAGACAGTAAGGAATCCTTATTTGATTGAATCTTTCTTTACATCGCGCTCCGATACTCTCGGTCGCCCGCGCACTCGCGAATTTGAATTTTATTCCAATCATGGTAACCCATTCCAATGAAAACGTCACGGTGCTGAGATACGCGGAGGCGGTAAGCAAACGTAGTCAACACAATCGTGTATTCAATTTGTGCGGGGATTACTTTTACTTTCGCATTCGGGGATTCGGTTCAATAAATTCGTAATACCCTAATTTTAAGATGAGGGTTCGAAATTTGGTTGATTTTCTATTCTACTTTTTCTTTAAGTAAGTATGTGGACTAGGAATCTTATATTTAGATGTATGATTTTTGACTATATTATCTTGAGTATCTTTAAATCCAAATCACGATTTGACGAAATTTTCTCGATAAAAAAAAATTATGAAATGAGCTCTAATTATTTACAATTTTCCTTGCTACCACGATGTTTTTACGATTTAGATCACGAAATTATTTCTAAAACATAGCAAATAATGATATCTAAACTACCCTTCAACCATATTTTAATTCATGAAGTAGTTTTTTTTTAATTCAAGTATATGTGGTTTGGCGCTTACGTTGTTTATTTCCGAGCGCGCGCACAATATCGCCATCTCACATTTTAAGTACTTGAACTAACCATGTCTCTCTCTAACTTTGTATTGTCAGTGTCCGCTCGGACTTGTTCGACGTCGGACCTGTGAAGGATTTTTTAAAAAATATTACGAAAAAATATTACGGTCGTGCCACATTACAGGTACAGTACAGTATTTACAGTCCGCCGACGCCTATGATAAATAAATAAATATCCTTGGAAATTCTTTTACACATGACTACCTGATCCCAAACTAAGCAGAGCTTGTACTATGGAAACCAGATAACTGATATTACTACATATACTACTTTTTGTTTGTAAATACAAACGAAATATACACTTAATTACACCTAGACTCGGGACATGCGGACATGTTCATGCACACAACTGCATGTCCTGGGCAGGAATCGAACCTATGACCTGCACTGCAGCGTGATTTTCGTTTGCTTTTCCTTGTCTTGTGTAATTTCTTTTCATCTCTTGTCATTTTGTGTCATCTCTTGTCATTTTGTGTCATCTCTTGTCATTTCATAGTTATTCGTGTCATTTCTGTAAAAACTCCCTATTTCGCTTACTGTTATATACTTGCAGCATGGTCTTGGGCCGACAGTGGGAATACATTGCTTGTCAAAACAATGGAGTCGCTTTATTGCGTTTGTTGTAGGTATGGATGGGCAAGTAATAAATATATCATACATCAATAAATTATCGTAAAAAATAACATTACAGATATGGATAGGAAAATGTTTGTCCGTCCTATTCAATCTATTATATTATAAACGAAAGTAACTCTGTCTGTTACCTTTTCACGGCTTAACCGCTGAACCAATGTTGATGAATTTTGGTATGGAGATAGACTGGGTCTTGGCGGAGAACATAGGCTACTTTTTAGGGTTCCAAAGGGTGCTAACGGGACCCTATTACTAGGCCTACGCTGTCCGTCTGTCTGTCTGTCCGTCTGTCAGCGCGGGCTGTATCTCACGAACCGTAACAGGTAGAGAGTTGAAATTTTCACTGAATGTGTATTTCTGTTGCCGGTGCAGAACAAATACTAAAAATATAATAACATTTAAAAATAAATATCAAGTCTCAAACTTGATATTTTTGATGTGTTTATTCTACGGTGGTACGGAACCCTTTATGTGCGAGTCCGACGCCTTCAGATCTTATGAATGTTTTCTTGAAATAAATAGTGTATTTTAAGTAATTAACTGGCCAACCCTCAGGTCCTACCTACCATGTTAGGATCTTTTTCGTTCTAGCGGGTGTAAACCGTGATTTAACGAGTTAATGTGATAATTTTTGTATTTAAATTATTCAATTCAATGTATTTGTTTCAGACATAGTCCAATATTGATTATTAAAATTATTATAATTTCACAATAAATATAAAACAATAAATAAAAGTAAAATTAAATTTTAAAAAAAAAAAAAAAAAAAAAAAAAAAATTCATGTTTTATCATTAAAATACAATATAATAATAACATAAATTAAAATAAAATACAATAAAATAAAAACCTACCCCTAATTAAACAAATACCGTCCGCGTGGGATACTGGCTGCATGTCCTCCCTGTATTCAAGCTGTTCCTGTTGTCAAGCGAATTTTTTGAGCAAGGAAAGACCCAGCCCTCTTGTCACCTGTGGCGGTAACCAGTCTAAGGGTGATTTTGATAGATAAAAAAATAAAGATAAAAAGATAAACAAAAAATAAATGCATGGTTAAATCAATAAAATTAATAAAAACTGAAAATTAAATTAAAAAATAAATTAAATATGGTAAAAAAAAATATTATGACACCGCTGATGACTTCATGATCGGCATCGAAGTTAAGTACCAAAGTATTCCTTTGCCTACGAAACATGAAAAAGATACTCATATCCGGCAGTCAGTCACTGACACAGAGTATGTACATTTTTACCCGACTACGGTGGGCGGAGGGTTATGATTTTGACCGATATGTATGTATGTTCATCTGCTCCCGTATAACGTCCAAACTATTTTTATATCATAATAATTTGACTAATGAGATATCGTTGGACGCGTCTGGATCGTCCGCTGGTTATAGGCTATTATACGATCGAAATATTGTTATACGTATCTATCAGCATATTGTAGGTATCGTTTGTCTTCTTTTGACTTACTTTGTCTTCAGCAATAAAACAACATAGAAATTAAATTATTTTTTTTCAAATACACTCGACATAAAAATCCCATATAAAACGAAAAAAATATATTTGAATATTTTCATCCATTTCATCTATTTTAAAAGGTGCACTGGGACATATTATTTTAATTGTACGAATTAAACAATATTGTTCCTGCAAAAAATAACTATACTATAGTCTACTCCATAGCTGTTCTGTCCTAGCTAAGCGAGAGGGATATATCCTTCGGCAGCTCACGCGACGCTAGCCACACCCCGAAACTAAAATTCATTTTTTCCTTGTATCGTCTTAATACGCAACGATTACTCCGCGTATGTTTATGTCAAACGTCTGTAATACGGGAACCTAGATCAATGTCCCTCAATGAAAAATGTTGTGTACGTACACGCCAGTCGGATGAATTGATGTCCTGAAATAGCTTGCTGAAACGGCTGATAAATGTAGGTACGTGTATGTACTAATAAATTGAAAATTCCATAGGTTTTACCTACCTTTTGACTCCTGTTATATCGCGAAAGGTAATAGACGTGTCTACAACATGCACATGCCGCGCGAGGCTGCTCACCCACATGCCTCGCGAAGCACGACGTTTGCCTCAGTCGCATGCCGCGCGAGGCAAATGGCGAGGCAACTGACACTCTAGACAGGGAAAGGTATACCCGATCAATCAGTTTGACACGTTTGACATCTTTCTGTCTCACGACTGCCAAACTAGGCGAGGCAAATGTGAGTGCTCAGGTGAGGCAGGGCGCGCATTTGCCTCACGTGAGGCAAGTCAAACTTGGCGAGGAAAATTTTCCTCGCGCGGCATGTGACACTTCTGGACGTAGCTAATTAGGTGTGTTTAGCTATTGTATGTTTGTGTAATCATACAATACCACCAAGTTATTTACTACAGTACGTACTTACTTTTCCTACATATTGAGTTGATTTTAATGTAAAGGCTAACGATATACAATTCTGTTCCCAATAGCCTCTCTTATAGTAATACTCCATACACACTCGTACTTCCACTAAGGACGGTTCAGGAAGTATGTGTTTGCCAAATGTTCAAACATTATCCAAGAACATTAAATCCGCCTAGTTTTCATCTACTAATTGAGGCTAGCCAGTAGATTCCCGCTGCGAGCTCGGATCAGACTTGCTGAACTATTGACATGAATCAACCCCTTTCAGGATTTCGGTTTAATTAGTGGAGTTAACAGATATTAGTAGTCGCTATCGGTGCAATTCAGTACGTGAAGGCTAGCCAAAGCATGCAGTGATGAAGAAAATTAAAGAATCCTATATTATATGTATACTTAAGTACTTTTTATTGATCGACTAGATGTGTGCCCCATAGGATTTCTCATCGGGGCAGAAAAAAACTATCTTCAGATGTTAATATCAGTTAATGTCAGATGACATTTCCAATATTTTAGATAAACTGCACCTTCATTTATTGTAAAGCTAAAATAGATATTACCTACTTGATCTAAGAACACCCTTTTCGGTCTTGGCTCATATTTTGGGATAATGTTGCTCGTAAGTTAGGGCCGTCCTCAATTCTGTCGCGTCGCGGCCGAGTAGCGATAATTTTGCGAAAATGGCCGCCTTGTCGGCTCCAGCTCTCTGTCGCGCGACTGAAATAATAACCGCATTATGATTTCAGACAGTTTTTCTGGCGCTTACACTGGAAGGTGACACAAAGTGAACGTTAGCGTTTGTATGCTTTGAAAAATAACTGGAAATAAGTACCTATGTAAGTTGGTATGTAATGTGGTATATAAATACTAGGTATGGCTCTATAGCCACGTCTCTACGTCCCTATGGGCGTAGAGTTATATTTACCCCATGCTTTAGGGGCTTCTCCTAAATGGGTCCCATATGGGAAGACTGATGTGAATAGACTATTAGGTAGGTTACTTACCTTTTACGTAAAGGAATGAAAGTGCTCAAACAATCTTAAGATAAATGATAGAGGTGCTTACGTATCTAAAGTTAAATAAATAAGTTAACGAAGTTATCTATCAGACCTAATGAAATCAATTTAAACATCTAAATTGATAGGTACAGAAGGCGAGTGTCCCGGCTGGGCGCCCTGTAGGAACACGTCTCGCCGAGTGACAGGCGCAATCTGTTTTCAAATAATTACTTCTGAAAGCCGGGATGGGGGAAATTAATTTCTTTGTTACTTCGAAAACACCAATATTGTTATTGAGTTGTTCAATATAATTTTATAGGTACCTAAATGTAGGTATAGGAATGGTGCTCCCGTTTTAAGCCCATTCGCCCACAGCACTACTTTAAAGAAACTAGGTACCTAATAGCTTCTAACATAAATTACTAATAAGTTGCCACAATGTTATACATATGGCGGCTCATAAACGACGCTACTCAAAAGCAACTGGTTAGTAATGAATTAGAAGATATGCTGATCGCGCGCGACTGGTTTCAACAAACTTTTCTGCATCGCATGCTTGAGTTCATCCTTCGTCGCATTCCTTTTGAGTAGCGCCGGGGACGATCGGCCTAATATTTTCATACCTCTGCAATATATAGGTAAACGTGTAGGTATCATCCAATTTAGAGATACTCATAAAGATAACATCGTGTGTCTAAATCTGTTAGTGAGACTGGAGACAGAGTAAATGAATTTGTATCGCGGTGTAACGTTGGCACAAGACGCCTCATCGCTACGCAGAATCGTTTTTCCATTAGATGCTTCGCTCAAGTGAGATAGCTGAATAGAATTTAATTTATGACAAGGGCACCTAGGTAGATTTAAAAGCGTTTTGCAAACATTTTCGAAGTATTCTGGTAAAAGAGTTTAAAGTGAATAATCCCACAAATATTATAAATGTGTAAGTTTGGATGGATGGATGGATGTTTGTTACTCAATCACGCAAGAACGGCTGAACGGATCTGGATGAAATTTGGCACAGAGATAGATTAGTATAGTCTAGAATAGCACATAGACTACTTTTTATCCCGGTAAAACGTCAGGGTCCTGTGGGATTTTAACGTTAACGCGGACGAAGTCGCGCGCAGTAGCTAGTTTAATATAAAAAGTCGCTACGTTAAGTACCTACTACTTATATTACTTAATATAGCTACTGTATGGTATTCAATAGCAACTCGAGTTAAAACATGCTAAAAACTAATGGTAGAGCTAAAGTTACATCTCATTGAGTTTTAATGATAAAACGCGTAGATTAGTAGTGAACTTGATATAGGCAATTGAGATCTGTTAGCGCTGCGATACACGCGACTGCTTGTAGCTGCCCATCTCGACCGCTTGAAGCAGACGCTGCACGGCGAACAGCAGTTTCAGTACAAAATTGCCATTTACCATACACGGACTGCTCAAGCAGTCGGCGAGCGGTCGATGCGTATTTCCAAAATATAACTTATGGCTTTTGCCCGCGACTTCGTTCGCGTAGAATTTCAATTTAAAAGAATGGATCCCGGATCCCGGACCCCATTTCCCGGATCCCGTCTTCCTGATCCCGTATTCCGGAAATCCCGTATCATGGTTCCCGGATACCGTAACTCGTTTTCAGGCTCCTGGATCCCGTATCCCGACTCCCGTATCCCGGACCCCGTATCTCTGATCTCAGATCTCGTATACCTTATCCCGGATCCCGGAACCCGTATCTCGGATTCCGTTTCCCGCATCCCGTATGGCTAATCCCGAATCCATTTCCCGCATCCCGTATCCTGACTGCCGTATACCTGATCCTAGATCCCGTTAGGTTAGGGTTAGGTTCGAAGGTTACGACGTGGGTTACGTGTTAGGTTACTGGTGACTCTAAATGCACGGGGCTCCGTCGACCTTGTGATGTAGTAATATGGCTGGCAAGTGTATGTACCTACTTATTCTGTGTTGACTTGTTGGCTTACTCCAACCTGTAACCGATCATAACTTTATGGAGCGCTCACATTATAATTTGTAAATACGCCGCTCTCTGACAGGTCGTTTCCACGAACGTAAATGAATACTGGACAGCTTACTGCAGCACAAAAAACGAGCCGAGTGAGAGGGGCCCATAGTGGTACAGTGTCCCTCTACTAGGGTGTCCACGCAATAATACAATTTTAACGTACTTATTGTATTATATAGGTACATGAGTAACGCACATGATTGATATTTTATAACTCTAACGGAGGTTTCTCTATGCCTGTCGAAGATATAAAAGAAAGTACCTTATTACTATGTTTCATCTTCGCGTTGGTAGCCACTCTACAAGTAAAATAAACACTTCAAACAATGGATAAATAAATAAATATCTCCAGACAATACATCAACTATTAGGTCCCAAACTAAGCAACGCTTGTACCTACTATAAATACCGTCCAATGGACTGGAAGCTATCCCAGACCAGAGCAAATTACGAAAAGGCTATTTCCAAAATTTTCCCCGACGGGAATCGAACCCTCAACCAATCGGTGCAATGAGCCCAGCGGCCTACGGTCAAACCACTGCGGCAAACGGATGACAAAGTCATGTGGTTTTACCCTAGCTGAGCATTATTACCAATGTTACCATCTAAAGATAAAAAAAATCCGATCTTTTACAAAATATAAATAATATTCAATATTACTTGCTATAAAAAATATATGACTACAAATTAAAAATAATCATTATGAATCCAACATGTTTCGACGAAACAATAGTCACGACACGATAAATAAAAAAATAATTTATTTGGTTGATTTAAAAACTACCAATCACTACCCAACGATAATATTATTTTGGCATGGCAACTAGGAGTGAGAGGGACACGGTCCCAACTGGGGCCTCTCGCTCGGTTCGTTTATCTGTCTAAGAATTGTCATAATAGACCTTAAAGCAGGAGAATAAAGTTGAATTTCTTAATTTCTTCTTAACCAAAAACTCAAGTCATCAATCCTTCATTATACATCCGTGGTCGCTTCAGATCAAATCCCCAATGTTGCCAGATGACCATGTGAATTTTCCCAACTTTTTTCGAAATCCCTCCAAAGATTCGTTTTTTGAAAAAAAAAAAAAAAATGGTTTTGCTCATTTAGGAGAAATACAAAATCAAAAATACTCTCTTAATTTTTATATAAGTTCAACTACATATTTATAAACAAATATTTTTATATTCCATTTTATTTTACCTGTTTCATTTAGCATATAATTTGTTACATGTCATGTTTTCAGTGTTAAACATTTATCACATTTTCGATGTAGGAACAAAATTGAACGGGTGGACCGATTAAGATTTAGTTTTTAGGGGTCCGTACCTCAAAAGGTAATTGGTAAAGGTATTGTAATATGGTATTCACCCACATACTACGACGTTTTCTACGCCTTCGCTTGCGCAATAATAGCAAAAGAAGTAGTGTTTCTTCGTCAGAATTAGGGGGTGCATTCCGAAATTCCGAAATTTCATAATTTTGAAATTTCGGACCATTTTTGCATAGTTTTCAATCTCGGAATTTCGGCCATTCAGTTTCGGAATCCGAAATTAAATTTAGTTGCTTAACAGCCGCCGTAATTCTTGAATGAATCATTTTTGCACTTCGTGCGCTATCCTAGAGTCTATTGTCTATTGGAACTAGTACATTATAGGACTATTAAAATGCCTGTAGAATAATATCCAGCGACCTAAATTTTGGGAATAAAAGTACAAAAACATTATGTGAGAGAGATACTACTTACTTATATTCCCAAAACTGTTCATATTTCCTGGAGGGGTTTATCAAGGCGGGACAAAATTCGACAAGTTTCATCAAGTCTTTCAAATCAAAGGCTTGCGTCAGCTTGGACTTTCTCTCAGTTTTAACTTATTGAGCCTAAACATGATGCATAAAACTAGAGTCTATGAAACCAAAGCCAAGAAAACGTCTAAACATTATCATAGAGGCACGAAATAGCTATAGAGCGAGGGTTATTATTATGTACGCGAGGGTATGTAGGTATGTCTCTCCTGAACCTGTTTCTTATTAATCCGAATTTGATCAATAGTAGAAGATCCTATTTGCTAATCATGAGGTAAGGTCCGGCAGAGGCACGTACAGAGGACCTGATCATGAAGGTGAAGGCTAGAAATTTATGGAATAGATCAACGGCACAGGCTTTTTTTATTGTCCTTTCGAAAAAAAATACTAATTCTCCTTTAACCATTTCGCATAGACTTCCTTCAGTATCCTCCATTTATCCTTCTAACAGGACCTTTCCAGTTCGATCGTGCGGCCTTCTTAACGTCATCTTTTCACAGCACTTGAAGTCCCCTAAGTGGACATTTATTTTTCAATAGTCTCGAGTCTCCACTAGAGTAGCGATTTGCACCAAGATCCCTGATTTTGCTTAACAAGACAAGTTCCTTCATTCAATTTGAGGCAGGTTACTCGTTTGGTGACATCTCTGACTTTGCTTTGGTTTCTAACGGTCGATGGTCCAGCTTGCAGAGGTCTTTCGCTTAAAAATATAGATCTAACTACGCCGATGAGACCGTCCAGCAATGTGGAGACTTTGCTTATTTTATCTTCTTCTTCTATTTAAGTACCCGAAGGCCCTTGTCATTGTAGCTGATGAAGCTATTTCCATCATTTCCAGTCTAGGGCAGTATCTTTCACCTCCTGATACGATATGATATCAACCTTAAAACAAATCTGGCTCATGTAGCTAATTTATTCCTGGTCTTGCGTCTTCCTCATCATCGCTTTCCTCCTATATTTTCTTCTAGGATGGTTTTCTGCTACTAAGTATTGCTATTAAATTATGCTACTTAGTATTGTTTCTAAACGTTCATCTTTATTTGACTCTCATTTGTAACATATATTTTTTCATTATGTTCGAGCATTTTCATTATGTTCGTTTTACAAGAAAATGGCTCAACCGATTATCACGAAGTTTTCACTAAACATATCATCACGATAGGGGTCGAGCTACAGAATAAAATATAGCGCTAGTTGAAGCTGCGGCTGAAAGCTATTTTAAGTCGTAAAATGATTCGAAAACGACATTATCTATTGTTTTTTTAATGAAACTAGCCGTCAAACACTAATGTATACTAAATATTTCAGATTTTACAGTAAAATTGCAATTTATAATCGATTTACCAAAAAATCGTTTCAATTTCGGAATTCCGAAATTTCGAAACTGACGAGCCCAATTTCGTAGGCCAATTCCGAAATTGAAAATCTATGAAACTGCACGCCCTAGTCAGAATCCATGTTGCAACCGAATGAATAGCGGTCAAAGTCAACGGTAACGTCGGTAACCATGGTTGTAGTTGTAATCATGAAATATAATCGTCCTATGTTTATGGTTAACACTAAGGTGATTTGCTTTTATTCAAGTCCGCATTCTTAGTAACGAGGAACCGTACTAGATGTCGCTAAGCCGCTAGGGCAGAGATTCCCAAACTATTTTGGCAAGACGCCCCTTTTCCTAAATGAACTCAACAAAAAAACTGTGTGATTCAGTCATTCTTATAACAAGTTGGTATACGTAATAGTTACAACCTATACGGTATCTTGAAAGTTTCAAATAAGAACTTGTGTTAATTAATAGGGGTCGATTTTTAGACGTCGTTGACCCCCAAAATCAGTTTTCGTTTATGTCGATATGTAACCAATATCGACCACTTTGGGAATCCCTACGCTAGGGCAACTAAATATGATTGTTTAGATTGGGTTACCCCTAAAAATATAACGCTCCTAAAAAATCCTATCCCACTTATTTACCCCCTAAATTTGACTCCTTTAAAATTAGTAAAAACTATTTAGGAGGTTTTTTTTCTAAAAGTGAATTTTCGGGGGAGTTCGAATAAAATTGGTGGGAAATTCACATGGTCATCAGCTGGCCACACCGGTATTATAGAGAATGCAACGCGCAGGCGCGCGGACCGCTACAAGCAGTTCGTGTATGGTAAATGGAAATGTTGTATTGAAACTGCTACTCGCCGTGCAGCGACCGCTTCTAGCGGTCGAGATGAACTGCTACAAGCAGTCCGTGTATTGCCGCGCTTAGAGTCAGTATCAAATTATTTTTATGAACACGATTTTCTAAACACAATTTTCTAGTAACATTCTAAAGTCACATATTGTAATGACGTGCCTATAACTACCATTTTTCAGCCTAGCTAATGGTTTTCTAGAACACAAAATCAAGAATATCTTTCCACTAAATAGAACTTCAAAGATGGAAAACAAGGCTAAGATGTTAACTAACGCAATGTTTAATCATGTATGAAGCAGTTGAGTTAACATGTTTTGCACGCGGCCAATGTTAAGGGTGGGTGCATATCGGTGTTAAACACATTTTTAGCTAGTTTGTAAAGTAGACTGAGATAGGAGAACGAGCTACGTTCAGAATGAATGACGATAAAATATCTTGTGTTGTTCGTTTACACCCTTCCCTTCGTTTACACTGACGATACACCGTATTGATTTGAAGCTGTCTTTATTTTTTCACATCGTAAAATAGAGACAACAGCATACATTGGGGAAAGTTTCCGATCGTGGGTTGGTGGTTCTGTCGTTACGTTTGCAAATGAAACATTCTCATAAATCTGTTATTTAAGTTTCTGTAAAATGCGAATGGACTGCATCTACAACGGCCAACAAAATAATTGAACGGCAACGACGCGATTGCATACAGTTAGAGGGCGTCTGCCGCCACTCTGTACACACAACAAGAAACAATGGTGGCTCCGCGAAATTCCCCAGCCTCCTTAACAAGCACTTGGATGACAGCCAAAACAACGGACCCTGTTTTAAGCTGAATACAGACTCGATGGGTAAAACGCGAGTTTCATATCTCGAATGTAAAGTTCGAGCTATCGATTCCAAGTTTGAAATTAATTCGGGCAGCTAAAGCCCCTTAACTAGCGTGCTAGCGACTCTGTTCGCATAGAACTAACGTTTTGGATTCCTTCGGGAACTCTTTCATAAGTGTTAGGATTGATTTCTTATTTATTTATTTATTAAGAAGTTTTTATATGTATGGTGTAATCCATAAGTAAGTAGGTATATAAATTGTATGTTTTAAAAGATTTTAGTTACATACAAACATCTAGCGAGTCCACAAGTGTTAACGAATATTCCATTCAAAATAAAGACCTTATTTTCATCATTAAAACCCAAGTAATCGCTAATTGCGGTTGAACAAAGAGAATAAATGTAGCGCAAACGAGCGCACGTGTACTCCGCGCTTTATATGTACGACAAAATTGCAGCTGCGCTGTATGCCGCTGTGTAAGAGGCTATGACCATTTAATTTCCTTTAAAAGCCTCCATATAAAGCTGAATTCCCGTGGATGTAGATCTACACAGTTTTGGGTTTGTTTGGATTTCAAAACCTTTATAAAATGAAAACATATTGCTTATAAGATTCTTCTTAGGTACGTCTTTTTGCTCGTATGTAGAGCTGCATTCCCTCCTTCTGTTTGGTATCCCTTCAATCAAGTTCAGAGATATCGCCAGCACTTGTTTTTATTACCTCTTCTTCGTGACTATCCTCTAGCTCTATGTAGAGAGTAGTACAAATAAATTCCGTGTTAAGTTAGGCGTGTATGTGGTTGGCGTGTATGTGGTTAGCGTGATCTTCCCCGGGGAGAGACGTCTAAGTTTGACCGCGGTAAATCTCGCCGCTCATTTTACCCCAGTGACTTGTTCAACACTGTGACACTGACACTCCGAGGACAAATCATCATTTACAACTACCGCTCACAACTTTCTCGGAATCATTTCATTTTAACTAAAACTTTGAATTATTTAGTACCTAATAAGTGATCCAAAAATACCTTACCTCGTAATTTTTGTCATAAAAAATTAAGATAAACATATTAAAAAAATACTGAAGCTAAAACAGGTAGGTTACTTAAGGTGTATGTAGAGGATGAATTTGATAAGTAAATTTTATAAAATTAGAAAGTCCTGTCATCGGCACTACGCCTACGTCTCAAATAAAATACAAAAGAGGTTTTCAATCAAACACGACTTATAACAATAAGTAGACATTTCGTTAAAAGGTTTTTTACAAAGACCTTCGAAAATGTACCTATTATAAATGGTACCAAGCAGAAATGTAGGTTGGTAGCTACTTACCTAATAAACGTTTTTACTTTAATAAGGAGAAGGTAGGTACCTACCCACTTAATTGATTTCTATAAAGTCCTATCTAAGTTTCCTTTTGAAGATAAACATTCGCACGGCAACAAAGTGGAAATAAGGAGAACGGTATCTCAACAAGTTGAAGAACCGCTTTTACATAAGTTATTGTTGCCGAGGGACCATAAACTTAGTCAGGAAGAATAAATAACTAGATCTTCTCACTTAAATACTCCATGGTTATATTATTACTGTTTCAAAATACCACCAACAAACCACATTTAAAAAAATAGCTAAACAATGAAAAAGGCACTAATTTTGACGTATTTCTAAATAGCCGCATTCACATTTGGAACATGGAGGAAGGCCAAAAGCTCACGCCCTTAAAATGCAGCTATGCAAATACGTCGTTCCGTAGGAAGCAATCTCTTAGGTGTGACGTGTGTTACCAGTTCGCGTGGCTGGTTCTCAGTTCGCTGGCAGCACGGTCCCGCCCGCGCCAGCGCCGCTTCAAACCCACTCACCGTTAATGACCATCACCCAACATCACCCCCATTTCGGTGACGTCGAGTGACGTAATCGTTCCCGCGTCACGCCACCCGTCTTATGAATATACGATTAAAGGGAACATTAACAAGTAATAATGTTTCGGAGGCGTACATGTCGTGGATTACTGTTATGTTATAAGGTCTTAAGAGATTTACACGCGGCTTAATACTTTGAGCTTATAAACGTTGCATACCTACTCAAATCCGTGAATGCTTTGCCAGATTGCATGGTGGAAAATATTAACACATTTTTTTTATATTTCCATTTAAGGGAAGAACTGCGTACCTAAATGTACTAGTGTATGTTTGATGTATTTATTTATAAAATAACTGAAGAGCGTGTACCTTCCTTGATCCAGGATTTGGCAAAGGAAATTGAGTTGTAAGCTGCAAGAAACTTGGATACATTACGGGAACGGTTTCCGCGGAAGCCGAGCAGCGCGTAATATCCCACTTACGGCTCACAGTTTACATACAAGATTTATGAAATGGGGAGTTTTTGTTAGGAACTCTGTTTCAATAAATACTTAGGTACCTAATATGAAACCAAAACAACATTTACGGTCACAATGGTTTCTTTTGTGTTTTTTTATTCTTACCACTGTCAAAGTCAATTTTGCAGTTTTAGTTCCATTTTCGAAGCCATTGAATGACTTTGCAAATGGGGGATATTGAAAGTTGTGTTTTTGTATGTATTGCATGCATTGAAATATAAAGTAAAGATAGAAAGCAAATAGCAACTCATGAATAAGTTTCTATAGCAGTATTTTGTGGAATAAAATGTAAAATATTGATATTGAAAATTCTTTACAGTGGATAGAGTTCATAATATAGTGACTACTCGAAAAATTTACTGCGACACACATTCAAAATAATCAAGCGACACCAGATTTGTGGAAAAATCATAATTGTCTCGATTGTTTTGAAGAGTAATTTTTATTCTGACTCTTGAAAAGTAGAGTCTTACCTCCAAATTTGTAGATAGTTATAATGGCCTTACACTGACTGGCATTAGAAATCACTTTTGTTCGTTCGTAGAAATTATTTGTAAAACCATTATAATAATAATAATAATAATCTTTATTTCAGACCATAGTGAGTCCGACCGTTATAAACCGACTAGAAATCTCTATAAATTATTTTTATTATTTATTGATACACTAGCAGCTTTGAGCTGATGCGTGTATATCACTGCACTTGTATTTATTCATATTTTGAATGTCTGTCAAGTCTATTTTTAAAACTGTTCACTGTTGATTATTGAAAAAAATATATATACATAAATTCTATATGAATTCGGCGGTAAATATCGCCTATTAAACACTCCTACATATTTGAAATTCAACGAGGCAGCGCTTGAAATTGAAACCAGTCCCGATTGCATGCTGGGGAGGTTTTACATAACTCTGACTTTAGTAGCATGTCCAAGTTAAGTGGTTCATCCAAGTTTAAGGTTTACAGAGACGGTAAATATTATGGAAAAACTACGCAATGGAAATGGCCCAACCTACTAGAATGGTGTGGTAAGCCGACTACGATACAGAAATAGGTGGAAGAAGTATCAAAGACATTGTAAAGTGACTTCTAAAATCCTTCGTTCCTTCAATTGAATATCCGAATTTTGATAGTCAATACCATTGAGTAAAGCTTGTTAGTAGAAGTTCAAATATAAATCAAATTATCCTACCCTTGAGATGGTTTTGATAATTATGTGCTCAAAGACTTCAAAGCTTCTTAGTCAGTCGCTAATATCATGTTAGATAATAAAATATAGTATTTCTAGGATAAAACATAATTGGAGTATCGTAGCGACATGAATAATAGAGCTAAAATAGTCCTTTCTCATAAAATTATTATCAATTTCATTTACATATAAGACGTCTGACATGTCTATAAATATCTTCTCTGCTGCACAAACTTTTATGCAGTAATAATTATATGTCTAGTCGAATACTCGTAGCCTCGAGAGCAATTCACCGACTATCCCCGTGATGCGACCACGGAACTCTCTCGAAATGATTGTTCTAACGTTTATTAGCAAAGTTAGACCGCGTAATGGAAATATTAGAATGTAGCTAGTGTTACCAGCTATCTGTTGATGATTCATGAGAACCGAATTCATACTGCGTACAGTTCCAGACATTTATTCAGTGTGGTGATTGGTTTAGGTATTAAATTATTCAATTTGTTATTATTGAAATGTGTTATTTTTAATTGTATTGGTAGACATAAATAGGACGAATCTTACGGTGGTAGAACCAAACTGTATTCATTTGACTGTAGCTCATATATGGGGCTTGACCGGGAGAGTACCGCCCTCGCACGAAAGATCGGCGTAAAGTAACTATTACAGCTGCGTTTCGTACGATGTGTGAGAGCGCTGAAAGCCCGACACCTCTCACCGCATTCCCATCCCTATGTCCCACTACCCTTCACGTGAACAACGTGCGAGCAATGCCTTTAGTATTGCAAGGATCTACAAGCTACGGTAACTGCTTTTCATGAACTGGGGCGTACGTTTGTTTTTCACCTTAATCACAAAGATATACTGTCACAGTTCTAATACGACCAGGTTATCTAACTTTTTAATAAACCTCAAGCTAAAAACTAAATAACATGTGTGAAAAATGGAACTCAAAAAATATAATATTTCTCCTATAGTACGTTTTTTATACTTGTCCTATTTGGTAAGCAAAGATGGCGCCCAGCGGGGCGATAGCGTAACTTTTTGTATATGTTTCAATAGATGTGTCCATATGGCGCGCATGCCTCACCCGAGCACTCATATTATGACATTACGTCTATGCGTTCCGACGTCAAAAGTGAGTGCTCGCGCGAGGCATGCGCCTGATGAAGACGCCGCCAATTGGTTTCGTATATAATTGACACAGGATGAACGAAACCAATTGAAACATTGACAAAAAAGTTACGCAATTGCCCCGCTGGACGCCATCTTTGCTTACCAAATAGGACAAGTATAAAAAAACGTACTATAGTTATTCCATACAAAGGGTTTAGAACGAGTTTGTGGCGCGCAAAACCACGGAAGGCCGACTAGACCAAACAAAAGTAAAATGTAAACTTCACACTGTGCCACGAGCTAAGCCTGCGATGAAATATTAAAATGCAAAGGTTTATTCTGAAAATGTTGTGGTATTGAAAGTTGCACTTTTTGTTGTAGTCAATAAAAATAAATAGGTACCTTGGAGAGCGGCCGCTGTTGGGCGGTAAATTGAACGGCGTCTCGGCTCTAAAACCTAATTGAGTGTGTACCCATTAGGGTGGGATCATTCCAGATACCACACGATTGACAACGAATTGTTTTGTGTCCAAGAAGATGAAATGATAATAGGTGCGGGTACATGAGCCGAGCGGCGTGCCAGGACAATTTTCTCATAGATTTTTAGACCTCATAGATGATTTGTTTCTATAGACCATTTCATCAATACTTCATAGTATAGAATATAGCATTGATAGGTAGCGCGATGCCAGTCCATTGGAATGCAGCGAGTCGCATCGCTTCAACTTCATTGCAAAATACCTGTTTGGAATCATCATCGTTTGGTTTAGCTTGTGAACTCTACTGCAGATAGGGTAAGTTATATTTAAGAGAAATATGTATAGGTATATTAGTTACCTATACAACATGTTAAGAAAACCCTGTCCGAGCCGAAACCGGTAATTAGGTTCCCCAATCACATGACCAAATAAAATAATAAAAAAAAAAACATGATAGTAAACATATTAATGAACATTTAAAGTGCCAATTTTTTTTGCCTTTTTCCCACATAATGTAGCTAATTTTAAAAATATGACAACACCGTTACCGGAAGTGATTATGTTAGATCGTGTGGCGTCACCTCAGACCACAAAGCATGTGATGACGTCATTTTATGAAATTTTTTTTTTTATGTAAACGGGGTATTTGTATTACAAAAAAATATGGGAGGCCTTTTCCCAGCAGTGGGACACATACTATGCCAAAAAAATTTAAAAAAAAAGTTTTTTTTTACAAAAATGGAATCTAATCTCCATACCCAGCAATACGTTTTCGGGTCGAACAGGGTTTTTTTTAACATAATATTGTATGTGAAACCGTATTTGTAACAAGGTAAAATGATGAGGATTTTAGAAAATTAAAGTGTGTTTTGTGACAACTACTGATAAATTAAAGGAAAAGTACCATCGTATTTCTTTATTATTATTATTAGTAATGCAAGGTTTTCAATTAGTAACTACTTTAATATTATCTTTTGGCCCTCTAACTTAACCTGTCGTGTTGGGAGTAGGAAGTAGGTTTAGATACGTCTAAAGTTTAATGGCTAGAGTACCACAGACTTTATCGCCCCAAATTAGGTTGCTTGTACTATGGCTACCGATTTAGTTTTCTCACAATGAACTGGGGACGATCCCAGTGACACCCAGACCAGGGCAAATTACGAAAAGGCCATTTCCGAAATTTCCTCCCGGCGGGAATCAAACTCGCAACCATCCGAACCACTGCGCCGAGCGGTCAATCAATTGAAGCCGGAACACCTCAAATTTAAGAGCGGCTTTCGAAAGGTTTTTGACGCTTAGTTTTTTATAAAGAAGTTTATTAACATTCCTGTTAAAAATCATTACGTATACCTTTTATAAACCACCGTTATTTAATATTGTGAAGCCACGAGCAGCAGAATGCAGTCGGGCGCATCGCGGCAACTTTATTGCAAAATACCTGATGCACCGGCTGCGTAGGTTTATGAACTGAATCGCAACGCACTCCAACTATCTATATTTAAATCTGTAAACGACTCACTGAACTAGATTATAAAAGTGGACTGACCATCACCTACATAGTAAAGGCTCTTATAATAATTAACAACCCTTGGTCTGTGTAGGTCATGGATTGTAGAAGAAAAAGCTAAGGAAGCTCAAAACTTACTTATTTCTTGGCCTGAAATGGAAGAGTCCTCTTTTACCTTTAAAACAGTCGAATATCCTCCCCGATCGTGTCGGATTGTCATCGGACTATAAGAGTGATCAGTGAGGGAAGAGAGTGGACCTGTGCTTGCGCACATACTTGTGCACTATAATAATTATTATCTCTGCGCAGATGGCTGCCTGCCCAAAATTCGGTCGTTAGGACTATTATTTATAAATTACACTAATAAAAACTGAATGCTTTAGATTAATTAAAGTGCTTCAGTTCATTTTGTAAACGCAATAAAGTAGAAGTTTATAGGAAAAGCATAGTTCAATAAAATCGCGAAGTTTGTTGTGTGCGAAAAAGAAAAGTTTTCTCTCTACAGCCAAACAACCAGATTACAGTTGAGCGGAATAAAAAGAAATGGGAATAATCCCTTCCATTGCCGAGTACCTACCTTATATTCAGAGTAAGACCTCAATACTATAAACGTTAGTTTGGATTATTTTCATTCAAGAATTCAAAATTAGTGTGCATTTACTTTTTTAACTTGCAAGGTAAGATAAACTTAAGCGGTTTTTTGGCTTAGGTGTGGGCACATATATGGAATATTTAATTTTCTATACAAATTATTGAGCGGCAATTGCCTGAATGATGTACGGTACAACCAGAAGCTGCCAAAATCGTCCATGACTTTCTTGACTTTTTAAAGTCCCACAATATGAATAAAGTATTAACCTAACTGCCTCAGACTCAAATAAGAAATTATTTTCTAAGCGAACTAATGTAAAGAAAAAGCCACGATCGTCACACACTCAAAAGCACCTCAGAATCGCTTACAAATTCATGCACCTATTCCTAGAGACGACGAGCCAAAAAAGCCGCAGACGCGAATCTAAAAATAGGAAAACGAATTGTGCCTCTTTGTACAAATCTGTTTCGCAGCGCAATACAATACTGGGGTACGGGTTCTACAACTCTCCTTCAATTTACCAAGATCCTAATACGACGAGATGGAAGTATGGTACCTATTGTAGTTAATGTGATATGTGGGAGCTATCACACATTATCCTGAATTATAGATAAAACACTAGGTTAATAAATTTTTAACTCATATCGATTAGATATAGATAAGGAATAGGGGTTTTTAATAAAAAATGCATCCTTTGCACTCATTACCACTCTTCCTAATAAATACTATGGCTTCTGCCGATAAACGTATATTGTAAAAAGAAAAAATATATAACGTTAAGTAAATTGTAAAAAATCTAATTTTTACACTAACTCATAATTATGATTACCATAATACTTAGACCTTTCACTCTACATTCTAATTATACTATAAACGGTGCAGTTAACTTTGCTACGTCATCGAGGGAGACCCAGTGACGACATTTGTCCCGTCGGTATACCAATATGTTTCGGTCATTCTGGTTTAAAATAGTATTAAGGTACCTACTGAAAAACCGTCCATTCTTGAAAATTAATAATTTACTGTGGTTAAAATTAAAATTGATAGCCAAGAACACAACTCAAGAGCACAAGAGCAAAGTTGGTGCGCTGCGCTGTAAATCCAGATCCGCAACTAACATTAATCGTCCGCGGAGAACAAACTAGTTTCTCTAATTATTTCCTCGCCTTCGACCCTCTGGTTTTGTCTCGCGAATTGCTGCATTCACCTAACGACACCGTTAATCGTCCAATTCAATGGGGCCTTTTAGCGCCTCACAAAATAGCATGAAATGATGGCGCCAATAAATTCGCAGGTGAGTACAATTAAAACAAAGTAAATTGGATAAGCTGTTTCTGTAATTTTCGGTTATTAAAATAACCTTGCAAACAAAGTAGCCTTAAATTGCTTTGCATTACATAGACTTGCATAGTAGGTAGGTACTTTGCAAACAATAACCCAGTTTTCGTTAAAAAACAATTGCAGAAGTTGGTACGTACCTACCTAATAAAAGTGGTGTTTTAGTAGTACAAATTCGAAATCGGATTTCTCCAATGGCCCTTATAGCTTTGTACCTAGAAATTATAAAATCAAAGAAATTGGAATAATGTACCTTTAGAATATTATCCGCATGCATTACTTCAGGGCCTCGACTCAACATGCCGACCGCCAAGAATTTGATTGTGGATTTACAGTGAAGAATTCACGAAGATAATATTAGAAACCAGTCGTTTCACAATGGACAATTGTTTAGAGACTCGAGGCCCTGATCTCCTGCTCTGAGGAGTGCCTGCGTGTCTCACTATACATCGGCACAGGGCTGTAATCACAGCTGAGTTTACACAACGACCGAGCTATTTATTTGCTAAACGCTCGAGAATACCCCAGCTAACAGTGGGCTAATCTTGAAATGAAAACTGGATAAACTTGTAGGAAATTTACTCTAAGCAATGGATTTAAAATATATAATGTAGATATTTCACCAAAGTATAAGCACAATAAGAAAATCAAAGTAAATTGTTTACAAGTTAAAGTTTGCATCAAACTGTTTTGATTAGAAGTCTGAACACAAAGAGTAGTCGATCGATCTTTGAAATTATAATTTGGAATGAGTTCAATCGTTGTCATTCTTTTTGATGGCCGGGAACGACTGCTCCAAATTCAATGGGAGTTTTCAATTAAACCCAGAGAGGTTGTTTGATGGCGCAATGTCGAGGTAGAGACGACAAAAGACTAGGCAATTAAGTTTGAGGATGTCAAAGCCGTGGAATATAAATCCAGATTCTAAACAGTGACGATGCAACTATCTTGCGGGAAACTAGAAGAATAGTTTTTGGTACCTACATATACTATTTAATATTTTATACCTAGCTACCTACCCTTTTTTATACCTAGTTCCCTACAACGCAACCAGAGGTGTTTTTATTTGGTAATCGTTAGCATCATATAGCTCTTGACAGAACGGATAAGTAATTTTAATGTGTGGCGCAAAATTTTCAAAATTTGGCCCATGCGGAAGTGTACCCAAGATACTGGCCGCATTTCCTCGCTGGATGGCTAAAGCCATTCGCTGAGCGAGGAAATGCCCAGCCCTTGGGTCGCTGGTTGCGTCGACCAATCTATGCGATAACTCTTTTTTCGTTTATCGAATTAATAGCTACGTCCAGAAGTGTCACATGCCGCGCGAGGCTGCTCACCCACATGCCTCGCGAAGCACGACGTTTGCCTCAGTCGCATGCCGCGCGAGGCAACTGACACTCTAGACAGGGAAAGGTATACCCGATCAATCAGTTTGACACGTTTGACATCGTTCTGTCTCACGACTGCCAAACTAGACGACGCAAATGTGAGTGCTCAGGTGAGGCAGGGCGCGCATTTGCCTCACGTGAGGCAAGTCAAACACCGCGAGGAAAATTTTCCTCGCGCGGCATGTGACACTTCTGGACGTAGCTATTGAATACAACTTCAGCAGTAGTGTCTACAGCTTCACGACTTCAAATAAAAGTATAATTGATGACAATTGTAGGTAAGTAATCATAATCGAATGTTTCATGAGTTTGATGAGTTGACACTTCACGAAATTAAATTCAATAAACTTACTTTGTGTGAACATTCTGAACTTTCAAAATGTTATTATTTTCATGGTGACTGCTGCAATGATCAATATTGAATTGCACTTTCCTCGCGTCAACGTTATTGCAAAAATACTCCGGTGAAGTGCAGTCAATAGCTACGTCCAGAAGTGTCACATGCCGCGCGAGGAAAATTTTCCTCGCGGTGTTTGACTTGCCTCACGTGAGGCAAATGCGCGCCCTGCCTCACCTGAGCACTCACATTTGCGTCGTCTAGTTTGGCAGTCGTGAGACAGAACGATGTCAAACGTGTCAAACTGATTGATCGGGTATACCTTTCCCTGTCTAGAGTGTCAGTTGCCTCGCGCGGCATGCGACTGAGGCAAACGTCGTGCTTCGCGAGGCATGTGGGTGAGCAGCCTCGCGCGGCATGTGACACTTCTGGACGTAGCTATTCGGATATTTACCTACCTAATATGGAATGACATTTCTATCTACCAAAATATTCGCTAAGTATTTAAAATTGAATACCAAAATCTACGTAAGTATATACTTACGTACCCATATACTTATCTATGTAAGAACTTAATACTTCTAACGGTATTATCTTTGGTAGGATATTTTATATAACCCCAAAAATAGGATTATTAACCCCAAAGAGATAACGGAAAAATCGAAAAGGACGTTCAGCAAAAGGCCTACAGCTATAATGCTAGGATAATATGGCAAATAAATTGTTCCTCTTTGTATACAAATCTGTTTCGTGGCGTAATACAATAATGCGAGTAGGTTAAGCTCTCTCCTTCAATTTAGAGTTGCTGGGTCCCGAACACAACGCGCGGAGCCAGTTCAGTAGGTACAGTTGATTATTGCCGTTTTGCGAACAAGTTGACATGATGAATATACTGTTTAATATCTTACGCTGAAAATGATTCAAAAGGAGTCGACTTTGGATATAAAAGTGGTACCTAACTTTGTTTTATTAACATTTAACTTCAGTAAATGGGCTACGTACGATGTTATTTCAGATTTTTTCACTTTGTTTTTTTTTCCCTAACGGTTAATTGTTTTTACGAAGCCTGTCTCCAGACTTTACATTGTTATCGCGGGGTATAAAAAATGTTCTGCTGCAGTAACAAATGATTTACGCGAATAATTTTCATAACTTAGGTAAGTAAGTATTTAACGGTTATCGTAGCCTATAGATGCTTGAAATACAAAAGGCATCGCTTGCACGTTGGCAACCTGAAGGGGGTGGACAGAGTGAGCGGAATAATGAGAGAAGAAGAAAAAAGGGAGGGTTTTTAAATCCTTTAAGCGGACCATGCTCTACAAATCCTTCCAACTTCCATATTGTTCCGCGGACTGAAAATAAATGTTAAATCTTTATAAACTCCTAAGTACCTACATATGTACCTATTTAAAAGACTCATAATCGGTTTTTATCATCCAGTCGGATATCACTGTGCATTTTGCCAATAAAACCATGGCAGCGCGCCCCCGAGTCTTATCTTCGCCCGCCAGCTCCGAAAATATAGATCTAAAAAAAATTGATAGCAATTTATATGTTAAACATTGGCTTGAATGAGATATTTTGCAGCCTGTACGTTCCTCGTATGATATATGTAGAGATGAGCGTTATTTAAAACAGCCTCCGCGGATTCTAATATTATTTCTCATATTATTTTTACTTTTCCTGGATTTTTGCAATTGAAGGAAGATATCGTGAAGAAACCTGCATGTGTTTCAAATGTGGTGTGAAGTTCGCCATCCTAGGCTAGCGTAGTAGACTTTGGCCCAAATCCCCCTCGCATCGAAGGAAATGTGACTGGTTTAATGACAATAGAGTTGCCCCTATTACACTGGGACCGAAAACGCCATTGACGAAATGTAGGTCCTCTGCAATGAGCCTCTGCCTACCCCTTTGGATAATTTACATGTCAAAGATTCAAAGATTCAAAACGTGTGTTTTGTTTAGGCCTACGGGGGCACTTACAAATTGTCATTATACATTTTTTCTTAAATTCTACTGCCGGATCGGAAACGCGACCTCGACTGATAAGATCCGGCAAGAAACTCAGCGGGCTGGTCTTTTTTACATTGTTATAATTTTATTTTATTTTTTTAATCGCCATTTACTTATTTTAATACAATGTATTTTGGTAAACAATAGCTCCAGTGTGCTGCCCTGCGAAATAAGCAAGGCAAGACACGCTACACTTTAACATGACACGGTTATTAACGAAGTTTGAGCGATCAGTCCCAAGCTGATTAATCCGAGATTTTGTAATAGGCCTTTTGACAGAGTTTTGTTTTAACTATAGTTTTAAACTTATTGACAGGCAAATCTCGGATTTCTTTAGGAAGTTTGTTGTAGAAGCGTATGCAAATTGCCCTACAAAGCGTATGCAAAATGCCCTACAAAGGAATTACTTATTCTGTGGAGATGAGTTACATGTCCGGATAGCTTGTGCTTGTTCCGTGTATTTATCGAATGAGCATCGCTTCTTTTTTCAAAGTTGTTGACATTTTTCTTAACATAAATTAGGTTTTCATAAATAAATGTGTGATGGTAGATACGTATAAAACAACGATTTCACTTATTTTGACCACCATTTTCTATTTCAGTAGCTCCAACATTTAATATGCCATTGCCATTCAATTCTGTTTTGCTGTTGAAACCCTCATCAAATATTTACGTACGATCAGAAATACTTAAACTCTTTTTGTTTCGTCGAACTTTCCAACAGCTATAAAATAAACGTTTACAATAGATAGCTGAGAATAGGTTCTCATTGAAAAGAAATAACTGGGAACCAATTTCACTGCAAACAAATAGGTACTTACAGTTTATTCAATTTACATTTCACGAAGTCGAGAACGAAACACGCTAGCTAAAAGAAGCAGGAGACAAAACGTATGTAGCACTGAGTATGGCATGTATGACTTTATTCCTTATTCAATATATGTTAAAATCGGTGCAACGGTATAGGCTAATTATAATATGATAATATCTCCAAACTAACACACCAACTGTATGGTCCCAAACTAAGCAACGCTTGTACAGCTACCATTTAACGGACTGGGGGCGATCCCAGTGATGCCCAGACCATGGCAATATACGAAACGGCCTTTTCCGAAATTGGCCTCTGGCGGAAATTTAACCCACAACTACTCCATACAATGAGCCGAGCGGCCTACGCTCGAACCACTGCACCAAGCAGTCGTTAAATTATTTCGAAGTGCCTCGAACTTTTATTTTTTGAAGCAATTTTTATTCGATATATTTATTATTGAGACGTATGAGGTATTATTTATATTAATATCGGTATAATCAATGATCGTACAATGTAGTTTAAAAGTTAAAGTTTAAACGAGCAATCCCAGGTAGTTACATCGCCTCGAAGGTAGTCAGTTCCTGAAAACTATGGTTTAACTTGATACTGTAAATTAACAACCGTCTAACTGCGTATCATTAAAATAATATAAATATTTTGCTTCCACGTTATAGTTTAGACTAGATAAAAATATAAAGCTAAGAAATTATGAGGTGGCTTCACGTTTCATTTAGGTATTTATCTGCCTGTGTTTTCTTTTTCTTCTAGGAATTAATTATCTAGTTTTAAATATAAATATTAAGTATCCTTAAAATTATTTTTCCTTATTTGAATATACCGTTTTATTAGTGATTAAGAAAATAAAACAATTTATGTTTATGAGGAAGCAATTAACATATTAAATTGAAAAAGGCAAATAATTGAGTGTTTTTGGCATAATTATTAAGTCGTATCAGATGTAATTTTCGCAAATTAATATTAATATTAATTGGAATTGAAATAGACGAGCCTTCGACTGAGCTGGCTGTTCAAATATTAAATATGTCGCGTACGTGAAATTATCACGAGCTCGGAAATAAAATTACACGCATAGATACCTACTCCCGGCCGCCGCCTCTGACAACCCTATTACCGGCCACGGTCTGGCAGATCCGGTAATATGGGTAATACTCGCTACAGACTAGTGCCAAATAATAGTTATATCGGCCGTTTATATTAAATGTTAGAGCTTCCTCACTTGTACCTAAATAAAACGACGAGACAGAACATTTTTGCTAAACGAGTCTGATATTGATTCAATCGTCGTCTATATCCGAACACGTATTGTTTTACTGTCGCTATTGTTCGCGTAAACAATAGTAGTAAACGGTGTTTTCATCCAGCGAGATATGATTACGGCGGTAGCCGGCGCGACGCGTAAGTGCAAACACGGCTCGTCTACAGGAAGGTATTTGTCGCGCGTCGCGGAGCCTTGTCGCTCCTTCCTTTCATCGTTATGATTAATGACACGTTATTTTTCATTGAAACAGCTGCCGCGTATTTTTTCTACTTTCAAGTCTTCTGTTCCATGACGTGCACCTATTAGTCACGCTCTGAAAAGCTTTCGATGTGGATTTTTAAACATGTTTTTCCGTCTATCTTCGACATTTGAACGCACCTCGGTTTGACTTTGACTTTTAAGAGCGACCCCTCATTTGTTCGTACCTTTTTTATTTAAGGGCTGGGACCTTTAGCACACTTCCCTTAACACCTCTGGTGTATCCGGTGACTTTCACGTATTTGCGTTTACAAGTGACAAAAATTTACATGAATTCACTTAGCATTCGAGTTCCCTAATTAATGTTACTTGCTTTATAAAGGGTATATTAATTAAAAATTCATGACAATATTAAGATCCCGTGGAAAATAACTTTTTACTGTGACTTTCTGATCCTAACGTTACATAAATCCTGCCCCGTCTGTACCTACTCGTAAGTCAAGCCGGAGATTTTTAATTTCCATATTTTATGCGGTTTGAATTAAGATAGATTTCATGAGAGCTTAATTTTCGAGGGCCGCGTCCGAAGGGTGCGGGTTCCTATTGTTTTCTATGTCCCTCAAATTGCCCTAGTCCGCACATAATAAAAAGGGAGCTTATTTATGACATCATTAGGTATACAAACAAAGACACAGTAATTTAGTAACGTTGTGATTTAAATAGAAGACCAACTCATGCATTTTTAATTATACCATTTTTATCGTCGGCAATTAGATTGCTTTGTAACAATATTCAATGGTTCCAATTTATATTGGAATCTCATCGATTCTCACTTGTTTAGGGAGAAGAAATTTACATGAAACAAATCTACTTGTTGAATAAAAATAAAAACAAATAATCTAAGTAGGTATAACATAAAATGTAGAGTTAAAACTTCAATAATTCAACATGTAGGCAAATGATAGGTAGATGGGTATTTACCACAGTATATACTAGAGTGGTACGTGAGGGCTGACAGCGCCAGTTCCTTTCATTTCCGCTTTTCGGGAAAGTTTTCGACTCTTCCTGCCCGTAATGGACACAACTCGACATAATTTTATCCACTTTCCAGAAAAAATGTATTACGTAGGAACAGTATTCAATCAAATACCGTTCCGCCTGGTAGATATCGACGAAAATAACTTTTCATTTGTTGATCTATATCTGAGAATTAGTATTGATTTATAGGAAGCTGGTGTTACCCTGTTATTGAATAAAAAGTTACTATAAAATATGGGAAACTGACGATCCAACGGAGTTATCGTAATAGGAGAACTTGATTTTACAATTATTTAGCTCCGTATTGTCATAATTAATGATTGAACATTAAATGACGTTGCTTGCTATACAATAAAGATTGCTTACCTACAGAATATTTCCTAGCTGTCTTTTTCCCATACCCCCGACAGCAAAAGTAAAAAAGAAACATACTGAATCAAAGCTTTTATTAAGCGCACGCCGCCGTAGTAGCTCCTTTCCAAATCAAAAAACAAACCAAACGATAGTGCAGTATCGCTTGTAATGAACTTCCGCTCCCCGAAGGCAACAAACGTAAAGTAAATTTTGAAGTCCATTCACACTAATAAGAACATTCTTCGGACACCCACAAAGTTAACATAGCATAGAATTCTCTGGACTACATCCGACGGCGGCTTGGAGGGTCCCTTGGCTCGAATTTCACGAATTACAGCAGTGGAACTGCGTCCTAAATATATTGAGCGGGCCTTTGGCCAGCTATAAAAAGGGCTCACAGAAATCTCTGGTGACCTAGTACCTAATTGTAGGTACGTTGTTAATAAGTCCCGTGGTTTCTGACTTTGGGTACGCCGGGCGACACTTTGCCAAGTTAAATACCCGGCAATTAAGCCACGGCTAACTCAGTTTAGTGAAATATATTTGAAATAGGTGGCTAGTTGTACAGTTATTAACTAAGAACTACTTGATCTTACAAATTATAAATTAAGTTTGTATTCTTGGCGTAAGGATATATTAGTTTTGTTTGTGTTTAAAAATTAACTTGCATACAAAAAGTAGGTACCTATAATAACTTTTAATTGATGAAATTTATAATAGGAAAATTCGGACTACAACTGAGTAAGAGAAATTTGAAGTAAAAACACTGTCATAATTATTAACTTAAAACAAACATCCAGAGACTAATCCGGAATTTTCCCGATAACTTTAATACATTTATTTCACAATCGTTTTGCCTAACTTACTAAAGGACTTGAAGATAGTTTCATAACATACGTAGTCGGCGCAATACCAACACAAATACGCATAAGATGGTCTCAGTAGATAGGAAAGCCATTAAGCGGCAGCTAGGCTTGGCGGCTTAAGCGTAGGACCTACTCGAGCTCTTTCAATTTTCTCACTATTTGTTGAGGTTTTATAAACGGGAAAAATACTACTTACGAATGTGCCTCTCTCTACATTTAAATACTTGTGTAACGTTTTGGCTCTAGCAGTGTAAGGTTGCAAGATTTTAATATTAACAACATTTTCAGAAATAATACAATTTGTAAGTATTGCTGACATTTAATAAAAATATTTTCCAATACATCGTTTACTCATTTATTTATTTTGTTACATTAAAGCCACTATACGTACGAAATGACGTCAATAGCTACGTCCAGATGTGTCACATGCCGCGCGAGGCAAATTGCCTCACGAAGTTTGACTTGCCTCGCGCGAGGCAAATGCGCGTCCTGCCTCACCTGAGCGCTGTCATTTGCCTCGCCTAGTTTGGCATAGTCATCAGACAGAACGATGTCAAACGTGTCAAACTGATTGCTCGGCTATACCTTTCTCTGTCTAGAGTGTCAGTTGCCTCGCCATTTGCTTCGCGCGGCATGCGACTGAGGCAAACGTCGTGCTTCGCGAGGCATGTGGGTGAGCAGCCTCGCGTGGCATTTGTATGTTGTAGACACGTCTATTGACGTCATTGCTAGTGGAAGCCACGTCATTTCGTGCGTAGCGTGCACAGTGTGCGCCGCGGTGGAAAAGCGGCTTTATTTATTGTATTTACATAGGTAATACTTTCAATATTACTAAATAAATTATGTACCGATACCCTTAATAAGTTAATTTAATTAGGCTATTGTTGGATTTATTTTATATCAAAACATAGTAGTACCTTTGCGTATGTATACTCTACATTAAATACAACAATAGATAGATGGATACACTTCATATTTAGGTAATAATTAAGTAAGTATATAGGTAAAGTACATGTAGGTAAAGCTTTAATATTAACTTCCTAACTAACTCACAGCGCTCAGCTTTCATGTCGAAGTTTAAGTAAACAAAGTTTATAACAAAAGCCGTTTCTTGCTTAGAATTAAGAAACTAACGATTTTAACTAAAATATTAAACAAGCTTGGTTTATTATAATGACAACTTAGAAATTATGAATACATTTTTAAAAATAATAATAAATAATATCCTGGGACATTTTTTACACACGGCTACCTGATCCCAAACTAAGCAGAGCTTGTACTATGGAAACCAGATAACTGATATTACTACATATACTACTTTTTTATTTGTAAATACATACTTATTATACATATACACCCAGACTCGGGACATACAGACATGTTCATGCACACAAATGTATGTCCCGGGTAGGAATCGAACCTACGACCTGCAGCGTGAAAGGCGCCATCACGCCAACCACGCCAACGGGCCCGTCCAATGATCACTAGTACCTAAGTTGAAGAACCTCAAGGTTTGCTGAGTAGTTTATTAATTCCCATATGTTTCACGGTCTCAGTTGGAGTTGGGATTGGTTGGATTTGTTTATTTTAGGCGGTTGACCGCCTAAAATAAACAAATAGTAAATAGCCTAATTAGTAGTAGGTAGTAATTAAAGAAATGCTGAAGGTATCTTATCTATCTCCTGAAAATGAATCATATCTGATGAAATAAAAAATCCTAAACATCTCTAAGCATGAATATTTTGTCGAAAATGTCCTAGTTTTACAAATCGACCCTCTTACGTGGCCTTATGTCGCTTTTACGATGGTTTACGTCAAGAACAGGTACCAATCGGTATATTTTATACGTTATAATTTTACATCTGAACACAACGACAAATTCGTGCACGATAGGACCTACGATTTTAATATTTGATAAATATTATAGAAGGTAATAGTATTGATGGCCTATCCATATTTAGGTTGTGGGCGCCAATTGCGCCAATCTCTTCAATTTATATAAATCCTAATAACAAGACTTAGTTTGGGACCATACATTTGGTAAGTCTAGCGATACCTATAATTAATTATACAATACATATTATTTAGATTTTTTGTTTCGATTAGCCCGTATCGGAGCGGAGAATATCAAGATCACGTATCAGACTAGGGATCATCATACTCATCAGCGAGATTAGAATTATTTTAATACATGTAGACCAACTTCTAGCGACAAATATGACATTTGGACTACTACGTGACTGAAATGTTAAACAGTTCCGCCACTTGAACTGTTGCGGCGCCCTGCACCAACTTACTCGCAGATAATTTTGCTCCTCTGTGTGTATTGAAAAGTGCATTAACTACTTGTAACTCTGACTGTTGTACTTCCTGAACTTCCTCCAGCAGAATATTACGTTAGTTGTAACTGCTAACGTTTACTACCTACATGAACTTCCGAGATTTTGCGTCCAATGGCAAAAATGAATTTTGTTGATTAGCAAGTTGTAATTCGAAGGTAATAGGTATATTGTACAACGTTAAACAGCAATGTATGAGTTACATTAAGTTTTAATTCCCAGAAAATAGTAAGAATAACAAACAGTTGCGTCACTTGTCAGTTACCGCACCAACTTTACACAATGTTACTTCCCTTGTTTATATTCAAAAGTGCATTAACTACTAACTTTTGACTTGGTTGTCTACTCCCCGAACTTCCGCTTGCAGGAGATATTTTATACAGATACGTTAGCATATCTTACGTTTAAGTTGGCTATGAACCAGTAGCATTACTTTTTTGCAAACTAATAAATAAACATCGGTGTTATTCCAAAAAAAAGTTAAACACGCAATATATGACATAACTATAATATAACTCGTGTTTATCGCGTGTCTAACTTTTTTGAAATATTCCGTAGGATATATAATTTTATTGCATAAGTGTTAACAAAACAACATCGACTTATACCCACTGATAATCCTCTTCAGTACTAACGAACCAACTGAAATGATAAAAGCTCATTTAATATGTAAATACTGAATAATATTTCAATAGGTATTGTGTTTCCCGGATGTTATTTCATCGTTCGTTACGCATTACGTAGTAATCCTACTTAGATTATTTTGTCAATAAATGATACATAATATTACATAATAGAGCTGTTATGTACAGGTACCTATACGTACTATTGAAATATTAAAATAGAATAAAAATATTACATTACTACAACTAGAAGTAAAATATAAAATAATAATAAATTGAAATAATAGCAAGGATATGCATTTTAACTAAAAATATTTTATATTTTTCCGCCAAATAAATCTGGCATTTAACAGGTCCTAAGGAAAAACTATCAAAACGCCATATTTCTTTGGTTATAAAGTTATCTAACGATTCTGAAAAAGGCACTCAGTATAATAAATTAGCTCAAAAAATGTACTTAGCGTGATCTTTACTTTAATTCAAGATAAAATAAATCTAGTAAACTAGAATAAAACTTTTGCAAGTCCTGAACCTCATATTACATGCATAATAATATTTACTCAAGAAAGTCTATAATGTTGTCATTATTCGAAAACCTTCTTCGAGCAAAATCCTTATATATTAACCCTTTCTTTGTTTCCTACTCTAGGAAAGGTATTACTTCCATAACTATGAGGATGAATAAGGGAATGAGTATTAATATATTTTATGGGTAGTGGTTTGGGCACGCACCAGCACAGAGTTTGATTATCAGAATTGTGTTCGCCACCCACCAACTACACATTCAAATTGGTTATTCGGTACAAAATGTACCTAATTGCAAACTAGGCTGCAATAATGAATTTTGTTTCCCCAAACGGATTACAATGTAATTGCTCCTGTAATTTGCGTCATGCATTAAATTAACCTTGAGTTATGTCCGCGCGTTTATTAATTTAGAACCGATACATTATTTATGTTAATTACCACCACAGATGTCCGTTCGGTGCGATCTAGTTCAATCTGATAGTTTCTGATCAGGGTGGGAATTAATGATAACTTAACGATAGGTATATTATACCTAATGCTAACCCCTTCTTACATTTAAATCGAACGCGATATCTACCTCATATCCCAATTCCCATAAATCACTGACACTTTGTATAAAACGGAAAGTTACCTACTATTTATGCTTAGACTTATGATCACGCCTGTTTCCCCGACGGTGTATAGGCAGAAGTGCACTTCTGTGCATAATTCACTAATGATATTTTGGTCCCAATTATAGGTTCTATTGCCATTTATACTTACCATAATTACTTACGAAAGTATTGAATGCTATTTGGTTGGGTACCTATGTTATGGCGGAAACGGAATATTGTTTTCCATTCTCTAATACAAAATGCTTTCCACGCAAATGTTGGCAATGTAGAATAACAGAAAATTAACTTTCAACAAACACCTACATGCTCATAATGTGTGCTTTTGTTTCCGCAAAAACTTTGTTAAAAGCTAATAAAGCAACCGCAGCTGAAGTTCAGTTTATTTGAATGCTGCCAATTGAAAGGGGAATTGGGATTTGAAAATAATTACATTCAATTCTATAGCAAAGATTTAATCATGTCTGAGAATTCACACTCGTATACGCGCTGACGGTGCCTACTTTAATTAAATTAGATAATTACTGCTTACTAACTTATATGAAATAAAGTTTCGTTCGGACATAAGATATTAAATCAACAAACTGTAACTAATAAAAGAAAAAATAGTGCATGTACGGAAGATAAAACAAAACTGCGCTGCACGACATTATGTCCTATTTTTATACAAATTTAGGTACGAGAAGTACCTAGTGTTGTGCAGTTCACCAGTCGACATTTGTCGGCCATCAACTCGTCTGGCTGACAACATACTGAACGGCAAGGGTTCACGATCTAAAATTAAAACACGAAGATAATATTTGAGACCAATGGTTGCCTAATAGTTAATTGACAGCGGACTTGAGGCCCAGTTACGTAGCATCCGCTAAGTTTATACCACAGTGCGCAACGGGGCACTTATTTAGACAAACAGATTTAAGTACACTAACTCTTGTCATAACTACGTACAGACAGATGACAACTTGTAGGCAAATAAAAATCATGATGTACTTAAATATGGAATTATGAAGTTAGTACATGCCGGTCACTTCATACACTCTATAGTTCTATGATGGAATATTTATTCCAAATACCTACATTCTCTACACTAGAAAGAGAGATCTCACTGCTCTGTCTGCTTATGGCTTTACATCACGAAACATAACAAGAGGTATTACAAAACTTTTCTCATTTCAGTATACCTAATTTAGTCAGTTAGCTGTTTTAATATTACGCGTTATAAGAACGATTACAATTCAGTATTTACCTCCACATATAATTTGATTATTAATTAGTAGAAGTAAACTGACAGCTATAAATGTCACTGTTTTGTGAATTTGAACCTTTATCATCATCATTACAGCCGAAAGACGTCCACTGCTCGACATAGTCCTTCTCCAAGGTAGTCCATGGCGACCGATCCCGACAACTCCCAATAAATAAACTTGAAAAGTTACGTTCGCACCTGTCAGTTTACTTCGTCTAATTAAAAATCAGACTGTAGTATCTACCTTGTAGTGGTGACAAATTGTTATTACACTTCTGAAGTAATGACGAGCACTTTCCTCGGCTAAGCGTTGTTTATGATAGCCCTGAATGTCCAATATCTAAACAAATTGAGTATCGAATTGAGTATACCCGAAGTTGGGTCCACGGTAAGTTATGACCTTTCCTTTATTTTTATTATCGTAGCCTGTCGGTAGTACCTACAGACTAAATATTTTCAGTTTCACATGCCTGTGCTATAAAATATGTACTCCGCTTTATTTCATAAATGCAGGTATACCTACTAATATTCAGAATAAGTTAAGAGGCAATTTTTTTTGTCAAGCGGCAAGTGGTAAGTCGCTGGCATTTCCCCATGTCTCAGACCGAGATGGTTCAAAAACACTTTTCTACTTGTAAATTAGTTTTACACAAATACTTAGACATTATATTAGTCATATGTCTCTGAAGTTCGAAACTCGATAAGAGATCGCGGCTATCTTTCCCCTTTTATTACAAATAGTTACAAGCTCCTGAACTATAACTACGTACATTCGGTAAGATCGCGCGAGCGCGAGCGATTCGTCGTGGAACACTATCGCGGCTTAATGTCCCCGCGGAGCTCGTACGAGGCCAGGAGGCAATTGTACACTGGACTAGAAAATTTAGATTTAATAGATACAGTTCATCCCTCGTGGAGATATGAATAATAGTAAATAAGACGTATGATCTATTCCATCTACGTGGTTTTTATTCGTCTCATATAAAATTTTAAGTACATTACACGCCTAGGTAACCCGAGTGTATGCGCTTTCATTAATTCTGAAAATCATAGTGCGTCCAGATGGCTCACATACCTCGCCTGAGCACTCTGTTACAACATTATGACTTAGCGTTCCTACGTCAAAACTGAGTAGGTACTCGGGCGCGGCATGCGCTAGATGTAGACGCACACATTTGACATTCGAATTTATAGTATTTTTCCGTGTTGGTTATGATTATGGTCTATAATGTAAGTCTCCTAAAGCGAGCGATTTCCTAAACCGACTAATCAATTTATGAGTTCAAACATAGCTGACGTTTATATTCAGCTAATAGCTGACAGCTATCAAACAAAAAGACTCCAACCGGTTACGCCATTCTGAAGCTACGATGGCACAGACAACTTTCCACTCCTTTCGTCGCGTCGGGGATTAAAAATGAAATATTTACTTCGTCAGCTCTCGACCTATAAGTACGTAGCGTATAAATTGGCCTTATCACAGCCAAGAGTAACGAGAGTTCCATACATTCAGCTGACAGCCGCTCATGTCTCACTGCGCCGCTTAGCAAACCAAATCACGCGATATGAAGTGCATTTATTATGACGCTGCTCGTTTAGTATACGTGCGGTAAAGATATTTCTGACGATTCAACGTAGTTTCGGTGATTAACGTGATTAGTTAGTTCAAGGTTCTCAATAAATAATATCAAACCAATTGTATGGTCCTAAACAGTCGTAACGTTTCCAACATAAGTTGAGCTCTCTTGATTACGGGTGTCAATAATAAAAAAGAGCCCAGCTTATATTGGAAATGTAACCATGGATGTGCAGGCGACCGTACTAGCGTGGTTTATAAAAATGACTTTTCCCAAAAACCCCTCTTAGGGAATTGAATCCGCAAGCACTCGATGCAGTGATCAACGCGGCCTATGCAAGACCAAGCGATGATTAAATTATAGAGTAGGTATGTATCTGGTTTATTTTAAAAATAATTAAATGTAGAAGAGAATTAAAATTTTAATTCTGTATCGTTCCTCGAAACCCAATGTTTTCATAGAAATCCGTCAAGAAGATTTCCCTTCATTTGAAACCTTCGATCATACTTTTCTTGATCGATGTTTGAAACCCAGCAAACGCACAAACAACAAAAAACGCCGCGAACATCTCATAAATAAAGTTTTATATCGTATTTACAGACAAACTTTCTGATATTATTTGTGTATTGCTTACGTGACGAGGATAAGTTAGTGGTATCAGATATTGAACACCACAAAATTGTTTGCTCTGAAAAAATAAGTTTTGTATGGTCTTCAGACGTTCATACCTATCCTACGTACGTTATTAGGACGCCCGCAGCGAAGTTCTCATAAATTTTATTTCTCTGGTTATATTTACGCCATAGTGCGATAATAAGCTCCGAGATATAGCACACTGGTATTTGCTACAGTTCTCTTACTTAAAGGCAACCTCGGTTTGTCTCGACCTTATTGTAACGAAGTCGTCTTTTGTTTAGACTTTTACGAGTAACTTTGTAACAATACGAATTACCTGAAATAGTTTAAATTGGGTAAGTTCGACTGCGATACGGCTGTCATAAACACAAAGCTCTATTATTCATTATGATAGGACGGTAGGTTTAAACTTTATCTAATATCGTCCCTATACAACGAGAGGAGTTGGTAAAAATAGATCTGCGCGTTAAGCTACGTTTGGTTCGATCGGACCTTGGATGGGTGTCCGAATTATAACATCTCACCTCCACCGTACTTCGGAGGGCACGCTAGGCTAGCGGTTCCGGGTGCCATTATAACAGAAGCCTGGAAAAATTACATTTAACAAAAGTCTCACTAGTTGGATCTCGGAGAGCAGATGACAATCGTGTAAATAATGGTAGTCAGCGAAATCAGGGTAGTCTGAAAGCCGACCGACCCAATGGACTAGGGAGAAACTTCTCTATACTACAACGTTAAAAAGTCTCGAAGAGGATTATAGTAATAGTGTCGGTCGGTCCAAAACATAATCATTGAATTAAATCAGTACCTCGAGCATGTCAGGGGGCAACAACCCATAACTCAGAAGTGGAGAGCGTCCGCGGCCCATAACATTCAATCGTCCGCACGAGGGGAGAATTTTGATGACCTCGAGGAAAAGTTTGCGTCAGAACACTCTGTATAAATCCGTAGAGTCATGTCGGGATTTCCTAAATCGCCTTTTTTATTTATTGCGTGGCTAGTATTGTAGGCAGCCGTTTAGGCAGTGACGTCGCCTACCCTGTACGTGATTCTTTTCCCTCGGACCGATGAAATATGGGTGCGGCTGCGTCTTTATTTCACGGGTGCTGCGAGCTTATTATCCGATGCTGAAAATTCCGCTGTTCCTATTCGTCAAGATTTTCTTAAGATAATGTATTTTTTTGACTAAGGCGGCAAACATGATTACGGCCCGGCCGATGTAAAACAGTTGCCATAGCCTCTAGATGCTTGATACGATGCTTAGTTTGGGACCATACAGTTGGTGTGTAATTCTGGCAATATTTATTACCTAACCGCACAAAGTCCACAATAAATGAAATAAATCCATATTTATAACGTAAATCCTTATTACACACAAAATTCAAGTCATGTACACAATCGGTCTTCTTTCTGTTAGCCATTTCGCTTTTATACGATTTTATTTAACCGAAAACCTTATTTGTTGTTATAATGGCGAAACTAAAAATATAGGTCGGTAATAAAATAACATACTATTTATTTATAGGTACTAATAGATTTCTAAAATAATATGAATACTTGCCAACCTTTAGTGGAATATTTACACAAACTACACAAATAAACTTTGAATTGAAATCACTCCGTGTAGGCTAGAATACGTATTGACTGATAAACACCATCACGCCTGTACCTATTTCCCAACTGGGTAAGCAGAGAGAAATCATTCTCCAAATTCAGATTACGGTGAATATATAGGGTTCTTAATTTCATTACCAAATTAAAAAGGCCCGCTATGAAAATAAATATGAAACACCTAACACGGAGTTACGATACGGTCCATTATATTAGCCAGCTCATAGTGAGCTCTATTGAAAAACTGCTCTCTCACGTTGCAATAAAAAAGCTTTTGCATCAAAGGCCCTTAATGTAATTGCTGAGTGGGTTCTGGAATAAGCTTCTGCTGGTATTAAAATAATTCCCCTCAGTGCGGCGGATGTGACGACGGCGGGGCCGGTAGCGAGCGCTGCGGCCGCGCGTCCTTCCGCCGCCCGCGCCGGGGAGACTCTTGAGACTTACCTACGTGGCTTTCGTGTTACCCTCTGGAGTGTACGGGACGTACCTTAGGCGCTGATGTTGTAATTTCCTGGTCCGCAGGTTTCCTTGTCCACAACACACTTCACACAAGAATGTTTTTGATATTTGTGTATTTGGAAGCGCGGACGCGCGGTGCGTTTTGAGTAGGAATTATTTGTATTGTAAGAGTCGCGGAGGCCTATGGGAGGCCTGAGTTCTTTTTGAGAGCGTTTTTGAATCTCTTCGCGTCGGGTGCACGATGATGACTGGTACATAGGGAGTGGAAAAGGATGGAAGAGTGAAGCGTTGAGTGATGTATTGAATGATTTTGAATGAAAAGTTAATTATAGGGAAGCGAGTATGTGTCTTTTGGATAATGTTTGTGTGAGTAATAAAATTAAAAATAAATTACGAGTGTAAGCACCTATTGGGCGCAGCCAACTTCGGGGGGCCTAGAGGTTTCCTCTACATTGAGTTAAATTAAAATAAAGAGTAGAATTGAGAGCTATATTAGCTTAAGATTAGATTATGAGTTTAAAGTTAAATCTATTGGAAAGGTAGTGGGCAAAGTCGAGTGACAGGCCGTACGTAATAACTTCCAGTAGAAGTTCTAACTTTAACAGTACGAATCTTGCCGGGAAAGATTTCTGTCACAACAGCGAGAGTTATATATAGCATAGGATGAGTATTGTCATCTTTGATGATCACTATTGTGCCTACAGTAACAGGGTTTGAAGGCGTATTCCATTTTACGCGCTGCCGCAAAAAAGTAAGATATTATATGTTCCATCGCTTCCAGTAGCTCTGAACGATTCTATTCAGTAGCTGATATCGCGTTAACCGATTATCTGATACAGAGGGATCTATATTTTCAGCGGGCAAAAATGTAAGAGAAGTTACGTTAAGAAAATGATTAGGCGTTAAAGCGGACAAATCAGAAGGATCTGACGAAAGTACACAAATAGGGCGACTATTCAACCTTCTATTTGAATTAAGATAGTATAAACTCTTCATAAGTGAGTATTTAATTTTCGATAGCTTTATGTAAATGCGTTTTAACGGATTTAACGTTTGTTTCACTTAAGCCATTAAAATGTGAAATGTAAGGCGGACTATGTTTAAATTGTATTTTATGTTGTTTGGTGATCAGTGGACTGTATAAATTTTTATGTTTAGTTTATGTTTTGCACCAATAAATTAGTAGGTACCTCTTATGCGAAAATTGTTTTGACTGCACGTAACGCAGAGCGTGGTATTCCGCCTGATGTAAATCATCAAATGTGATATAACCACGTGAGTTTAATAATTTAGAAAAGCGTAAAATATAAACTAGAGAGCGTATGAATTTTAAACAAGAGGAGACACGTTCTGCGAGACATTGAATCGGGTGAGTATTTTCTTCAATAGATTTAGATTGTAAAGAAAGTGTTATAGGTAGTCGATGCTTAATTCAGCTAAACTGAGTTTATTTTCTAGGTTTAACAAGCGGCGTTTAGCGAGGCTATACGAGTCACCTAGTTCAGAATGTTAGAGTTAAAACGGTGAATTTATTTATTTATTATATCAATTATTTATATTTAAGTGACGGTGTATTTAGTTTTGATTGTGTGAGTATGTAGTTTAGAATAAATGTTGACATATTTCGTCTTAATCTTCTGGGTTGTAATGCTTCTTATCTGGAACATTTTTCACTTCCCAGAGGCGTTGAGTAAGATGAGACTCGAATGAAAGTGATTCAGTATTACAGAAGACTTTGTCTGAATTGACTGAGAGAGGAAAGTGTTGAATAGAATCGCGTATTTGCATAGGTGAATCTTGAATGTGAGAGAAAGAGTGCATCTTAGGTGCGTAATAATTAGTGTTTGAGCGAGGAAGCGTGTTTTGTGAGTGAGCGTGCGAGTTAGATGAACGAGTGTATGAGAGTTTCAAGTTCGAGCGTGAGCTTGATGGGAGCGTGAGAGCTGCGTGTGTGCGAGGTGCGTGCGTATTAGATGTGCAATAATTAGCGTTTGACCTAAGAAGCGTATTTTGTGAGTGAGCGTGAGAGTTAGATGAACGTGTGTCCGAGTGCGAGTGTGGTGCGAGCAAGAGAGCTGCATGTTTGTGATGTGCGTGCGAGAGAGATGCGTGAGAGAGAGGTGCGTGCGAGAGAGGTGCGTGTGAGAGAGGTGCGTGTGAGAGAGGTGCGCGCGAGAGAGGTGCGCGCGAGAGAGGTGCGTGCGCAAGAGGTGCGTGCGTGAGAGATGCGTGCGTGAGAGGTGCGTGCGAGATACATTGGGCTTTACCCATGGCGACATATCCTAGTGTGGTTTGTATACCAACTACTGAAGAGTTCGGAGCGGATACTCTGCCCGATCCGAGTAGAAGCGGGAATAGTTCGTTACCTAAGAGGCAATCGATTTGAGCGGGCGCGTGGAAATGGTCATCTGCCATTGGGATATTTTGTAAATGTGTCAATTCCGTGAGATCGACTACAGCGTTAGGTAAAAAGTCGGTTATTGTGTCAATAACGCGAGCATTAACTGTGTAAGAACAGCGCGAGTCGAAACGAGAATATATTTTGAATTGCGTCAGTCCGAAAGACTTACTTTCGACTTGACCGATACCTTTGACCGTAGAAGGTGCGGGCGTAATTTTTAAATTTAAGCGTTCACAACAAGATTTTGTTATAAAATTACTCATTGAACCAGTATCCAAGAATAATCGAATATTAATTGGTTTAGCGTTATTATAAACGTGTACAGTTGCGGTGGGTAACAATACCGTCGTATTATTTGAAATACGCGCGGAAGAAGTCGCGGAGAGTGCAAAGTTATTGTTATCAACGTTTGAATTTTCGCGCGCAGTCATATGATCGACTGGCGGCGGCGAGGGGTCGCGCGAGTCGTATACCGCGGCGGCGAGCGGGCGAGAGTGCGAGTGAGAGGGGCGCGGTGCGGCGCGAGCGAGAGCGGGATGTTGCGCTTGCGGTGAAGGGGGCGCGGCGGCGGCGGCGGGCGCGCGGCCGGCGCGTTTCAGCTGTGTATCCTCACGCTGTGATAAGCCGTTAGCGGGGTAGACAGAAGTATTGCGCGGCGTATCGGATTGAATGTTATTATTGTAGAAATTAATGTGTAATAATGAGTGGTGTTTGCGATTGCAAATTGAGCACTTTCTTAGTGATTTACACATGCTTACATTGTGAAATCCTAGACAGTTTTTACAGAATGAATGTTTGTTTACAATGTCGTTGCGCGTTTGCGGATCTGCGTTAAGGAAATAATCACATTTGTATAAAGGGTGAGAGTAGCTCGAGTTGCATATTTTACATGACTGATAGTCTGTTTGTGGAGGTATGTCAGATTGATTATTTTGAGTGGAATTATTATCCTGGGTAAAGAATGCTTGAGTTTGTTTTGTTTTAGGTGTGGGTTTGAATGTTTGTTGCTTTTGAGTGGTGTGAGAGATAGCAGGGGTGCGAAGCGTTTGAATTTTATTTTGCTCTTTTACAAAATTTTTAACATTTTGGAAAGTAGGAATATCTGTTTGCCTGTGGGTCTGTTCAAACAAATTGAGTGTGTCTTTATCCAGCTTGCTTAATGCAATGTGAGTTATTATAAAATCTGACAAATCAGTGATTTCTAAACGACGGAGTGCGGCTTCAGCGGAACAAAAGTTATCAAGAAATGTTTCAACCGATTGGTTCGGCTTATGTTGTAACATTTGTTCTAGATACATAGAGGCTTGTACTCTAGTATCCTCATATTTTTCTAGGAGAGCTTTCCATATGATTTCATAATTTTCTGCGGTAGCGGTTATTCCAGAGCAAACGGTGAGTGCCTTACCAGAGAGACAACCAATTAAATACTGTACTTTTTCAGCACTTGAGAGGCGTTTATTAGTGTGTACTAAGCAGCGAAAGTTTTCATAGAACACTGGCCACTTGCTCGGAGTGCCATCAAAACTTGCTAGCTGTAGCGGAGGGAGTTTGAGCTTAAAAGGATCATTTTCTTTTCTTGAGTCATCACGCTGTTGTTTCAGAGAACTTTCTGTTTGTTTTATGTAACAATACAACTCATCGAACGCACTGAGAGCACTGTAATTCGGCTTTGCCTTGGGATCTACTTGCATAGATTTAATGACAAGATCATCAAGAGTTTTCATGAATTCAGAGCGAATTTGGTCAATTGACTGCGTTCTAGCGAGAAATTGGGAGCAATTGATGGGATCTGACACTTTTAAACTTAAATTATAAATATCCTGAGCAATTTGGAATAAACTTTGTTTCTTTACTTCGAGTATAGTGACCTTAACGTCGGGAACATCGTCATCAGAGGCGGCAGAATCATTATCAGATTTCTTTTGTTTACCACCCATGACGATTGATGAAAATATATTTAAGTATAAGTATCTTTATATGAAGCGAGTAGGTACGCGGGATTAATACTAAAATATGTGCGAGGGAATATGATACGTAATACGAGAGTCGTAAGGTCGAGTATTGCGTGAAAGTGAGCGAGAATTATTTGAATGGAATGAGGCGATAGCTACCTACCTACCTGCGAGTGGAAATAATGAATGAATTTATTGAAATATATTATAAAATGCGAAAATATTAACGTAAATGTATACTATTATGCGTATGAACGAGATATAACGAGATTCTAATAGGAAATAATAGATACGTTACGAGATTCGAGCAAGTTAACACTTGTCGATGCGTGTGAGTGAAAAATGGCGGCGAAGGCGTTTGAGCAATATGATAATATATTGTGTTTAGTGTTATTTGAAAGGAGGAGCGATGCGGATCACGGAATCCGGCTCGAAGGACCAAACTTGGAGTGTACGGGACGTACCTTAGGCGCTGATGTTGTAATTTCCTGGTCCGCAGGTTTCCTTGTCCACAACACACTTCACACAAGAATGTTTTTGATATTTGTGTATTTGGAAGCGCGGACGCGCGGTGCGTTTTGAGTAGGAATTATTTGTATTGTAAGAGTCGCGGAGGCCTATGGGAGGCCTGAGTTCTTTTTGAGAGCGTTTTTGAATCTCTTCGCGTCGGGTGCACGATGATGACTGGTACATAGGGAGTGGAAAAGGATGGAAGAGTGAAGCGTTGAGTGATGTATTGAATGATTTTGAATGAAAAGTTAATTATAGGGAAGCGAGTATGTGTCTTTTGGATAATGTTTGTGTGAGTAATAAAATTAAAAATAAATTACGAGTGTAAGCACCTATTGGGCGCAGCCACCCTCTTACTATGAGAACTATTAATGGACACGCTTAGTGCACTTGCACTGAATAACGCTATAATACCTATTAGCTTAAATTGCTTAAAAGTGGAAATATTGAAAAGAGTGCCTTTTGTCGAGTAACGTAAGATAGGTTTATTTATTTAGCCTTTTACCAACGGATTATTGAAGTACGAGTATGCTATTAGAACCTACGTTACCTGCAATCCAATCCTGCAAATCCTTTTTGGAGAAAATTCATAATAACTGGAGTCTGGACAATATAAAATTATGTAATCATTAATGAGGCTAACACTGTAAGAGTCATTACTCATTAAATAAATAACTATCGCCAGACAGAATATTTACAGTTCGCTAACGGTGAGGGAAAACATCGTGAGGAAACCTACCTATCCCTCGGGATTAGGTTAGGACAAGGTTCACCACCTGTCACGTTGGGTTCTGACTATCTGGTGAAACGTGGGCTTTGAGTTGGCTTAATACCTCCACAATGTGGTGGTGTATGGCCACTCAAGCCTCTGACTACCCCCCGAATGGGGATAAAAGTCGTGACGTTATATATATATATATATATATACTATCGCCAGACATACACAACAACTCTATCATTTGGAATCATAGTAGCCATAGTAGGTATAAGCGTTCCTTAGTTTGGACTAAGGAACGCTTATACTATGGCTACCATACAATGGACTGGGGTCGATCCTAGTGAACCACTGTGCCAACCGGTCGTCAACAAACATTATTATTCCTTTGACTCACTTCTATACGCACCTCTTATATATTATTTATCATCTATATGTGTCTCACTTAAGAGTAACAGTTAAATTAAATGTAAATACGGCTGTCGGGGAAGCGAGTAAACATCTAATGTACGAGTAAAAACCTAGACATATATTTAGTTGCCTCCGCGGAACTTCATTAAGAAATTAAGTAATTCCGGAAATCCTTTTAGTACGTCTGAACTCCATACTAACATTCGCTGTACATTTTACGAAACAACTTGTGCAACCTTTCTCATTGATTGATTTTCAGGCACGGAAAATATTCTCCACGGCTCTGTGAAAAGTTTCCCCTGATACAAATCAGTCATCGGTATATTTATCGTGGGTATTATCCGCAAAGTTCCGGGACGCCGGAGATAAGTGCGGTATCTGATCGAAGTTAAAGGAGCGAATACGAATGTTCGATCTTTGAAATCTCATAATGGACGAAAACGACGTCGTGAGTACAAACCGCCGTTTGTCACATCACTAATGGTGCGGAAAATCGCGAATAGTCCCGCTTTCTAACAACGTCGGAGTAAAATCGATAGATTGAAACCGAATAACGCATAATATATTAGGCACCCTCGAGCTTACCTCGACCCGTCTAAGTACATTAGGTGCCGCTCACGTTACCTACATTTATCTAAATACTAGATGGAAGGTTCGAGTAATGGCCGAGGCTGGAGTACGCTCGAAGCTTAGGCTTATGTGCGTAAGAAGGCTGCCATGATAATGATGCCTTTACGCATTATCCCACAAAGGGGTAGGGATAACGATTATACGTTATATCTAAAATAGATCAATAGTTTAGTGCGGTCCCACGTAAATCTTATTTGGCCTAGTTTTCAAAACATCATAAATCCCTGTTCGTATTACGACGGCTGACTTCAAGACTACTAACAAGTAATAATGCTTAGGTCAAATAAGTCAGGTCATTACAGCTACTTACGTATTCAACATTCGTGTAAGATAAAACGCTTATTTGAAATGATTGAACGTCTTGAAAATACAAAAACATAGTGGGGTACCTAATGTAAAAAGGTCTGCCAGTCTTTGAAAATAACACTATCATCGTTGTTTAATGATAAATAGGACAAGCGTGAACTACTACGATATTTATACTGAATGTTACTTTCATGACTATTAGTCCTAATATAAGGGACATTAGGCATGAACTATTTCATTCACGGGCCAAGCGTTCAAAGAAAGAGACTCGTTAACGTGTCCCCGACTCGCTGGAGTCATAACCATGAATAGTGCCATTTGGTAGGTTACGGTGCCCGCCGACCGAAATCTCGACCCCTTTCTGACATCCAGGATATTAGGAAATATCGCAGACAACCTCAATTCCATGATAAATCCGAATTATTTCCGTCTGTCCCCCATAGGCAGGGCAAGAAGTGAAGGGAAGCAGGGAAAGAAGTTGGCCTTCCTGCGCTGTCAGTCATCATACGAAACCCAACTGTAATAGCTTCTTTACGTCGATCTTCTGTGAACGGGCTGGCTCGACCGAGTAGATCGAGCCAGCCCATTTATGAGCTGCAGTCAATTGGCTACAGCTTGGGTCTACTACCCACCTGTTCTAAACTTTTTCCAATCAAACTTATATACGAAGATCAACGTTGGCCATGATTACATGGGATGTAACAAACCAAATCGGCGCTATAACTGTTAACGTAAAATCCGAACCCAAAGGCTTTATGGCGTGCTATCTCCAAGCTTTACGGCTTGCACTAGCTGAGCGGCGGATTAATTCGCTCTGTGTTAGGTACTCTTTATTTGTTACACACGTGATTTTACTAAGCCACCACTCGACTGAACAGGATGTGTGAACGGCGTCGATTTATAATTAGGTACAGTTCGCTTATTATGCGTAGGTTACCCTAGTTGAGAAATTATTGAGCTTTTTATCCGCAAATAACAAATAAACTAAATTGGACATATCATAAAATTCGTTTTTGCTAATACGTTACGACTATGAAAAGCATAATAATACACAGTTAAGCATCTGCGTAACCATCTACCTATAAGAGAAAAAAATAGAGACATTACCGATATGATTATTTTTTTCACTAAAAATAAATGAATGCAGTTAATTTAGTATCCAACAGGATCAGCACCTTTGTTTATTTACCTATTTTATTTGTTTGTATTTTTTTTATTTGGGTGCTTACGGCTCCTTTCACAGAGTGAGTAAGATTCTAAGTAAGCAAATGCCAATTACAAGCTTCCACATAGTATAGAAGGAAAACATTTTTATTTGTCTCATATCATTCGCAATATAATTTTAATATGATTACAAATATGTTCTAAAAAGGAATCATTCAGTGGAAAGCATTGAATCTTTTCCAGTAGATACCTACATTAATTAATTAATTAATGGGTTGCGTGCCGACCCAGGTGTGTTGACTAGTATTGGGTTTCGTTCACTGTATGTATACAAAGCGCTTTATTTTGTAAGTCACGTTCGTTGTTTCATTTAGTAGACAGCGGCTTATGGATTGAGGATGTCGAGGCTTAGTTACATTTTGGAAATACTGGTTTGTTTCACTAAAATGTACAATCACTACATGTTCTTAAATATGCCATTTATATAATTTCAGATACCTATTCACTTTGGACACAATAATTAAAAATAATAAAATCTTCACTTACACGTGTTCCTAAACTTGGGACATCTATTAAAAATTTTCATTCAACGCTACAAAGCATTAATTAATTAACTTTCTACGCGCAGCAGTACCTAAGTTTATTTTTAACCGACTTCAAAAAGGAGGAGGTTCTCAATTCGACTGAACGTTGTTATTTTTATTTTTTTTCAGAGAATTATGTTGTCGCTCTGACGCATGTTTTCATTGAACGTGGGAAGGTAACAGTTCGGCCGGCGGATCCCATGACCCAGATTCTACGTTAGACCTACTAACTATTACTTACTTATTATATTACTTTAAAGCGACTGTAGCCTAGGGGTGAACAGGTTGGGCTAGCAATCAAAAGGTCCCAGGTTCGATCCCCGGTGGGGCATGCACCAATGGATGAATTTTCATCTATGTGCATAATTTACAGTTCGCTGACGGTGAGGGAAAACATCGTGAGGAAACCTACCTATTCCTCGGGATTAGGTAATAGTCAGTTCCTGTATACACGGCGACAAGGTTCACCACCTGTTACGTTGGGTTCTGACTATCTGGTGAAACGTGGGCTTTGAGATTGTGTATGGCCACTCAAGCCTCTGACTACTGCCGAATGTCCATAAAAAGTCGTGACGTTACATTTTATATTGTTTTAGAGTGATGGTGCAATGTGGTGGTGTATGGCCACTCAAGCCTCTGACTACCCCCGAATGGGGATAAAAGTCGTGACGTTATATTTAGGTATATTTATTTATTTTTTAGAGTGATAAGTAATTTTATTAGTAATCATTTCAGACTACTGTAAAACACTGACACAATGGAGTTTGGAGTCCATAGACGTTATGTCAAAGAGTCTTCGATAGCAGTTTACCGCGTGCACTTCAGTGCAACGTTGGCAGTAAGGTTATTTACATTCACTTCAAGCTTCCCCATATGGAGTGCTTCCCAGTCTTCCCATGGGGCCAGAACTAGGTCAACCATACATTCCTTATGTGCTCATTTAGTTTTCACGGAAAGCAGCTTAATCATCTTAATACTGCAAGTTTAGTTAATGTAAATTAAGTAATAGCCTCGATGATGCCTTATATGTATGCCATTAGGCAACGCTGAGGACGGACTAGTCACATGCTTCACGAAAATACGGCGGTGGACCTGCAAATACACCCCCAAATTTACAGAAAGTTATGATGGATTTACACTGGCATTACAAATCACTTTTTCCTAGAAATGCTTTGTAAAACCATTGTGAAATGGCTAAAAATCTCTATACATTTGGAGGTCATTTTTTATTTTTTTTATTCTAATGTGCCATTTTTGATATTATTATTACACATCCTACACATCAGACATATGCAGTAGGTGATACCGGAATCCTCCAGAATATTCCTGTCTGTTGTCGTGTTCTCTTTGAAGCAGGGGTGGAAAAGAATAATGTGTTTCTTTATTATTTTCAACATTTCATTGAAGGTAATACTTAATACACTTTACAGTTCGCTTACGGTGAGGGAAAACATCGTGAGGAAACCTACCTATCCCTCGGGATTAGGTAATAGTCAGTTCCTGTATACACGGCGACAAGGTTCACCACCTGTCACTTTGGGTTCTGACTATCTGGTGAAACGTGGGCTTTGAGTTGACTTAATACCTCCACAATGTGGTGGTGTATGGCCACTCAAGCCTCTGACTACCCCCGAATGGGGATAAAAAGTCGTGACGTTATATATATATAATACTTAATACATTCAGCAACATATCTGAATAGACAAGTGTTGTTCCGTCTTGATCGCTAATAAATTACTGCGCCTGTCACATTGAAACCATTTCCGACATGTTTACAATCTTCTTTGCGTCAGTTACGAAACTCAACTGTGCCTAACAGAGTTGCCAAGTCGCCGGAAGCGAGCGTCATGAACAAAATCTAAGTGAATTTGTCAAATGCGACTATATAATAAGCTTTCAGCGAACTTGGTTAGCAATTCCGGCTTAAGTAGGTACGAGTTGGGGCCCGGAGTTATTTCGTTTTGTATCGACGCAAATACGCCCCTTTGTATCTGTAATGTCGGGTATTATTGAAAGTAATTAATGTTTTAGTGTTCCCGATTCAAGCGTAGTGATTGTTCCGAGAATTGTTTAATTCTGCCGTCGTTGACGACGACTCTATTGATAGAGCCGTCTATACTCGTTATGTAAGCTGTCAAGGCTGCTTAATTTTATACCGTTAGTACCTACTTCGAGAATGTACCTACTCATAACGAGTTAAACCTTAAGAATTAAGAAAGATAAGCAAATATTTCCCAAACATTTTTTCCGTAGTAAAATGAGGAAAAATGCACCCCAGTATCATCAGTAAATACAGGGGGACTAAATCGCGTCACTCAGGGGAAGATTCACAAACTCGACATCAATTTATAAATAGAGAATAAAATTTTCGCGGAAAGCCGCTATCCGATTACCTTGGGGATATATTCTAAACGCGTCGATATCATCAGACGCAAGTTACAACATTCGAGCGACAATTAGGTATTTATTGTAGAAAAATATGACTGTGACTTAATGATTATCAAAAAAAATACCAGGTTTAATTCCACTTTCCTTCACATCTTTATCTTTCACCTCATAGGTCCAGTGTTAATTCTAGATTATCGGTAGTTAGTGTGTGTACTCGTAACAATATTTTTCAAGGCGTTGGGTATTCTAGCGTATTTCTTAGAACATGTGCCCAATACCCACAGAACAGATATGATTAAAGTTTATTTCAACTTTGGAAATAATATACCTGCACGTATTTTAAGTTGGAACGATCATACCTACACATATTATGTAACATTTTCTGCACTTTCTCTGACTTGCTAAACTGGCTAAAGAGCGTATTATACTTGGCTAAATTAAAATCCTAAATTCAGAAGCTTCTAAATATTTAAACCATTCTAGCTTCTGAATAGCTTGCTGAATGCGATTACACTTGCCTAAATTCAGTAACGACTAAATTAAGTAGCCTAAATTTAGTTAAGTGTAATAACCCCTTAATTATTCCCTATCCGCGAATCTAATATTAAGGCTGGGTACAATTTTTTTTTTCGATATAGCCGTCGTTCAATTTTCCCGAGATCGCTATCTTTCGTAATTTGAGATTGGCAAGCAACGGAATCACTTGCCGTGATAATCGACAGGCGGCGGCGATCCGACGACGCTTCGCCACAGATTTATGAGGCTATATTAAAGGAGCCAGACGACACAACGTTAAGGCACTAAATTTAAGCCATGATAGCGCATTTCGGCGAATGATGACTTACCTTAAGTGCAAAAAGGAAGGAAGGAAGGAGGGTTTTCAAATCTGAGAAGAAAATTATAAATTAAGCTTCAGACTAACCATTCACTGAAAACCTTAGTGTAAAAATTCCTATACGCATACTGAAAATACCTAAGATGGGTTTTAAGATGGATAGGTGTGAGTGATAGCGACCCATGTTGCTTTAATTTCGTGGCCCGTCATCGCAGCAGTAAAAGGTTGATTACGTGCAGCGGAATTGCTTCTGTGATAATCGACAGGCGACGGCGATCCGCCACTCCCCGACTCAGATTTATGATGCAATATTTAAGGAGACGACGCCACGCCGCAGGGTACAAAACAAATGCTTTGTAATAAACTTTTTAAGCGCCAATATATGGGAAAATTTTCTGGAATCAGCAGTTCAGAAATCATTGTAAATTACATTAATATTGTAGAAACCGATTGTGCCTAAATATGCTTTATTTTGTTAAGCCAAAGGTATGGTACCTACCTTTTAAACAAAACGGTCCTGAAAAACTATTAGGTAATCACATAACTGCCGTTATTTCACGAGTTTCGCAATAAAACATTTCACATGTACCTAAATCCTTTATAATGAGCACACATTTGCCGCAAGAATGCCACATACGAGAACAACTTATAAATGAAATTCCACTTCAAACCTACATTTTGTCTGGTCTGAAACTGATCGGCGGGACGAACTCCCGGCTGCCCATTTCAAATATATTACTCGTTCAGTTAACCCTACTTATACAATGAATCGCAGCTCAAGTCTATAAAAATCGAGGCCGAAAATATATCCTTTCAATACCTAAATCACCTCTTCAGGTCTTTAGTCCAGAGGTTTGATATACATCCGAACCGCCGTTTAGAAACTTTTCTTTTATAAAGGTACCTATTCATTCCTAATCCTGTCTATTCTTGTGACCCTCATTTCAGCTGAGTGGAGATATTTTTCATCGACGTATATCATCGACGAGCATTGTGAGCTGGACAATGCCACGAGCCTTATAATAGTGTCGTAAGAAAGACTAACACAATTTAAGAGCATACATAGATGGCTTCTGTTGGCAAATTGGTTTTGTAAGAAAAGTCTACCTCCCCTACGTGGTTAGAATTCAACTGGGAACGGAACCCTATATCTGTAAGGCATTATTCGAATTGAAAATCTGAAGTTTATAAGAAAATACACACTGTGTAGTGATAAAGTGCTTGTGCTATGTGACTGTAGTGTGGTGTGTGAACGGATTTTGGTCTGTTATTTCTCCTTTCTCATATTTGCCCGAATGAAGAGTTCGACAAAAGTAAGTATATTAATATATTACTAGAGTTCCGCTCTGACGCTCTCTCTACCTTTTATTTTTCACATTAAATACAGAAAATGACTCATATGAGAAATGTGTTTCTGAAATATTTTATCATAGCCCCAAGTTTGCTTCGAAAAAATAGGTCTACTAGGTAATATCGCTACAATTGTGCGAAATGATTTTTTTATGTTGGCATGAAAATTGCCTGACATTTAGCTATCACGGTAACGCGAGCACACCTGAGATTTCCTAAAAAACCGGTCGGCGAAAAATTCTCCGTCCGGTTTTAATGCCGTCATTTGGACAGCCGGAAAAGCCCACTTTTTGCATTCCTGTTTTTCGTGCAGAATAATGTGACATTAATAAGTCTCACCTCCCTTTTAAGGGAGATGTCACGTACGTATTTGGGTCAGCTTTTACATTCATGCCGCTTTGATAAATAATTTGGGTTCCGTGGCAAAAAGAGACACATTAAACCCCTATGCAACTCGGCTGTTCATCTGTCTGTCGTTCACAATTATCTAGGGAATGGTTTAATTTCTTGTTATAAAGTTCAGGACTGTTTTTGGGGTTTATGGCGCCATTAGTGATTTAAACCCCCAAAAATGAGTGTAGTTACGGGATCCATTGCCGCTGAACCCTGTTCGGACTTGCCTCGTTTTATTTAAATTTGGGATGTATGAACGTACCTCGTGGCTATCCGTGTGAAACGTGACCCATTTATAATTCATGTAGATTTAATACTAACTTACAATGTAAGCGAGCAAAAAAAGTCTGGCTTAATTACGTCATTGTTAGGAAGTAAATAGAGGAACAACATTTAATACCAAACTACCAAACAAATAAACAGCCACAGACTGTCCTTTGATTTCCCTAAAGCGTGGTTTCGCTACCTTCTTTAAGTACGTACTGTACTGAAGTACCTACTCTGTGATTTTAACGTATTGCAGTCAGACAATTTTGATGCGTGTTATTCACTAGAAGATGAACCGTATTGGCAATATCGACATGTTTTCAGCATTATTTAGCTGAGTGAGCGAGTACATGGACTCTGTTTAGTATAACATGATTGTTCTAACTATTTTGGACAATCACGGGTCTCCCTCTTTCTTGGTAATGTCTTTGCGTGAGAGTAAGATATTTTCTTCTAAGTAGGTACATTATATGCAGACTTACCCTATATACATAATATGTACATAATCACAACGCAAACGTGCAAATAAATACGGTGTACGGCAAAATCGAAATGTTCACGAGAGAATTTTCTTCGCACACACAGCCTTTATTTGCATTGGAGCGAAAATATTTAATCAGGCGTATAATCTTAGCGTTCCCTACGCTTTTGTGGCATAAATGTGTATACGCCCTCAAGGCTGCCGCTACCTCTCTGTGTTGTGCGGAACTGATTGTTTCTACTACTTATTTCGCAGGTAGATCCAACAAGTTATACTTATATTACTTGGTATATTTACAAAGGTAACCAAACATAAAAAGGAAACAAAATCCAAACGAACTAATCTCGTTCTCGTGGGATGGTAGCTGGCTGCATTTCCTCGCTATATCATCAAGCTGATTTTTACACGACTGCCCAAAAAAGGAGTGTATATGTTTTCAGGTTGCATGTTTGTATGTGAAATCCTTTGTGCCACCATAACTTTTAAATGCCTGCACAGATGTAGCTATGGGGTATCGTTAGAATCCTTACATCATCCCGAGTAATACTGGCTATTTTTTTTACTCAATATGGCGGCATTATGACTCCATTTTCAAATGCAAGAAAAACATATATTTTCTTCAATTATTACAATATAACAAATTGAAGGCCTTGAGCACATTCCAAAACTACATAATTGATTGGCATACATTTTCCATAGGTAAGGTGAGCATACAAAACAAACATTAAATTTTTAGCTGCAAACGCAAATAGCAAATAGTGGACTTGTGTAATAAAATGTTTTGAGCATCATTAAGCATGAACTGTTTTGATATAATTTACTATCTAACACAGTTTACAGCGCTGCGAATCATGCTCGTTGGACGCCCCATTCAAACGGGCTCCAGTTAAAGCGATCCTGATTGCGTATTATACGCGCGACATCGCAAATTGTTACAATTTCACTGAAATGCATACATTTTAAATGTAAACTAAACCGCTTCGGCAATGCCAACTAGGCATTGCATTGGCAATCATTTTATAGTGATACAATATGCGTATTTGACCATATTGTCAAACAAAGCTGATTTTAATTGCGGTAATGCGTGATGGTGTGATTTTTCTTCGTAGCATTTTACTTTTATCTAGGCATAGGAACTGTCTCGTGCTGGCAATAGTCGTGAGCATGGCCTTTCATACATGAGGTCCTGGTTTCGATTCAAAAGTCGTTAGTTCCTGAAAAATTGGTACCTACGTGGTACTCTCTGTGGGAAAATACACGCTGAAAATACTATCTACTCATATAATTTAGTTTTTGTGGGATTCGCACGGCTCAAGACTCAAATTTGTGTCAAGTAGTAGGTATCTATCAACATTAAGGAAAATAAAAGCCTCCCAGATTTAACGAAAATTTCCTTTAATTAATGTTTCAAAAGATTTATCAGTAACGAACTTTTAAATTAAAACCTAGCTTTTAGTCGGAAAAAATCTTCACTTTCACTAACTGTAATTTTAAGAGATTAATTAATTTACCTACCTGTCATCGTTAATAACCTTTTTAGTTTTATCCCATTTTCCCAGTCAGTAGGTATTTTTGATCAGGTTTGAAGTTCTATAGGTACCTACTTAGTAGGTATAGGTACTTATTATTATACCTACCTTGCGTAGGTAAACTGCTTAGTAAATTCATGTGACTTTACATAGTATACATGCACCTATAAACACCTAATACATTACTTATCTGTGTTTTAGAATAAAAATACGCATTTTGTCAATATTGTTTAATATTCTACAAAATAATATTTATTAGGGTTTCCATGTCGGACATACCGGAAGCATTATTGTATACCTATTCAAAGTTATTTTGCTGTATCTATGAAAAACTATAAAACGTTAGGCTATCGGGCCGCAACGCGTGCATTGAATAAAAAAATATTCTGAAAAGCATACATAAAATATAATGGCTTCATTTAAATACCTAGCATGAACGATACGATTGTTAAATTATTATGATATACCTACCTACTAACAATAAAAAGTGACTGATTGATAAATTAGAGAAGAAAATAAATCAACATAATTTATCCATGATAAAAATAGTTTGAGTTACTTAAGGTCGGATACTCAAAGGATACTTTGAGTTGTGTTAGCTGTGTAAGGCCGTGGTCTCCTATTAAATGCCATCGGCCGCTTACAGCATCACGCGTACGTCGCCTCTTTTTTTTACTATATATACTTTTTTTTACTATATAATTTTACTATAGTGACGTCGGCGTGTGAAGGAGACCACAACAGTACATTTCTATAGTAAGCATTGTGACGCGGCGTACGCGTGACACTGTAAGCGGCCGATGGCATTTAATAGGAGACCACGGCCTTAGACGTTATTATCTGCCATTATTTGTATGGCGCGTCAAAAGTTAAGCAGCTCTCAAAAGTTGCGTTCTAGTATTCAGCGATTACTACGGATGGTTAGATGGCTGTAGTCGTACCTACCGTACCCACACAAAAAAGGTACCTAGATAATAAATAAATAAATAAATATAACGTTGGAACAAGTTATAGAAATATAACTTGTTCCAACGTTATATTTCTAAATGTTTTCTGCCCTCACAAGCAAAGCCATTTCTGATTCGTTAACTTCTTTATCCACGTCAAATTGCTGAATGACAAATTCAACATTAATTTTTCAAATTCGGTAAGGATTTGGTCTCGCCTCCGCAAAATTCGCAGCGTAAAGTTACAGAAGGGTCTCGGCTATCGATTTTACATGGCGGCTCTCAGGTTTTAGGCATGGGATAAGAAGGGATTTCGTGGAAGTCCACAGCGATCGAAGTAATCAAAAAGTAAGTCTATTTTTTCAACCAATCTTACAATGAAATCTTCCAGATTTAAGTTACAATATTTGCGTTTTATTACCAACCGTCGTAAAATATTTTTTAAATGTCCATAATAAAAGTATTCTCGTAAAAATCATGGAAGCAGAGTTAAATTAAAATTCCGAAGAGGGAAAACATTTTAGTTTTTAATTAGGTTAAGCACTTAAGTAATAAGTGAGTTTATTCAATCCCTCCTTAATAAATCCCCTCGGGCGGATAGCACCAAAATTAAAAACTACTTCAGGAGCAATTAACTTAATGGTTTAATTCGTAGTAAAATGCTAATATTTTTACAGTTAGGAAATAAATTTAGACCATTTTTCCATTAGGAATCCTAAGTACCTGCCTACCTACCTAAGTACTATAACTTAGATTTGTGTTTAAACGAGTGCTTTTAAATTCATAGCAATCAGCTTGGAAAGTTTAAAATATTTGAATCCAGAGCTTTACTGGAAGCATGTTTAAGAAACAAAATTAAGTTTTGGTGCCGTACAAGAGAATTGGGATCACAATTAATCTTCGTGCTTTTAGCTGGGAAGTATGGTTTTATTTATAATGTTTCTCACAATTTATCACAACAATCTGCAATAAATTCCAATGGAATACAATACCTAGATGGGTATAGGTATATTTTAAGCTAAACGCTGATCTTTGCAATAGTTTTAAAAATATTTCAAAACGTTCATAGCCATAAGAGCAGTAATAGCCGATTGGTTAAGCACGCGTCTTGCGGGCTTTTAAGGTCTAGGGTTCAAAGCCCAGCTCGCACCACTGAGTTTTTCGAAATCTATGTGTGAATCATAATTTCGGTATATCACTTGACGGTGAAGGAAAACATCGTGAGTGACCTGCCTGTCATAGAAAATCTGACCAATTTTGGAAAGATATACCTAAGTACCTACCTATGGATTCCACCAACCCGCTCTGGGCCATCTTGGTTAAATATGGCTTAAATCCTCCTCGCATTGAGGGGAGGCCCGTGCCCTGGAGTGCTACCTTAAAAGGGCTAATACTATGTATAGTAAATAAGATACATTATTTTATTTTGCGAAAATTATGGTACTAATGGTGAGAGTTGGTTGCGGGCGGCAGACGGCCGACGGCAGGCGACAGACGTTAATCCCATAGAATTGAGTGCCGTCGTGCCGTCGCGGCACATGTCATCGTGACAATTTTGTATGCAACTGACAGCGACAACTGCCGTCGCCGCAACTGCCACCCGCAACCAACTCCTACCCTAAAAGGTCAGGTAATTTTGTACCTGCTAGTACCTACTAAATTGACTGGGATTTTTCATAGAGGAACCAAATTTTAGCACTTAGGTACCTAGGTAAATAAATAGGTAAATATATTAGTAACATTATGTTAAGACATACCTACCTAATATCTTACATATTCGTAAAATATATGGTAAAAATGCAGGGACGTGACCCGTAAACACGGCTATTGTGTGACACCGCGGAACCATCTGCCCCGTGGTCACCCAGCCAGCCCATACTTCACAGCTGAACACAACATTCATATTGTGCTTGTTTCATATTCTCAATAGATGAAACTATCAATAAACGTGATCACAAAGAGGAAATAAATCGGTGCCATTTTGCTAACAAATGTGGGTAAGAGATGTTCCAATCTTGTGTTTGGTTTGACGGTCTGAATAAAGGCAGTTTTTCCATTGTTTAAGTCGTAATATTAGGTGAGTATGCTTTTATTTTCTTACCTACTCATTAATGCCTGGTCCCTATATTCAAGAAACGATTCGTTTTGCTTATTGAGTAACATTTGGACAGATGACTCGTACATAGGTAATTCTACTATCCGTAAGCAAAACGAATCGTTTCTTGAATATTGGGACCGGGCATTAGTGTTATGTTATGTACGAAATGTATGAAATGTCTGAAATGTGCAGCACCGTAACTTCAAGTAGGCAGGTAAGTAGGTAGGTACATTTAAACAATCCCAACGCTTGTACATTTGGAATGCTACATTAAATTTATATATTTCACAAAACAGAAATATTCGCTCGATTGCACTAAATGATTGAACAAATCGTACTCTTGCTGTAAATGTCAAAGAAAAATATTAAATGGGTTTTGCTTAGGGCATTGACATTTTCATGTCTACGACCCTGAACAAATAAAAGTCAAACTTTAAATAAATTGCTCTGCTTGATGATCTTAAACGAGCCTAAACTTGATTGTTTTTATTTAAAAATAACAACTAAATTCGTAGGTTTACATTTTGGGTTTCCGGATCACTTTTATAAACTTAACTGAAATTTTCCTAATGTAGGTAGGTACTTACGTATGTGTTAATATTGGTCAGGGGGTGTGATACTGAGGTGAATAAAGGTTATGATGAGTGGTTCTCTCCATCCATAACAAACCCATTGTCACGCGGTATTATGACGTCATTAAAATACAATGCGAATGTTGCCGAAAAAATATAAGCGTTTACCTACGAAGTAAATGCTGCCATCTTCATTCAATTACGAAAAGTTTAACAATGCCATCTAGGGAACGTCGAATAAAGCAAGGAATCTAGTGAAAATGCAGCCGCTACCTTCAGGAATTTTCAGTCGCTGCTTTCATTTTAGTTGCGGGTAATCACGCCAGAGGCATTTTCATTGATTTGCAAATGTGGCCTGCTTTGTTGAAATATAATATAGCTCGATTTTTTAAAGAATTTTTAAGTTATTTTAAGTGCGGTTTACATTAAAGCTTTTTTTTTGTAATAATTAGGCCTGTGATATTACCAAGAATTGTATTAGGTATTTTTATTTTCATATACTGCACAGATATCACTGTGTGCCTGTGAACACCAACGATGATCTTTTTTTCGAGATGACTTTTGTATATGTGTTTTTGACTTCTGATTTTACTATAGAAGAATACATACCATACAATAAATAAATAACACAAAGTTTTAATGAAGTAGTTAAGCGTTTATCGGGGTATCTTTGCTCTATATCTACGTTCTGTATATTAGACAAGTAAGAAGTTATGATATATTTTCAAATTAACTCCTACATTCAGGCACCTACTATCTGCTTTAAACTCCACTCCATAAGCCGTAGGTAACGATAACATTTGGCAAAAACCTGAAGTTTAATTACTCCTTGATTCCCTATGCAAATTAAGTAGGTAGTCTTTGGCAAATCTTGAACTTTGACCATTAATACTTTGCTAAGGTCTCAAATGAGTTTTGATAATAATAGCTGTTTGAAAATCAATGAGGTTTAGCAATAGGTACCTATACCAACGAACGAAACGTTCTTCTCACTTCAGCAGCTGAAGCGCTTTTTACGTTGGCCTACATCACTTAAAACTCGGCAATATTAAACTTTTTTTAATATGTTTATGTAAGGTTTCATTTATTTTGGCAGCAAGCTACTTCAAATTTGATCCTACTAAAATTATAAATGCGAAAGTTTGTGTATGTGAATGTTTGTTACCACGTATTATCTCCATATTTTAATTTTTGAAACGTAGATAGTGTAGGCTCTGGAATAGACATAGGCTAATATTACACATAAATTAACACGCGGGCGACACGTAGGCCCGTATTAATAAATCGATCTCAAGATTGTGATTGAACTTAAGATGCTGTTTTTGACAGATGTTCCATACATTAAACGTCAAAACTGCATCATACGATCGATATCAACTTTGAGATGCATTTATTTATGCGGGCCTTAAATAATTAATGTCCACTTTAAACAACGCCAGAAGTATTATTTCGACTGAATTTAAAAAGATAGGTATGCACTATAGAATATTATAAAGAAATATGTTATATCTGTCAAAATATTTGTTGCAAGTATTATATTTATAGGAGAGTAAATATGTGTTGGTTTCATGTATTTTATCTGGCTGAAACCGCTGTAACCTTGGCGTGGGGGCGGCGACGGTAGCGCCGCTACACTCAGTCGGCCCTGCACCGTAAACAGTGACGCTACGCCTTCCCACTGAAATAAAAACGCTACGACTGTGTACCAAGCGAATCGTATGATGGGATTACCGAACAGTGTTTTTGTTTATCGTATTTAGTGCTTGTTGACATCAAGAGGTAAGTCGTGTTTTACTTATCAACCTGTTCAACAAGAGAAACAACAGTTTCCTATTCTGGAAGTGAGGAGTAGGTAGGTACCTTCCAATTATTATTTTGTCCATAACAGAATTGGTTCTTCTTTTATGCCTAACAGAATAACTTCAGTAGTACATTAGGTAATTTAAGCGCAGGAGTTATGAGTATGAGCTAAAATGATTTGATATTTAGCAAAATATACCGAGTAAAGGCACCATATTGGAATCCCATTTCAAAACATGGTTCTATTTCGAATTGAAATAGAATCTTCCTCAACAATCAATAGTGATGAAAGTAGGTACCAACCTATAAAGGGTCCTAAGCTATGGATGGGATTATAATGCAACTAAAATAATAGTTCGGCCACTGCTCCTACTGATGATCCGTGAGCCAATTAATTGGACCACGATGTAAGTAGTTATATCGTAATGGAAAGTGTCCTCTCTAACTCTTCTTTCTTATTAAGTAAACAATATTTTTAAGACCAGTGTTAGACATACCAGTACTCGTGTAGGGATCTCCCTACAATTGACAATACATTGTATCTACAATGAATGTCAATTGAGCATATTTTTAGGCCTCTAAACAAACGTCAAGAGTCAGATCCAGTAGTTATTTTCCATTGCGTAGGTGGTTGGCCCTACATTATACAGTGTAGGACCATTTTACGTAATCTCTACGGCATGGCACCGGTGGTAGAGCCAAGCTGTAGCCAATTGACTGCAGCTCATATATGGGCCGACTCGACCGGAATAGTGTCACCCTCTTACATAAGATAGGCGTAAAGTAGCTATTACAGCTACGTTTTGTACGATGAGTGAGAGAGCCGGAAGCCCTACCCCTCCCTCTGTCCACTTCCCTTCAGCGATGCGATTGGTACTGCAAGCATCTACAGGGTGAATTTGAAATCATGGGCTTCCTTATAAGCTATAACTCTACACATGATTTAGAATATGTTGAGAATATAAATAAAAAAATCTATTGATAAAAAAATATTGCTTGAGTAAGCAAATAAGCAAACTAGTTAACTGTTATACCTTACCTGGGCAATACATTTTTATCAATTGATTTGTTGATTAATATTCCCAAAAAAAACTGAATTATGTGTAGAATCACCGTTTAAAAGGATGCTCATGATTTCAAATTCAACCTGTATAGATCATCACTGTTACTCTCGTAAGCCAGGATCGAAAATGGTGTCCAACGATGACGCCAAGTTTTGACCCTAGCCGAGTCCCGGGGAAAAGCTAAGTTAAAAGGGAAAATCCTTTATAGATCCAGCCTCATGCGATGCGGGAAGGGTATGTGGGAGTCCCGATAGAACCATATAGGTACTCACTAATAAGCTATAATGTACCATCTACCGCTTTAAAAAGGGCGCCAGGCGCTAGCCACGGCACGGCATAGCATGCACGGTGACGCCCAGGCATAGCCCACCACCCTGGCCTACTGCAAGTTGACGAACTTCACACGTCTTTCGAAAAACATGTGTTCGATGTTAAGTAATACACGCACATATGCTCTATTTTCCTCGTCTAATAAATCCGCTATGGTAAATCCGTGTTTTCCTTGCTATTCTGATTTGCGGCGGAGCCCGGCGGACTGATATTTAATTATGCACTTCATTAGTACTTATAGGTCTGCATAATGTTATATTTTAATGATGCCATTATTGTCCTGCATTATAATTTCACTCGACTCCGTTACTGAATAATTGATGAGACCTTTAGGGCCCGGCCACGACTTCGCGCGACGGCGACGGGCGACAGTGTATTTGCAAAAATGTTGCATGACGCCACGAGCTACCGCTCTCGGCGACAACGCGCGCGATGCAACATTTTAGCAATAAACGCTGTCGCCCGTCGCCGTCGCGCGAAATCGCGGACGGGCTGTTAGGCAGGTACCTATTTTAATTATAAGTAAGGTCTCTACATTTTTCTAATAATAATTATGAATATCAGTTGTTGTTGTAATTTTCATTACATTTATTGTTAGGTAATTGCCTTTACAGTTATTGTTAGCAATTATCAAATCCATCGTTAAAAATTAACTACTTAGTTAATTTTCATCATTTGGTTAGTACCAACTACATGGGTCTAGCATTCTAACAAAGCTCGCATTGTAATCTACCCTGGCATAAAGCCGAGAAATTCTAGAGGGAGAAAGAGAAATACTCCTATTCATTTTATATAGCACAGCTGATTCGCCCATGTCCCGAGAGTTTGATGTCCCATGGTAACTATTGATCTGGGCATGAAATAGGTGGTTAATTCTTAGCGTACCTACCTACATTTCAAGAAAAGCCTGAACATAATATAATGTCGAGTTAAATGCGATACGATCAGTTGAGCAACAAATCCGTAAATTAAATTTTATGTGTCGCGTCATGCTCACTCTAATCAACTCTAATGATCGTTAATCCATCGCAATCGCACAAAAATACAAAATGTTGAATATTTTAGGGCAGACCTTGATTTGTTTTAAAGATTTGATCGAGATCTGAATGTTTAATGTGTAGAACTTATTACTTGAACTTTTCTATTTGGTTAACGTCTAGACAGTAGATATATGTATAGGTATGCTGGATTGGATTTATGTATGTATGATACGTTTGTTGTATGATTTTTTGTAATTAGATTGACTTAACATAGTACCTGCATAGTATCTACATATTTAACGTTATAATATATTACGATTTAAATTAAATTCGCTAGGTACCTACCTAAGTTGGTATAAATAGGTACCTATATTAAAATACCTATTTAGATCTCTTTGTCTTAACTTTATAGCTGGTATTTCTGTATATAGGTGATCTATAAGTCCTTACTCTACACGAATAAAAATATTTTAACTTTTAACCATTGACTGGTGGAAATAATTTTTCATTCTTTTATATTTTTTTTAAATCAGTGTGAACTGGTACATCCTGTAACATTACTAAATAAGGCCAAAGATGTTACACAATAAAATGTTTCAGCTGTTTTCAGCAGTGTAACAATGTAAAGAAAATCTACTGTCTATTTACAACTTTCGTTCTTCGGTTCATAGTGCTTGCTTTTAGGCCAGCCGACCTCATCATAAACTTTCTGATGATGGGCGGCTGGCCTTTACATTCTTCAAATATAACAAAATAACCCCCATCATTGAATGTCCATGACACTGCTGTTATCGCAGTGCGCAAATACTACTATCTTTGTCACAAATGTACCTACAGCTCCCGTGTGCTCTGTTTACACAATCACTAGTCCCTTTTCCATTTAAACAACGCACGAGCGACTGTTATCTCCGTTATTTGATTCTGTATCATATTAAATAATTAAATAAGAGAGGCAATCGCATGACAACTACGTCAATCACATAATGAATATGAATTAGGATAAATATTTATAAATCTCAATATTTGGTACAATTGAGCTTATAAACATTATTTAAATAAAACAAATAAATACGACGTCACGACTTTTATCCCCATTCGGGGGTAGTCAGAGGCTTGAGTGGCCAAACACCACCACATTGTGGAGGTATTACTCAAAGCCCACGTTTCACCAGATGGTCAGAACCCAACGTTACAGGTGGTGAACCTTGTGGCCGTGTATACATAATATTAATAGGTATAGTATAAACAAAGTTTTTATAATACAGAATAAATAAAGGCGTTTATGTAATGGATAGATAATGGAGACCCGTAACGAATTTAGTTGAGAATGCAGATTTATAGAGCTAAGAAATCCATAACATACAGTGCAAAAAAATTTGGTCTACGACAAAAATTTACGAAGTTCTGACCAAATAACTAGCGAAGTTCGCGCGCGGTTGTTGTGACGTCATTTGGGCAAGGCGCGCTTTGTAATGAACGGCGGCGCGGACACAGCGCGGGCCGGCGCGGGTACAGCGCGCTTTCAATCCAACTGCCCCGTGTGACGTCACACGCACATGCCGCACATTATATAAAATGTGTTATGAAATCGCAACGGATGGACCGATTTTGATGATTACAAAATTATATTGATAAGAAAACTTAGTTTTAACTATAGTGTTGGTTATGAGTTGGTTTGTTGACCTTGTATTGATTCTCTTACCTAAGGGCCACCGCAGAGTTGCTACGTTTTGCATCGGCGATCGGCCATTTAGCGACTTTTGGCGACTCTCTGCGGTCGGACGCAGCGACTGCTCCGATGCCAAGAGCGACTAAGTCGCTGATCGCCGATGCAAAAAGTAGCAAGTCTGCGGTGTCCTTTACCTTTTCAAGTAGTAAAACACTTAGATATTTAGATGAAATTCAGCAAATAATAGTTAACTACAGAAATATCTAGAATAGTGCCTAAAAATATATTCATACAGTTACAGCTATATCTATGAAGTTTTAATACCTATAACACGTTAACGAACCTATAGGTAGTGTGGGGAATTGGACAAGAGCTTAACAACAAAAGGGCGACTCTATTCCCCGGCAAGGCCGCGTGCGCCTCTCGTATCCACAGCATTTGGAATAATTCCAAGCTTTTTCCAATAACTATGTCTTCACAGTCACAAACAGGCATAACACTTAATACTACACCCCTACATATCCACGATTCACAAGTTTTGGTTATAACAATGTGAACTTTACGAAGATGCCGAGAGCCTCGTAAAATCTGCGACTACATAAAAACCAGGCGTCGATGTTAGCAGGCATTTTGAATTCTAACAATTTCTACATACCTACGTCACGTTATTAATTCCAATACTGGATCTTATTAATTCCAAGATTCCAATACTGGTAGCTATAAGATCTTACTTACCTACCTAGTTATCTACTTTCTATTAATTATTTATTGTCGATTAGGTAGGTAATGCTTGTCTACCTAATAATCACCAGATGTCTTATATAATCTCCAAATTGCTTTCTTCGTCTCACAATGGTCGGTCCAAGGCTGTCTCGTATTTTTTCGAGACGAGCTCTCCGTAATTTTTCATCCAGATACATACATAGGTGTTATATACTTTACATTGTTGTCCTTTACTTCAGACAGGCCTAAACATCTAATAATAATAAGTATACATGAGATAATGATAAACAAAAACATGCTTTTCAAATGATGGAATGGTATGTACGGCACCGTATATCTATTAGGTACGTAGGTATAATATGATGCAGGTAAAAACATTAACTGTGCGGATGGATAGGTACATTATGTCCTGCGGTTACTCGAGATTGGCAATAAATAAACTATTAAACCGAGTTCTCTCGCGCCACCTTCATTGAAACTGTTAAATTAGACCGCCAGATGTGTTTACTACCGTTAATGGAAGTTTTACGTAATGGCCTGAAAATATTAATCTTGTTGGGTCTTTCACGGTATCGCCCAACAGACTGTTTATACGTGCGAGTAACGTTACGTGTCGCGGCAAAGACAATGTTCAAGATTTTGGTGCCTCAAAATGTTTTTTGTATTTTTTTACTGCGGCCAAAACTCCATTCAATCTAGCTAAAGCTTTTACAAAAATATTTCAGATTTCTAGTACTTTATAGACCTTAACCGTGCCTATGGTTCAGTTTAAAAATATTATCTAAATGTCGAATGAGGCACCTACTTCGTCATTGGGCACCTAGCTTACGTCTGCCTAGTTATAGATCTGTTTAAAATGAAAGAATCTACCTATCTGGGATGAAAAAGTCTCTATGTGTTGAGATAGAGTTATGTAGATGTACCTACCTATAGCATGAGACTTAACAATGCTATCAATACTAAGATTTCCACCTTTTCCTAGTGAGAATATAGTCGTTTTAAGCTTAATACATAGAAATATAGTAGATATAGATAGTGTGACGAGTGTCTTACCCTGACTAACTTGGACGAGCTTATGCACATAAAACTATAAAAAAACAAAAAAATATTGTATTTGGTGCCCAAATATAGTACTCTACTATATGTATTATATAGGTACTATAGTAGAGGGGTGACAACCCTAGTCAATGCCTAGGTCTAAAATAGATAGTAGTTTATTCTGTCTTGCCTCCTGACTGGATATCAGATATACGATATAATTATTGTGTAATGAACCGTATTAATCCAGGCGATGCGTGGGCGCGGAGGCGTCTCGACGATGGATCTCTAGGATGCGAGACGGCACTTCTAATTTTAAACTATTCAGTATACACCGATAGAGGCAAAGCACCATAGATATAGCTGCTCTAGGTATCCACCAACGCCTTTCAAGAGAAGCCGGCGGGTTCCCTCCCTACCTACGTTTTACCCGTAAAGGTAGGAGTTCGCTCAACGCGGCAGACAGCAGACGTCTGTCGTCTCATACAAATTATGGCGATGACATGTGCCGCGACGGCAGACGGCATTACAATTTCTATAGCTATGTCCCCACCAGTGCGCTTTCACGTTCATCTTGCGCTTTCGTCTGACGCATGCATGAAGAACCATAGCGCATGCAATAACGCGTGCGCTATTCTAGCTCAAAAACAGCGCACGCCCGTAGCGCACGCTGATCCGCCACCGGTGGGTTCGCGTGCAACATTCCGTGCGCTTTACATACAAAATGGCGGAAGATGAAGTTAAAACATTGAAATGATGAATGTTTTCTTTTCTTTCGTGTCTTCAAAACAATGTTTATCCAGATACTCTTTTTCTTGAGTTTTTTTCCTTGCAGTTAATACTAAATATTCTGCACAAATAGCTTCACTTGTTCATCTTGTCGACCGAGGTGTAGACACTAAGCTGCATGCGTCTTAAGGCAGTCAATATTGCACGCGCTTGACGCGAGATGAATTGAAAGTTGAAGACGCAAGATGAACATGAAAGCGCAGTGGTGAAGACATAGCTTATGAGATCGACTGACGTCTGCTGTCTGCCGCGTTGAGTGAACTCCACCTTTACGCCTACTAAGGGTGCGTTTCGATTGAAGCGGAGCGGGGCGGAGCGGGGCCGAGCGGACCGTGAATTGGCCAATCACAGTGCTCGAAATCTCCACTCCGCATCAGTGGAAACAGTGTAAGCGGGGCGGAGCGGAGATGAGTGGACTTTCGAATAAAACAAATGAACACGCGGCCCCGAGCCGGACAGAGCGGAGTCGAGCAGGCTGTGGTGCCGAGTGGTGGGCACGAAGCGGAGCGGAGCGGAGAGGAGAGGAGCGGAGCGGAGCGGAGACGAGCGGAGCGGAGACGAGCGGAGCGGAGTTGAGCGTACTTTCGAATAACACAAATGAACACGTGGCCCCGAGCCGGACAGAACGGAGTCGAGCAGGCTGTGGTGCCGAGTGGTGGGCACGAAGCGGAGCTGTGCGGAGCTGAGCGGAGCTGTGCGGAGCTGAGCGGAGCTGAGCGGAACTGAGCGGAGCAGAGTGGAGAAAAGAGGAGCAGAGCGGAGCTGAGCGGAGCTGAGCGGAGCAGAGTGGAGCTGAGCGGAGCAGAGCGGAGCTGAGCGGAGCAGAGCGGAGCGGAGCGGAGCGGAGCGGAGCGGAGCGGAGCAGAGCGGAGCAGAGCGGAGCAGAGCGGAGCTGAGCGGAGCAGAGCGGAGCTGAGCGGAGCAGAGCGGAGCTGAGCGGAGCAGAGCGGAGCTGAGCGGAGCAGAGCGGAGCTGAGCGGAGCTGAGCGGAGCAGAGCGGAGCTGAGCGGACTTTCGAATACAATATATGAACACGCTGCCCGGCTCCACCCCGCTCCGCCTCGCCGCGTTCCGCCCCGCTCCGCTTCAATGGAAACATTTGCCACTTCTCACTGCTATTCTCCGCTCCACTCCGCCCAGCACCGCTCCGCTCCACCCCGCTCAACCCCGCTCCGCCCCGCTCCACTTCAATGAAAACATTTGCCACTTTTCACTGCTCTTCTCCGCTCCACTCCGCCTAGCACCGCTCCGCTCCACCCCGCTCAACCCCGCTCCGCCCCGCTCCACTTCAATGGAAACAGTTGCCACTTTTCACTGCTCTTCTCCGCCCCGCTCCGCCCCGCTCCGCTTCAATGGAAACGCAGCCTAATGCTAGCAAGTTTTGTATAGGACCTACACGTAAGTCTTTCATCCATTAAATATAGGTGCTGTAAATAGCATTAAAATACTATTCCAACTATTATTATCAATTATCTATATTTATAATATAAAAATAGGTGCATTGCTTATTAGTAGAAACTTCGATAGCATAGGTAATCTTAGAAAGATTTAACGAGTTTATAAAGAGTGGTGTGCGTAAACGGAGTCGTTACTAACCTTAATAAGTCAAACGTACGCAGCAAATTTAATCAGAGTTTGATGCAATGAATAATGTCTGAGGAGGGATCGCACCAATTGACAGCAATTTTGTTTAAGGACTTACTTAGGCTCAAAACGATGACTACGCAAAATTGTTGATGAATCTGTTGGCCCATGTATTTGGTAATTTATGTGTAAATGTTACCAAATTTAGTTTTAACCTACACTGAAAATTCTCTCCACAACAGCTTACAGATACTATGTGAAACCAATAATGCTTGCCTTTTGAACAATATGTATATGAACGGTTTGGGCATTAGTTATTCGATAAAAAACATTCAATAAAAATTTAATTAGTATTAGTAAATTCGCTACAAATGTCTTCGCCTTTTCAGTACCGTAGCTGTGATCAGCCGCAGGTACCCTCTTAATAAACGCCATTTCATTAAATACTTGAAATAATTATGTTGATAACGATTCTTCCTCATCTGGGTTTGTAAGAATTCAAACAGCTTATCTAATCCACTACTTATATTTTTATTAGGTAGGTACGTTTACAGTAGAATGTGGAATTTGTCTGCATGTAGGTATATAACTTTTGTTTACGTAAAGCCTTTAGTTTTGGTTATTTGATCGCGGCTCTATTTTCCTCCCAGTAGGCTTAATCTCGACATTTGTGGGAAATCTTAAAGATTAACCTTTTCGTATTTTATCCTCTATCAATTTACATAATGTACCTACCTACACAAAAATATAACTTGAGGGGGCGAGCCCATTCTCTTTCACAATAGAGCCTATAAAACCGTTGCGTTACTTTTGACAAATTCAAGCATCAATACGGTTTCGATATACATTGAACCATTAACATTTTAAGTTGGGCCGTCAGTGTACGCAACTAGTGACGTAAACATCGGGTCTTGGCCAGGAACTGAACGTAGAGGCATCGCAGCGCGCAGCGGCAATCGATCGCGTGCGCGCGCATCACCGCCATCCTAGCTTCAGTGCCGAGTGGTAGCTCCAGTCGAATACATTATTCGACAGAAATGTACCTAACCCGTGCAAAGTGACTACAGAAATAGGAATTTCTAGAACAAGTGAGGAATAACTCGATAGGGGATCGAAAAAGGTCAGTGGTGAAGGGTTGTCTGTGCCATGGGGCGGGATCGAGGCTGCACGCTCGCTGCCATTACGGTGCACGATTTTAAATGGCATCAACGTTTCCAATCTTTTCATTCATTGCTGAAAATTCATAATGAACATTCTTACATTTCTGTAATTAACTTACTCTGTAATTTGAAAGTGTATAGGTAAGTTAAAAAAACCGTATAGGCATGTATGATCGAACCATGTTCTAGCTTGACAGTCTAAGAAAACCTAAGGTAGGTATAAGTACATTTATAAGGACATTACAGATCATTAGGTGAGTGCAAAAATATACACAATGTAGATATTTACAACAGTTAGCAGATATAAGAAATCGACAAAAAGCATCGCTTCAAAATTTCAAAGGTGGCCGTCATCTTTTCATTATTGGCCATGGACGTTCAAACTGTAGGTCAAATATTTCTGAGGGACAAAGAAAAACAACAGTTGCCCTTATTAACTCGCTGACGGCTAACTTTGTTTTGAAGTTAACTGAAATTTTGGAACTAGACTTCGCACGGACATTGGCACGTAACGACGCGACGTGATTGACAACGTCTTTACATTGCCCACAGCATGTTGTAACGTAGCTAAAAAGGGTATCAGAAAGGACTCAAGATAAAGGGTACATTACAGGGTATGAAAATTATTTTTCTGAAAGATTCTATCAGTATTAAATGGCATCAACTCATCAAATGCAGACTAATTTTAGATCGTTTTGGTTAATTGCTAAGTATTATACTTGAGTATTGTGCATGTTCGTTAGTCGCGAATATCAGAGTAGGTATTTCAGAGAGATTAAACGCATCCCTAGCATGACTCCATGCGATATGAATACTAATAGGTAGGTACACTAATTTGTATTCAGACATAGACCAGCGGGTCTAACTGCGTCACTATGCAATATTGCTTATGAATTGCAATTCCAATTCATGAAATGAACCGTTTTGCATTTCATCTAATTTCGGTAATATGGGCACAGATGAACCGCGATTCACGAGCAATTCTGCTCCATAGACAATTTCATATCTGAATCCTTTTTTTTTTAAATTTGTTTTACTGCCCTAGATACAAGCCCTTTAGAGCCATGGTATTCAAGGTTGCTATAGAAAAACGATAAAATCCATAAAATTATGGTTGAATTTATTTTGATCTTATTTTATTAAGAATAATTGCTTTTGTAAAAACATTAATTAGATACGTACATAAAATACATTATAAGGTATAGTAACATCTTTAAAATTATTGAAAATCGGGCAATTTTTTTTTGTTGATTCACGTTTAATGGTTTTTGTAGTTCGAAATGGCACCTATTAGGTACCTACTTGACGGTATCCGCTGCGCTATATGATTAACGATAGAGACGCAGTAGGTAGGACTTCAAGCCTCCTACTCTGACTGAGCTGGTTTTCCTGTTAAGTCCGGCCAGCCAGACGCTCCGTCTTGCCTGCGTAGTCCAGTTTGTGCAATGATGACAAAAAGGCGGAATGGACTATGCAAACCTCCCTCAGTAGGTAGATATCACTGAGAGCTCGTCACCTTTGACTATACCTTTGTGACTTAGGCCGGTCTCATACATACGGAATTCCGAATCGGAATCCCGTTTCGAAATATCGAATCGGTGGTTCCAAACGCAGTAAATTCATGTCATCCATCCATCAATGTATGGACGTATCGCGTACGGAACCACCGATTCGGAATTCCGTATGTACCTATGTGGCCGCCCTTAGGTACTTTAAAGAAAAATACTAGGTACCTACCTAGGTACCTTACGTTAACACTGGCTATATGAGAGAACGAAGCCATAAAAAAAATCCCTATCGTAACTTACGAGGGATTTTTTTATCGTTTTTATTTTTTTGTTATGTCTTTGCTCTCTCATATAGCCAGTGTCAAGTATAGGTAGGTAACTAGGCATAAGTTTTGAAATGTGTCAAACACAGATAAGGCTCTTTTGGCTATGCCTACAAAATACCCCCCAAACCCTGTCAATAAAGTGGCGGATACATTGGCCGTTTTCCGACTGCACGGCACGGCACCGGCACCGGCATGGCGGCAGCTTTTTCATTGGTCAGTGACCAGTTGTCATTGGTTACTGACCAATGAAAACCCCGCAAATAGCTGTCACTGTGCCGGTGCCGGTGCCGTGCCGTGCAGTCGGAAAACGGCCATTATTGACAAATTACCTTTTACAAATCATGATTCACCACTTTTGTTCCAATTACCCACACTCAGAACATAATATTATTATAATTGATAATTCTATCAACCTTACACATTATAATTCAAAGAAACTAGAGTTTAGGAAATTAAAACAAAAATGACCACATCACTTTTTGGCGGGAAGAGGAAAAAAAAAACACCTTTCCACTTTTCCACAACCCGCCTTAAAGTTGTACATTGGAGTTGTTTGTACGAAAACTAGAGGAGACAAACTAGGTACATAATAGATATGGAACTAGGTACATAATAGATATAATTTTACTATTTAGTTAGTACCTAATTTGTATTGTATAACTTAAGTAATTAGCAAGTGACAACACTATCAAAACCACAGATCACACAACGTTAGCGTCGTCAGGGCCGCGTTCAGGGGCATAGCGTGCAGGGGTCCGTTTTTTATTTCACTCACTCGAAGGTACAGAACGATACCAATTGTTTCACGTTTTTTATGATGACCTCAAAACTTCTTTTTAAGAAAATATAAAAAATCTTCTACCCCGTAGATATAACGAATCAAACATGGATGTATTAACTCAGGATGCGCATCGCATGATCTTCCCCTCTAGCTTTTTTTTATAGGTACTAGACCAAAAATCTCTGACACGTATATAAAAACTGTTTTCGAAATCGATTTGATCAGAGTAAGTATCGTTTTCGCGGTGTAAGGTGCTCCGTGAAAAATGCCGAATTGTCCCATTAAACATGTGCAAAGAAATTACAAAAAATAGTAATACACAAAAAGATGGGGTAACATTTCATATGTAAGTATTTTTGATGTAATTAATGCAACTTTTCTATTAAATTCATTAAAATATTAAATGTCATAAGAATCGAAAACATTATCGATACAATTAATCGAGTACGAATTGATCGAATAGTCTACTGTGACCATAGACGAATCTTTTCTACCCTGGCAACTGTATTTTTTATTTGTCAAATAATTGTCAAGTATTTGAACTTTGTAAACAAACGGATAAATACTGAATTACGCGGTGATAAACCAGTCGCAGGACGTTAAAAACGATTTACAATGAATAAATCATTAGTAATTCAACAAGAGAGGTGATTCACAAAGTTTACAGGCGGTGTCTCGCGGAATTTGAGGTGCAAAATATTTTGTCAGAACTCGACCATGTTTACCAAAGAACCGCTGATATTATAGGTATATAAGCAGTTTATTTTACAGTTTTTAAGTTAAATAATGTGTTTATTGTATACAAAGGCAGGCTCAAAGCTTCAGTTTACAGGTTTTTCAGTAAATATACATTGATCGCTTAGAGGTACATTCGATTGAACACACTTGATACTTGGTATTATTTTTATGTGTTGCTTTCATCTCGACCAATACATAAACTAAGGTTGCTTTATTTTTCTATGTTTGCTTGTCAGTTAACATCGTTACTTAATTACTAAATAAACAAATAATCTTAAAGCATTAAAGAAATTATCTTTTATTGAATTATTTTATTTTTCAGGTACCGTTAGAAGAATAGTCGAAAATTGCTCTTTACGATGACATTAATCGATTAATAATAAATCTTCAAGATGACAGCAATGCTGTGGAGACTGATGATGATGAGTTGATGAGGCAGCGGCAGGCCCACGCCAATATATGGATTTATCAGGAGTGGAATATTTAGACCAAGATTAAAATAAAAAAATAATTAAAAAACGCAGTAGCTATGATATGTTTGTTTTATTTTCCTAAAATACAAAAAAAAATAACTAACTCATGTTGAAACAAAAACACCCACTATCGAAACAATTCAGATAAATACGATCTCGATAAATTCTTGATCTTGATAAACGGAATCGAACCTGACACTGCTCCGGGTCCATATGACCCAGAAGCAGGCAGCGTCTGCTACTGAGGCGATGAATCACATATGGCATAAATATATGTATAACAAATATTATCTTATTGACCAACATCAAAGAAAACTTAAAAGTGCTTGCGCTTGCATTATGAATAATAAATAATATGGAAAATAATAAATCAAGTATCAAAATTATTCAGTCGTATTAGTAAATGTTGCAAGAATGATTTTGAATTAAATACTTTTTGATTTGAACAGTGTTGTAGTAGTGTTTATTTATGATTGCAGACCGGTATCGATAAAAATATAATATATATAGTGTATAATAAACCTTGGGAGAGGCCTATGTCCAACAGTGGACGTCTTTTGGCTGAAATGATGATGATGATGACATTAGTATAATAATACTTATTACGTTTATACGTACCTACCTAACAAAAGATATCAGCCAGGCCAGTGGCAGCAGATGGCGCTGGTCGAGTGGGAGTGGGGGGGGATGAAACAGCTTATTTGGGAACATTAGGTACTTATTTTTTAGATAATCTCATTTTCAAGGAACTGAATTGGGATGTACCCGGAATCATCTTGTTTCCGTTGAATATTTACGCCTCGTGAGTTACTCATTATTTCTTGTTCAGCTGTTTCAGTAGAGATAATTCAGTAGATTATAATGACAGCTATAAATGTAATAATGAGTATATGAAACTATCGATATAGCTAATTAGAAATATCGATAGTGGTATTCACCCTATTACACCGATGGTCCTACGGTAGTAAAATTTTGTATGTTGACGTATTAGATCTTTTAGTGTGCGTAAAATATACTAGTGTTGCACATTTCTTTACGTGTGCGTTTATAATGACACAAAATGTTTTGAGTAAGTGTGCGTCAATTTTAATGTAGTGGTTACCTCCCCTCCCCCAAGAATTGACAGAACATTTTGTTCGTTGAATTATGCGTGTTGCGAGTCCATTTGTTACTTTGTTCAAGGAATCAAATTATTAATTAAGGAGTCAAAATATATTCAAAAATATTTTTACAACTGCACCCGGAGCTCCTGAACGCAGCCGCGTTCCAGTTGCACTTGCAGTGTTGCAACTAAAATGCAGACGCGTTCAGGACCTCAGGGTGCATCACAAATATTTTTGGACTTACTGTGACTCCTTAATTATTTATTTGATTCGTTAATCTACATGGTAAAAGATTTTTTGTATTTTCGAAAAACCATAGGAGTTCTGAGGGGTCATAAAAAAATGAAACATTGGATATCGTTCTGTACATTCGAATGAGTGGAAAAACAACCTACTACCGATCCCTGCACCTTGTGCCCCTGAACGCAGCCGAGTGAAAAGTTGCAACTGGAACGCGGCACAGTACGTCACTCTGCCACTCCGTTTTGTGCACGCATAAAAGCACTAAAAAAACTAGAAAGCAGAAAACTAAGTAAAAAAGTAAAAAGCAGAAAAGCACTTCCGCTTTTTCAAGCTACTTTTAAAAACAAGCACAAGCGTTACAGCGTGCTTTTAATATAAAGCCGTTTATCACATCTTTAACTCTTACTACTTGTGCTTGAAAATTTTGGTAGTTTTTGTTTTTAGGTGTGTTGGTGTGTTGAGAAGAAAGCCCAGCAGCCCCCATGTTTTCAAAACGAACGTTTATGTATAATGGAATTAATTGGTAGAACTGCAGCATTTCATTTCATCGCATTGTTAAACTTGTGAGTAATCTTTTCAGCAAGTTTAGACTTCTTATTGAAAAGTTAATTTTGGTAAGTAGGTGTAACTATTGCTTTAGGTTGGTCGTCTTCTGACTCCACTAAACGAGATGGAGTGTTCTGGAATCTGGAGGATAGCACAGGAGAAACCTGCGTCTACTTGAATCAAACTTCACAAAAGTTGCGTTAGTCGGGGGAAGTCCTTGGACTGCTCCTAAAGTCGGACAGAATTTGAATCAATGCGAAGCGCAGGAGAGGTGTGGGTGTGCCATTAGCCAGTGGTCTCATCGCGGAGTATGGTGCAAAGTTTCAGGTTAATAAAAGTATTGTACAAACTCATTTTTTGGGGTCTGTAAACAGTATTTAATAAGTCTGTACTCAGCGTTGCCAATTTTGCATACAGTTATGGCACATCGAGGCTTGAGCGGTAAAAGTATGGGATGATATTCATTGTTATGTGATACTCATGCATTTTTTTGCGACTCATAACACAATGTGAATTAGATTTTTTCTTGAATAAAATAGATTTAAAATAGATTTAGATTTTTTCTAAGGGTCCTAGCAAGCAAGTACAGCAAGTTTGTTTTAGTTATTGTTTTTTGTTTTACAGATTCAACGTGGGTAAACCTAAACCGAGATGTGAAAATACCCCAAAACCTGAAATATTGAAAAAAGCCATCAAAAAAATCCCTGAGAAAGTCATCTGAAGTCTACATTTTGTGATTCTATAGAAAATGTTCCTGGTTATGACCAAAGTTTATTAAAAAATTAAGATTAGTTTTCTTTATTAATATCTGGCAGCGCGCCTGTACAACCAATCTATTGTTTTATCTATTGTTTAGGTTGTACGTGCGCGTTGAGTGGTTCAGTTGATTTTGTTCTATTGTAATAGATATTGTTATGACTTATTTAATGTTTGGCTGTCCGTCATTAGGGAACCTTTTTGTTATGTTAAATTGTTCTATAGTATATACTACATAATATAAAGTAACATTAGAGACTGATTATAGGAGGTACCTACATCTGTGTTGATTAGGTGTATAGTTGGGAGCTTTTAAAATGAAATAAACAAATAAGACTAAGTATACGATTTTTTTATTTAAGTTATTCCTTAAGTGTCCGGGTCTCTGAGACCTCCCCTTATTCGTTTCTGTAGGGGGTTGTTGCAAATATAAATTAAGAATTTAGGTGAATGTAATAAACACTGTGTTCATTTTCAGTCTGATGTAGATGTTCAAAGCGGAGGATGATACTTTCTACCTTGACTAGTCATTGTTCGGCCAACATGACTAGCAACATCCTAAAACATTTAAGCAGTGTTATTTAACCTACCTGAAAATAAAATTAATACCTATGAAATGAAATTACATTAGGTAGGTATGTTCTTCCCGAAAGTTTGTTTGTGATAAACTTCCTTCACAAGATGGTAATTGTTTAGTATGAGCCACTGTTACAATCTTCATGTTCTTGCTTATAGTGAGGGTAGGTATTCGAGATACTTAAGAAATTCAGTCATTTTATTTATTCATAATTCGGGAAACCAAACATATACCTACATAACAATATTACACATTCACGGTCATAACGATTAACACGTAGCTATAACTAGTCGGTGTCATGACGCTGTTCGTGCCCTGCAACCGACCTTTGAAGCGTCGAAACAAACCACCCTCCGGTTAAAATTCAGCACATGGCAGCGCGCAGCTGGTAGGGTTTCGTTGACGCGATGCCACATTGTTTAGACTAGCTGGCTTCCTCGTTCCTCCACCGTGATGAAGCTCTCCTTGTTGCACTGGAGTTTTCGTGGACCCGATGGCTCGTAATCCCGCGGATAAACTCGCGAAAGCTCGTGCTTTTCTCCCAGCGGTGCCGGATTCTTAGGCACCTGCGTTGGCATGTTGAGGGGTCGTCGTGGAGACTCTTGATGTTCATGTTAAGTAATATTTCGTAATACATAAAAAACAATAAACATCTTCATAGGTTATGATAAATAGGTATGGTACCTATTTCCTATATATAAGTTTCTCTCTGACCTATTTGTCATTAAATTGACATTGACAATTTGCAACATTGCAATTCATCTTTCTTCGTGGACCATATTACCAATTTCATATAACTGTCAAATAGATGAATTGCGATTCATAATATGAATTGCTTGGGAGTAACCATCTTACGATTTCGGTGAATCATATTATGATCATAAAGTGATTCATTTTTGTGATCGAGTTAGCCCCACAGGTACTAGTTTATTTATATCTTATATTTATCAAAGATCTTGATATGTGCCGTTTAAAAAGTGTAGGTACGCTTTTTGATTCGACTCTGTCTGTACCTATTCATAAAATACTAATACTTACTGATATTTCATTATTTATTCTTTGCACAAAATTGGATTTTCGTTGCGGGTTCAACATTCGCTATACCCCTGAGACCTGCGTATCATACATAAAGTCAGTAGGTACCTATTATAAAAATGGAAGTCACGATACTCTCTTAAGAGGGAGGGGGCACACGCGTAAGAGTGTATTGATAAAAAAACACATTTCGTTTATGTTTACTGAAGTATTTGATATGAATACTGCATATTTAACCAAATTGCTAACCGATAGAAGAATTAGAACTTTAATAACCAGATGTTTTTTGATCATTGAGAAATAGTTGCAGTCAAATGGCAGTGAAATTTGCGTTATTCATATCGAACCTATTTGTAATTTCTCATGTAAACTGGTAAATGGTAGGCTACCCAATACTGACTTTTACCGTATTTTATTTTGCCTGCAATAATTATTCCTAATAGAGCCAAATATTACGTATATGTAGAATGAAAGCCTTTATAATATAATACTTAATAAGAGACGCAGCAGCATAAAAATGATGGATAAACCGTTAATATAAAATCTGAAATAAATATACCCAAGTACAAACTATTTTACCATCAGGCAATCATGTCGCCACTGCTGGAAACCCTGCTGCGGTGGCGGCGCCAGGCGGCCACCGGGGATGCCCTTGAAGAGACCAGCTCGCCCACACCGTCAGCCAAGAATCTCACTACGCCACAACCTATAGGTATGTATAGGGAAACTACGACGCTTGCAGGAGAGAACCGCCACAGAGAGTTTTACAAAGAAGAAAATATATTGGTAAGACCAAGAATAAGAGAGTGGACAAATCGTTGTTCCATTTCGAGAACAATGAGAGATAATCCATTATCGAGGTTCTTGTCAAAAATTCACTTCAGAAATGTGGAACGTTTACTGCTTATAAATATTGAGTTGTAATTTTCATACCCCTCAATCCCTTTACTTTGTCAGTATTGAACAATTATCATGCTGCTTGGAGACAGGTCGCCCTTACATACTCACTGGATGCGTTAGATAACCATTCATCACATCTATCCAACCAATTTTTTCGCTGTTTCTTGCGAATTCGAAATACTACTCTTCATATTTCATATGTGCTCTATAATATTTCTGAACCAACACCCTGTACACTAAAGATATATCTTAATTGGTTGATATCTTGTTAGCTGTAACAGGAGAGTCTGGAACGCCGATGTCATCAACGCCGTCAACGGTGGCGCCAACCCAAGAGAGTATCGGCGAGAAGACAGCTGACCTGGCGCGTAAGATGAACATGGAGACTTGGCAGCTCGTCGCTATACTTGTCGGTAAGAATAGCACTATCCATTGAAACATAAGCTGCGGGTCTAACTGCGTCACTATGCAATATTGCTTATGAATTGCAATTCCAATTCATCAAATGAACCGTTTTGCATTTCATCTAATTTCGGTAATATGGGCACAGATGAACCGCGATTCACGAGCAATTCTGCTCCATAGACAATTTCATATCTGAATCCTTTTTTTTTTTTAATTTGTTTTACTGCCCTAGATACAAGCCCTTTAGAGCCATGGTATTCAAGGTTGCTATAGAAAAACGATAAAATCCATAAAGTTATGGTTGAATTTATTTTGATCTTATTTTATTAAGAATAATTGCTTTTGTAAAAACATTAATTAGATACGTACATAAAATACATTATAAGGTATTGTAACATCTTTAAAATTATTGAAAATCGGGCAATTTTTTTTTGTTGATTCACGTTTAATGGTTTTTGTAGTTCGAAATGGCACCTATTAGGTACCTACTTGACGGTATCCGCTGCGCTATATGATTCACGATAGAGACGCAGTAGGTAGGACTTCAAGCCTCCCACTCTGACTGAGCTGGTTTTCCTGTTATGTCCGGCCAGCCAGACGCTCCGTCTTGCCTGCGTAGTCCAGTTTGTGCAATGATGACAAAAAGGCGGAATGGACTATGCAAACCTCCCTCAGTAGGTAGATATCACTGAGAGCTCGTCACCTTTGACTATACCTTTGTGACTTAGGCCGGTCTCATACATACGGAATTCCGAATCGGAATCCCGTTTCGAAATATCGAATCGGTGGTTCCAAACGCAGTAAATTCATGTCATCCATCCATCAATGTATGGACGTATCGCGTACGGAACCACCGATTCGGAATTCCGTATGTACCTATGTGGCCGCCCTTAGGTACTTTAAAGAAAAATACTAGGTACCTTACGTTAACACTGGCTATATGAGAGAACGAAGCCATAAAAAAATCCCTATCGTAACTTACGAGGGATTTTTTTATCGTTTTTCTTTTTTTGTTATGTCTTTGCTCTCTCATATAGCCAGTGTCAAGTATAGGTGTGTCAAGTAAATGTGTCAAACACAGATAAGGCTCTTTTGGCTATGCCTACAAAATACCCCCCAAACCCTGTCAATAAAGTGGCGGATACATTATTGACAAATTACCTTTTACAAATCATGATTCACCACTTTTGTTCCAATTACCCACACTCAGAACATAATATTATTATAATTGATAATTCTATCAACCTAGAGCACCTGCGTTGGCATGTTGAGGGGTCGTCGTGGAGACTCTTGATGTTCATGTTAAGTAATATTTCGTAATACATAAAAAACAATAAACATCTTCATAGGTTATGATAAATAGGTATGGTACCTATTTCCTATATATAAGTTTCTCTCTGACCTATTTGTCATTAAATTGACATTGACAATTTGCAACATTGCAATTCATCTTTCTTCGTGGACCATATTACCAATTTCATATAACTGTCAAATAGATGAATTGCGATTCATAATATGAATTGCTTGGGAGTAACCATCTTACGATTTCGGTGAATCATATTATGATCATAAAGTGATTCATTTTTGTGATCGAGTTAGCCCCACTGATCTAATAGACTTGATAAGGTTTTACATCTCCTTTGATTCCATTTTGACAAAGATCCGATCAACTTAAATACTAATGAGAGTACTAGTCTCCTGAAATAAATATTAGAGAATCATTGGATATACGTAGAAGAAGTAGGTTGTTTATTTTTTGTTGTTTGATAAAAAAAAGTATTTTCACAAAATTATGAGCAAGCACGTGTACGTTTTTGTCACTTATAATAATTTATAATAATTTAGCCCTTTTAACGGCCCACTGCTGGGCACGGGCCTCCTCTCAATGCGAGGGGGATTCAGGCCATAATCCACCACCAGTGCGGGTTGGTGGATTGATAAATGTCACTTGGTAAATGAAAATAATAAGAGGAAAAACATGTTTCCTTATGTGGTACCTACCTATTCAAAATTCAGAGTTTTAAGGAAAATAAAACAGGAAACGCACTATAAAAATAACGACTTTCTAATGGACTTAATAATTTTCCCCGAGGCATTACAAATCACTTTTGTTCCCAAAAATGATTTGTAAATGTAAACCATTGTAAACTGGCTAAAATCTCTATAAATTTGGCTGTTTAGAATTGAAGTATAGATACCTATTATAGTTAATTTGCACCAATGTGCTATTGAACAACAGGAGTGGCAGTGGTTGTACTCGGAATATGCTTCTGCTGCATCAGGAGATGTTTCCGCAAGCGACGCTCCAAGGATGGCAAGAAAGGGATGAAAGGTGTCGATCTCAAATCCGTCCAGCTCCTAGGTTCCGCTTACAAGGAAAAGGTAACGTTACGTATTTAAATAAACACTGCACTGCACGATCTAAAATTTGAAAGAAATTATCAAAAAAAAAATGCAACTTAAGTGTTTTCATTGACAGTGTAAATTACTTGATCGTCTTTAATATCTAATATCGACTAAGCATTTATGGATTCAGTGGAAGAGAACAAACCAACCAATGCGATATCGCGCTATGAACAATTTCTTCTTCTTCTAGCCTAGCCTTATCCCATTAAGAGGGGTCGGCTTTCAGTCTACCCTGATTTGGCTGATCACCGATACTTACACGGATACTTACGCGCTATGAACAATTGATATTTCAATATTGTCTATTATTAAGGAATATGATATTCATGTGAAATTTGCCGCGGGACGTGCATGTAGGTTCAGCCTGACATGGAGGAGCTCACGGAGAACGCCGAGGAACCTGACGACGGTGATTCCAAGAAAGAGGAACAGAAACTAGGAAAACTCCAGTATAAGGTGCGTGAAAACATTCTTTTTCATCGTGAAGCGCGGAGGGACGATTGCGGTTTGTAAAATTCCGAAATAAGTAGGTACAGTTTTTGCCTACTATTTTTCATATCTTAGAAGGATATTTTTTCATTATTTGTCATAGTTAGTGTCTCATTACCAAGGTAATTCATTAGTTAATTTTTAGATACCATCCATTCAAAAATCTTTGAACTCTAATGTAAATTCGTTAAACGTTTATGGCCTCATCCTCAGCTCGTTACCTCACTTTTACGCTTACGGTCAATTAACGGGAATTAACAGCATCATTAAAAGGGCTGCACCTATTTTGTATGGCGGTAGTATCATTCACGATTCATCGCCCAGGTGATAATCAGTTCGTATGTTGATTCAAGTTTTTGTTTACAGCTGGAATACGACTTTAATAGCAACAGTCTATCCGTCACCGTTATTCAAGCTGAGGACCTGCCAGCTTTAGACATGGGCGGCACGTCTGATCCTTACGTAAAAGTTTATCTACTCCCGGACAAGAAGAAGAAGTTCGAGACGAAAGTCCATCGGAAGACCCTGAGCCCTGTATTTAATGAAGCGTTCGTGTTTAAGGTGAGTTTTGAGACAGCAAAAAGTTTTTAAGTCTTTAGAGCTTCTGATATACCTACATAGTAATTTTCTTGTCCAGAACGTGCCTTACGCCGACGCTATGAATAAAACACTCGTATTCGCAATCTTCGACTTCGATCGCTTTTCGAAGCACGACCAAATCGGCGAGGTGAAGGTGCCGCTGTGTCAGGTGGATCTGGCACAGACCATTGAAGAATGGCGTGAACTACAGAGCGTTGAAGGCGAAGGCGGTCAGGTGCGATTACACACACACACAAGAGATGTCCCAAGTATTATAGTCCACCTTGAACAATTCGAGCGACTTGTACAAATCTCAATATTTTTAAATACACTATTACGTGTCGGTCTGAAAGCACGGAAGCTAATGACCACACTTGCTTTGACTTGAATAGCATATTTACTTGGTAGCAACAATCCTCATGAATATAAAATGAAAACAATAATTGCCTGTAATCAGTATTTGCATTGTAACATAATACTTCAAGGCTTTACTTTTCAGCAGTATCACGAGTAATACTTGGTATGGGTAATTTTAACAGATATTTCAGAATCGTATTTGGTACTTTTCAAACGACACCTTTATTTTATTGCGGCCGTGTTTTACAATAGCGACAATACTTCAAAAATATTGTTTGCACGTTGGGCTATTATAGTCATTGCTACACCAGCAACATGGTTTTTAAGCTTAAGTATTCTTCTTACTGTTTCAATAGGTAGGTGTTGCGACAAATCATGATTGGTAAAGTTAACAATAAATAATTACACCCAGGTCACATCAACAGCTATTTCGAATCACACAATACTTCGCCTAGAAACATACGTAATACCCAGGAATGCACCAATAGACATAAGTAAACTAATTACAACAAACAACGTATCGAAACGATACTAACTAAAAACTAATTTATATTTTTTCTTAGCTTAGGCTAGACTGGCAAAACACACACTACAACATCTACATAACTTACTTCTGACAATACTTTATTATTTACTAGATTTGTGTTTTGGCAGAACGGCATTATTTCTATAACATTTCACCATTCTTCTAACAAATATTTAAGCTCAAATATTGAAATCGATTCATCATAGTTAATTCTATATATAAAGGAAACATAATATCTATTTATTAGAAGATTGGTTTACATTTTTACAATATTACTGCACTTTTTTGATCTGAGGAACCTTGACGATATTCATTTAGCTATCGATCCTCACAAATATCTGAAGTTCTCGTCAGTCAAGGCACCTCAATATGGATTGGGTCGTCATTTATTTTTCTGATAAAATTAATTTCGACAGCAAAAATGTATTTACTTGGTTTTTCTCTTTTTCTCCATATTTTCTCTGCTCTGCTTGGCTGTGTTTGATTGTGTCCTGAACAATCTTGCATGCCGCTTCAAAAACGAAATGATCATTCACGTAAGTATTATTTTGAGACGCATCAAGATAATAATCTAATGTTTTATTATGAACTATGAATTGAAAGATTGTTATTTTGTAAAACTTACGAATGGTTAAATTGTCTTAACCAAAACCAACTTTTAAATTACCCACCAAATTAAATATTTCTGAAAAAAAATTGGGCCAACATTTAGTAAATTACGTTATTTGTATGTAGGATGGTAGGGCGCATCGTTAGAACATGTAAATTGAAACTACATCTGGAGGTCTTAAGTATCACCCGTTACCTATGATCACCCGTCATACCACATATATTTTTTTTCGATATTTTATTTTTATCCATTCGACACTTTGGTTTGGTTTTATATTGCGGCTGGGGAATGTTGCATGTTCGTCATCTTGTGCTCGTATAAGTACCCTGACTCGGCATTTCGTGCTATTCCATCCACGTTTACCATACTTACACCTATAACGGAATACACTAAATGACAGCTCAGGGTTATTTGTGATACACGTTTTAATTGGCTATTAATTAATGTTGTAACTCACTCGTGTACAAGTTATAAGTACATTGGTTCCTTATAATTACTCTTTGATTATGAGAGTCATTCGAAATTACAAAATTTGTTAACAGTAGCACGACTTCCCTATTTTCGTATTTCGCATTATATCTAAGTACATCCATTTTTACAGTCGACATAATATTCAAGGCAAAGTAATTTTCAGTGATTAACGAATTGTTTATGCAAGTATGTTGCAGGTCCCTTTGATCGTCGAGCGGAGATCTGTTCCTTACCACATCCAACTGAACCAATGTCTACTTATTCGCATGCTCTTGGTAATGGTGTAACAATAAAGAATCACATTGTTCATATATATTTTAAATTATATCTGAGCTGCAAATATTAAGTACCTTGAGATTCTTTTCAATCACTGAAACAAAGTGTTTCAATATAAAGTATGTGCTTTGATTTATTATTTAATTGTTAATTTGGCTTTCTTTTATAAATTCTTAACAGAAAATATCTGTGATTGGATCATTTTATAAATGGGTAATATTTCAGTAGAGCATATTTTACTTACACCATTATCTATAACTAGCTGATCACAGAGCTCTGCTTATACCCAACTCACACTATCATCTATGTTGAATGTTTAGTGACACGTAATGTATAGCACCATCGAACGTATATAATAGATAGTTTCTAAATATCTCTTGAAGAAATAATATCTTCGGTCTCTATTCTGTACGTATGAAACATCGCGCTTGCATTTTTCATTTAACGTTGCTGCCTAGCAAGTTCTTCAACGGATATTTTCAGTACCTTTGTATGTGTGTATTATACCTACATATATGTGTATGATTAGCTAATTGCGATCTGTTTCTAAAATGGTTAGTCTCCTCACAGACTATGCAACTACGTTTAAGGTAAAATCGCAATTTTAGTCACTAGGTATCGTGTTAGGATCGACGAGCCGTTATTCAGGAAAGGTGAGCGTACCTACATATTTCTCTCATTTTGATGATCTGAGCTGGGTGTTACATGAAAACAAAATTGGCTTCATTTCGGCAACAGATCGTAATAAATGACATTCCTTACCTACTTTTCTACTACCAATATAAATTATATATTTCAGCGAAAAACTATTGCTTTATATTAGGTATGATTATGAACGTGTATTTATTTATTATGTTCGTTTAGAAATGTTACAAAACGTTATATGTATCGTGTTTAATTTCATATTATTAGATGAAATGACATCTATGTGCTAAAACGTTATATGTAACGCAATGAAAGTGTTCGTCAAATGTGCGTATGACTAGCTGCAATCTCCATTCTGTTCGAGGCTATTGATCTCAACTGTTTACGCGCGCCCCAAGCACGTGAGCCGGCGCAGCTTTTTGGTTCATTTTAGTGAACATTTTTAAGTGGGTTCTATCGTATTGAACAGAAAATCTGCGTCGGTGAACCTACAACCATAAATACGCTTCTAGGTGACCACACGAAGCTATTGTTATGTTCATTTGGTTTTTATTTCGTGTTTCGAGATTGTGAGTGCCCTGACCCACCTTAAGCCGCGTTATTTATGGCCCATTATTATTTTCTATGTTTTATAATCAGCTTATAAAACCCGTTCTCAGAACGCTATATTCCTTACACAACTTTTCCTCTATTATCTCCATACAACTCACATCCAAATAAACTGTAATATCAACTGTTTGTTGACAATGATAATTTTAAAAACACTGCTACCAGCTTTCGATGACGTCGCAGATAAAGTAATATCTATAATACTATCCGTAGATAGGCGTCGACAAAGATTTACCAACTTGTTTTTCAACTTCACTCAGATTCTGAGTAAAATATTGAATTTAACTCGGCGTAAATACAAAATATGACTTGGGTTTTTCAACGTTACAGGACAACAAGTTGGGAGACATATGTTTCTCGTTGCGTTATGTACCAACGGCCGGAAAACTCACAGTTGTTATTTTGGAAGCGAAGAACTTGAAGAAAATGGATGTCGGCGGTCTATCAGGTAATCTAATTCATAGTAGATGCAGACTATTGATGTCGTGTTTCATTACGTACTTATAAACAAAAAATACACTGATAACAGTCTAATTTCACAGGGGTCTTAGGGTAACTGTTTATATCTTACCTACTATTATATTTTATTTTCTATAATCGCTTCAGTGATGTTATCATAAGCCCTAGCACCATCCAAGTGAATAGATACAACATTACTATGCATGTCCCGTATCTTATTTTATGTAAAAGCATTTTCATTCAAATCACCGTACCTAGTCTACTTTCCTATGTAGTTAGAATAACATCTCAAAACATTAGTAAGATAGCGATTTTTTTTCAATAGACATTAACTTTTGAATTTATGTAACACAACAAATCACTACCTCTTGGTGGCACCTCACGATTTGTATGTATACATACATTTTATTTTTCAGTTTATAACTAACTACTTATACTTACTTAAGTAGTGTTAAATGTATATATCCAGCATCTCTACACGGACCATGAATTACAGAGTGAAATTATCTATTCATCATGCATTAACATTTATACATTAAGCATAACGTATTATCTCTACCTTAGTATTATGATGTCTAGTATAAATTAATAAAATCAAATTATCTTTTTCATATCCATCTACTGCGGCGGCTGGGGACAGATCCGTACGTAAAGATAGCACTTATGCAAAACGGCAAACGCCTCAAGAAGAAGAAAACGAGCATCAAGAAATGCACACTGAATCCCTATTACAACGAGTCATTTACTTTTGAAGTACCATTCGAACAGATACAGGTGCGAGCCGAGATTCATGCAAAATTAAATGTCGCTGCGCATAATTCAGACAAAAATATGAATGAAAAACACATACACAAAGAAAATCCTAAAATTTCAAAACTACAGAAACATCTCGATGTGTATTTTTTATTCATATTGTCTTTCCCTTGCGCATTTGATGTTGTGAACTGATTGTTGTGAGTATACATGAATTACACCACTTGCATCCATACCGATCCCTCTCCCCAAATGAATTAATACATTTTATGTTATTTGAGTTGTTGTCTCGTATTTAGTTCATCCGATTTTAAGCTACGACATGAACATAACCAACAATTTGAGTTAAAAGGTTATCCAAAATCTTGCTCTGGACATATTTGTGGAAGCTACATTGACTGTCGTAGTTCCCATTTGTTTGACTTTTTTGTTTTTCTTGTTTTGTTTCATAGTTGACGTCCTATAGTTAGATTCTGTGTAGTACCCTAGTATAGAACTCTGCTAATCCTACGTTATTCTGTCGTCTGTTTCTGTCCCAATTTATATTCCGATTTCCCGTTCTCCTTCGTTGTACCTATTATTTGAAGCCAATACTTTGATTTTTCTTCGCATAGAATGTTGACCTTTACCGGTAACTTGGTGTTTCGGGTAAAGATTCTCATTTTCCGACGAATATTAGATGTGTTGACTTTAATTAATATAACTCCTTTCTGAGTGGTGTTGGCAATCTCCCCTCGTGACTGCATTGCAATTTGGTTACTTCAAATTGTAATTACTTATGGTTTGAGGAATCCAGTCTTTCGTTTTTCTTCTGCACTTTTATATCTTTTCGCAAATATTCACGTTTCTCTTCTAAATCCGTATAAACGCTTTGCCCTTGCGTTTTTTTTTAAACGAGGTATGTATGAACTATTTTGCTTTCGCTGTTCAATGTGCAATAAGTAGAGTAGTAATGGTTGTATGTAACTCTAATTTGAAGGTTCTTTTTCACACTCATGTAATCTAACCAATCACCGCCTATGACTTCAACATACCTACTTGTATCACCTTGTATATAAGTAATTAAAGTAGTAAGTAAGTATTTTTTTTGACAACTTTTGTAGAATGAGCCTTTCTCGAACTAGCAACACAATGTGGAACATTTTGCCTCATTTTAATTTCATTCATTAAAATAATTATATCGTTTCTCATTGTAGCGATTTATACTTCTGTAAATTAATCATCATCCACAATAAAATATAAAATAGGTATATACATATCAGATACTATTAACTCATCTTACACAGCAAATGGCCATTTCATATCAGATATTACACTAATCTGAAGTAGGTACCTAGGTACTAGTAGGCTTTATAAAATATATTTTTTTAAATCATCACACCTAATTTAGAGTAATCTGACTATCTAGTATTGATACTGCATTTTTAACATAGTCACTACTAAGCTTCTACACTTAATATACACATTGGGGCCTAAAACGTATCCCTGCGGTACACCTAGATATATTAACCTGTTCAAACGACAGCACAGACTATCTCAAAGCAGTGATGCGTTTTATGCTAAATTATTTTCAATTCACTACATTTTTGAGCTCTCGAAACCTGTATCGCCAAATTGTGTACCTAATACGTAAAATTGCGGTGCAGAAAGTGAACCTAGTGATCACGGTGGTGGACTACGATCGCATCGGCACATCGGAGCCGATCGGCAAGGTGGTGCTGGGGTACAACGCGTCAGGCACAGAGCTGCGCCACTGGTCCGACATGCTGGCTAGCCCGCGGCGCCCCATCGCGCAATGGCACACCCTTAAAGACCCCGACGATGGAGAGAAGAAGGATTAAATGAAAAACTGAGGTTAGATTAGTCCAGTTTTCGTTTACTGCAAATTATTGATTGATCTTATTCTGGATTAAAGAAAATAATTTGTGGGTTAATTATTTACTGAAACACTTTCGTACTCTAGTATACAATCCACATTTTTGGAGTTATAGGGTTAAGATCTCCCCTATCTCCTCACACTCATCACGTCTAGATGCAAATAAGCTGCAAGGTAATCGCTTTACCGCCTTTTGTCTCTACCTCCAGTCACGATTGTGCTCTAGGTGCTCAGTTACGTCCATCTTTTTGACCTTATTCGACATGGTGACCCGTTATCAACACATTTTACGTTTTATTATATTTATTTTTTCTGATCTTCTATGTTCTTTATTACGAATAATCTGGTTGATTTATTACTCCCTTATCTGGTTTTCATAATTCAGCTATTTTTATTTGTGTATTTTCAGTATGAGATGCAGTACCTACCAAAATGGAAGTACGAGTGTGAAGTATAAGCGACTTATTTTACTCGTTTGTTAAGATTATTTGTTCTTACGTTCGCTTGGGATGAAATTCAACGTTGGATCAACTCTTACGGCTTGCAGTGTTACATCTTTTTATTGTTTAACTTTCATAAGCTGTAACGTTTTTGAACAAAGACTAAAGTTTCTGTCATTTAGTTATAAACTCCAATAATGTTTCAGAAACATCATTGGTGTTGGCATTTTGCCACAAATTGGCGCCGCAGTGCGTATTATTTTAAAAATCGATATTTAAATGTTGCTTCGTTGCAAGTATTATTTAAATTTTATTTATGTTTGCTTGTCTGTAATATTTTTTGCGTTAATCCAGTAAATTAACATTTGAATTTACGCAGAAGTACCTAAGTTATCCACAAGATGCAGTAATGACACAAACATTATTTACTTTCAATTTATAGCAAGCATTGATACAAAAAATCCTTCTCTTTCATCTCGATTAAACTAATACTCGTAACTTGCTAAATAGTAAGAATGATAGTTTAGCAATATGTGTTGTTGTGAGGTATGTAAGGATAAAAATTGTTGATTTTCTTTGCCATTTACTTGTAAACGTACATAAAATCTGATTTGTCTTCGCTGATATAATAATCGGCTTAATTTATATTAGTGTGCTTTGTTATATCAAGTTAGCAAAAAGTTCACTGGTACCTATGTGTAATCAAAAATATAATTTAATCTAAAGTCCTATAATAATGCTGTGTAAATAAGTTGTATCCTGTTAAATTTATTACATTCTATTTTACTATTACATAAGTGTTATAGTATTGATACCCTTTTATTGTAATAATAATTATTATGTACTTATGTTCCTCTAGGAGAGAGAATATACTTACCTATTTGCTTACTTTAGTACCTATACGTATCTAGTTTTATTATATACTTACAAAACGACAAAAAATATAAGGATTCTTAATATTCTCTTCCCATGAGGAACAATAGGCCTATTGTATAGGTACATACCAAAAACTTTAATTTAGAGCATGACATTTTTTTATTATATGTACCTACTTAAGATTATTAATTTAATTTTATATAAATTGTGTCCAGTGTCCATCGACTATATAGTTTATTTAGTTAATATGCCTTTGTTTTAAGTTTTTAATTTAGGTAGAAAAATTGTTTTCTTTTCATTTGATAGGTACAGAAATGGACACTAAAATAAGTGGTATCATCGAAACTAGTCAAACTTGTAAGACTACAAATAAAATACATATAATAATGTACTTTATAAATATATTGTTAAATAGTTTCAAAACGTTTAAATGGTTCTTACTAACTCGTGATTAGACCCGCTGTTTGCCTCGTCTATAAGTGATTCGTTTAAAATGTTTCGTCTCCAAATTCCATTATAATCGGTTAATGGTACCAAAATCTACTTTAAATAATCGTAACACTTTCTAACTACGCGAATCGAATACCTATTTATATACCTACGTACTTAGCTAAAGCTTGACTGTTGTTGATCTCAAACCTATGTGTTATTGTGTATATAATGTAATCACATGTTAAATTCCACAATCACACTATACATTATGTATATCTACGTACCTATAGGGATAATGGAGTCGGGCTTCAAGTAAATTTAGAAGTGCACCAACACGAAACAAGTAGGAATAGACTTGTGGTTCAAGTACTGTATTTAACAATAAATATAATTACTATGTTAATATAATATAGAACGTATTTATAGCAACGATACAACAGATTCATTGACACACTAATCTGGACTATGAAGCCGGCTCTACACTCGCACCGCGAAGGCCCGCGAAACCATTGTACTCGATGCGTTAACAATGGGTTCGCGGGCCTTCGCGGTGCGAGTGTAGAGCCGGCGTAAGATAATGCAAATTATTTCTTTCAAGGAATTTCTTGCATACCTATATTAGCCTCAACAATGTGGAATCTGATAATAAACAATTTAAAACACAGCGTGCAAAAGAAAAGGACCTACCGTCGTGAATCTGTTGTTTCTCCACTCAAATATTTGTAATCCCAGACCGCGCCGATCATGCGGTCAAGCCTCGGTAGAATTGACAATATAGATATTCCAAACGCTATTTATTATTAATATTTTATAATATTTAAGAACAACGCCGTGGAAAATGTGAATAATCGCTAGAAATTACATTAAGAAAAAAAAGTACTAGATACGAAGACTTTCGCCCTGCATTTAAGATATGCAAACAGTCGCAACAACAAAAAACATGTTGTTAGATAGCATCGAAACATTTGTTGAAACACAGACCAAATGTATTTGGTGACATTGACTTTCGCAGCATGGGGTAGGTGAGTTGTCTACCCCATGTCTACCCATAAGTCTCTAGGGAAATAAAGTTGATTCAAAAAGAAAAATATACTTCCTAACATTTAAATATCAATGAAACAAATAGAAGATACATATTTCTAGTAGTACCTACGCTACGGAGGAAAATACCTAGAAATATGTATGATGTAAGTACCAAGTACGTTTTTTTATACTTGTCCTATTTGGTAAGCAAAGATGGCGTCCAGCGGGGCGATTGCGTAACTTTTTGTCAATGTTTCAATTGGTTTCGTATATAATTGACACAGGATGAACGAAACCAATTGAAACATTAACAAAAAAGTTACGCAATCGCCCCGCTGGACGCCATCTTCGCTTACCAAATAGGACAAGTATAAAAAAACGTAGTATACAAACATAGGTACCTATATTTTAGTTGTTTCAATCATATACCTGTAATAAATTGCAATCAGTAATATACAGACAGTGTAATATCATTGAACTTTCCATACTTTGTTGGAATATCGAATTTTACTAATAATATCATACGAGTTGGTATTGATGTGGTAAGCTGTTGTAATAATTGCTGTTTGTTAATTCCTTCGCTATATTTAAGAATTTAAAAGGCCCTATTTCTGTTGGTACACAAAGTTAAATAAACTAAACTAAATGTAATGCCGTCTTCTTGATCACAATGGGCATTGTCCTTTAGTTTAGTTGTAATTTGTAGACAACAGAATTCGGGTCAGTGTAACCAATGTTTAAAGAATGTTTCATTTGTAGTTCAGATGTTCACAAGAAATGCAGGGTTTTATCTGTATCTCATCATCTTGCACCCACATAACATGTATTTGTAATTTTGTTGACTCAATAATGACCCTAATTGTGTTGATACAGAGACTAAATTTGACTGAACTATTTTGCCATCCATGTTCGCTACAAGCAAGACGGATATAATTAGTTGTGTCAAATTTGGTCCATCAATTGTGTACAACAGAATTGGTGGTATTGTTATCATAGATATAATGTATATACCTATCTCTGAAATGGATTGATAAAGTAAATATCATATCACTTGCCACTTTAATAAATAAATCATTGTCTCATTATTATGTTAAATATTTATTAACATTCTGTTTAGATATAATACTAGATATTTTATTTTATTAATACACATTATAATTTTAATTAGAGTTTATATAGTAATGAATTATGTAAACTATAAAAAATGTCTATAATACATAATTACATAGATATGTAGTTTCATTTTTTATCTAAACATTTAATTAGGTACACCTTTTCTTAATTATAATTTAATGATTTTTGTACTTAACTGTAAGAACATGTTTCACATGTCATCATTTTCATGTATTTACACATAAATTGAGGATTCAAAAAAATGGCTATGTAGCCTAATATAATAATAGTTCTATGAAAAACTTACCTATGGTTAATATAGGTATGATTTATGATGATATTTGTAGATACTATTATGGATACAATAGGGCTGCGTTGGGGTTGAACACCAATGTGGCGGGACAGAAATAGTCACACGATAAGGTCTGTCTGGTGGAGCTATCGACTCCCACATGGTGTTCGGTACGTACGTATTTAATTATCATCATAGTACCTTCTTTTCATGGCCCTGTATTTTTTCAACTTGTAAAGAGCTTCGATTTCCTTGACGACAAAATCTCCGTGTTTTATCATTATCTTGATCTTCTCTGGATTACTCTCTTCACTATTCTTCGTGAAAACTTTATGCAGTCTTTTTCGGAACAGGTCGTAACCTTGAGGCCAGTCGCGACCCAAATATAATAACTGAAACAAATATAAATATAAGAACATTTATCTGGAACCATTTAGATTTAGAGGCACCGAATCACTTTACAGGTAAAGTCTAGTCAACAGAGTAGGTACCTATTTAGGTAAACATTGATTCTTGTTTTCCTAGGCACGGACCATTAGGGTTATAAAACATACCTACCGTCTTATAAAGGTTAAGAACAGCCCTTCTTTGTGGCTGTGCCATTTTTACTTTAAATTAAACTAGGGCTTTCATAAAATAATATCAAACACATAAAACAAAGTTCATAGTCCACATAACATAAGTTGCAGTTGCACTTTTTTGACACATCACGCATACAAAAATCATCTGATGATAGAAATGATAGATAAGATAAGACTGACTTGACAGCAGGATAGCTATATATATTTGATATGTTAATGATAAGGATAGAAGATGTGGGAATATATTTATGACAGTTGTGCAGTGCTACCAATAGCACTATTCTTTATGCTGCGTTCCATTCACCGTAAGTTTTGCTATTTTCGTCCACAAAAACTGTTAAAAACGATAATAATGATCACTTTCAGTACAAGTTGGTGCTAGTGGAACGAGAATTGTGATCGAAAATAACGAAATTAACAAAATTAACAGTGAATGGAACGCACCATTATTAATGAACTAAAGCACGAGCTACATTTTATGTTTACCGGTTTTTGAATGAATCAAACTTTATCGATTTAACTATACAGAAAAATATTAAACAACTGTTCAGTGAAATTTTAAACAGCGGACTGAATACCAGCGTTCCATCGTTATTATAGTTAGATAATGTAATAACCAGTACATTTGTGAATAAGAACCACGCGATCAAAAATCGGAACGCGAGTGCCCATTGGTTGTCTGTGATTGGTTGGTTATCATGGCGCGAAAATTAAATTTATAAAGTATCATAGCAACATAAGTTTGTTTATTTTTAATCCTGAGCGGTTATTGTTAAATCAATTATTATTCTCTCTATGCAGTTTGCTTTGGGTTAATAAGACGAATATAACTGTCTCAATTGCTGAAGGAAACGGGTTAGAATGGCGGATGAGGAACCACCGCCAGTTCCCGGTGAAGGTAAGCGCAACCTACTATAGTAGGTAGTAGTGTACTATACTTTACAACTATTTATTTATGTAAAAGTCTGCAAAACGTATTCTCGTTCTCACTAACTTATTATCCCAAAAAAGCAAATAATGACCAGCATTAGTCATTTACAATAGCAAAATGTAACTCAATATTTTCGTTGTTTTATTATCTTCTTCCTAGCCTTATCCCATTATGAGGTTTCGGCTTTCAGTCTACGCTGATTTGGCTGATCACCGATATTTACACGGAGCGATTGCAATCTGCCCTCCGAGACCCAACTAGTGGGACTATCGGCAACCTAAGGGAAAGACCATTTTTGTCAGATTTTCAGGCTTCTGACTGCCCGTAACGGCTGTCAAAGATCTTCAAATGACACCCGGAACCGCCAGCTTAACGTGGCCTCCGAAGCACGGAGGAGGTCAGATGTTATAATTCGGACACCCATCCAATGCCCAACCGAGCCGAACGTGGCTTAATGCGCCGATGTATCGGGCGTCTTACCAACTAGGCTACGACCTCCTTCGTTGTTTTAGTATACAGTACCTAAATTATTATGCTAGCGCATTAGCGTGGAACCAGTTGTATATCTTACTGGATGATTAATACATAGTTATTCGCCCGTTACCTAGATTATCACGGGTTGATAAATTCATAGTGGACTTATACTTATCTATAACAGCTTTTCCCCGCAAGTTCGTCCGCGTAGAATTTAAATTTAAAAATATCGGCTCCCGTATCACGGATTCCGTTTCCCATTTTTACCGGATCCCGGATCCCGTTTGCTGGTTCCCGTAGCCCGGATATCCCGGATCCCAAAAAATATAGCCTATGTTACTCAGGGATAATGTAGCATTCAAATGGTGAAAGCATTTTTGAAATCGGTCCAGTCGTTTTTGGGTTTACTCATTACAAACATACAAAAATACAGATGTTTTCTCTTTATAATATTAGTGTAGAAGTGTAGATTAGTGTAAATAATCCACCAATGGATGGTCATACAAATCAAATTTCTACGGGTGGAATATTGTTCATCCAGTTAGCGGACGACTATAGACACTTCCTTCAAATTTATTCGTTAGTCTCTGAATACCTATTTACCCATACCTACCCAATTTTGGGTCTATAGAAGCTGTAGGGGAGGAAGGAGATGAAGAAAAAAGCGAACCTCAGGAGCCGGTCCCTGAGGAGGTGGAGGAAGAGGAGGAGGAAGAGGAGTCCATCCTCACTGAGTATGACCCCGATGATTTCCTGTCGGGAGCGGTGGTTACCATAGGCTCCACCATTCCACCCGATTTGTTCGAATTTGAGTATCCTTTAATAGCAATAATTCCCCTTTGAGTAATACAGGCGTCTGGTGTAGCTACCTAGGTACTTATTTATATTATTACTAGTTCTACTATTCAGTTACTAGTAGGTCGAGAGTTGTCGTAGGGACTGCTCAGTATCAAAGGACAGAAAATTACGGAATCTAACAGCAGGGCTAGCACACCACACGTGACACGACAAGACTTTTATCACGCATTACGTACATACGTAGTAGCTACTTACTTATTTAAAATTATCATTAGGTACATTTAATATTTCTGAACCATATGCCAAAGTTATTCATACGGCTACAACTGCCACAAGTACTTCAATCTGTGCGCGTGCGACGACACAGTGGTGTGCTGGGCGGCGGGCAGCATCATCACTTTCATGGACGTCAATACTAAGCAGACGTGGTTCCGAAGGAGCACCACCGGCGGATCCGTGGGGAGTGTTGCTGTGAGGGATTGACTTTTTATTACTTACTAGCATTTACTCGCGGCGCTGCTCGCGTGGTACTTAGGTATAGTATAGCATGTCGCTCAGGAATAGTGTAGCTTTTCATCAGTAAAAGACGAAGGTAGACCTCTTTATAATATTAGTATAGACTTCTTCTTCTTATCGTTTGGTTCGTAGCCAACCTGGTGTCATGCAGAGTTGTTCAAAGAAGAAGGCCTCTGACAAGGCTTAACAACTGCTGCCTAGATGACAACAACCGGGACCGACTTTATACATGCCCTCCGAAGCATGGAGACGCTCAGTTCAAATGCCACCTTGCCAAGCGTTGCTTAACCTCCTATCGTTTACCGATCAGTGATTGCAGCTAGCTATGAGCGCCTCAGTATAGACTAGTGCCTCGGCATGCGGCACGGGTGCAGTATCTCCAGGTACGCTGTGGTAAAATCTGGTGTTGTGGTAATTAATAAAATATGTAGTATGCTATGTACACATAGCAAAGCCCAATAGGCAGCAAAACTGAAGGAAACAGACGATAAAAACACGAAGCTCATACTTAAATAGTTTTTTTTTCAGTCTTACAGGAAAGACCCCAACTACCGCATAGCCATAGCGGAGGGTAGGGAAGGTGACCGCGAGCCGCTGATAATACTATACACGTGGCCGCAAATGGAGATCGACGCGGTCCTACGAGATGGCACTAACAATGCTTACTCTATAACGGACTTTAGGTAAGTAGCCTTACTAACTTGATTAGACCTACGTTTTATAAAGAAAATACTCCAAATTCATAATTAAGTACGCACTAACATTCCATAGCAATTTCACGTGGAGTGTCTGTTACGTCACTGATTTTATTTTCTCATAGGGAAATTATATTTCCATGAGATATTTACTTGCAGTCCCGACGGTGAACTATTAGCGTCAGTGGGTAAAGAACCAGATTATAACTTGACTATTTGGAACTGGAAGCGTCATAAGATTCTGTTGCGAACGAGCGCTTTTACTTTCGACGTTAACGGTGTTATGTTCTCACCGTACTGTCCTGGGCAGCTTACTACAGCAGGTTTGTGTATTAAATGTTTCATTTTAAATCCTGAATAAACCTTCACAAATTACTAGCCTTCGCTATTTCCATACCTCCTACCTCCGTTGGCCCTCCAATAACTTCTATACCTACGTCACGGACATTTGCCAATAGCATCCATTAGATTTCTGCAACAAGACCTTGTTCCACCTTATAAGAGTCGATCCCAAAATATAGGTATATAAGAACACTATCTTATTTTTCAGGGGCTGCTCACATCAAATTCTGGAAAATGGCCGAAACATTCACCGGACTAAAGCTCAAAGGTGAACTGGGCAGATTCGGGAAGACGGAAATATGCGATGTCCTTGGAGTTTATCCGATGCCCGATGAAAAGGTTTGGCGAGCATCTCATTTTTACATAATTACATGAACTTACTTAATTCATAATCAAATTTTTCAGGTGTTATCTGGATGCGAATGGGGTAACGTTTTAGTATGGGAAGCAGGACTTGTGAAACTTGAAGTAACGCAAAAGGGAAGGAGGGCTTGTCATAGTGCACCTGTCGTAAGTGAATAAGTTGGATCGCGATCATTTAAGTTTATTTAATTACTCTGAACAACATCATAGTGAGTTGCACGTTCTCAAATATTTTTTCTCCATCGATTTATCTCCAAAAGTAAACAGTTCGACTTTTCAATTTTGCCAGATTCAGTTCATGCTGAGCCCTGCCGGTGATGAAGTAACAACTATAGCTAGAGACGGCTGCGTTCGAGCCTGGTACTGGGACACCGTAGAACAAGCTGACCCTCCCGAAGAAGACCCTTACGTCGAACTCAATCCCGTTGCCGAGACTTGTGTATGTCTTGGTGTTACCCCTCATTCGCACTGACACAGCATTTTACCCATCTAAGTTGTTGTCACGAGGGGTTACAACCATGAAATTTATAAATGATGCTGACTTTTCACCAAAATGTGATTTAATTTTAGTTATTTTTCACACATCCAACAGGTACCTGGATGCCAAATAATGTGCCTGAAACATAAAAAAGATATGTTTTGGTATGCCCAAGTAAGTAAATTTGTCAATATATTAAAATGCTCTAAAAATTTCGCTTTAAACTTAAGAATTTTGATTGATTGACCTTTATTACCCCAAAACTATCATCTCTCGAGTCCATTACACGATTTAAATTGTTGTTTTCAAGGACGGTAACGGTGGATTATGGGTTGTGGAGTTGGAAATAGACAAAATCGAATGTAACCATCGCAAAGTGCTGACTTCTCATGCTGGGGGAATCGTTGCTATGGCAGCTCTAAGGGATCACCCAATACTAGTCACGGCGGGAGACGATGGAGCATTGCACGCATATAACACTGAAAACCATCTCTTACTAGCTCGGTACCAGTTTCCGAAGCCTATTACGTGCCTCTATTATCCTCCAATAGATGTAAGTCTTATTATTATGTAAGATTAACTAACAAAATTTCTGAAAGGACTATAATTTATATGAAATATTTGGATATACAATAAACTTGCGTGTACCTATAGCTGTATCAAGTCTTCGTCAATTATGAAATTAAGTTGAGTATTCTCATGCCCTTGACACATTGCTTTTCACGAAAGGTAGGCACTTTCACTTAATGCTACGCTTTGGTCTAGAACCAAATGAATCTTATTCTTCATTATTATCTACTGTATTATTATTGTATTGCATAGTTTAAAACCAAATTGAATTAAGCAGCCATTACTTTTCAGGTGGATGAAACGTCTCGTATATTAATGTTGGGTTTCGCTGACGGTATCATGCGCACCTTGCTGTTGCACCCGGAGAGGCTACAGTCTCAAACAGTCACGATCGACGTTCGAATGCATTCCGCCCTCACCATCCATAGCGAAGATTCTATTCACGCTGACGTCATTGACTTAATATCGGTAAGTAATGTTGTTATAAATAGATAGATTAAAATAATAGAGAGCTTCAAAAACGTTTATTTATGAAATCTGACAAGAAAAAAAAATGCAACTAACCAAACTTTCAGCTATTGAAACCGCACTGCAAAGCAATAACTCAGATAACAATAAACGAGCAAAGAACGCTACTGGTTACATGTGGACAAGACAGCACAATATTCATGTACCAATTGAACTTGACTACTCCTTTCACTTTAGAGCGAATAGGTTTTATAGAGACTCCGAACAATATCGCGTTTATGACATGGAAACCAGAAGAGGTACGTATAAAATCAAAATAATTATAATACTATCAGTTCAAGAACTGAAAATTGCTTAAATCCATTGACATATTTAACTTGCCCGTATCTTTGTATAATAAACAATTTGTTTAATAATGGATGTGCATGCTTTTTTAGGAACGGGTACTGCTACTCTGCGGGCAAGTTGGTCTCGTCATGGAGGCTGTTCTTCCAGAATTAGGAGTCCGCAAATATACAGAAATTACAACATTTAAGCTAGACTTCGTAACATATAAGGAGACTCTAGTCAATAAACATTTGTGAGTATTTTCATAAAGCTTTTAAGTGTGTACACAAGCGAACTACATACTATATTGTAACTAATAGGTACGCATCAGGATACACATGTTTAAGAGTATTTCTATTTCCTACATAGCATGCGGCACAGAGCTTTTCCGGAAGAAGAAGATCTTGCTAGTATTGATGAAGAAACATTGAAAGCAAAGGAAGAATTAGATAATGACGATGATGAAGAAGAGTGGATTGGCGAAATAGAATTAAGTGAGGTTTTAAACATTTCTAATGAGTTTATGAATATTACATCCAGCGAGAGCCTGTAGTACTGAGATAGATACTGTAATAACAATAGATTATTTAGAACTATTAATATTACAGTGGAAAGTGAAAGTATGCTAGGCACAACAGTGACGTGGGCTGAATATACTGAAGATGGTATTTGGGTGGTGCAAAAGGGTACCGGCGCGTTGTTCCTGATTAAACCGGGAGGCCCTAAGATATTGAAGTATGCGCCAATCCCAGGAGCGTGGTGTGATGAAATCACATCAATAAAGTTTTTGTAAGTATTTCTGTTACTGGGACTGTATGTATTCCAAAGATGATAAATATAACAGGTAAATATTATACAAAGAGATTAGTGTTACTTTATCCATCACACATTTCTACCAATGCTAGTTTTCTTAGGTCGAGTGGTACTTCCTATTGTACATTAAAGCTTTAAGCAAAATAACTGCTACTAAGTATATTCTAACACAACGTTTTTAACCCAAAACATACACCAAATGAAAATTGCAATACCTAATAATCTTTATAACAATAGATGTGAAGGTCGCTACCTAATGATTGGCACTCACACGGGATACATCAGAGTATTGCGGATGCCAACCGAAGAAGAGGATAATCCGGAATATCACAAGATGGCCTGGATGACGGCGCAGCAAAAACTGTTCAGGAAACTGAAGGGCAGACGACTGGCTAAGGAAGAGGTGAGAAAGAATCCACAAAGGATAGCTTTATACAGCATGGAATATCAGTTTCAACTCTTGTGTATTATATCATTTTCAGAAACAACCGATACCTCGAATAGACTTCATAGACAACTACTACTTAGCTATGCATGATCGTTACACGGGCGCTATAACTAGCTTCGATTTCAGTTCTGACGGAAGGTAAGAAGCAAATCCAACATTGTGGAGTAAATTAATTTTTCATCACTGATACGCGGAAAGTAGGTCGAAAGGTGCCTGAAGAGCCGACAGAAGGTGATACTTTTCTGATCGGGCAAAATCGTTGACAGAACGGGCTCAATCGTATATCCAGAAAACGATTGGGCCCGTTCTGTCAAAGATTCTGTCAAATTATAAAAAATACGAGTTTCTATTGAACTATGTTCCAACCAAAGAGAATTTAATAGTTCCAACCTTCTTACATCCACTCAATTACAGCGCGATGTAAAATTGAAATAACATAAAGTTAAGTATTAATTAAAGAATATATATTTTTTAATGACTTTATTATAATTTACTTTCAACTATTTCTTTAAAATAACATACATTTGGGCAAAATATTTACCATTTTTCCCTAAATCAATCACAAATCGTTCCTTCTCCGAATCTATAATCACAGACTAAAACCTTTTATAATGTTTGAAAAAACCCGACTACTGAAAAATCGCGCTCTAAAAGGTATGAAATAAGAAAATATTCTCATCTAGAGGATAGCCGTGGTCCGTGTTCATATGCCATTTGGCCCTAAAGGACCTACACGGACCACGGCTATCCTCTACATGAGAATATTTTCTTGTTTCATACTTTTTAGAGCGCGATTTTTCAGTAGTCGGTTTTTAGTTTTATAAACTTACTTTTTATTTAATTATTTTGGAGTTATAGGTAACAATATATATATTTTTGAAATGTGCTCATCAAGCTCTTTCATTTGATACCCCACACGGTTTTATCAATAAATGTTTTTTTTAGTTCATGACATTATGTCCTCTAGAGGGCGCCATATGCAATTTTATGTGACGTCACATAGCCTATAACCAGCGCGCCATTAAGCCGCTTCTAACGATACCTCATTTGTCAAATTACGACAACTAGTTTGGAAGTTAGGTGGGAACAGATGCACATACATACATACATACATACATACATACATACCGGTCAAAATCATAACCCTCCGCCGTCGTCGGGTAAAAAGTACTGGCCTCTAAAAAAAACAAAGTGACAGCGTCAAAATATCAAAAAGCAAAATACGCAATCTACGTCAGTATACATGTGTTTGTATGTGTAAATGTTCACTATTTTTTTCTTTAGCTACTAAATTATTTTATTATTACTTTCCTTGTATACGTGATGAAAAGCACAGTGTTTATCTCGGGTTAAAGTAACTTATTATTGGTCCCTCGAACTATTAGCGCCCTCGCAATAAGTTACTTTTCCCCTCGGATAACAATGTACTATAAAAAACTAGGAATTTTTGTACTTTATTATTTTCTGCTATTTTAGTCGTCTTTACACATGTGGTGCGGATGGCAACATTTTCTCTTACAACGTAACTTTTCCCGAGCCTTTACTGGAGAGTCCTGAAATCCCGGCTGCTCCTGAAATTACAGTGAGTTCTGTCACCTATTAGTACCCACTGAAAAATTCAGAAAACGATCTTCTTCTTATCGTGTGGTTAGTGGCCCGAAGGCCTCTGACAAGGCTTAACGACTGCTGCCTAGATGACAACAACCGAGACCGACTTTTTACGTGTCCTTCGAAGCACGGAGACGCTCAGTTCAAATGCCACTAAATGGTCACCAATCTCTGTCTGACCTTGCCAAGCATTGTTTAACCTCCGATCGTTTACCGATCAGTGATTGCAGCGGCCTATGAGCTCCTCAATAGCGTCTAGATAACGATAAAACCAGGGTTTTAATATTTTCAGAAAGTAGAAAGGGTGAAAGAGCACAGTACAGTGGAAGGAGAACTGATGTCGCACGAACAGCTCAAGCAGAAGGAGGAATACGACAAGATGATGGCAATAGCCAACGCTCATAAGAAACGCGTCAGGGAGCAACTGGCTGCACTTACTGCTGAGTATAATAAACTTATTAAAGCGTGAGTATAATCGTACTATTATTTTATAGATAGAACTCTATACTATAAGTACTAATAAAAAACATGATAATATACAATTTGCAAAGAATGTGATACAACGAGTAGGTACCTCCATAAGTTTGATTTTGTATGAATACAGTGGTGTTGAACATTAGGCTACTTGGTATTAATTACTTGGTGCCTATTTATTAAAATGCAACATCAAAATTCAACACGAGAAAGTTGTAGATACCGCAAGCGTGGTGATGTTTAATAACAGTATTTACAAGTATAGTATACTTAACAAGCTGTAGACAATGATGATAGTGACTAGGTGTCTAATAATTTCGGAAACCTGCCCTTTGCTTATTTATAGGAACCGCAGTCTACCAACTTCGCAACAAATTGACGTGACTTTGGACGCACGTCCTTTACTAGTGCAAGAGAGAGAATTAGATGAACTCAAAGCGTTAACACGACGAAAGCTGGCGCATCAACTGGAGGCTTCGGATTTGGGGCTACACAAGATGTACGCCAGGAACATTATACAGTTGGACATATTCCCATTCACAGTGAAAGCTATCAGGTGAGCTAATGCTCCTTTCCTCGTAGTTTCTTTTTCCTTCTAAATGTACATATAAAATCTATTTTTTTTCTCAATTCAGAGACCCTGGAGTGATGATTAGGCCGTTGCGTCAGAAAAACTTATCGAACGCGTTTTATCTTCAACTGGAAGAAGTTTATCAAAAAATGGCTGAAGCCGCGCTGAAAGGACGGTGAGTCATTACATTTAGGCCTGTATTAATTAATAAATCGATCTCAAGATTGAGATCGAACTTGAGATGCTGTTTTTGACAGATGTTCCATACATTAAACGTCAAAACTGCATTTTAAGATCAATCTCATCTTTGAGATAGATTTATTAATACGGGCCTTAATTGGCTAAACATGATTTCAAGAAATATAAAAATTTCCAAGCATGCAGAAGTTTTTGAAATGACTTAATAATAGGAAACAAAGTACTTAATAGGTAATGTGTTTGAATGTTTACATGCTGCTAGGGACCAAAATTTATTGGAATTAGCTGACGCGGTACTAAAGTAAGTAATAAGGAGACCTTATCACACTATTCCTAGCTTGCACTATCACTGAAGTCTAAAAGCTGCCTACTTTGCAAAGAATATTAAATAATGACAAATTTTGGTTATGTGTTGCCTGCACCCAACTAGCATCATAATTAATAATGGTAATGGTAGATAAGCTACTGTCTGAGGTGGTTCCGGCTGAAATTACGGTATTGCCTATAGCTCTAATGATTCTGTGACGCAGTCACTTATCAATCATGTTATTTAGATAAGTTTTAACACTACAATTAATTAATAATACATAATCATAATATTCAGACGATATCGACTAATCCATAATTGATCCACGTAGGATTACAATTGCTTACGATTATTATTGAATCTGTGTGAAGGTAGTTACAGTATGATGAAGCGTTTCCAAATGATGGATCAAGTGAACTACTTTTTCTCTAACAATGTTTAGTTATAATACGAAACAATAATTTTATTTTCAATAATGATCAAGACGACCTAATTTTTGTGAACAAGCTTTTTGTAAATTTTATCATAACTGCAAAAGAATGTACCCCTATCTCTATGTATAGTAAGGGGCCATCCATAAATTACGTCACACGTAAAGGGGGAGGGGGTTGATGAAATGTGACATTGTGTGACAAGTGGGTGGGAGGGGTCCTAAGTTGTGTGACGTCACATTTAAAAATCTAATATATCTAAGTATTAAAACCGAAATTTGAATTGTTAACGAAAAATTTTGAAAATTTCTGAAAAATGTAAAAAATATGTGACGTCACACAGGGAGGGGGGGAGTCTCGCAAATGTGACCATCTGTGACATGGGGGGGAGGGATCTAAAAATCATGAAATTCGTGTGACGTAATTTATGGATGGCCCCTAACAACTCTATCCTTCTTTTTACAACATTGTTTTCTTCAAACTCGGTGCTATATTAGACCAAAATACCTATAAAATAACGACATATTTACCTAATTCGGTTTATGCAAGGAGTTTAATCAATATTTTTCGAACTGAATACACAGACGAACAGAATCGGCTGCACGTCGAATTGCACCTAGAAAAATGTCATACGGCCCACCACGAGTAGCCTCCTTCTTACTTGGGCTCCCACCACGCCCTCCGCACCCTCTGAAAAAGGCTTTAAGGAACTATCACAAACGTCTGAGTCGTCATCATATACAATTCATGGAGGTAACTAAAATTCATTATAGGACTGGCCGAAACTGCCCACGCTAGGGGGATTCTATTTGATGCGTCACTATAATGGACGCACTTTCGTAATAAACATACAAGTCAATTCCAAGACTCGATCGATTTGACTCGATATTAATCATAGACTGCATCCTGGAAACGTCAATGAAACAAGTTATTCAGTTTTGTTTGAAAAACTTACTCGGATTTAGGGATCTAAACAAAATATACATTTTTAGTGGCAAGACCACCTATCTCGCAAGCCAGACCCTAACGCCATGCCACCGGGCGCGGCCGAAGCACTAAAAGAGGCGGAAGCAACCATTGGTAACCGTCTGCTGAAGACACAACCGGATTATGTAGCTCCGCCTGGACATAACACTCAACTGCGTGTATGTCTGACTAGGAAAGAGGTTTGTTTATAGCAGTTTCCTATAATAAAGTGTTATAGTCTGACCGCTACCGCTGTGCCGCGCCTTAGGTATGCGCGGGGAGGTGGGGAGTGGATTCGCCCCTCCTCCCCGTCTCGCCGCTCGCGTACCTAAGGCGCGGCACAGCGGTAGCGGTCAGACTATAAGTAAAGTGGAATAAAAATCAATCATAATGTTTAATGCACTACGTTTAAAAACAATGCATCATGAATTTAAAAGCATTTGTAATAGAGATAATTTTGATCGTAGCTCAGATTATAATGAGAACATTACACGAACACATAAATTACTAGTAAAGTTCCTATGAAAACAATACGCGTCGTTCTAGATATACGAGAACAAGCGCGTCTTCAACGAGAAAGTGTTAGAACTGCGTAATCATAAAGTCCGTATGGTCGAGAAAATGAAGCAGATCGGGGAACGATTGGCCGAAATACGTATGGAAGTGCCTCCCAAACAAGCGAAGCCGCCACCGGCTATACCGGAAATTGACGACGAACTAGAGTTCCCTGAGAAACACCTTGAGGTTTGCTAAACGAAATGTAGCCCTAGCTTAAGCTTACACCATCCTCAATTCACACTTCCTAGCTAGGACCTAGCTGCTTTCGTTAGGAAGTTCGGAATAAGGATGGTGTGCTCTTTGGGATAAGAATTTTAAGTTTGCTTAGTCGTATAATAATATTTATAAGTCTAGCTCTGCTGCAATAGGTCTAATACTTTTGACAAATAGGTAATTTAGCAGACGCTTAGTTAGCCTAAAGTTCCAAGTACAAGTTATTTAACTAGGTAGGTATGCTTTTGTTACAAAAATCATCTAGTAAAAGCAGAATGCTAGTTACTAGATGTGTCCATATGGCGCGCATGCCTCACCCGAGCACTCATATTATGACATTACGTCTATGCGTTCCGACGTCAAAAGTGAGTGCTCGCGCGAGGCATGCGCCTGATGAAGACGCCGCCAGTAACTCAGTCACTACGAAATTAAAATTTGGCGGGTTGCCTTATGACTTCTAGCTGGCCGCTACTACTTAAAGGTTTTTTTTATAATAAAACAATAATTTTGACCTTGTTTTGAACCCACCTTAGATAAAACCAGAACCAGTAACAATTCCGGTTAGAGGGGCAACTGGCAAAAGGCCTGTGTTAGAACGAAGAAAGTCGACGCTCTACCCGCAGGCACGAGTGCGTCTCCCAGTGGTGCCTAGATTTGTGCCCATCGCAGGTGAAAATACTTACTTCATTGGTATATGACAATATTTTTTTCAACCAAAGTCGTATTCCAACATCGTGTTATCCCATTATTCTGTTGGGAATAGAACGTACTTTGAAAAAAAATTGATGAGAAGATTTAGTTATAAACGCGCCGCAGTTAACCGAGTAGCTTCGGAATTGAATAGCAAGTTAAGAGGTTGGTAAGGCCCCTGAATCTTTATTACGGCAGTTCGTCACAGAGTTCGTGCACAATACGAAAACTGTACTCTTTCATTTGTATACCTACTTTAGAAGGGGCGTCCGCATTTCTTATTTTAAATCTAATTCCATCACATGTATTTAATAACATCCCATTCTAGAAACACGTCCATTAACAACTTCTTGGGAACTTCTGAAACACAAGCACACAGATGACCACGAATCCAGTCCTATTGAAACCGAAATACGAGAACGACGCGTACAGAGGTCTAATCGCTTAACTTCTCTTTAAATTCTTATTTAATACCTTTGTTAAATAAATTTATTCGGATGAATATACCAACAGGCATTTGTACGAGCAAGATATGTTGCTTAGTGATGCTGAAATATCAGTCCAAAAGTTCGATTCCCGTCTTAGACAGCTGCAAAGAGAACGGATTCGAGTTCAGGCAAGTTATCTTATTCACATTCCAACGAATGTGATAGATTTACGTAAAATAAATTCTTCATGTTAATAAATAGTTCGTATAAATTCATTTCATTATATTCTAGGAAAGTAATCAATTGCTTGAATTGCATTTATACCAGATGCATAGAGAAATGAACGTATTGAACCGTTTCGAGGCGCACGAAGATCGACTAGCTGAAAGGGTTTATGCAAAATTGATGCAGGTATTAATTTAAAGTAACTCTTGAATTAACATTATGCTAGATTTTGGCATCTTCAATTCAAACATTATTATCATACAAATTGCATCTAAAACAGCAGAAAATATTAATATCAATCAGGTGAAAGGTGTGCAAGACCAGATAATAGATTGTGAGCATCGCATAGAAGAACATAAAGTTGAGAAGGAACGGCTCTTTGACGAGTGCGAAGAGATGCAAAGACAGTTCAAACGATTAGTCCAAGATAATAAGTTTGCTGACTTCTTAAGAAGAATATTCAAGAAGAAATACCGTCCGCCGCGAGACCGGGATGACGACGGTAAAATAGATTTCCTAATAATTCATTCAGATATTCCTCAAATTTTTTTTACTCTACCATTACATACATACTTACATGCTGTTTTAGGAAAATAAATCGATTTTACTTCATAGCATAACATGTTAACCATAAATAATTTAATGTTACATTGATACAGATTCTTCGGAATCAGAATCATCCTCATCGTCAAGTGAAGAGGAAGACGAAGGCAGTCTGGACAGCCGGGACATCGGTCCCATTAGGCTCGACCCTAACATCTGCCCTGAAGGCTGCGACCAGGACGTTTTCGATAAAACATACGATTTGAGGAATACTAGGTTGTTAATTGGAACACTTTAGCTGATTAATGAAGATGAGATATTTGACGCTTATGTATTTATTTTCTATTAAAATTCTCAAAGCAATTTCATAGGTTTAGTAAAAATAATCTTATGTGTTTTGTGTGTCATATATGTCAAACGACAATTAGGGCGTGTATTTAGGTTTATTTTATAATTCTTAAAAGTGAAATCCCTTTCCAATCTAAGTAAACCTTAAAACTTTAATGTTTAGACATAAGTACGAACAAGAGATGTTGGAACAAGACCATCTAGTGGAACTCCTGCGCAGAGATATTGACGCACATAACAAAGTCAAGCGCAAACTGTCAGTGCAACTCGACACAAGGAAGAACGAACTTAGAGAATTTATGGTAAACATTCACTACTGAAATTGACTAGGTAACAAGTTAAAATATAAAAGGAACATACCTGTAATGAAATGATGCAACGATTCGTAGAGCTATCAGATAAAAATAATTGCCACGATCTAGATAACAGTGCTTCCCAAATTAAAAATATAGTGCAAAGAAGAAAGTTACTGCGTAGTATAGATATTTTGAAATTGTTGAAGATTTCCCTAATTAGGAAGTACTATATCAATAAGAATATTAGATCGCCTCACTACCTTAATACTAGCCCTTCTACAAAAAAAAGTTGGCAATCACTTTTTCCACTTTAGAGACGTTCGGAATAATTGTGGTTTGTCTTGTCGAACCACTGACATAACTTTTTCAACCACGATATCCTTCCTCGACCGAGCTATTTTTCCTTGGATTATGAGTTAAATGAGCTCATATTGGGTACCGCGCATAACGTGACCAAAATACTCTTTTTTTTTTTAGTCTACCTACACTATAATGGTCCCTGATTATGGATAACATGCATTTTTTTAGTTGGAGAAACAAAGCTGCATGAACGATGTGGACCAAGTGATAGTGCTGCGCTACGACCAGATCAGGGCGTCTGCCATCCGCGACTGCACGGGCCCCGCGGGCCTGTCGCAGACCGTCGTGTTCCCGGAGGCGCTGCTCGCGCGCCTCCGCCGCCGCGTGCTTGAACTGCAGGCGGAGATCAAGCAGCAGAGGCTCCGGCAGAAGTTAGTTAAACTACAAATCTTGGGCTTTACCTACCTTATTGTTTAGTTATGGTAAACATTCACATTTCTCTATTGAGACGACATTATCGACTATACTTATTTAAATTTTTTCTTTCATGACGACGCAGAATAGATTCTGGAACCGAATTTTATTCGTTAATTTATGCGTTTGCGGACATTATATTACCAATAGTTCAAGTGACCACGCGTGAACTGATTCGCTACTAATCCCGAATTGAATAGCAGGTTAAGAGTTCATGGTAGGTCTCCCGGTCCATATGCCAGTGGATCCGTGCCTGACGGACACTGAAATATTCTACAACTATTGATAGAGTTTTGACGACCGCTTCGCGTAGTGGTTCCAGCGTAGGCCGCTCGGCTCACTGCATCAATTGGTTGCGGGTTCTATCCCCGCCAGAGGCAAATTACGGAAACGGCCTTTTCGTTATTTCCTCTGGTGTGGATCGCCCCCAGTCCATAGTACGGTACCCATAGCGCAAGCTTTGCTTAGTTTGGGACCATACATTTAATCTGGCGATATTGTTTGAAGAGTGAACCGCACGCACCTGTTCCGTATGAACATTGACCTGCGCGCGATGGAAGCACAGGCGGCGGAGCTGCGTGCTAAGATGCGCGACGTGCTGACGCGCAAGCTAGGCAAGCCGCGCCGCGTGGACCGCACGCTAGACGACCTGCTGCGGCAGATGGCGCGCCGCCACAAGTACTCCGCCACGCTCGCCGTGCTGCCGCAAGTCATGCAGCAACTCAGGAAGTGGCGGGTCCGTAACTCTGTACTCTACTCTACTCTACTGCATTATCACATGTTGCCGTTTTGTTTTCAAGTCCGGGCACTATTAGGCCCGACTCAAACAACCTCTGATGTGGGGATCAGAGTCTTTATTTTGTTTTAATTCTATAATAATTTGTTCAGAAGTTTGTTTATTAATAATAGAAAATCACAGTTTTTATTTTAAAAAAGTTTTAAAATGATGCCGTTGCGGTTTCACTGCGATGCTTGCGATGTCCTTCATGCGTCGAGCACTGTGAGTCACATTATTGACACGCTCTGATTTTTGGAGTTTTTTTCTGATTCATCAAAAACTCCCAAAACTTCGCACTCTGATGTGTAAAGCCTCCATCCATACTTCCTTCAAGTGCTCAAGCTCCGAACCATTAAGATACGGTCGGCTGCAAATTTCAGAGAACTTCCAGAATAAGCTAAGCTCTCAAAAGACTCACTCGTAAAATTATGTTTCTAGGAACGTCATGGTACATTGGAAAAGCGGTATCTACAAATCCTAAACAGATATTCGGACCGTCTTCGTCTTGCCGCGGCTCTGCAAGCGGAAGTCCTACCTCAGAAAGTAAGCAGGTTCTCAAAGGACACACACATGTATACACACCCCAATTAAGAGCCCATATAGAACGTTAAACGCGTGAATAACTAATTAATTCATCATTTGCTCATCATTTGCTCATTTGCATCATTGAATCAAATTCGTAACATTGCGTTGAAAATCTTCATTTTGTGTTTTTCTATAGCCGCCTAAAGATCCTAAAATAATGCCTGGTGGGTATAAACCGGAGAGTTACCGACGCGACGTCGTACGCTTACGCATAGTGCGATCACAACAACTTAGGCAAATAGAGGTAGGTGTTCCTGAATTTATTCTGCTTTTCTTTCTTAAAACGAAAGCTGAACTTGACCATTGAGCTTGTTCCTGCCGCAATCAGATTTGTCTCCCGCATTATAATAGAGGGAAGTGGATAATCTTCTTCCAACTCCTTATATTCTTTATTTTGTTATCGTGCAGGTTCCAAGACAATTTAACTTTTTCCTGGGACTCATTTAGGGTCAAAACCCAGCATCTTCTTGAGAGAATACTATCAATCTTGGCTTATAGGAGTAACAGCGGTGGGAGTGTGAGACAGCTTTCATCTGAGCTTTCATCTTCAATGAGGCGTCCACGATTTTTTACCCAAAAATGCCCAGTTACTTACAGTCTCTCTTTTTCTTTCTTTCTCTCTCTTTCTTTGCTTTATTTGTATTTGTAGAGACTAACAGAGGTAATGTGATGATAACATCAGCCGAGTCCAATCAAGCTACATCTTATTTCAAATAAAAGCCAGCTACCTCTAATTTCATATCAAGTCTAGACCTAAAATCAATCGCTAGTCGCTACCCTACTATACCTATGTCATTGATTCATTTTAGATCTGCAATTGAGTCGTATAGGGCAGCCACATACATACGGAATTCCATTTCGAAATATCGAATCGGAATTCCGAACGCAGTTAATCCATACAAATGTATGGACGTATCACATACTGTGCATCCGGAATTATTCCGAACGGAAAAAACATAATATGTGTGTGATAAAACCCGCCACATTCATACGGAATTCCGTTCCGAGATATCGAAACGGGGATTCCGAACGCAGTAAATCCATCCAAATGCATGGACGTATCGCGTTCGGAAAGCCCGATTCGATATTTCGAAACGGAATTCCGTACGGCAATTCCGTATGTATGTGGCTGCCCTAAGCTTACGGAATCCCGATTCGATATTCCGAAACGGAATTCACGGAACGGCCCTTTAGCGCTGATGATTTTTGTTCCCCCGGTTGTGTTGAGAGCAGCAACTCCGCGAGGAGATTGCGGCGCTGCGGCTGAAGCCGCTGTCGCAGCACGCGGCGGCGGCCGGCTCGCCGCCGCCCGAGTCCGAGCACTCGCAGATCTACCTGTTCATGGTGCCGCGCTCCTCTCGCATACAGCGCCGCAAATACTTCCCCATGTAAACAACATTCACTACACCACATTCTTCCTCTTGTCGTAGGCCACTACCTCAGACCAACAAACGAGGAAGAGAGAATTCACGCTAAAAAAATGATGGCTTATAAAACCTATCTCTCTACCTAATTCTGTATTTTGTTACTCACAATGTGTTAATGCCTGCCTGCTCTCATAGCGTTGCTGTTTGAAAATGTACACAATTATTATTTTTCTGTTGAAATGAGTAGGTAACCATTGAGTTTCTTGCCGGCTCTTCTCAATGGAAGCAACATTACGAACCGGTGATAACACTAAAATATTGTTTTTTTTTTGACGATTTATAAATGCTACATATAGCTGACATGAATAAAAAAAGTATTAATTTGAATTTGAATTTTCCGATTTGCGTATTCTTGCACGAATTACGTACCTACCTATGCATAGACAACGAACGTCTTCTTCGTTTCTTGTTCTGAGTGTATGACCAGCCTGGTTTCAGAGTTGTTTAATCCGCCCGAAAGCCGACATGGCTTCACGACGGCGACGGTAGCAATAGCGCGTACCTCCACTCAATACGGTTACCCATACGTAGAAATACGGTACCTATAGGTAACATACCTACATTTACTGCAAGCCACTGTGAAATAGCTACTGACATTCAAATTGAATCTTATAATAAAAGGAAATGAGTTAATACTGATTAAAGCTACGGTCAAATCTGCGCGTCAGTACCTATAACAGAAGCGGGAGCGTCTACAACTGCGGTCGCAAATTGCAGTCGCATATAGATGTGCAGGTGACAAAATAAATCATGGGTAGCGTCCGCCGTTATACAAGTATCAGTGATGGGAGTATGTGCGAGCCTAGTCTCTCAAGCGCGACTAACCCTCCCGCTTTGCAGTCGCATTGGCCGCGCAGGTTTGGTCGTAGCTTAATTCCAATCCGCACCGCAGAACTCCGCTGGGCTCCCAAATGAAGATGGTCCACGACGTGAATGTGACGAAGCTGCTGTTCGACTGCCTGGACTCCATGCGCGTGACGCGGGACGACGCCGACGCACTGCTCAAGGATATCACCAACGATCTGCCAGACTTACTGTCCGGGTAACAAACGATATCCCACTAATATTATAAATGTGAAAGTTTGGATGGATGGATGTATGGATGGATTTATGGATGTTTGTTACTCAATCACGCCAGAACGGCTGAACGGATCTGGATGAAATTTGGCACAGAGATAGATTATATCCCGGATTTTTATCACGGTAAAATGTATGGTTATATCTGTCAAAACTGTAATTCCTTACCGACTAGTCAAAAATTTCTAGGAAGAAAACCCGTTACGATGCAGTCGATACTTTGTTACGCAAATGGCTGTTCAAATATGGGGGTGATCCCAGCAAGTACAAGAAACAGACTCGCGCCTTCGACGCGCTCGCGGCGTTGATTGACCGTCTTATACGACAACACGTGAGTTTAAATACCAACAATTATACCTACATACTACTAAATATAATGATAATACAATACAACTTATAGGATCACTATTACATGTTAAGAACCTTAAAATAGCTATACAACTTACTCAAGGGGTTCAAGTACAATCAAAACAGCAAACAAATCAGCCAAAAATTGTATGGGTGTAAAGATATATTCACTCGTGGCTCTAAATGTCTAGCAACTCCACCAACACTTGCAACTTCTATCTTAGGTTGAAACGATGGAAGGTCCGACCGAAACGACGCAAATTGTAATGGAACAACTGGAAGATGCTCTGAAGGCTGTGACGGACGAGAAGGTACCATTACACCAACGATTAGGGCCAGCCCTCGCGGCGTTGCTGCAGACATCTGAAGCTGGTGATCTAGGTTCGTGTGATCCTGCTTATGTTACATCTATGACACTGTATCCCTGAAGCATAGGAGTGTTTGCACACATTACGACATCTTTGAAGATGCCTATAGTCGAGTTAAGCTATATCAAACTTGAATAATTTGTAACTTAATAGACTCCAATGTTTAATGATGATGATGATGATAATCTTCTTCCAACTCCTCCTATCCTTTCTTTTGATTTAATTCGTGCGGGTTCCAAGACAACTTAGCTTTTCCCCGGGACTCGTCGAGGGTCAAACCTTGGCGTCATCGTTAGCCACCATTTTCGATCCTGGCTTACAGGAGTAACAGCGGTGGGAGTGTGTGGCGGGCCTAGACTCCAATGATTATGTCTCAGGTGGATAAAAATGTTGGACCGAAAGTACTGCCTTGCGATCGCGAGGTCTTGTGGTTGATTCCTAATTCAGACAAAGTACATGAATTGTATTGTCACAGTATACCACTGGATACGAGTAGCATAGGACCGATCGTTATGGTAAACCTTGGGAAAGGCCTATATCCAGCTGTAGACGTCTTTTAGCTGAAATGATTATGATGATCACCATGATTACATGCATTTATAATTAAGTAATACGTTTGACACGGTTCCAAGTCAAAGAGAATATAACCAAACGATATAAATGACGCAATTGCAGAGACCGCGGAGACGATGGCGTCGCTTGTCAACTCGCTAGTGGACGAGGAGCATCCGCTCACCGCGGAGGCAATCGAACACATCGACATCTTCAATGTCGTGGAAGATATAAAAGGTTGCTCTTTTCCCATTACCCCATTTATTTTAAGTAGCATCTTTTAGGAAGAACACTTTTTACCAGTATCGTTAGTGTCGCGGGCCAAATAATACGTTAACCAAAAATGGAAAGAAAAAATAAGAATAGTATATCGACAGTCAGCAGTCGATCAGTTAACTATCAAGGGGTAAAAGTACAGGCAGTTATCAGTCGACAGGACAGATTTTAACTTTCTACCATCATACCAAGATTATAAAGTAAACAGTTAGGATTGGCTTGCAGTCTGTCCAAATTTACCTGTCTTGATAATTTAAAAATTGCTAAGATAAATAAAATATATCACTGGAAATACATATCAACAGTGAATATTTTTCTAATTTCCTCTTGCATGATAACTACTAATAGTAATTTTAATTTTACCAAGATTGCGGCGTACAAATGCCTCCAGATGAACTGAAGTACATTGTAGAGTTGGCAAAAGATTGTCTAAAAGCGCAGCTCGTCGGAGCAGAAGAGGGTCAACAAATTAAAGAGACGGCGGAACGAGCTATGTCCATTGATTCGGTGAGTTAATTCTTAACTATGACACTGTATTTACTGTACCTATTCCCTTATGGCAAACGTTGATAAAAGGTGGAAAGAGATGGAGGACCGAGCACCAATCTCTTAGTTAGTACTTACCTATGTTGTGTGTACTGCTTGTCGGGCTGTGAATTATATTATCAATCCACAGAAAAAGGCCCCAGACCGCAAGTCGTTGATGAGCCGCAATCGAAGCACGGCGTCAAGCGTGCAAATTAGTCAGATAATTCATTACGACGATGAACAACAAGGTGAGATGAAACACCAGAGTGGTGATGAGCAGATGGGTGATGATGAAAATGTTATGATTGAGGTGGACCAATTGCCTGGGGATGATGGTGATAATTTTCCTGAGGAAGGAGCACCGCTAAGTGATTTTGATGATGATATTGATGATAGTCGTGAGTATGAAGCACCTGAAGATGATGGTGGTGATGTTCGTGGAGAAGATTTTGATGATGGAAATTAGTTAATTTATTGGTTTGTTTTTTACAACAGCTAAAGTTATATTCCACAAATAAACAAATGAGTGTCAGTCGAATTATATCGACTTTTCATAAAACTAGGTTATTACGTTATTATACACATTGAAATAGGTATTATACACATCGAATACTGTCGACAGAAATTGCTTGGTTTATACACCGCATTTAATTTTTTTTTAATTGTCTCAGCACACGTAGTACGTAGCTAGAGCTAGGAAATTGTCGCATGGAGTTTTTCTTCGATCTTTTAATGAGATTTTTTTTCTTCAATACAAATAGTTTTCACTATCTCAAGCCAAAAAGAAAGAAACATTTATTTTGCTTCATGCAGTTGGGCCGCGGCGCATAGAGTTATGATTTCGTTAATTACTTATTTTAATCAGGGTGTTGTAAACCTAGTTCATATTAGTTTGGGTGTTAATTTGATTTCCAAACTAGTCTTGGGAAACAATGTTCGCACGCTCTCTGATATGGTCAATCATACTCACAGTTATACTTAGTATAGATGCCATAGACGGACGATGTGCTAGGTAGGTACCCATAATGATTAATATTATAATAACACAAATAATCACTTTCGGACTATTCGGGAGTTTTGCAGCACCAAGGTGGGATATAGAAGCTTTGATAATAGGTACTTATTTATAATTTGTTTCAAGAGTGCCCACGTGCTGAACAAAGTGATAAATTATAGGTACTTAAGTATATTATTCAAGAAGCTTCTAGTTAACCATAATTGTATTGCAGTCCGTACTTTAATAAAATATGCTTAATTATAATGGATATTTCATTTATATGATTAGCTGGATTAGGAAGATATAATCCGGAAATCTATTGTAATAGAGTAGATTATAGATAAATCAATGTTATGCGGGCGGGCTGGGTGACGTCGAAGAACAGTGCGTTGGTAGTTGGGCATACGAATACGATGGCGACGATAGTATTTAGTGGTTTGTAATCCTCGCACTAATGAAAGTTATCTACTTACTACCTAGCTGATGTTTTCACCGCAGTGAACGCAATAAGTTTCTTATGGCTGTTTCAGAATCGTCAGATTATTTTTTTCACAAAATAAATATGACGTTTTGACAGTTTTTCTGAAGAATACCTGTGAAAACGCCATATTTATTTGGTGGATAAAAGTTAAAAAGTTATGACGATTCTGAAACATGACCTTGGACAAATTGGAAGAAAAACGAGTTTCTATAGGTATCCATTGGACTCTCAGAGGCTTCATATCTACTTTAAGAAGACATCTTTTGCAAACACTAAAGAAAGCAGCGGAAGAACGATTTAGATTTTTCCTGCATAAATCGGTTTGGGAAGTCCAATGAAACATTTTACACATTAATTTTTCGAGGAAAATAACCCGAGATAGGGCAGTCGCTTAAGCTATGGGTTCCTCCAATAGCGGCGCCGCCATATAACATTAGCCTCCATAAACAAAATGGCGCGGTTTCCTAGAGAGCAATATTGGACACCGTTGTTTACGTAGCCAATGTTCTAGTGCGGCCGTTATATGACGGCGCCGCTATTGGAGGAACCCATAGCTTTATGTATACAACCGCTTGGTCACTCAATAGACCGTCCGTGTAACTATCTACCAGAAATCAAGGTGTATCGTGAAATGATCCAAGTATTTAGATCATTGGGGGTCAGTCTCAAAAAGTAAAAACAATTTCAGTAAAAATTTACTTATATTAAACTTAACTAAATCTGATATTTTCGAGATGACTTAAGCGTTAGCGACGATCCAGTCGGTGAAGGAAGAGACGCGAGCGTTAACTCCCGGGTAGTAAGCATCGGCGCAACGGTAGCCCCACGAGGTGACGCCCACCACGATGTCGCCCTCGTGCGCGAGCGGGCCGCCCGAGTCGCCCTGGCACGCGTCCTTGCCGCCCACGTCCAGGATGCCGGCGCACAGCATCACGTCGGTGATGTCGGGCCAGTTTGAGAACCCGGGCTGGGTCTTCAGGTACGCATAGCGTTCGGCGCACAGTTCTTGGTTGATGATGTTTACGTCCACATGGCGGAGTTGCTCAGGGGCGGAGCCGCCACTCTTTAAAACAAAAGGTATTATTAGTAAGTTTAGTAATTATTTTGTGTCGGGTATAATTTGGATATTGGTAAAGAGTGCGCCTCCCGGTTCGGGGAATAGGCGCAATGGTATTGGTAAAACATGGCCCTAACTTTGATCTAACCGGACCACGAGTCTGCCAGCTAGAAACGAATGGAAATCCACTTGATCGCTAATACCATCTTTGTGAATTCTTCATTATAAATCGTAAATTCTTGGTGGTCAACATGTCGGCCATCTGTTAGCAGTCCTCTGGCAAACGAAATGCCCAGTACCAAAAATTTACGATTTATAATGTAGAGTTCACAAAGATCTGTTCCACCGAGCCGATTGAATACCGAAGGGATGTCTTGCGTGATCGATAACACTGACTGACTTTGGAATAGTTAGAAAAAAGGTGGTAAAATATATATAGGTACTTACCTACCGCCTTTATCGTTCAAAATCACAAATAGAAAAAATTACCGAGAGTGTTCCCCATCCAATAGCGTAGACTACGCTACCGTCAGCGACAACATAGTTGGTGCCAGGGATGCGAGCGGGCTGGATAACGTCGGAGAACACCGCGTTGGTGGCGAGGCGTATGATGGCGACGTCGTTGACGAGCGTGTTTTGGTTGTATTCCGGGTGCAGGATCAGCTGCTGCACGCTGTGCAGGTCGCCGCCGCTTGACGCGAACGACGTACCCAACCGCACGCGCCACTCGGAAGCAACGTCACCACTGAAAGAACAAAACTACATTACAAACTGCCAACAAATTGCGAAGCAGTTTGACAGATAATTAAATATGTTATGTGGATGTTGTATAAGTAAATAAATAATTTAAAAAAAAACATCAGCTCGATGTTACAGGGAAAATCTCATTTTTCAGTTTCAAATGCACTTACAAGTAGCAGTGAGCAGCAGAGAGAACAGACGTTGCGGTAACCAGGGAGCCGCCGCATGCCTGGAACCACCAGATGTTAAAGAACCCATACTGCATGTTGGACATGTACGGGTACTCGTCGATGGTGGTGGGTTCTCCACCCACAATGCGGGTGACGCTCTTGGGCACCGCTGTAGGCAAATTTAAATATTGTTGTTCATAGATGGCACACATCGAAGCTTAGGAGTTAACACAGCATATATTTATTTCGTAACTCTAAGATCTTAAAAAAAAGTATTTTATTCGCGCGGTTTATTTACGGCACCGCATCTTGTCAAATTGCGCGGATTTAAAACCGCAAGTGCGGATACATTCCGCAAGTGCGGTTTTTATTCGCAATGCGGGCTATGCCTTAATGGACTCCGAAATAAGAAGAACAAAGTTAGTAGACATTTAAAAAATCGTAGTATAAAAAAGCTCACCAATAGCGGAGCCCACTAATGCTAGTAGGATGACGGCACGCATCGTGGCTAGACAACTGCGGAACACTTGATGAATTAATTGATTCGAGTTCATTATATAAAGTGTCTTATCCTTATCTCCCAATTAGTAGCACCTAATCGCGTTAAATTCGAATATAGTGTGATAAAGCAATACCTATTTTGCCTACGTCGTAAGTAGTACGTAAATACCGACTTAATAGGAAACCCGACAGACTACATACTTTTAGTTGAGTCATAGTTTGGATCCACAGCAATTAAAACATTATACCTACCACAGAACAATATAGGTAATGTTATATTGTATTAACTAGTAGATAATAATTATGTATAGTATGTAAGTACCTACCTTCTTGAGGTTTGATAACTGACCTAAAAACCATTTCCTGTTAGGTATAACTAACTATCGTCAAGATAATATATAAGTCATAGATTAATTTTGGTTTCCGCTCGGGCGCTTCAACTAGCTAGATAGAGCATGCGCGCTAATAACTGGCAACTGATACCACCCCGAAGTCGGCGTACCTACCTACTTCAGTACATCTGACGGCAACTAATGCATGAAACTGACGTGCCGCGACGATAAAACATGGTCCCATGTTTTTGGAATGGTTTTTCTTAGTTGGGCGCAGTATCTAATTAAAGAGCGCGCGCGATACTTTTGTAAATCTATGGTAGGTATAAGTAGGTATAACTTACGTGCTCTGTGATTCCCTGACAATTCGGTAAGTTTGCGTCATTATTGGTAAGTAGGTCCAAATCATTGAAATTAAGCTGATAAGAAATCAATAGGTATCAAAGTCGATGACCTAAGTAGTAAAGATTATTTAGGATTTAATTCAATAGATAACAGCATAAAAATTGGTACCTAAGTAGGTACCAATTTTTATGCTGTTACCTAGTAGTAGTGTAAGGAAGTACATAAGTATGTACTTCCTTACACTAAGCTAATCCCGCCGGTCGTTGTTCTGCATTTTTCTTTATCATCTAAAAAACAGACCTACGTTACGAGTTACCTAAAGACTGATCACTGGTTCACAACTTTTTTCGAACAGCGAAGGAAGTTGCGAACACATCCAAATAGTAGGCAGATTAATATACCTAGGTGTTCATTCTCATTAAAATGTGGTCTGTATGGTCCCAATCATCTTGGCTGTAGAGCCAAGCTGTAGCCAATTGACTGCAGCTCTTACACGGGCTGGCTCGACCGGGTTAGTACCACCCTCTCACAGAAGATCGGCGTAAAGGAGCTATTAAAGCTGCGTTTCGTACGATGAGTGAGAGAGCCAGAAGCCCAACAAACCCCTTCCCCTCCCTCCGTCACACTCCCCTTCAGGTTGGCAAGTGCGAGCAATGCCTTTGGTATTGCAAGCATCTTAGGCTACGGTAACTGCTTAACATCAAACGGGCCGTATGCTTGTTTGCCACCTAGTCCTATAAAAAAAACTAAGCAATGCTTATACTATGGCTACCATACAATGTAATGTACTAACTGTAAATACTAACGATAGGCTTCGTCGTATTGAGCTTCTTCGAAAGATGCTTTCGAGGTTCTAATATATTTGATTTTCAGGCTGAGATTTCAAATCAATGGTTATCAAGACAAATAGCCGTTATGGTTGAGCGCACTTAGTTACATATTTATATTTACATAGCATATATTTATTCGGTAGTAGTTACATCCGTATGCGATAAATGTATTAAAGAGCATTGCGATAACACCCATGCCCACTCACGTAGATTAGTAAAAAAAATGTAAATAATAGAATATGAAGATTTAGATTTGTAATCCTAGCAATCCTACTACGTCAGTGATTTATCACTTTTAATATTTTCTCCTCGGTTTAAAAGGACGACCTGTAATTAATTTTAATAAATTACCCCACCATGCATGGAACCCAAGTCGTTTGGGGCGTCCATAAATTATGTGAGGTGATATTTCGACCCCCCCCCCCCCCCTCCCCCCTCCAAAAAAATATCTCACTTGAGACTTTCCAAAAGCCATATTCTGGTGGAGAAACATGTTTTACTTAATTTAACAGTTTTCTCGCAATTTTACATTTTCTTGCGGTATAAAAAATTACGTGAGATTTGCCGAGACCCCCCCCCCCACACCCCCACGTGAGATTTGGCTCGACCTCCTACCCCGCGAAATGCCTCACGTAATTTATGGACGCCCCCTTTCCACTTTTAATTATGTAAGTAGGTATAGAGGTATATTGCCTAAAATAATACACGTATATTGGTATATATTTTTTATTGGAATGTCCTTTATAGTACGTACAAAGTATCTAAGAAAAATGTATAACTAAATAATCGATAATTGAAGCTGCTACGAGAAAACAAATCCAAATTTCAAAAATAAGGAGTTTAACAGTAATTGCTTTGGTCACGTGCCTATCAGTAAATATTATAGTAACGTAAGTTTACTGTGATGAATGGATTTTACTTATAAAAGTTCTGAAGTCGATTTCTGAATTGATAATTCCAGAGTCTAGCAAACATAAGCGGTGACAGTGGCGATACAGTCGTAAACGATACTGCGGTAGGGAAAAAAAAAAATAAGCGCAGTAAACTACTACTTGTTCACTGGCTAGACTAGGCTGTGTCAAGTTAAAAACATTGTTATTTTTCTGTATGATATACTAAATTAAAAGGCAATATTTCGGTCTTCTCCTAACTTAGGTTGGAGTTTGCACCACATCAGTGTTATTTAAAAAAGTTTCGAGTTCTTAAATGCGTATCATTTTTAAACTCCTTCTCAATTCATTTTACATTTAAAAACAAAAATCTGCTACAAATTTTATATTAAATATTTTATCATAAGATGGCCATTCGTTAAACCCGAACACCACGAACCTTCGTATTATAATAGTGTTGCCACACTGCGAGAGTAGATGATCACTCGACTCACTCAAGTATCACTACATTCTCGTCTTCGGACTGTCTCCGCCACCTGTCAAGTAGTATGTGCCGCCACCGTGCCCATTTTCTGTACGCTATTTGAGTCTCGCTAACTTCGATCAAAATTGTATGTGAAAAAATTTAGATGTTAATAGTAAAACGAGACTTATCTTAAAATATACAATTCAGAAACCGCAGTTTTAGTTTTTTGTTAATTCATACAAAAATGTCTTGAAACTCTGACTTTCTTACTATTTTAATCTGGACTAGTCTTGATATGAAAAAAATTGAACATAATAACTTACACTTAGACATCAATGGTGGGAAAAATTAGATAAATTCATTATTTCATCCAACAGGTATTTTGTTTTCCTATCAACTAGAAAATGGTATCCATTTGCAATTGATTTTTTTCTATTATGTTGTATTTAATCCCATTAGGTATTCACAAATTCAGGGTCACAAATCCATAATTAACTTCACAAAAATTGTCTTGAGACAACGCAAATAATTCGCTTTTCCGATACCAAATCCTGAACAAGTCTAAAAATGTGTAAAAATAATTTACATTAACACATTATGTACAGATAAAGTAAAATAAAGGTATCAAAACACCTACCTATGTAAAACTATACACAGAACTCCATAACAAAATACACAAAAAAGACAAAGAATTCGTCAAATATGGGGATCTTCTTCTTCTTATAGTATGGTTAGTGGCCAACCTAGTGTCAGAGTTGTTCAAGCCGCCCGAAAGACTCTGACAAGGCATAACGACTGCCTGCCTAGATGACAACAACCGGGACCGACTCTTTACATGCCCTCCGAAGCACGGAGACGCTCAGTTCAAATGCCACTAAATGGTCACCCATCTCTACCTAACCTTGCCAAGCGTTGCTTAACCGCTTTAGTCGCTTTAATATGGGGATGAAGAGAAACAATTCCCCAGTGTATTTTAGTATGCAGCTTCAGACATGAGAATACTCACTTTGGGAATTAAATTATTTGGCTAAATAATACTACATGCGTACATACATTACTTTTGGTTTGTTGCAATCCTTAAGCAAATGCATTCTAATACCATAATTTGTATGTTGCAAAATACCCAAGTTTCCAAAAATGAGTCCTCTCATGTCCTTTTATTTTTATTATAAAATTAAATTACGTTATTTTTTCTAAGAGAATAAATATGTATTATGAAATAAAATGTAGGTACATGGTACAAAAGTTGCTAAATCTCACTCCTAAACAATTGCTACTAACTACTAACTGCCATTGAGACTTTAGAACTGTGCAAGATATAATAACGTCTTTTGAAAATTTTAATTTGTTATGTATCTATCAAAGAACTTTAGGGTCCTATCCATATTTTAGAAACTGAAATTATTTTAGAAACGCTGTTTCTCGTTTATTAATTGAATTTGTTTATTAAGTAGATAAGTGCTATCATTAATGTTTGTCTAAAGTCTCACAAGAGGTGAAAACTTAACCGCATAAAACGTAATTAAGTCTCTTAAAGTTACGATAAAATTAAACATTATGATAACTTAAACTAATAAAGCTTTCATTTTATGATGATAACACCTAACATGAGACTCATATTTACACAGAATTATATTCCAGACAATCAATTAATAACAATCGGTGTACAAAACTGGCTGCAACCAAAACTAAGATTTTTACTGCATTACTGTAGGTAGGCCAACTCTCCGTGTCAAGTGTTGACAAATTCATTCAACGGATTATATTCATTTTCTAATAATTTAAAAATGAGTACTATCAGTGCTAACGCATCTTTTCTCTTATTGTATTAATATTTGGCAGGTTTCAAGTCTGTTAATAATTAAGATTACGTTCTAAGTATCTACTAAGTATAACATGTCACAGTTCAAATTAGTATTAGTCAAATTTGCAGTAGACTTTCTAATTCTTTTAGTGTATTGCAAACATAAAATCAGTATTGATGAAGTGACACAATCCACTGCGCATTTGCTTATTTCTATAATAGTTGGTGTTCACCTTACAACTTCAGTTCCCCTTATAAGTAGAGTTTGCAAGTAATATGTTTCATAAGAAACAAGATACAACGTGTCATTGTAAAATAAATAAAACTTCACGTAATTTGTCATTATTACATGCGATACAATAAATAATAATAAGTATAATATAGTACCCATAACATATAACGAACACTATGCAAATTTTTACATCCTTTTATATCATAAAACTGAGGCTTATTAGGTACAACAAGTATATCTAAATATATCAATTTAATTGAGATTTGATTAACTTCAACTATCAATAGCATAATATAATGGGCAACAACAAAATAATCTAGTTTACTTACACTAACACCAACATATTACGTAAAAATTACGCCAAAACAAACGCTTCACAAGAAGCACAGAAAAAGGCACGAAATTCATAAGACATAGCGCATAATATATCTCATTTATATACTACTGGGTGTTTTATTTCATAAGAATTGTTAAATAATTGAACTATCTTTAAACATTCAGGGCGGTACAATCCTTGTGCCAACCGTATTATCATATAATTTTACCTGCTCAAGATTACTCGGGTTTACCCAAGACTCTGTGTTTAGTAAACATGTTTTGCCAATGATACTATCTATTGATTTTAATAGGTAGGCAGTGATTATAAAAGCAATCGGTAACAAATAGGTATTTAGATAATGAACCAGACGTCGTGTAACAAGTAATTGCGTTCATGATTTTCCCCAAAGATATCACCAAATTTGATTTTAAAAAACTCGAGATCGATAATAATCTCGTTTTAGTATCAAATGGGCATGACTAAAGAAATCAAACGTCATCTTACATGAAAAACTTACAATCGTTTTTCATTTTAAAAACGAAATATAATTTGTTTTTAAGTTGTTTTTGTATTGTAAATTCGATACGAAACCCTAAAGTACGATTAACATTGAACGGAAGCGCAGACGAGCGCGTGCGCCGACACGCTCCCAAGCTCACATTTCCATGGCATCTTGGAATATTACCGCGTGGTAAATACGCTTCGCTCGATGTGAATCGTACTTGACAAGTAGGTAGGTGTACGGTAAAGTATTGGTATATGTGTATAAATGTGTTCGCCCGTCGTGTACGTACATGCCGCTCACTGCTTGTCGACGGTGCGCTTGAGCCACTGCGTGAAGTGTCGCAGCTGCCACACGGCGCGCGCCGACTCTTCGCGCAGCCGCGCGTTATGCCGCCGCAGCCGACGCACCTGCCGACCGAAACCACTATTAGGCCCGCCACATACATACAGAATTCCCGTACGGAATTCCCTTTCGAAATATCGAATCGGGGATTCCGAACGCAGTAAATCCATCCAAATGTATGGACGTATCGCGTTCGGAAACCCCGATTCCATATTTAGCAAGGGAATTCCGTACAGAGCGGTTTTTGTTCCAGTTTGCAGTTTTGCATTGCAAATAAACTACTGCGACACGCAAAAGAGTCTATCGACTAGTCAGTTCGTTCCCGAGAAACCGACACAGGGAATGGAAATGAGATACTAGTGTGATGTGTTGCTTTTGCTTTGAATACCACGTACTATTAATAATAATAATAGCCATTTTAACGTCCCACTCCTGGGCACTGGCCTCCCCTCATAATCCACCACGCTGGCCCATTGCGGGTTGGTGGATTTCACATGTCTTTCGAATATTTGTTTCCTCACGCTGATTTACTTCACCGTAAGCAAGTGATATTCATATTAAAGTTATGATTCGCACATAGATTTAGCAAAAATTCACGTACCATGTAGTATTACTAAATTTAAATACCATGTAGTACTAGTAACATAATAATTTAACGGATAGCTAGGAACAAAATCCCGGATTTTATTCGACCCGTGTAAATCCCGCATAATGCATGTGTGCTCAAGTGTAGCAGTGTGTCAGTGTGTGTGTGTGTGTGTGGCAGCAGTGCAGCACCGACCTCCTCCTCGAGCTGGTGTCGCTGGCGCAGCGAGGCGGCGGCCTCAGCCTCCAGGGTCACCACGCGCGCCGCCAGCCCGCAGCCGCACGCCGCGCCGCCCGTGCTGCCCGCGCCAGCCGCGCCGCCCGCCGGGCTCACTGCCACCGGCGGCGCCGTGGGACCGCTCGGTACTTCTGCCACCTGTACAATTTTTTTATGTTTTTTTTGTATGGGTTAAGGCCCACTACAACAGGGGTTGGACTTCCGGCTCTCTCACTCATCGTACGAAACGCAGCTGTAATATGTAGTTATTATACGCCGATCTTCTGTGAGAGGGTGTTACTAACCCGGTGGAGCCAGCCCATATATGAGCTGCAGTCAATTGGCTGCAACTTGGCTCTACCACCAATATAAACAAAATAATTATTTTAATTTGTCTATAACTCTGGGGTATCCCGGCGTGATGATATACCGGCCAAAACATCATGACTTTATGATGCTTAAAACAAACGTATTCAGAGATTCATTGTGTAGGTAAAGCGATCGTCATATCTTCCGAGTTATTTCGCACTGTACATAATATTTGTATAAAGTAATGTGCCGAGGATTTTATAAAGGGCATCATAAGTGACTTACAACCGTTAAGTCAGTCCAAGAATCGTTCGTAGGTTCGAGTGCTAACGTTTCCAGTGACGGGTCGGTGTTGTCCATCGATGGGTAGTGGTGTTCTTCACATATCTGAAATTAATTACATTTCACTGAACACTGTCAATTTCGATTGTAAAGCGGCGAATAATTCTAGGATTGAACGAGATTAGATGTGTTATCCGACTTAGTATGAGTGGTATCGATTGCTCATACATGAACAGCTATACGAGTCGTCGCTATGGCGTAACATTATAAAAAAAATTACGACCGCTTGGCGCAGTGGTTTGAGCGTTTGCCGCTCGGCTCACTGCATCGGATGGTTGCGGATTCGATTCCCGCCATAGTGAAATTTCGGAAACGGCATTTTCTAAATTTGCCCTGGTCTGGGTGTCACTGTGATCGTCCCCAGTCCATTGTATGGTAGCCATAGTACAAGCGTTGCTAAGTTTGGGATCGTTTGTTTTTACGTGAATCGGACTACAGTTGGTGTGTAAAGCCTGGCGATATGTATGTTATGATCGGTACCTGCAGCATGGCTCGTGTAGCGGTGTGCACGAGCGCGGCCCAGTCCAGCGCCGTGGCGTCGGGCAGCGGCAGCGGCGGCGTGGGCGCGGGCGGGGCGGGCGGCGCGGGCGGCGCGGCAAGGGACGGCGGCGCGGTGAAGGCGGGCGGCGCGGCGCCCGGGCTGCCCGCGCCGCCCGCCCCGCCCGCGCCGCCAACCGGTCCGCCGCCGCCCAGCTCCGCGTCCATCAGTCGCATCAACTCCTCCTAAACATTACACAATAAAACAAATGAATAGCGTAAAAGAATATGAAACCAGCTTCGGAGCACGCGCGTTTTCATGTAATGTTATCAAATACGACTGCGTGATTTTATGCTCTGCAGCGAGGGTTCGATTCCCGTTTGAAGCTAAGACGGTATTTTCGAAACCAGGTTAACTTTCAATATATCATAATAATTATAATTATTATCAATAAATATGCTATGATGCCGACGCCGCATCGCGGAATTTTTATATTATAATCGAACATGTTTTTAGGTTAATCGAACTCGTATAGTGAACTCGAATCGTGAGGCCGATTCATACCAAACAATAACCTTAGAGAAGTAAGAGAGTGAAGGAACAAAATGTGGGGTAACAGTACTAACGGTGAGCGAGCTGGTGTTGGCGGAGGCGCGTTTGTGCCGCGAGTGGCGCGGCGAGGCGGCGCCGTCGTGCGAGCGTCGCCGCAGCGCGCCCTCCGCGCCCGCGCCGCCCGCCCCCGCCCCGCCCGCCCCCGCGCCCGCCGGCGACCGCCGCCCGCTGCGGCACGACCCGCCTGCACGCAACACAACATACACTACCGTTAACTAAATGTACACTCGCGACGACGAGTGATCGCACTTCTGAATCACCATTCTATTCTTCGACTCGATCAATGTGAGAGTGAAGGTACACATAAATGCATGGAATCTGTAAGCGAGGGGAAATTATGGAGAAAATAAAATGTCATATTATTGACATTAGGATTTTTTAATACTGGAAACTGTGAATCGATGCCATCATCGGTTGCCGAGTGTACGAGAAGCTGCTTGGTAAATATTGTTATATCTTCGAACGAGGCACTTCGTATACTGATCGCACTTCACTCGCAGGTAAGTTCGTTTGATCACTTAATTAGACTAGTAATACTAGAATCAAACAGATTTTGGTCGCAGTATCAAAACTGTTAAAAGTTGGTGTGTAAGGGCCGCCACATACATACAGGATTCCGTTTCGGAATATCGAATCGGAATTCCGTAAGCTTATCACACACATACGTTTATTTCCGTTCAGAATAATTCCGGACGCACAGGCTACCATTCGGAATTCCAAAACGGAAAAAATTCGAACGGAGAAATTCCGTACGTATGTGATACGTCCATACATTTGAATGGATTTAGGCCCGCCACATGTATACACGGAATTCCGTTTCGATATATCGAATCGGGGATTCCGAACACAGTTAATCCATCCCTTTTGGATGGATTTATCCCCCAAATTTTGATTTTGAATTAGGATGGTTATTTTTTTTCGGAATCCCCGATTCGATATTTCGAAACGGAATTCCGTATGTATGTGGCGGCCCTTAATGGAAACGTGTGTGGTGGTGAGTGTAGAGCAGGTGTAGGTGCAGGTGCAGGTGCGTGTACCGGTGCCGTATCCGGAGCTGTCGGAGCGCGGCGGCGAGTGTCCGCGCTCGTAGGCGCGGCGCGGCCGGCCCGGCTGCTGCTGCTGCGCGTCCGCGCGCGCGCCCGCCGCCGCCGCCGCCCACTCCTCCAGACCGCTCGAGCACTGGCACTTCGCGCTACTCGCGAACGTCACTGTCACCTGACAACAAACAGCATACAATTTGCTTCTTAACAAAAATAAAGTGTTATACTAATGTCGAATTAGTAGTATATTTTTGTTCAATTTATAACTACCAATTATTTTTTGATTATTAAAAAATAATTGGCATTACTTTTTTTCGTGGATACTGAATTAGCAAAGATATATTCACGATTATCCAAAATTATCCATATCCATATTTGTCAAAATTACTAATTTCATCTTGGTAGATGAAATTAATAATTTTAGGCACTAACTGCATACTGTTTTCAAATTCAAATCAATTTTCAATTCAAACGTCAGTAATTTTCCCAAATTTGGAGTTATTTTGAAAATTATTTCACTGTTAGTAATCGTAAGGCAACTTATATATTTTTTTTTAAATATGGCAACTCTCTTCGGCCTTCTCCATTATGAACACAGCCAAGAAGAATTCGTCAGTCCAGGTAGACGGACATACGAGGGTCTCGAGATGCATTCGAAACGTCAAGTGTAGTATAAATGATGTTGTGTGGTGGATCTCACCGTGACCGGGTCGGAGGTCTTGAGCAGGTCGACGAGCTGGTCGTGGTTGAGCGCGACGACGGCGGCGCGGCACACCTCGAGCAGGCGCGCGCCGCGCCGCACGCCCGCGCGCGCCGCGCAGCCGCCGCCCTCCACCGCCGTCACCAGCCCGTCCGGCTGCACGTGGAACCCTGACACACACGTCAACACACGATCACGAAGCTGACAACACCTCAATACACTTTTACATTTTTATAAATCTACCCCCTTATTCATAGAGATTTTGGCCAGTTTGCAATGGTTATGAAAGGCGTTTTTAGGAACAAATGTGATTTGTAACTCCACTGCAGGTCGATTATAACTTTCTATGAATAAGGGGGCTATAGTTTGTGGCAGCGAGAAAAGATTTACTTATCTTGATCATGGCTGTTGTCAGCCTCTTAACTACTAGGTTTGTTTTAACCCCCTCTATAATGTTATATGATTAGGATTTCAGAAAAAATCTAATCCGGTAGGAATTTATAAATAAGTAGGTACATACACCGTAATATCGCACGCACATAATAAATAATAGCAGTTACGATTCCTTCGAATAGTTTGAGTAGGTAAGGTGGGGTAGTGTAGTGAGTAGGGTGGGGTAGTGTAGTGAGTAGGATGGGGTAGCATAGTACCTAAGTAAGATGGGGTAGTGTAGTGAGTAGGGTGTGGGGTATGGTACCGAGTTGCGAGGCGGCGCCGCGCTCGAGCGTGAGCTCGTGCAGCGCGTGCGCGTGCGGCGGCGCGACGCTGGCCAGGCGCCGGCGCAGCGCGTCGCCGCCGCGCTCGCGCACGCGCACGCTCTCGCCGCGGTGGTAGAACACGCGCGTCCACCCGCCGCTCACCACCCAGCCTGCACGCGGCACAACACAACACCACACTGTTATCATACTCATTACATACACTTTGTCACATCCAACTCCATACAATAACCACAATAAAAAATCTATTGTTCATTGCGACGTCCAAGGAATCAAATAGGATTATGTGAAAAAGAGTGGCACATTAGAAAACAATTTGGGTGTTTATATTTAAAAATAGAGAACTACTAGAATGGCTGTGTCCACAAGCCACGAGCTGCCACGCCTGAGCCATCAGTTATGACCTCATGTCTATGCATTCAGACGTCAAACCTGACTGCTCGAACGCGCCGGTCGCATGTTGTAGATGTACTTAATAACAACAAAACATTGCAGATTTCACCTCGTACTTGTGTGGTAGCTTACCCAATAATGAGTTGGTGGGTAGAGCCAGCACAATCTGCCGCGTTGTTTCCTCGACGAACACGATGGTGTCCGCAGACACGCCCATGATGCAGTCCAGCAACGATCCACCCGCACCTTCGTCTTGCACTTGAACCTATTGGAAAACCATATACATTGGAGGAACACAGATACCGTTAGTATAAAAAATCATACGTCATGACAAAGGTCACTACGTAAGGTTACTAGGTAAGGTCAGGTTAGGCACTTACATGAAAACATAACGCTCCGCCGACCAGCACGTCATTCGTACAGCTGTCGACTCGAGTTATCACCGTGTTGTTGGCCGAATTGTTGCCGCTTTTCATCAACAACGATGAAAATATTGCTGCAACATTTAATGATAAAATCAAAGGTACAGAATAAGTAACAGTTTTTGGTAAATCAGTCATACAGCCAATTTATAGAGTACTTACAAAACTTCTGCCCAGTCTCAACGGTGGTAGGGGTCACATAGTTCTTAGCTAAATCTTTCAGGTACTCTTGACGCGTCCGCGTCGCCATTGTACTAAACTTTGGTGATTGAATTGCAGCGTTCTCGCCGTTTATTACCTGAAACCATTATAGGTGCTTAATATACTTATTCCACAGCATTTGAAGGTGGTAGAGCCAAGCTGTAGCCAATTGACTGCAGCTCATAAACGGGCTGGCTCGACCGGGGTAGTACCACCCTCTCACAGAAGATCGGCGTAAAGCAGCTATTACAGCTGCGTTTCGTACGATGAGTGAGAGAGCCGTAAGCCCACCCCCCCCTCCCCCTCCCTCCATCCCACTCCCCTTCAGGTCGGCAATGTGCGAGCAATACCTTTGGTATTGTAAGCATCTATAGGCTACGGTAACTGCTTAACATCAGGCGGGCCGTACGCTTTTTTGCCACCGCAGTCCCATAAAAAAAAAAATAAAAAAAAAAATTACAATGATAAATTACTGACAAGAAATGCATACTTACTTTACTTAAAAGTAAATCAGTAAACACTTCGCCCTTGGGATAAATCGCACCGTCTTTAATAGGAGGTCCAAATAAAGGCACTTCTTTAGCACGACTCACAGCTATACTGTAATGCGTGTTCTCTGTACATGGGTCAATAGCTCTAACTACAACAAAAACGTGTTGGAACTGCGAACGAATGTTCCGCGGCGTGAATGGCGCCGCGCCCGGTTCCTGGAAGACTATAGTTACTATGTCGTTGCCGATGTGGCGCTTCCTCAATAGCTGCTGCCTGTTGTTCGGCGTATACGGAAGCATAGTGGACACGTGAAACATTATATCGCAGCCTTGGTACGTCGTGAACACAGAGTACAATCCCGTTGAGTCCGTCCTATTGTCTAGACCGGCCTTGTATTTATCGAAGTCCTTCAGCCTCACAGTCTGACCCAACATTTGAAGAAATTCCACAAAAGCTGGTCCAGCTTCCTGGTTGTTATACATCTCTTCTTCAGTGGACTGCCCGCTCTTGCAATACATCACTCCGACTTTATAATGCCTGGTAACACACTGTTCGTCTAATCGTAACAGCTGCTCTTCCGCACCGCCATTCGTCACACCAAACCTGAAAAAAAGTAATGCGAAAATACTAGAATGTATTAAAATATCTAGAAATTATTTCTTTCTAACAAGCTACGCAACATATGACTTCAAAGATAACTTCCTGGGGAACTTCCTGGTGGAGCTGGGATGGTTGGAGTAACCAGCCCACGACCTTCGTGGACAGCGCCCATAGAAAAAGAAGACTTCAAAGATTAATTGGCTAAGGGAAGTCCTTTATTAAAAGGTGATCTTTCTAAATTAATCCCAATACCTTAAGCAATTGAGTTGCAACTCGGACGCGACGTATTCCAATACATCTTTAGTATTGTAAGTGGCAGTATTGTTGCTAGGTTTGGCGATAGGCAGTGCGTCTTCCAGCACCGAGCCGCGCAGAGTGAGCAGCTCCGAGGTGCGGATGATGAGCCGGTACTGCCAGGCCAGCTGCGACGCAGGCGCCGCCGCGTCGCCGCCCGACCCGCCCCGCGGCAACTCCACGCGCTCCTTCTTTATAGACACCGCTACTGGACCCAGATTCTCGTCCATACCGAACCAATTTTGATGTGCTGATTAAAACAATACAAATTAATTATTACCCGCGGCTACGCCCGCATGCTTCTTCGAGATATAACCTATGTCCCTCGGGAAAGGTATAGCTTTCTATCGGTGAAAGAATTTTCAGAATCAAATCAGTACTTACATAGATTACCTCCTACAAACATACATATGTATATGTATATATAATACATATGTACTTACAAACAATCAATATTACCTCTTTATAATATTAACATAGATAATGTGGCCATAGCTAGACCATAATAAGGAAGCATGTTTATTTATTAAAAACACAACCAATTTATTGCCAAGGATTAACAGTGATATCTAATCAGATTAGTGTTTACGTAAATTGATGAATAGTTATATAAGTATGACGACTTACGTTGATTATAGAAATAGTTCCTGTAATACAAAGCACCATGGTGTTGGCTTTCTATTGGTAGTGGGGTAAGAGATCTCGCGAATGGGCAACCGTGTCGCCAGTGTGTGTGGCCCGGAGGGAACTCTAGCATGGAGATGCCGTACGAAGCGCGTGGACGATGCCAGCCCCCCGACTGGCCGGGAATAGCGCCACGGGCGGTCCTCCAACATAGTGAAACGCAACGTTCCTCCTCACCTGAAAATAATAATAAATCTTCAGAACATTACGAGTTTTATCATACTAAGAACAGTTTCAAAAGTCAAGCCAAAACACCTGTCATCACGAATTAATAAAAATGGATGGATGGATTACCTAAAGACAACAATACTCATTGTTACATTTTTCAATCAAACATTAATCAATACCATGGACCTAATAATGTTTTTAGGGGAAGGTACATCTCAAGAAAAACCCTTACAGGATCTCTTGGTTGTTGGCCTGTCCGTCTGTCAAGACATGCACAGCCCTAACCACTAGTATTAGAAACATGAAATTGTATTTTACTCTCTGATCAGTACAATCAAATGAAACAGGAAAATAAAATGTTACTCCATAAACAAACATTACTCAGTCAATTCATTGAAAAATACTTTCTCTGTGGTATTTTGCAGTACCTATGTGATTCATTTTCCCATATACTAACCAGAAATTGCGTCAATAATGAAACTGCATTAATTCACCATTTAAAGTGATTTATAAGTACATGTATAATTTTTACTATATGCAAATGTGTACAGTTAATGACAGTAATAATTTATAGCTATTATAGTTTCTAAGTAAACAGATCTACATAGTTTGTCTATAAGTTAAAGTAATAACCATTTATTAACATTACATTTTTCTGTCGGATACACCACAGAACTGTTCCAAGTAATATAATATTATATTTCTACAGTCCAAAAGTAATTATCTTGACGATAAATGAAACATGTTTTAATTATTATAATATAATAGGTATTTTTTGTTATAATATTGTACAGGTATCCCTATTGTCAAGTGTACAATGTTAACGCATGACTAACTAGCTAGCAGCAATGACTGCATTAATGAATATGTGATACTCAATGGAAGCATAAAATGCTAACTATGTTACGGTCAATTACCCAGCATGTAGTTATTATTTACAAATGTTATCATTTGTCTGAATTAGAAATTAGTTCAAATTCAGGTATTTTAAATTTCTATTAAAAAATTTAAAATAAATAACCAAGTTTCAAACTTTCTCCAATGTAAATCTACACAAGAAATTATCAAATAAAATTTACCCATAATTTGGTATTCTATTTAGCATGCCTGCACACAAAGTACCTACCATTTATGCAATAAACTGTTTTAAAAATATACCTTCCCATATAGATATACATACTATACATATTTATTATTATTATTATTTATTTGACGGGCCCGTTAGCGTGGTTGACGCGGAGGCGCCTTTCACGCTGCAGGTCGTAGGTTCGATTCCTACCCGGGACATACATTTGTGTGCATGAACATGTCTGTATGTCCCGAGTCTGGGTGTATATGTATATTAAGTATGTATTTACAAATAAAAAAGTTGTTTATGTAGTAATATCAGTTATCTGGTTTCCATAGTACAAGCTCTGCTTAGTTTGGGATCAGGTAACCGTGTGTACAAAAAAATGTCCCAGGATATTATTATTATGCTGACTGTACATGTAGAAACACTATTCCACATTTTTGTGTCAACATCAGCTATTAGTCATAAATAATGTATTGCTCTGAGAACAATGTCAAGTGTGAGAGCAGAATTAGTGTGTCACCTGATTCACAGATGATACAATGGGAAATTAATAGTAATGTGTAAAAGGAAAAAAAAGTTGTAAAACCATTACATTACATACTCTTCAGTAATTGCAGACCACATAATATATGTCACATCAAGGCAAAGGTAATTAAGTGACAAAAATATTGTATGAATATAATATGACTTATTCATGAATGAGTGATCTATAATTGTGTATCAAGTCAACATATCAGTATATTTAAATTAATAGCACATGGAAAATGATGTTCCTATTTACTTCTGTCTGCACCATTTTTAAATAGAATCTTACACTCTTGCAACATTAATAATGTTTATGTATAAATACAGATTACTCTAGATTTATAAAAATATTTACCTCCCAGTTCATTTCTGAAGAATGGACAACTCTCCAACAATTCATTTGATCTTCCATCACCAGTGTCTGGCACTGCATCGTCGCCCGGAGGCAGTCCTCGTGTGGCAAGCAGTGAGGCCGCCGAGGCACCTGTGGTTGTGTTGCGACGTCGACTCAACAACACCCCACGAATCTCTGCTGCATAACTCAAATTAGCCAAAAGTGACTGACAATCATAATGGGCAAACTGCTTCCTCTTATTGCCATCTGACACCGCCGAAAGGTTACCATCTTCTAATGGTTGGCGAGATAGAGCAGGTGTGGCTCCACCCCAGAATTTATTCAGCTTGAGCCTTGGTTTGGGACTAGCACTCGAGCGCGGAGGTGGTCCATCCGCATGGTCGGTGTTAAGGCCTTCGGTGATCCGGTCGACCGCACGGCCGAGTCCCGGAGGCTTGTCTGGTGTCGATACGACACTGTAGTTATGCACCATCGTGGGCAAGCGCTCGTTGCCTCCGCCTATCACGTCGATAGAACCGTGACTTCCATACTCACGTCGCAAGCCATTCCCTGATGGATGCTCAGCGTATATCAAGTCAAGACTTGAATTGCTACGATAAATAACATCTCTCGCTTCCTTTCTTCTATTATCTGGAGCGTACATGGCATTATTTTGTCCAATCTACTTACTTCATATCTGTCATTCAGACAATAAGATGGACTGATCGGTATATAGATAACTAGTTTTGAATCTTTATTTAGTCATCGATGTAACAATATAACTTAGGAGCTAGCAAAATATGCAACTTGAATAAAAATGCAGAATCTGATCACAAACTTTCTTATTTTGCACATAATCACTAGCCAATTTATGCACCCAAACGTTGTTTACTCACAACTATCACAACAAACGTTTTATTTCACAATTTCACCATTTAACAAGTAAAAACGAAAAATAATTTTGCAAAACTCGCTGTGTCAATCAACCAGCCAGACAGTGTTGGTAGTGGTGTGCAGAATCGATTATCATGATGATCGTATGCAATTGATAATCATTTAGATAATCGATTACAATTATTGATTATTGAAAGAAAACAATTTGCTATAGTAATTGGTAAACTTTGGGGCAGGCCTATGTCCAACAGTGGACGTCTTTTGGCTGAAATGCTGATGATGATGATGAACCCTAATTACAAATAAATAAATCCCCGTTACTAGTAAAATGTCTAGTGATGGGTGGGTAGTAAAGCTCTATTATAGAGAAAATCCCGAATTAATGTTTTGTTTTTATCATTTTGTTACGGCAGTGTGACCGCATTCAGTATTTTAATACTTTTCAGAATCATTTATAGATTTTTTAGATCAGTATTAGATATATTGCCGGAAGTCAGAATTTTTGGGTTTATTTTAGGTATAAGAAATTATGATAACACTGTAGCGATCGTCCTCGCAAACGTCGCGACCATTGATGTTCCAAGAATTTCCCCGATTTAGTCATGACCAAACTGACCAAAGTCCAACAGTGGACATCTTTTGGGTAAAATGATGATGAGTCATACTAACCTCAGCTGCGTGAGCTGCGTCTCGATATCACCACGCAGAACATACTTTTTTTGGATCGTACAAGAATTTGCTGCGACAATAATTTATTTATTATTTTGGCATCACTACCCAAGACCATACAACTACAACAAAAAACGTCGGGTAGGATTGGGATTTTAACAATTTATTTCGACCTTATAAACGAACACAACAATTAATAATCGATTACTACCTATTATGGATAACCTGTGATCGTATTTTCGATTAATCGATTAGATAAATAATCGAATTGGCACACCACTGCTCTTTGGTGCTGCCAGCCCTCAGAGGGCTCGTATACGAAGTCTTAAAAAATTAAAAGTGTAATTTTTGATCTGTATGCCAATAGCAGGATTGCAAAAGTTCCCGATTTATCGGTAGTTCTACTGATTTTGGTAATTGTCTCCCGATATCCCGATTTAGCAATCCTATCTCCCGACTTTTTGCCTTTTCAACGAATGTAAAATAATATTCATATACCACCACATCTATCCATCCAATACACACCACGTCCAATACGGCCATTCATTTTCGCGGTATGTTATAGCAAATTGCACTGAAACATCTACCTACACGTTGGGCCGCGTGGTGACGACAAAGCAAAAAAACTATTTCATAATATTATCATCACCCCAGAAGAACACAGAGGACTAAAAGAAATATTTTTGGTAGTGATATTTTGAAAATGTATCTATAAATAAAGAAATAAATAATAAATTAATTTATTTGCTTGATTTAAAAACTACCAATCACTACCCAACGATAATATTATTTTGGCATGGCAACTCAAAATGAGAGGGACACGGTCCCAACTTGGGCCTCTCGCTCGGCTCGTTTTTCAGTCTAAGAATTGTCAACGTATAATAGACCTTAAGGCAGCAGAATAAAGTTGAATTTCTTCTTAACCAAAAACTCAAGTGATAAATCCTTCATTATACATCCGTGAGCGAGACAATAATTTGACAGGTGAATTAGCGATATATTCGCACGACAATTACTTTATTGCATGCGCGAAAGAGAAAACTAGTTGATTTATTGAAAGTAATTTTTTTTTAATTAATCAAGGGATTTTTTTGTACTAAGGTGGGTTAAACTGTTAAAATAGAGTTTATTTAAAATCTCCCGATATCTCCCGATTTTTAGCTGGTAAATCTACCGATTTTTAATGCTACACTTTTGCAACCCTGGCCAACAAACGAACTGAAAGGCTTTTTAGCGGGAAGTGGAAAAGTCATGTTGTCATTTTTGTTTTAATTTCCAAAACTTGTGTTTTCGTGTATTATAGTGTGTAATATTGGTGGAATATTAACCATTATATGGTCATAAATGTGCGTGAGTGTGGGCAATTGGAACAAAAGTGATGAAACATGATTTTCGGCTTCTCACAAGAAGTCTAGTAATTTGTCAGTAAAGTATCCGCCACTTTACTGATAGGGTTTGGGGGGGTAGAAATAAGGTAGTTATAAGGTAGATTTAAGGTAGTTATAAGGTAGAATTAAGAAAAAAATGTAATAAAAGTATACTGATGTTAGGCTCCAAAGGGCTAGTTCCCAGGGGCCGTAAAACTAATCTTATAAAAAAAAAAAAAAAAAACGAACTGAAAATGTAAATAAACTATTTTTTTATTTATAATTTGTATTTTGTAGTGTAAATAAAATGTGTTTTTAACATGAACATGTTTTTTTAGGTTTCTTTCAGCATGATTGTATTGAAGTTAATATTTCAGAAGCTATACATTTAACTAGAAAGTGAGATATAAGTGGAACCAAAAAAATGGGTACGTAAATAGCGACTCCTTATTTTTCTAGTGTTCTTCAGCGACAAAACTGTACTATATTTTATATTTGTACCTATATTCTCTTACCTGTTTCTTTACCTATATATTTTACAGATATTCACAACCCAGACTCTCAGGTGGCAAGGACCCCAGCGCATGTTTATTTACTGCAAGTGGATTCCAACTTCACTCCGGAATCGCCAGCCTTTCCTCTTCAGCTAATCAATAACGTACCTACTTTGTTACAACTATTTACAATATTATATTACCTACTTACATAATCTACGATATAGTACAACTGATTTTCTACCTACTTTTCAAATTAATGTATACAACTTTATATATTCCAATTATTTTCTTAGACTTTGGAGTATGGGCATGTTGGACATGAACAGTATCTGTTACCAATATTATCTGCCAAGCAAACTAATAGTCAGGAGCAAGTACAAAGTCAAGACCAACTTCAACTTCTAATAGGTAAGTTCGGTAATAAAGATGCCAATGAACCCTACAGAAATTAGAAACTGAGCCCTTTATTATTTTGGTTTCAAAATATCAAATTACTTTTCCTATCATCCATTCCATCCATCCATTGCTGATCCATTGCTGATGTAAACTATGATTCTGATTTCTGTATGTATTACAGGGGGGCCAATAGCGACGGTATGCAACATTGCCAATACAATTTATTTTTCTGATTTTCTGAGGAATCAGCAGTTTCGCAAAATTCACAGAAATTTTGCCGATCGGTCGGAAAAATGAATTGCTTTTGCAGAATTGCTGCAATGTTGCATAGTATCGCTATTAGCCCCGCAGGTCTTAAACAAAAGAATGCTAAACTTGTCTGTATTGTTGTAGGTAAAAGTAATCAAGATGTACATAAGGAGTATATCCACATGTCTAATGTACACCCCCAGACATCTATTATGCCAGAACATGTTATTGGACTGGAGCCATCAATGGATAGATCTAGATCAGATTTATTGAAACCACCCTTAAAAGATACCAATAAATATGGAAATTGTATTGTAAAAACTGAGAAACTACAAACTGTGGATAATTATGGTAAGAAGAATGTTTTTATTATTAAACCAACTTTGCCAGTGACTTTCACTGTGTGGAATTTAAAAAAAAAAAGTTTGTGCTGGAGTCTTATCTATCTATCTTAGGCTAACATCAGCTATTTGCTAGTCAAAATCCTGTCAATGTCCTGTCAATTCAAGTTCAAAATTAGACCAGCCGTTTTGGCGATTAGCCGAAACAAACTGACAGACAGATTGACAAAAAAAGAAAAAAAAGTATTGTATATTTTTTTCCCAGTTCACATTTCCGATCGCAAAGTCCCGCCTCGCGCAGTTGCGGTATTGCCGCCTGCGTTGCAGATGCGTGCTCCCAACGTCATCTACCCGCGACGGAAACTGCCTGCCAATGCCCGTTTCGGCCCTGTGGAAGGTAAATACAATTTACACATACTGCACCAACCCCAGATGATGAGAAAAGCTAAGGCAGATGATGATCTGTTATTATCTGATTACCCATGAGATACATTACATAATATTGAGTCTAAAGTTAGCTCTTCTCAGTGTTGCTAAAGCGAGCATTATATTATCCAATTTGTAGAGCGCTAGATGAGCTAGTCACTAGCTAGTGTGTTAAAATTGGATGGTTTAAAGGAGTTTGTGATCCAAATCTAGGACGATCTCGCACTACAGCACTAGCTTAGAGCTCTGCAAATTGGATAATGTAATGCCCGCTTAACTAACATCAGTGGTACATTTACCGTGAATTCATAACTTCTTATCGTATTCTTAATGGCCATCCTGTGGTCAGAGTTGTTCAAGCCGCCCGAAGGCCTCTAACAAGGCTTAACGACTGCTGCCTAGATGACAATAACCGGGACCGACTTTTTACGTGCCCTCCGAAGCATCGAGACGCTCAGTTCAAATGTCACTAAATGGTCACTTGCCGAGCGTTGCTTAGCCTCCGATCGTTTATCGATCAGTGATTGCAGCTGGCTATGAGCGTCTCCAATTTATAACGGATATAATAACTAGCCTACTAGGCTTAGCTAACTAGCTTAAAAACTTGGAAACTTTTCAGGAATAAGTCGAGCTGTATCACTGAATGACGCAAGTGAGCTGATATTAAACGCAACTTCAAATAAAACCCCTTTATTCCTGCTGAGGGATGAAAGTTGTAACATCATAAATATAGACATGTCAGATAAAGGTACCTACCCATATTTCTTAATTAAATAATACTATGTACTTATCTAAAACTGTTACAGTAAAATTTCCTGTTAGGTATTAATCTTTAAAATAAAAATGTGGCTTGCACACCTTGTAATTTAATAAAGTCGTGAATAATTACACAACATTACGAACCGGTGGTAACGCTAAAGTATTATTTTTGACGATTTATAAACGCTACATGTAGCTTACATGAATAAAAAAATTGAATTAATTGGAACCAGAATCATTAAAACAACATTATTCATGATGAACGGATCAAATTAATTTTACGTTTGACATAAAAAGCTGTCATTATACTCCACTGAATTATAAATCAGATGTTTTTTAGTATTTCATTATAATGTTTTTTTCATTCAAGAAGCTTCATTTATGTTTTAGATAAATCAAATTGGATCGGATTACTACCCCTGGGCGACCAAACCACAGCCAACGTCTGGCTTTATGAAGAAGATCATAAACTGTATGCAATCACAACTGAGTCCATACCATCTAGGAAAACTCTAATGCTTGGTTACAGCAAAAAATATGCAAAAGATTATGGATTAGTTGGTCAGCCTATTAAAGATATTCTTACTGGTAACTATCCTATTAATATTATAAATGTGAAAGTTTGTCTGTTTGGATGTTTGTTACTCAATCATGCAAAATCGGCTGAACGGATTTGGATGAAATTTGGCACACAAATCATTTATTTTTATTGTCTTTTATCCCGGAAACATGTTAGATGCCTGTGAGATTCTACAGGGTGTCCCACAATTTTGCCACATGGAGGGAAAGTACCTTAAATACTGTAGATAGAACATTTTACTGTTCATTCAGTAAAATGTTCTATCTACAGTATTAAAGGTACTTTCCCTCCATGTGGCAAAGTTGTGGGACACCCTGTATAGTCGACGCGGACGTAGTTGCGGGCAGAAGCTAGTGTTCTATTTTTTATGTTGGTCACTGTTCCTAGATAAACTAAGCACTGATCTTTTAGTGACATCAATTTCTATATAAAGTCCCAAGTCCTATAATCCAATATAAATCACTTTACGATGTTTTTCAGAAACGTCCAAAGAGTCCAAGCTGTGGTGGTGCTCTGAATGTCAACGTGCCATGCCCTCGGCACCCATGCTCCAGCGGCATTTGGATGTTTACCATAACGTAACATTATTTATTTTAATTATTTCGTAATGCAAATGCAATATGTTAGCAATTAAACATTGAAATAATTATAATATCCACCTATGGTGTTGACTTTTGGATTATAATAAACTTCCCTTATTAATATTCTAGGACAACAGGCCATCAAAGCGGCGATACCAATGTCGGCATTGCAGACGAACATTTTCTCGTTTATTCACGTAAGTTTTGACTTACTTAGAAGCTAATTTATTTTTAAATGTTTATATTTTATAATTTACATATGATTATGTGTATGGTACAGGTTGAGACGACATAGGATTCGTCACTGCACAAAGAAACCCGAGAACAGGTACTTAAACACCCTTATCAAACTATTTTAAGGTGGTACAGTCAAGCTGTAGCCAATTGACTGCAGCTCATATACGGGCTGGCTCGACCGGGGTATTACCACCCTCTCACAGAAGGTCGGCGTAAAGCAGCTATTACAGCTGCGTTTCGTACGATGAGTGAGAGAGCCGAAAGCCAAACCCCCCCTCCCTCTGCCTCCATCCCTCTCCCCTTCAGGTCGGCAATGTGCGAACAATGCATTTGGTATTGTAAGCATCTATAGGCTATGGTAACTGTTTAACATCAGGCTGGCCGTACGCTTTTTGCCACCGCAGACCTATAAAAAAAACTATTTTATCATACAGTGCATGCAATTATGATATTATAAATCACCGGATTTACGCATGCACAAATTTCATTCCAGTGACAATCTGAACAGTATGGACATGTTAACAGAAGTTGGTCTCAACTCTGTTCCAAATACAGACGACAATAGAATACCATCTGACGAAAGTTTTCAGAATTATTCAAACGGCTTAGATTTTTCAACCACACTTTTCGATACAGATCGAATTCCAGGTCTCGATATATCAGGAAACTCCAGATCAGATGGAGATTTTAATCCATATTCTATAGGGTATAAGGATGACAACGCATTGGCGAGTGATTTGGCGTTCGCTAATCCATGTTCTAGCGGCACTGAGATCCCACAGACCTGCATTGGGGTTCGTATGAATTGAATTCTATGTGATTAAAAGTATATGTATACGTCTTGAATATCATAGCATATAATATTTTGTTTCCTTGCAGAATACATTAGAACAAGAGCAAAGTGTTGAACCAATACTTTCTACATGTACATATTGCAACCAAATTGTGGTGAAAGAAAAGAGAAGACAGCACATTAGGTACTTGTTATTATAATATTATTAACTTTACTAAGTTTATTTTTCTGCTGGTAATTGTATCCACAGCTAAAATACCGAATGTCTTTTGTAGAGAATGTTCGGCGCGGAGATTTGAATGCGAATGTGGAAAAGTGTTCACAAGCAAAAACCAACTGGCTCAACACATACACAAACACCATCCTATTGATTTCTCTTCGAAGACGGTAATCAGACCCTGCAGTAGCTATACCCACACACTTATTTTCAATACTTAAGAGCCTGTTTCAAATATATCTATTAAAACACCACATTTATTTACTGGATAAAAGTTATTTGACGATTCTGAACTGTTCTCCTTGATTTCAGGATAAAATTACGACACCAATAGACGCCACAAAGTACAAATGTGAAAAATGCCAACACATATTCAAAGTTAGTATAATAATAACAAAAGTGTTGCAAGGCTTTCCTCCGAAATACAACATTATAGTCGACTTCTTGTGCATTCACTAAGCCGACCGCTATACCACGGCCAACAAGCAGCGAAACGGAATGGTGATGTACGAGTTCAAATCAGTCATCGTCGGACTCGTCAACTTCAGGCGGCCATTTTCAATGAAGGCGATACGTTGAAAATATCGGTCAATAAAATAATCTATCCATTTCCGTATCGTTTCTCGATGCCCATGGTTTATGTTGTATGTTGAGTTGGCATAACGTTCACATGAGACTACTTTCAGCGTCGAGGCATGCTAGTGAACCACTTATGGCGCGTTCACAAGACCGTGTCAGCGACGGTGCCACTGGAGAAGCGTATCCGTCACTACCCGTGCGTGGCGTGCCCCAAGATATACCGCGCTGCCGCCAAGCGCGACCGACATGTGGCCAGACACCACCCTGGTATGACCTCTCCTCTCATATAACAGTAGGATTCACTCCGACCAAAAATAATAAGGTAGTATGTGGGCACCCTGCGGAATCATAAGTGACGTAGATCACACATGTATAAGTAAACGAGATACAAAATTAAGTATAGTATGTACTCTGATCACCTGTTGAAATGACATTTACACAACTTAAAATAGTCAATAAAAAAAGAAGACGGTGCTACGTTTCAGTTTTTATTGTAAAGTCTGCTACCTTGAGTGCCTTACAAATCATGTAAGTGATATAAACCGAATAAGCGAGGGATCTCGGTAAGGCTATTGGGACTTCAAAAGTAAGTGAACATAATTGGTCTTCCATCAGTTGTAACAGTTTTATTTCTGCGGCTATCAGCCCATATTATTGTTTTGTCTCCCGCTTTGCAACGAAGGGAAGTGGATAAATTTCTTCAAACGCCTATCCTTTTTTTTGATTAAATTCGTGCGGGCTCCAAGGCAACTTGACTTTTCCCCGGGACTTGTCGAGGGTCAAACCTTGGCATCATCGTTGGACATCAATGTCGATCCTGGCTTACAGGAGTAACAGTGGTGGGAGTGTGTGGCGGGCCAAGCCCCAAAGAAAAACAAGTGACCAGAGTAGGAGTGTGATAGTTGTGAACATGCGCAGGCGCTGATAAGCAGCGCGCGCAGTCCATAGAAGGCGGCGTGCGGCGGTGCGAGCCGGCGCAGTGCCCGGCGTGCCCGCGCCAGTACTCCACGCGCGCCAAGCTGCTGCAGCACCAGCGCAAGCACCACCCATACCTGGTAACTCAACTATACCCTGTCCAAACGCTTGCAGCACGCGAGACCATAAAACGTTGCCGAAGTAGGGCATATTCCCTTTCACTGATGGGCCTTATGGGCGGTACCATGGACCTAATTCTAAGAGGACTGGGTCTAAGCACCCAGGCCCGAAGACTCCACTAGGCCCGTGACGTCATCACAGTAGGCGTGGCTTAAGTCAGTGTGCTGTCGGCGTTCGTCCTGTACAGACGTCTTGCAAACGTTCGCATCCCAAATATAATTCTATTTTAACATCCTTAACAAACACTTAGTAACATCTAGTGCAAAAAGTTAAACTACTTACTATCATCGCATCGACATAAAATGAAGCGAGTAGTTCTGCTATTGACCGGTAGATAGATGCCATCATTTCTTAACCCCCACCACACGTGCCATCCCGCGCAAATTTTCCACGCGTTGTTTCATAGAGATGTCTACTAAGAATGCCTCCACTCTCTAATAGTTTTAGCTTCATGGGCGGGACCATAAGTCCAAGGGAGCGCGCAATATGCCCTACTCCGGTAGCGTTTTATGGCCTCGCGTGCCACGAGTGTTTGGACCGACTTTAACACCATATGAAAACATCATTACCTATGTATTTTCTGAAAAGGTAGGCAAAGGTGTTTGTAATAATCCTCTTGGCCATATTTCGGCCAGGACGGCCAAGTTCAATGGATATTAGCCATCCGTGCAGGAGATTCATGGAGATTTACCATCTAAATAGTGGTGGCAGAGCCAAGATTCGACTGGGGTAGACCACCCTCTCATAGGAGATCGGTGTAAAGCAGCTATTATAGCTGCGTTTCGTACGATGAGAGAACCGAATAGTGCAAGTGTGTGCGCAAGCAAAGGGTGCACTCTCTCTTGTGTTTACGGTTTCTACATTTTGTATTTTGTTGAATTGTAAACTGTTGTTGTTTTTGTGATACAGTTAGTACAAAATGAGGTTGGGTATTAATTTCTTACATCTACCTTTTTATTTTGCAGGCTACGCCATCAAACAAAAAGCTGTTGAAACCAAAATCCAACAACGTGGTTAGTATACAATACAAAGTCAATCGTAGTGGCTTATTTTATTTCCGCGATTTGATCATAGTAAAAGTTGCCAAACTTGTTTACAGAATAATCACATCGCCGCCGCTGCCGAGGAACTGATCAAGTTTAGAACTAGTTAATATCAGATGTTCAAATCGTACTGAGTGCCATATCAAGAATCGGAAAATTTAAAGAAATGTACTGTGAATCAAAGGTTGTTTTTTATTTTACCAAAAGATTTTGAACCTAATTTAAAAGTAGGAGTTTTTAAAATGGAAATCAAAATGTGCGTATCCGGTATTGAAGATGATAATAAGGTAAATTCAGTATTTTTTTTATTTTTTGCTGAAATAGGTAGGTACGCTAAACTATTGAAACATTAGATAACCATAAAATAGAGAATTGGTCCCGTTTTGGATCTTCTATTCGTATGGGTTAATGGCCATAGTGTCAAAGTTGTGCAAGTTCGAAGCTGAAGACCTCTGGATACCTACCTAACCTAGGTACCTATCAGGCCAAATGTCATGGAATTAAGCAAGGCAATAGATAGATAGATAACACTTTGTATACCAACACATATACAAGAACAAAAATGACAAACAACACAAGAAACAATGCTCTCGACGAGTTACTTTTACCAACTTTTAGCCACGCAATGTTAAAGAATGAAAGTAAGTGTTCTAAAGTGTGCAAAAAATACAAATTGCACCGCACCATCATAATAATTCATAAACAATTTTTAGGGTTCCGTAGGCGAAACCACTAAGTAGAAAAATCTAACAAAATTAGGATACTAGCACATTATCATTGGAACTCGAGCTATAGCAGACCAAAGGACGATCGGGGCAAAGTTGCCCCGATCTGAACAAACTCACAACAAATAGTAGCTTAGGTTGGGGGGTACAATAACTTTATGTGATTATTAAGGCTACTGAACCCTACATTGTTAATGCCTACGCACTAGCCGTTTTTTTTTTAATTCAACTTTAACCATGTAATCGAATGTGATAAGATAAAAACAAGCAAAGTCGTTATGATTCATGATGGGGTATGGTATACGAAGGCCGACCTCTCTCTCACACAGTGTAACTGATATACTATTGAAAGAGACGTACGACAGTGCTATATTATAGTACCTACATATGTATCAAACCTACCTACTCTAATATCTATACAGATACAGAGCTTGTTTGTTTTTGTTTCACAACTGCAGTGCAGTGAATTGAATTGTTTTCATTTCCAATCAATCTGTCTGGTTATTGCCATTCAGGCAGTGTATCGCGTTATTACAGCGCTAGGCGTCGTGTTGTGTCGCGTATTGATTTTGTAGCAAGATGCTAATAGCGTAGAGTACGTATCAAGATCCTAATAAGTAAATGAAGCATTTGTGGAAGTGATGACATGTGTAACTTGTGTTAGAATGGATTATGACGTAGAAGAAGGGACTATACCAAGGGATTTCATTGATTACGACTTCGCTGAAGATGCACTGGATTTTGAGGTTAGTTTTAACACTGTTCTCTTGTTAAGTGTCCTAGGTGCTGGGTGTTATACAGCAGGTATATCGATCAAGGTCACTAACCCGATTCGATAGATACCTAGCCAGATAAAGGGTTTTTTATAGTTCGTAAACCAACGATAAACTTCTTTAGCGAACATAAATATTAATAATAGGAATGAGATCACTACCTACATAGATACCTTCTTAATCCTTTTAGGACGTAGGTTTTGCATGATAAGATTGGGACCTAGTGTTACTACTTACTATGTAAGTTTTTGCCGCATCCTAGGTATGATCTACCTACTACAAAATTGAATTATGCCTCCCTGAAATAGGTAAACTAATTACCTATATTTTAAATGCTGTAAGTAGGCCACGTTTACCCAAATAATTATAGGTAAGGATTAGTAATTATGCTACTTTAACTACTAATTAACACAAAAATAGTCGCTATGATAATGTAGATCTACATTCTCTCAACAAAATTCAAACAAATTTTGTCACTTCCATGATCATTTCATGTCTATGGTGAGGGAAAGAGAAGGCCGCTAGTTACATTCGAGCGTATACGTCAGTAAGTAGGTAAGCACAACATCTACCTGTGTATATCAAAACAACTAAACCTACATAAACGTAGTAACTACTACGGCCATGGCTTTTGCGGTGGGTAGTTGGCTAGACGCGCTCGGGTGAGCGCGGGCCGCGGCGCGATCGAGAGCGGATATTTTGGTGGGATGTCGCGTGGTATCTCGCGGGCTTACTAATAATTATTAGTAGTGTAGTGTCAGGCTATCCGCCTAGTGAGACAGTGTTGTGTGTAAATGGTCGTGCATCATGGTGTGTCTCGGCGATAGGTGCGGCTGCGGCGCTTTTTGCCGCCGTTTGTTTTGTCGCGCACGACCACCTGAGATAAGCGATAATGAAGAAAACCCACCGGTCACTTTGGTAATAAATTAAAATATAGAGCTTCAGTGATGTCATGCAGACTTGTTTTTTTAAAGTAAACATAAAGTTAATTATTGTAAGCCTATGGTACTACTTAATCATAGGAAACACCTAATAAGTACCTAACTGGCTTCAACTAACCAGTGCATAATTTTACCTATTAGATACTAACTTAACCGAGGCTGACATTATGTCCTCGTTAAATGTTGCTAATTAATGTAAATCTAAATGCTAACTTGTGGGAAACGATTTAATGGATGTTTTTTTTTTCATTATTTACCTTGATTCTACATGACGCATTTACCTACCTACCTAATATGACTCACAACAGAACTTATGTAAATAAGTTACTTACTAATGCCAAGCGGTTACACCTACACTTTATTTTGCTTTTGGTAGGTAAGTTTACTAGGTACTTAATACTAACACAAAAAAATAATAATAGAGAACTTGCTTGTAAAATACCTACCTAAGATATAGTAGCTAATGTCCGTGCTTTATATTATATTTTTCACTTATTGATTGAACGTGAACTAGCTACGGCACCTAAGACTGAATAGGAATCGCGAGTAGCTGTACTATGTGGGGTATACTCGACTACCTATAAATAAATAACAAACAAGGGTCCTATTGATTGCGCTCAAACACGCGATCTTATAGCACGAAGCGACCTATTTTATTTACCTACTATGTTAAACCCACAATCCCCCCCTTCCCGCCTTTTTAAAGATAGTCACTGCCACACAGCACACCCGTTAGGTAGGTTCCCCCAAGGATGGCTATGTGGTTTAGGTTGGAACACCACCCGGTGTTCAAACCCAATACCACATAGCCATACACTACACCAACCCACTTCACCCACATTGAAGGCGATAGCACCTCCTTACCCAAGTTTATACCAATTTGGATAGCCATCACAATATACTTACCTAAAAATGCTTCCCCTAATCGTGTATCCGAATCTCCGAAGTAGCTATCGGACAAGACTAGTCGATCTGTTACGGATGAACGGCGAAGCCTTACCGCCGAGTGTTTTAACGCAACTTGAGGGCTCGGAACTCGATACCAGCTGCATATGCCAGATTCCGCTTCATTAATTCGGTTGACGTATTCCAGACACTACCTGTATACGGGTACATGCAATGTCTTATTAATAAACCCTGACACCAATTAAGGCAGGCAGGGTGACCTCACGACAGTAATTCATCGAGTGCCGTATACGGCAACGAATTCGTGCATCGTTTTTTGATTAGATTGGTAGCAATAACAGTGCAGGAAATGAAGAACTCATCGCTATAAATAAATAACAATTTATTGACAATAATTATAATTAATCAAGTTCAAATTAGTAATTTGAAATTACCTACTTACAAGTTTAAAGCCAGGTTCATATTGCTGTGTCGGGGCGCAGTCGGTTACGTTAATTAAACTATACTACTAATGGAAATCTAGTCATAGTAAATTAACGTAACGAATTGCGTTCTGGTGCGCCCCGATACACCCCGACACAGCAAGCTGACATCATATTTCCAGAACTTCGAGGGGAAATGCGTTTCTGAGAAGAAATCATTCCCGGCATAGGTACCAATTTATATTTTTGAAGACCTTGTCGATGGGCATTGTTTGCTTTCAGACTCAACTTGCGGAGGCGAGAGATGTGAAGTTCACTCAGACGTTGACAGAACCCTTGACCATTGGCTCGCATATAGTGTGCACTGGCACACCCACTGAGGATTTACCGTGGTAAATTAAAATTTTAAACATTTTTTTACTGTGTCGAGGACGAAATGCAGTATTATCCTTTTTATTATTGGGTTTCTTGTATTTAAAATGCCTGCAGCCTGCGTAAAAGACAGAAATCAGCTGACCAAAGAGAATTATAAACACAACATTTAACACAGACTTTCATGTCAGTGTTTCTGAAATGAGTCGAAAACATCGTGTCCCGTTTACGAGAAGAATCAAGGCCTGGCACACGTATTTACAGACCGGGGTTAAATTTTACTCACGCACATAAAATGAGCCGTGGGCTGTCCGTTTCCGTTACTGCATTTTATCGAATACCAACACCTAGTGCCCGGGCCCAATGGAAGACCAGCGCTGGTTGTTGTCACCCAGCACATGCTGAATTGGGTCCGTTTGCGGCAAGCACATTTAGCATAATTTTATTAATATTTTAACTGATTATTTTGTTGGTGTTGTTAATGGCTTGTGGCAATAAATACTTTCTTTCTTTCTTTTCTTTTCTTTTCTTTTCTTTTCTTTTCTTTCTTTCTTTTCTTTCTTTCTTTTCTTTCCTTCTTTTCTTTCTTTCTTTTCTTGCTTTCTTTTCTTTCTTTCTAGTCGAATTGTCGAATGGTTATGTTACATTACACACAGCCCTTAAATTTTACAGTATCAAAGCCTTCCTTTCTCACATCTACCTCTGTATTACCTATGTGGTATTACTCTATGCTACTTCTTGATTGGGTGCCTTCTCCTATCGGGGTAGTAGGCTGTGCTCGTCGGAAACGGTCCCAATTCAGCATAATATGCTGGTTGACAGCAACCAGCGTCGGTCTTTCATTGGGACCGCTTGGCGATATCACGGTCACAAACGGCGCCCGTACAGCAACGGACGTGCCATACAGAAAATGAAAGATAACAACGACGACGTCTCGAACTGCTAAATGGGATTTAAACATTCGAGTAACATCTCATTATGGCCATATTAATTTTGTCAGGTTCGCATTGAACATCGGGCGGGGGGACGTGGACACGGGCCGCGCGGACGTCGCGGTGCACTTCAACGTGCGCATGCCGCAGTGCTATGTCGTACGGAACACACGGCGGCACAATCACTGGGGCAATGAGGAAACTACTGCATTTAGGTATGCATGTTACGGTCAGTTTTACAATGCTGATAAGGCAGGCACAGCCAGCAGTAGGTACAGTCAGCAACATAAGTCGCTCAATATTCTCAACATTTCAAATCGGTAATAATATTTATTTTACAAACTTTCGTTTAGATAAAGATTAATAATGGATTTGATGCAAAGCAAAAGCATGCAAGCGATATGAAAAACGGAGAATGTTCAGCGACTTACGTTACTGACCTTACAATAACAATATAATTTTAATTACGAATTTAGATTAATTTTATTAGGACAACGGATGCAAAGCGCCTTTTTCCAAGCTATTCAGCAAGCCAAGTATTCTTAAAATGAAGCCTATACACCTATACAAAAATCTCTAAATCGTCTATTCCCAGTTGTTACCACGGGTTTTGTTCCTTCTAGTGGTCTAGTTATAGGATCTGTAGGTATCGATAATAAAGTCCACACACGACTACACCTAGCCAATAATTATGTTATTATTGCAATCTTCGACTTTAACTCATATAGAGTACGTATTATTATTCGAGACGTATCAATTATTCTGAGCAATAATATAATTATACTTACTCGTAGAATGAGATCATGTTCGAATAAGGAAAAAAAAAACTGTCCGTACAATACCAGTATTGCCTTGTAGATAAAGGCTGGCGCTGTGAAATAAAGTGATATCACGATATGTAACTACTTGACTCCGAATTCACGACACAATAAAAACCGTTTAAACTTAGGCCAGGATGATAACTGGATTTCCTATTCACCTTAATGGAGAGGTTGACCCTACAAGTGTGCATCTTTACAAAAAATATTAAGTTGAAAGTAGAACATGAATACACAGAAGATATGCTCTAAAGGTTAATCACCCGATTTTGTTTGGTCCATCACTACAGAATGGAACTACCTACCTACTAAAAGCATAACGTTATTTTTTGTGTAGTTAGGTCACGGTCACTTAAAATCTATCATAGAAGTGGGAGTAAAAACTAAACAATAGTCTCCATTTTAAAATGAGTCATAAGTAAAGGACCTTGCTAGGTCATTAACCACGCCCGAAAAAATATTGGCCTTCAATTAGCACATTTAACATACTGACAATATTCATGAACAAACGGTACTGAACTTTGCTTTAGGTCTACTTAACGACTAACGAGAAACCTCTCCTCTCTACATAAAAAATCTATGAATATTAAAATTATATAATACATGTGTTTCCCTCATACACAAATCGTCTTGTTTTCAAATTAACAATCCCTATTAGTTGGGGAGGCGAGCGTGCAATTCGTGGATTTGCACGAGCGTCGCTCGTCCAAACCTAGTAGATTCGGTAGATGAGATGATAGGAAGAATACATTGTTCTAGATGTTTCCACTTTCAGCGGTGGGGGAAGCGTATACATGAAAATAAAAAGCATTTTTGTATAAAAAGCAATGACATAAAAATACTCAAGCGTGTCAGATATTTATACTTTTCATGCTCCAACATGATAAATTGAAAAAAAAAAATTACTCGAGCGCGTCAGAATTTGTAAGCATCTATAGGCTACTGTAACTGCTTAAAATCAGGCGGGCCGTACGTTTTTTTGCCACCGCAGTCCTATATTTAAAAAATATAAAAAATCTGAGGGGGTGAAAAAGTGAAACTTCCAGATGCTCCCATTTCTTAGACTGACGATCAAATTAGCAAAATTGACACTGTTGGCACTTCTTAGCTAGTAATGAATCCCCCTTATCTTAATCTGACGAGTTCGAGTATTTTAAGATGGTCTAATTTTTTTTGTTCCCCTGAGCAAACCCACCAATATTAAGGGCTCATAATTTTTTTAGGTTCTTATCAATATGTAAGCTATCTATCTCCCTTATCTTAATCTGACGCGCTCGTGCAAATCCAGAAACCCCTTCTACGGCTCCCCATCTAAATGCCCTACATGTTTTATACCTCGGTATACGTATAACATAGGCAATACCAATAACAAGAACAAGCAAATGGCAAATAGAATAGAAGTAAGAAGAAGAGTAACCATAAGAAGAAGTGTATCTGTGACTATTGTTCCAGATCGTTTCCCTTTAAATTGGATCGTCCCTTCACGATAGAAGCTGTGGTCGATGAGAAAGAGACAATATGGGCAGTGGACGGCGAACCGTACTGCACTTTCGCTCATAGGAACCCCAGCCCGTTGGTCGCCGAGTGGGTGCAAGTGACCGGTGTGCGCGATGCCACGCTGAACATCCAGAAGACTGATTCGTTTCCGAGTTTGGCTCCAGCCCTCGTTGAAGTAAGTTGTATTGGATGGCTCCGAGAGATGGGTGGTGGTATTAAACGATTTTCTTTCCATACAACTCGGTTTATTTCGAATTTGGGATTTATCTCGGGTCGCATCAGTTTGCTCTATGCTTTATTTTATTATTAGTTAAAGGTGTACCTTGATTTTTTCAGGTACCTCAAAGATCAAGCGCAGATATGCCAGCGGAAGGTGAGGAGCCCAGATGGCAGGCTAACGTTATGGCCACATTGAAAAACGGAATACCCGAAGGACACCAATTAGTTATTTATGGAAGGTAATTACCGCCGATGCGCTATTAGTCTATTCTGATTTTGTTTTATTACTATTTCACTTAATACTGATTAGCTCAGAAAGTAAAAACTGAAAAAAGTATTATTGTTTTCTTAATATTAGAATGATTTGAAATGTTCAATCTCCAGTCAACCGTGCTGATGTTCGAATACAAATCTTGGCGGATTTCCAAAGTAATCCCAACTGGAGCGTTTTACGTTCATTAACAATTTTAAAATAACACATGGATTGACATTGGCTGCATTAGCTCAGGCGCACCTAGCAGCAGGCTTAGTACGATCAGCTGTGATAAAATAATATTTATATTTGGTACTGTTCTCTCACATTAAATCAGAAAGGGAGACGTCTCATTGTGGAGCGTGCAGCCAGTGGAAACAAAAAACAATAATTACCACCTGCCTTTACCTGCTTGCTCACAAGGACTGAATGGTGTGATAATAGTCCGTGGGTGGACCCCTCCGCTATATTTTCTCCGTACCTGTAGTTTGCGTTTGCTTCCTATACTTATTAAAGGTTAAGGCTCTGCACCTTCTTCACTGACAAATAAAAAAAACCCTTTGTAAGCTTTTATGCGGCAGGTAGGGGCACAGAATAGAGAACGTAGTAGGGGTCATTATAAACTTTAAATACGCCCTTGCCCTTGTAACAATTTTTGTAAATTCATTTCGAAACTTTCCGCTTATGTTTCACATGCTTGCTTGTATTCCTTATGCCGTGTGTCCACTGGCAAGAAAACTTGAACAAGTTTACATGCGCAAGCGACTTCCAATGTGTAAACACTCACGCAAGTGGACTTCTGCGACTTGCCGAACTTGCTGCAAGTCCCACGTGTATAAACGGTTGTGTAAAATTGCAGTCAGTGGAAACAAGTCGGCAATTGACTTCTGCAAGAAATTGCGGAAGTTATTTGCCAGTGGACACTTGGCATAATGCCGTGTGTCCACTGCGCGAGCGTTTCCGTTTAAGGGTATACTATCGTTTCAGACTGCGTCCGCTACTGCATTCATTTTCAATAGATTTAATGGATTGCGCGCGCGAATGGCCGCGAGCGAACGTTTTAGCGCACGTAAACTTACGAGCTCACGTAGAGTCGCAGAAGGAAAGGCAGCTGGTGGTGCTGAATGCGTGGCTCGGGGAATGGGGACTGGAGAGGAGGCAACGGACAGCTAAGCTCATACCGGGAACTTATGTAAGTGAATGTACCTAGCACTGCATAACAACTAATAAAAACAGTTGTCGGTTTGCTAATTTTGCCGATGACGTATGACTTATGAGTTATGTTTCTTCATCATTATGTATAAGTACTACTGTGCCTATCCGCCCTTCCCACATTTGACTAGTAATTAACTACTAACCGAACGAGACAATAAGAAGGGTGATCGTTGGCAAAACTCTGCTTGTTGGTTGTATCGTATGGTCATCGACACTCTGTTTTTCAAATGATTTGCACACTCTTGTTTTGCATCAAGGTCATTATTATTCTTGATCTAACTAAACATTTGGTTTTGAAACTGTTCACCAACGTTTTTTGGAAAATAAAGAGTATTACTTCTGTGCTTATTATGTCATTCGATGGAAGTTACGTAGCTACAACAATATATTGACCTATAAATATTATATTTCCAGACGAAAATTCGAATAGTTCGAGCGCCGTCGGAGTGGGCGGTGTACGCAGACGATATACTGATTGGCGAGCTGGAGTACCGAGCGTCTGCGGTCGGGGTGAGGGCGATGCGGGTCCGCGGCGACATCTACCCGGAACAGATATACGTCTGCCCCTCAACCAGCTCCCCTCTACCACAGAACTGATAAACGGCAGTGTGCATGACACGGAGTGTACGTACTCAAATAAACGACGTTACAATATGTGCGGACTATCAACAGGCGAAGTTAGTATAGTATAGTTATAGTGCGGTCGCAGTAAACGTTTTTCATATAAGACATTTATTGCGACGCCGCCGCCGCTAGAACTAATTGATTTACAACTGAAGAAAGGCGAGCAACATCACAAACATGCTCTGCTTCACTCATTGTTGCGCTTAATTATAATCGTTATTATAGCCATTGACGTATTAGAGGTATATTATAACACAGTACAATGTGTACGTTTAATGTCGTCCAAAGCTTAGGCGTCGGCCTACTCTTTTTCAAACGAAAACGAAATTTCGGACGAAATTTCCCGTATTTCCTACTACGTTTCTCATTCATTCCGACATTTCTTACGAACGAAAATTGTTTGACGTTTAGATTCGACGACGACGAAGACGTCGAAATTTCGGACGCCGAAATTTCGGACGAAATTTCCTTTTCGTTTGTAAAAGAATAGGCCCTCTTATTACGAGATGAAGAATAATTATTAGCTTATACGAATATTTTATAGTACGGAAAGGAGGCGGCTCTCATATTGATTTTTCATAATAAGTTAATATAAAAAAATAAAGAAATAATTATACCTGTATAAAAATAATGTGATTTGAAAGACAAACCGTGATATTCGACGTCTAATAATACAGTATATGCAAATAGGTAGGTTCTCATTAAAGAAAAGATTTCTCCTATATTTGTTTGTTATGCTACAAATAATTTTATTTCTATAAGTAAATGTTTATGTTAAATTAACTATTTAGTTTTATTATATGAATAAATATTATTCCTTATTAATGTGAAGGTGAGGCTGATGTGTCGATTCCTAGAGAAGACAGACTATATCAAAGGTACTCTTAATTTTCTCTATATAATATTACCTAAGTAGGTGTTACCTATTATTTTAATCCTATAAATTATTATAGTGTCGTATCGTACATAGTGTGTGGGTACTGTTTCGTATGAGTAGGTACAGGCTAGATACCTGGCTGGCTAGGTACGATATGTGCTACATACAGATAATCTGTTTACATAAATGCAAAGAGAATGTCCTAAATATGAAATATATTGGTACCAATTATTACACATAATAATTTATGGTGTTTAATTATACGAAGTACCTCACTACACATCCACAGAAATATCATATCAAAGTCAATGAGACTATAACCACTACGTACCTACGTTAGAAGAGTTTCATCCCTCATACTGTATGAATTTTAAGTCGCAAAGTGTATAAAACGGACCACTATCAATATGGCGGTGGATAATTATAATATAATCCCTCCAAATGTGTTGAATAAGGCCGGAAATTCCATGAGGCTGTCTCGGCGCCCTTCAAAACCAATCTTTATATTCTACGGTGGTACGGAACCCTTTATGTGAGAGTCCGACACGCACTTGGGCAGTTTTTTGTGTGTACATTACAGACGAGAGGAATATTTTGTATACCTCTGTCCTCTACATCGTAGTCACCATAGACTTGATTTGGAACGATTTCCGAACGGACCGAAACTATTACCTACATTCTCTTTGGTTGTTGTTGTAAAAATGACATCTAACGAATGGAGAGATGTCAAAGCAAGGATTGTCAAAGTCATATTTGTTTTCATTGCATTTTTTCGCGTTATTTATTTGTAATTCCTTTTGATAAAACACAAAAAAGGTGATTATTAGTAGGCATACGATTCAGCTCTTCAGTAATTACGGGTAATTTCTTTTACACTTTCATTTGTAAATATTGACTATTGAACGGGTTGTCAGTTTTCTGTGGATCTATACCTTTATATGTTTGACCTTCTCAAGGTGACCGATATCGCGGACCGCGGCTAACCAGTCAGGGTTGATAGGGTCTAGCGTTCGCACGGATCCACTTCGTGTTCTCGAGACTAAACCAAGATGAGCGTGCAATCGGAATTGGAAAAGCGCAAGCAGATATCCGTACGGGGTATTGTGGCCGTCGAGAATGTGACCGAGGTGAAGAAAGCTTTCAACCGTCACGTACATTATACGCTGGTAAAAGACCGCAATGTCGCGACGCCAAGGGACTACTACTTCGCCTTGGCCCACACTGTTAGGGACCACCTGGTCTCGCGATGGATTCGCACTCAGCAATACTACTATGAAAAGGATCCCAAGGTAAATAAAAACGCATTACATTCTAAACTACCACATATATTTTAAAAACACTTTTAATTCACTACCCTATTTTGAGTTGGTATAAAGTTTACTTTTTTATAATACATAAACTTATAAACTTATAGGTCACTCACTGAGGTACTTACTTATTTTTGTAGGTTTAATGTTTACTTTCTACCTCATTACTTATAGTAGGTACTTACTTTCCATTCAGTTTAGTTAATCAAATAAGTACATTGAAGAAGTACTTTTAAGTTAAAGGACAAATTCATCATATTTTATTCCAGGACTCTTCTGAAAAGCAAACAGTTAAAATAATAGATAAGTAATAAATCATTTGAAATCTATACAATTTAAATTTTCCTTTTTATAGCGAGTGTACTACCTATCACTGGAGTATTACATGGGAAGGTCTCTCCAGAATACCATGATTAACTTGGGCATCCAAGGTACTGTTGATGAAGCTCTATACCAACTGGGCTTGGATATTGAAGAGTTAGAGGAACTGGAGGAAGACGCTGGCCTTGGAAATGGTGGCTTGGGCCGTCTGGCGGCATGCTTCCTTGATTCCATGGCTACTCTTGGATTGGCAGCTTATGGCTATGGTAAGTTGTATTTATTTACATATATGTGATATAATTTATATGTAGGTATTACTATACTACTTATTACTATAATTTATATTATTACTGTATTACTTTTATTTTATTTATTCTGTATGGAAACAAATTTCCAATTGCCTATGGAAAATTCTAATCCCAATACAAATTAAGAAATGGATTAGATGAAGTTTGATAGCTCTTTTTATATCTGCCTCCTCTAGAAACAAGTGGGAGTTGCCTCTTGAATTCTTAGTTTCATTCATATGTCCCCAGCTGGATTATAGACTATTTACAGCATTACGACATTCACTGTATGACCTCATCTATCACTTGATTTATGGTGTAAACTATTAATTTAAAAATGTAGGCAGGCCATTAGAATGCTCAATTCAACTAATTGCTAACATATCATTGGAACATGTGGGTATGAAACATTAAAATACATTTGGTACTTGACATGAACTGTAGGCCGGTGCAAACTAATTTGAAGCAGTTGACAACTCCATCGCTGGCGCGTCGCCAATTTATGTTCAAACTGAATTGGATACCCTCAAACATATACTTACATCATGTTATATGCTATTGTAAATTTATTTCAACAATTACATTGTTAACTATTGCCTACTGCATCTTATTAGTAACAGTAGAATGTTAGATTCTGTTATGAAACTTGTCTCTTATCTTTAAACATAAAGAAAGTAAAATTTTCAACAGTTTACTCAAAAATATAAAATAAAAACTATCACACCTGTATCAATACATCAAATGGATAGGTAAAATCCATGTTAAACATAAAATACCTACTGTTTATGTTTACTTGATTTTCCTTTATACCATAACAGTACATATTATGTTATGTAGATATACATATTCAGAATACAGGTAAATAAATTGCGAATGAAGAATTTCACAAAATGATTATTTTCAAGAAATAACATAATAACGCATGATAAACAGCATTGAAATAAAGGTCAACGACCGGGACCGACATATCGCTTGGGGTAGCCAGGGCATAAAAAAGTCGCCGAAATTTTTAGTGTCATCCACACTACAAATTGATTGGTACTTACTTAATAATATGATAATATCTAAACGATGACCAAGTTATCCAAAAGATGCATGGGATGATGGGACCACTGATTTGCTGCTTTCCTTTCTCCATCTCCATTTTCTACCGTAGATATCAAAATCATATAAAAAGGAAAATATGCGACTTAAAATAAAATCAAACAGGTATCAGATACGAGTACGGTATCTTCGCACAGAAGATTGAGAACGGCGAGCAACTGGAAGAACCCGACGATTGGTTGCGGTACGGTAACCCGTGGGAGAAGGCGCGACCAGAGTTCATGCTGCCCGTCAACTTCTACGGACGCGTAGTCGACACTCCGCAGGGGAAGAAATGGATCGATACCCAGGTGAGTACTTTACCACAGGACACAACACTATGGTAAAGAAGATGGGTGATCCAAGTGTTCAAAACAAAGGTCATAATGCTCATAGATAAATACATTTTGAGGATAGTAGTTAAGGAATATTGCTGACTAAAATCGGATGCATAGTTGACAGACAGTAGGTAAACGATTTGACTCACTTTGTGTTTATCTTGCTATAATGAAAAGCTTTATCCAAAAAGTGGCTTTAGTTTGTCACTTCGATTATTTATAGAGATCGACAATTCGAAGTAGGTACTTATATGTATAGATAAAACATCTAAGCAATGATGGAGGTGAATGGAAAGATCGATCTCAGATTGCACAAGGTAGATACTTTCTTCTAGTCTTGTCTTCAAATGAATCCTTGGAAAACAGTCGTAATATTAAAATACAGATATTTGTATTTATCATTATTATTTATTATTATGTTATCAGATCAAACTCATCATGTTACATAATATGTCTTACCTTAATTTGCAATCCTACATTAGGCACATTCGTGATACCCGATTGCGGTTATCTTTACTGGCAATATTATTACTCTATTCTATCTCTATGTAATAAATAATAGTTTATCATATCAGAAGTATGTTTTCTAGCTAGCATAATCAGCAAATCGAACAATTAGTAAAACAAATAGAATATTTAGTAATCAATCAATGAAAATAATGACCAAATATTCACAAACACAACATATGCATATCTTTAAATTATTTTAGATTATGTAACATACTTAAACCTACATTAATTTAAGATTGCATTCAGTAAGTATTCCAAACTTTATTTACCTACTTATAACATAGTTAGAAGCTATAGAAGTTTAACACTTGCTATTATTTAACTTGAAACCTAACTAGATAATGGTTGTACGAGTCTTTTGTTTACGTAGGTCGAAAAGTTTGTTGATTATGGTAATCTCTTGTCGCCAATAAATAGTCCGCTCTCACGTCTGTGACGTACTCAACATGTACTCAATGAATGTTATTCATGCATACTAGCGTGGGTGATAATATACTTTTCTGTTATTGGTTATTCTAAACTTAGCACAGGATATTCACATTAAAGACTGACTATTTTTGTTAAGTATACAAAATCCATTGGTGCGGACTACCCTCAAGGTTAACTCGCACATTCGTTCATATTTATAGGGAAGTCGCAAAACAAAAATGAATTTACAAAAACGATTTGTCCTTCGCTATTATCCCAAATCTCGATTTGGACGAAGTTTATCATCACGTTGTTATCAGGTTGTATTCGCGATGCCCTACGACAATCCGATTCCTGGCTACAACAACAATGTCGTGAACACTTTGCGCCTCTGGTCCGCGAAGAGTCCCATCGATTTCAACCTAAAATTCTGTAAGTTAACTTTCATAAGCGTTTATAAGAAAAAATTGCACAACACAATCATAACAATTTCAGAGAAACTGAATTTGGTTTATTATTTTTGCAGTCAACTCCGGTGACTACATCCAGGCTGTCCTCGACCGTAACGTTGCGGAGAATATTTCTAGGGTCCTGTATCCTAACGATAACTTCTTCGAGGGCAAGGAGTTGCGTCTCCGTCAGGAGTACTTCATGTGCGCGGCCACACTTCAAGACATCATAAGGCGATTCAAAGCTTCAAAGTTCGGGTCTCGCGAGGCTGTCCGAACCTCTTTCGAGAGCCTTCCCGATAAAGTCGCTATTCAATTGAACGATACCCATCCCGCCCTCGCTATTCCCGAGCTGCTGAGGATATTGATTGATATTGAAAACGTGCCGTACGATGAGGCCTGGAATTTGGTGGTGAAATGCTGTGCTTACACCAACCATACCGTTCTGCCCGAAGCTTTGGAAAGGTGGCCATGCACTATGCTTGAAAATCTTTTACCAAGGCACATGGAATTGATCTACCACATAAACTTCCTACATCTCCAGGAAGTTGAGAAGCGTTGGCCGGGTGACATGGACCGACAGCGCCGCATGTCTCTCATCGAGGAGGATGGCGAAAAGCGCGTGAACATGGCCAACTTGTGCGTTGTCGGCGCTCACGCTGTAAACGGTGTCGCGGCCATTCACTCGGACATACTCAAGGCGACCTTGTTCCGCGACTTCTTTGAAATGTGGCCCGAAAAATTCCAGAACAAAACCAATGGCATCACGCCTCGCCGTTGGCTGCTACTTTGCAACCCTGGCCTGTCGGACATCATGTGTGATAAAATTGGAGAAGAGTGGACTGTGCATCTGGAGAAGTTGCAGGGGCTTAAGCGCTGGGCAAAAGACCCCGCCTTCCAACGGGCCGTTATGAAAGTAAAGCAAGAAAACAAACTTAGGCTTGCCTCGTTGATCGAGAGGGATACTGGAGTGAAAATCAACCCAGCGTCTATGTTCGACGTGCAAGTGAAGAGAATCCACGAGTACAAACGTCAACTCCTGAACATTCTGCACGTGATCACTCTGTACAACCGCATCAAACGCGACCCGTCTGCGGCGATCACTCCCAGGACTGTTATGATTGGAGGCAAAGCTGCGCCTGGTTACTACATTGCCAAGCAAATTATTGCTTTGGCTTGTGCTGTCGGCAACACGGTGAGTACGAACAAAATATCCCAAAATGTGTATTAATGATTGCAAGACTATCAGTTATTAACTATGTATTGAAAAATCAGGTTAACAACGACCCTGACGTTGGTGACAAGCTGAAGTTGATCTACCTGGAGAACTACCGCGTTACCCTCGCTGAGCGCATCATGCCGGCGGCAGACCTGAGCGAACAGGTTAGCTTTGGTTTGTCTCATCTTTGCTGCCAAATTTTTGTGATTTACTACGGAAATGTGTCAAAATTCTAATTTCGAAGCCCGAAAAAAAACGGGTTATTCGATTTGGCATCGGGTGTGTAATAAGAGCCCAGGGAATGGGAGCTATTTGGTGGCGTAGAATACAATTTTGCATTGGATTTTTAAGATCTCCACCGCTGGTACCGAAGCGTCCGGAACTGGCAATATGAAGTTCATGTTGAACGGCGCGCTCACCATCGGCACTATGGACGGCGCGAACGTGGAGATGGCCGAGGAGGCTGGCGAACAGAACATGTTTATATTCGGCATGAGAGTCGATGATGTCGACGCTTTGCAGAAACGCGGGTAAGTTTTACCGACGATGGTCTACTGATGACGTCAGAATAAACTGTTGAGTGGGTTATGATAAAACTAGCTTTTGCCCGCGACTTCGTCCGCGCAGAATTTAAATTTAAAAATATCGGATCCCGGATCCCATTTCCCGGATTTCGTATCCCGGATCTCGTTTCCCGGGTCCCATATCCTGGATCTCGTTGCCCGGATCCTGGATCCCGTATCCTGGATCCCGTTATCCGGATCCCGTATATCATGGATCCCGTATCCCATATCCTGGATTTCGTATCCCGGATCTCGTTACCCCGGTCCCGTATCCTGGATCTCGTTGCCTGGATCCTGGATCTCGTTGCCCGAATCCTGGATCCCGTTTTCCGGATCCCGGATCCTGGATCCCGTTTTCCGGATCCCGGATCCCGGATCCCTTATCCCGGACCCCGTATCCCGGATCCCGTTCCCAGATTCTGTTTGCTAAAGCCTGGATCCCGTATCCCGGATATCACGGATCCCGTATCTCGTAACCCATATCCCGAATCTCGTTTCCCGGGTCCCGTATCCTGGATCTCGTTGCCCGGATCCTGGATACCGTTTTCCAGATCCCGTATCCCGGATCCCGTATATCCCGCACCCCGCATCCCGTTTCTCAGATTCTGTTTGCTAAATCCCGGATATCGTGAATCCCGTATCAAATATCCTTAATTTCATACCCCGGATCTTGTTTCCCGGGTCCCGTATCCCGGATCGTGTTCCCTGGATCCCAGGTTCCGTGTTCCGGATCCCGGATCCCGTATCCCGGATATCACGGGTCCCGTATTCCATATCCCTGATTTCATACGTCGGATCTCGTTTCCCGGGTCCCGTATCCCGGATCTCATTTTTTGAATCCTGGATCCCGTTTCCCAGATCCCAGCTTCCGTTTACCGGAGCTTTATCCCGTTTCCTGGATCCCAGATCCCGGATATCGGAACCCGTGTCTGGGATATCCCGGATCCCGTATCGTATTAGCCCGTAAAAGTCCCGTCAAAATCGATCCAGCCGTTTCAGAGATTAGCCCGAATCGGTACTGCCATACAAACTTTCATTCCCTATTTTACACCCTCAGGGGATGAATTTTCCAAAACGCTAAAATTAATCTTTTTTATTTGTAAAAAGAAACCTAATCAACAATTTTCATAATTCTAACTTCAAAAATGACGAACTTCCATACAAACTTTCATTCCCCTATTTTAGCCCCTTAGGGGTTGAATTTTCAAAAACCCTGTAATTACTCTTATTTATTTTTGAAAAGACACCTAATCACCAATTTAAATAATTCTAACTTCAAAAATGACGGTACTTCCATACAAACTTTTATCCCCTATTTTACCCCCTTAGGGGTTGAATTTTCAAAAACCCTGAAACCCATATTTTTTTATTATTCAAAAGACACCTAATCAGCAATTTTCATAATTCTAACTTCAAAAATGACGAACTTCCATACAAACTTTCATCCCCTATTTTACCCCCTTAGGGGTTGAATTTCAAAAAACCCTTTCTTAGTACACCTCTACACATCAAGACAAACCCACCCTCCAAATTTCAAGTCTCTACGATCAGCGGTTTAGGCTGTGCGTTGTCTGTTAGTCAGTCAGTCAGTCAGTCAGTCAATCAGGACTTTGATTCTTATATATTTAGATAACGTGGTGAGTTTTTTTGATGATGTTTCCATCCACATAGGTAAAATAATCACACGATCAGCCTCCGTGTCGGCAATTGCCTTTAAGAATTAAGTTGATATTAGCCCAGCTTTCTGGGCTAATGCATGCTACATGACCTATACACTCTCAACAAACTAATAAGACCAGTTGCCAGTTACGTCCACTATTATATGAGAATGCAATCATCACAAGTTACCAGGGTATTGGGGAAGACATCGAAATTGGTCCGCTCAAGGTCCAGCTTTTAACAGACAAATCAAAATATCAGGTGCGCTGTCACATATGCAGTGTTAATGCATATGTTAGGCGAACGAGGGTGCCCGGCTATGCTCAGTCCACGGTTTATTGGTCTGAGACACTCAAATAAAATTGTGTCGCAGGTACAACGCGTACGAGTTCTACGAGCGCAACCCGGAGCTGCGGCAGTGCGTGGAGCAGATCCGCAGCGGGTTCTTCTCGCCGGACGAGCCGGGCCGCTTCGCGCACCTGGCGGACGTGCTGCTGCACCACGACCGCTTCCTGCACCTCGCCGACTACGACGCCTACATCGAGGCGCAGCAGAAAGTCTCCGACGCTTACCAGGCATGTGACATTCAACAACATTCATTGTTAACATTTTGGGGTAGTTTAGCAAAGCAAACTAATTTTATCTCCTGGCTAGCCGTGTGCCCGTCACCGATTTAGGCTGTGATTTGTCTATCTGTCAGTTTAAATGCGATTCTGCTCAGTGCATTCAGTATATGTAGTGTGATTTTAGCAAGTTCCAAGTATCCAGTCGCGGCCGAATGTAACGTCACGACTTTTATCCCCATTCGGGGGTAGTCAGAGGCTTGAGTGGCCATACACCACCACATTGTGGAGGTATTTGTGTGGTACCAACTCAAAGCCCACGTTTCACCAGATAGTCAGAACCCAACGTGACAGGTGGTGAACCTTGTCGCCGTGTATACAGGAACTGACTATTACCTAATCCCGAGGGATAGGTAGGTTTCCACACGATGTTTTCCCTCACCGTCAGCGAACTGTAAATTATGCACATAGATGAAAATTCATCCATTGGTGCATGCTCCACCGGGGATCGAACCTGGACCCTTCTGATTGTTAGCCCAACCTGTTCACCCCTAGGTTAAGTCACGGCCGACTAAACTAAAAAAGGAGACCTTTTGCAACTATTTAAGAACTATCTCATAATAGCACTTACCACGACAATTTCTCACAATTTAAATCCCTTGCAGAATCCTTCCAAGTGGGCTGAGATGGTGATCGAGAACATCGCATCGTCCGGCAAATTCTCGTCGGACCGCACGATTGCAGAATACGCGCGCGAGATCTGGGGCGTCGAGCCTACCTGGGAGAAGCTGCCCGCCCCGCATGAGACCGCTTAAACCCCGTCGATGCCAAAACACCGTTACAATAACCTAACTTAATCATATATTCGTCATTTCCCTAATGGAGATGAAATTTGAAATCTCATCTCATGTGCGTAAGTACATTACATATATTTTTTAATCAATTAAACTATTATCAAATATTATTTTAACTACATTTCAATCCGTTCTGATTATTGTTGAATTAGTTGAATATGATAGATTACATTATGATTGGTCATAAAATATTTATTATACATAATTTGTGGAGATGTCGTCCCCAGTGTTAAAGGTATATCTTGTCTATCTAGTCTTAATAACTTCCTATATAAGCAAACACGATGTTTGTAGAATTTATAAATTAATATGAAAACGTTAATACATTATTGCTAGTATTACAAGGCCATCAGTCAGTTTTCTTGCATTTGTATAATCAATCACTAACTATCTAAGGTTTATTAACTTGTTCTCATTGTTTCTCTAATTATTTAATTAAATAGAATGGTTTTGTGATATCAATGCCTTCCTAGATATTATCTTCATTAGGTAATTAGAATTATATATTTTTATTATTACGTATGTTGATGGCTACATATAAGTAGAACAAAAATACATTAGATCGTTGTAGGTAGAGGTAGTCAGTGATTTGTAGTAAAGTTAAAACTTTGTAGTACTTTCTAGTAATGTTACATTAATTTTTTAATAAAGTTATTAACCACAACTAATGTTCCTAACACTGTTATATTATGTATAAGCATAATTTGATATCATTATTTATGAAACCTTTATAAGACAATTGAGCGAATTTATTTTGATGTGCCATACAATTCATACATTATTTTTGTACTGATATCAAAACATATTTCATTGACACAATTATCGTATAGTTTAAATATATTTATCAATTATTGTGTATTTGGAATATCTAGCTTTCGAGCAATATTGATATAATATTTAGCATTAGGTGCATTGTATTACAGTAGGAAAAATACATGTTTATTTTATTACAATATATAAAACCGCTAAAACATAATATTAGCTATATTTTTTACATATAATATAGTTATATACTGCCAGAAAAAAATATCTTTTTGTAGCAATCTTTATTGTATTATTCTTATAAATTATTTTACTCAAATAAATATCTAATCATTCAAATAGTTTTTAGTTATTTTACCTCTATAATATCACAGTAGAAAAATAAGTATTTGTGTATGCTATAGATAAATCTATTGATGCATTATGAATCAGTTGAATCTTTCAGCCGATAGAATATAGGCGACGAGAATAATTGTGTGAAGATTGAGCTCGGCTACACCTTGTAAATAAGGGGCACCCGCACATATGGACGTCCATGAATGCCAAGACGAATTTCCTGCGCGCGCATTAGTTGCACAGATCCTGTCTGTGACCCTCGGCAGAAATCGCCGCTGTGCCTCGACGGGATCGCTTTTGTACATTCGTTGTGGTGTAGAAGAGATACGATATATTGCTTCCATCCTTTTCTGCGGTCGGATGTCATCGGCCGTTAACATAGCTACAGACAGAAATTACTCATACCGCGTCCGAAGATTGGGCGGGTCGGTCGTCGCCACTCGTCTTTTCGCGTGTGTTGTGTTTCCAAGTGTTGTGGATGCTGCGCTGAGCCTTCTCTCGTTCCTCGCAGGTAAGCCCCATTGTCATCGTATAACATCTAACACCCGCTTCCATTGTGTTTTTATGTCACAAAAGGGTTTTTGCAAATAACGCCGGCTCGGCGAATGCGCGACCACGATCGATAACGATGTTGTCTTGACCGGGTAGATCCGGAGTCGCATGTTATAATATGTTGGCTCTAGTTTTATATTTCCTTTGATACTACATTCTAAGACGATGTTTTTATATATGGTTAAGTAACTAATGTAGAATGCCTTAGTTGCCAGTCCTTCCATTTTGCTTTATAATTAATACCTATCGCTTGTCGCGGCATGACTTCACCATTCGCAGCACAACAATATTTAAATTTTAATTAGATATACATTTTATCAATGAAACAACGACACCTTCATTGTATAAAATTTGGCCATGGTGTCCAAAGTTAAACAATAAAATGCCGGTGGGTGGCGGATATTGAGAAACTGCGGCGCGGCTACTCACGTTTCGCAATTATCGATCTGATTTGGTCCTTAAAAATTATGATGTTAACATATAAGTTGCATTTAAGCAATCTTTTCTTCAACGATAATATCGGAAACGCAAACCATGCCCTATGCGTCTACTTATTCAAGAATACCTATAACGTGAAACATATTTTTCAGCCATGCAGAAGTTCGCAGGATGTACTTATTTATTATTGGCTAGCTTTGACTAATCAACGTGATTCATTCGTTTCTTATGCCAAGCACGTGGCTAAGCTGACACCTTCCGTACATAGATACAATGATTAAGACTTAAGTGATAGTTCGATGTGATGTACCACATAATAGCTAGGTACCTACTCCAAGTTCTTTCGCCACATTTCCAATGACCATCTTCAAGTTATCGTCTGTGAATGCTCTTGGTTATGTATTTTAGAGATGTTTAAGTTACACATAGAGGCTAGAGTCGATTAGATTAGCTAGCTTTTGCATCAAAATAACCGGTCCTACCATAAAATTGGCTTTCTCACTTCACAACAATCATGTTCGTCAACGTTTACAATAAAAGAAAAAGATATTTACATAGGACCTAGTAAATAACTATACATTTTGTGAGCCATTAATTTTGAACTTAGAGGGGTCCCGAGGCTAACCCTCCTGGCACATCGACCTTTCCCCACTTACACACTCATGAGGGGTAACAGTTCGGTCGAAACTGGCCTACTTATATTATTGTCCTGAAAGAAAAACAAAGCCTTAAGTTAGTATGAAATGCAGAATCATAGAGGCATGTGTTATGCATCCAAAGCCTGTTCGCTCGGTGACGGCAGGTGCAAAGCGTTCAGACAACAGCCGGAGCGCTTATTCGAACAAATTGGCAGGTAAAGAACCCTCCCTTACGAATGTGCTTTTTGTGAAAATAACAATGGTTATACTTTTACGAAGTAAAATAATTTGGATCCATGGTTATTTCAATCACAGCTTACTACATAACGAGAGATTCAGTTATGTTTCTTGTTAATTGGGTATAATAAATTTACAGGTTTGTATAATATCGGCGAATTAATGTCATTACCATTGCCATGGTTACACCAATGTTGGCAAAATCCAAGCTTCCACCCACATTTATTATCCTACCGAATACTGTATTGTGACGTCTTCCTGCGTAGGAGGGATATTCGCAAGGATGTGGAATGGAATTCGCTATCTCTACTTTAGGGGAGGCGAAGGGAGAGGGAAACTCGTATTGCAGCTTCCCAGACGGCTGGGAGGCGAGTCGATTCATCGTATTGAACCAAATACAAATGTACTATAATATCTACACCGGAACATTGAGTTAAATGTGTAGGTATAAAAACCGTGCATGACATGCAATGGTATAGAAAGTACCAAATAGTGATATGTAACGATTTTTTCAATGTCAAACACGTTGCTCTACATTACAACGCACGCAACTCCCGTGATTGGATCGGATAAGATAGTAAAATTGCATTATCTCCGACAAAGCGATAAAAATAAAACCGGTACGGATATTGTTTACAAAATTATTATCGAGACGCTTTCATTACTTTTGAAGTCTCGGTCACATCACATCACATCCATGTATAAGTACGTAAAGAGATGGTCGTGGACAGATTTACGGAAAATCCCCTACCACACCTCTAATAAGTATAATATGTAGTTCAAAAGCATAGAAAAATCAACTCATAATCGGTAGTATATCCAAAATATACCAATCATTTCCGGTTTCTTTTCAACGAATTCCAACATTTTATAATATTTATTTCATTACACGTTCGGCTGGTATACGTACATACATACTGAAACGTTCAATCGTTGAATCTAAACACGAGCGGCGCGTAGCCATTTCTGGATAATGGTGCCCGAAATAGTTTTCCGTCACTCATGCACGAGGTTACTTTTGTACTGTGGATATGCTGGATGCGGTTAAGGCGACCATCGAACGATTACGCTTAATTCATTGTCATGCGGTCTCATAATTGCTCAAGAAGTGATACGTGACCGTAGTCGACTTTTAATAAAGTCCATTTTCTTGTTAAAATTGTTTCATCTAGCCTCTAAAAAGTACTTAAAGGATTTTTAATCCTGTTCGAATAAACAAACTTCCATTTTGAAATTGAGGAAGACAAGGATATGGACATGTTAAACTTGGAGATCCTTGGTTATACATTGACTGAGTTTACAAATTCGCACGATGATGTCACCGTCATTTGCCAAGTGTTTGAAGTTGTAGCATTTGGTTAAAATATACCTAAGCACTGTTTATATTACGCCGCTCACTGGACCAGCTGACCTAGACTACAAATTGATAGGTAGTTTATAATTTAATCATTAATTCATATTTGCATAGTAGACCCGAGTCCGTAGACGAGAAGTAATACTGGTACGAATTGAAATTTATATAATAACGAAGTACATACTACTCTCTATTCTATCATAATAATCTACTATGGTAGGTATTTCAAAGGAGTAAGAACCTCAATTGGAAATAGAGATTAAAATAGGCAATGCCAATTCGTTGCTAATGGATTGATCTACCAGCTCACATCGCTCTGTAAGAATTAGGTGCGTAACTTACAGGTAAGGGAGAATAACCCATATGCTCGTTCTGGACAGAAATACACTTGAACGAACGCCCTTGAACCTTTTCTGTAAGATAATTTTATTAGCAGCATCGAATTTCGCAAAAGTTAATAATATAACAATACTCACTTTTCCCACAATGTATTTAAATGGTAAAAACACCAGTTAAAACGCATAAACAAACCCAGGGAGTTGGTAGGTATGTAGGTACATACGCGCCCAATTCATACAGTATTAGTTTATCCTTGCGTGACTTCCGCACCGTTCCTGCCCCCACGACCATTACCAAATAAATTAAACAAAAGCATTTTTATTTTATTTCGAATGCTTAGATACCGACGTGAGTTTACAATGTTAATTACATGACGAATATTATACCGCAGTTGCATGTACTATTTAGGTAATATGGCCCATATTATGTAGTTTAAACAAAAGACTATTCCTCTTATTAAAAGACAGAAAATATAATTAGTACCTATGCAGATAATAAAACAAATATCAACCCTTTGTATGCCGGAACGTAGATCCACGCAAGTAAAATACCGCTGGTACCTATGTCACAATTCTAGACACATACCTAAGGCCCACTTAAGTTTTTACCATATAACCGCTATAAGCAAAAGCAAAATTGGCACTATTTTCTGAATTTATAAAAAATTGTCTATAAACATGTATTTTCTATTTGTTACAGAACCGGGCAAAGCCCAGCCGCATAGCGGCACATCGTGTTTATTTTTTCGTGGAATTTTTGTATTCAGTTTTACAAGTGACCAAAGTGATCTGTGAAGTGTCCAAGCCTAACAAAATGGCTATAACAGGATTCATGGCCCTCGTGGCACTGGCCGCTATAGGTAAGCCACTATATTATTATTTAAAAATATTTTATTTATAAAAACATTGGGTGCATACAATACAACGCCTGATCGTATGAATGTATGTACGTGCAGCGTCACAATTATGGGGAAAGGATCATACAGAACAGTAGGGTTACTCCGAAATACGAAACATAACGTTTCGGCTGACAGATGGCACGTTTTCTTACACTCCGAAGTGTTTTTGATCCGAAGTTCGGATTCGATAGTTGTGATTTGACGTTTCTTCTTTCGACTAGTCCGACAGAATCCGAAACACTTTCAGAGTAGGAAAATGTACCATCCGTCAGCCGAAACGTTCGTTTCGTATTTCGGAGTATCCCCACTGAACAGGGTGGACGGGGTCCTCCGCCGCCGCGGAAGAAGCTACCCCAGTGACGTCACGGGTCGATACAGCGGCCGGGCAACGAACTAATATTCGCGCGTCACACTGATCTTTACCCTTGTCCTAAATGCCGGTTTATATTGTTTTCATAATAATATGTAGAGTGCGTAGTGTGATAAGTAAGCTGGGTACCTAACTATAGATTAAAAATGGTTTTTATTAGAGTTCCGTACCCAAGGGGTGCCAACGGGAACCTATTACTAAGCCTACGCTGTCCGTCCGTCTGTCTGTCTGCCTGTGAGCGGGCAGACTTGAAATTTTCACAGAATGTGTATTTCTGTTGCCGCTACAACAACAAATACTAAAAATAAAATAAAACTTAAAAATAAAGGGGGTCCCCATATAAAAAACGTAATATTTTTAACTTATTTGTCTTATGGTCGGTTTCCATACAAAAGACTTCAATGTGTGACTCTAAATACCTATTACCATTTTGGGGATGTTTGTTTATATTCTACGGTGGTACGGAACCCTTTAAGTGTGAGTCCGACACGCACTTGGCCGGTTTTTGTAGGTAATGATTAAGAAAGGATACAGGCACTTTCATTCTGAATGATGTTTATATTATAGGTAATACCAATATACTATACATTAATATGAACCATGCCATGGTACCTACTTAGGGTCCTAACATCAACAATTAACATGATGCAATTCTAGAATTCAATGCTATGCATGGTGATTCATTTCATTCAAGTTATTGTTTTATTGTCTTTAAAGTTCTACCTACTTACTACGCTGACTAGTGATTGTTTCTCGTAAATATGTATTACCTACGTACTTACTTAAAATAGCATGAGCGAGGCCGCCAGGTTCAGACGCTAGGTCTCGTAAACACCGTAGAACATTGCCCTTACGGCGAACATATCGAAGGTCGTGGCCCTGAATTTGGAGAAAATATTTCATGAGAACTTATTCAAAGAGGCCTCTTTTGACGAAATTATTGTGTGGCCAAACAGGTATTATACGGTATACTATTCTCCGATAATAAACCTGTAACATGGGCCTACGTCTTGTATTAAACTAGATACATAATAGATATTGCCGCCGATATTATTAATAGATGGGGAGGCGAGCGTGCAATTCGTGGATTTGCACGAGCGTCGTCCAAACCTAGTTGATTCGGTAGATGAGATGATAGGAAGAATACATTGTTCTAGATGTTTCCGCTTTCAGCGGTGGGGGAAGCGAATACATGAAAAAATAATTTTTTTGTATAAAAAGCAATGACATAAAAATACTCAAGAGTGTCAGATATTGATACTTTTCATGCTCCAACATGATAAATTGAAAAAAATAATTACTCGAGCGCGTCAGAATTTGTAAGCATCTATAGGCTACGGTAACTGCTTAAAATCAGGCGGGCCGTACGTTTTTTTTCCACCGCAGTCCTATATAAAAAAAAAAAACTGAGGGGGTGAAAAAGTGAAACTTCCAGATGCTCCCATTTCTTAGACTGACGATCAAATTAGCAACATTGACACTTTTGACACTTCTTAGCTAGTAATGAATCCCCCTTATCTTAATCTGACGAGTTCGAGTATTTTTAGCTGGTCTATTTTTTTTTGGTTCCCCTGAGCAAAACCACCAATCTTAAGGGCTCATAATTTTTTGAGGTTCTTATCAATATGTAAGCTATCTCCCTTATCTTAATCTGACGCGCTCGTGCAAATCCAGAAACCCCTTCTACGGCTCCCCATCTATAACTGAAAATTAAAATTATTATGTATAAATACACCAGCAGCAAGCAGTGGTAGCCGATTGGTTAAGCACGCGTCTTGCGCGCTTAAGGTCTTGGGTTCAAACCAGCCAGGGTTTGAACCGACCTCTGGATTTTTCGAAATCTATATGTGTATCATAACTTTAATATGATTATCACTTGCTTGCGGTGAAGGAAAACATCGTGAGGAAACCTGCATGTCTTTAGGCATGTGAAATCCACCAACCCGTACTGGGTTAGCGTGGTGGATTATGGCCTAAATCCCCCTCGCATTGAGGGGAGGCCCGTGCCCATCAGTGGGACGTTAAAAGGGCTAAATTATAATTATTTATCAGGCTCCCGTTCCCGGAAGAGATAGCATAGCACCTCTGCAGTGCACCCACTTTGCCCATGGTATGTAGGTCCCAATGTAAGAATAAGGAGCGAGCCTTTTGCCATTTACCGGGCACGATCATCCTCAATGTTATTAATAATGTATTGATCTAAAGATATCACAATAACATTAAATTAGTTACACTCACTCTGTTAATACGCTGCTGCCTAGCACCCAATGTTAAAATATCCTTCAGACTAATTTACCGTGAAGTAAAATATTTTGTTAGATATAATGTTGAATAGTGAGTAATTTTTCAATTGAGAAGACCTCGACTTGCAACATTCATTCCTTCTACGCTTTACCAACGGCTTTATCTATGCTTATGTTCTGTTATGCAACTACACTAACAACGGAAAGCACAGAGGCTCGTTACCAATGCAGTCACGTATAAACGAAATATAATATGACTTGGCATGCCACAGGATACTTCTTATCCAGGGAACTTTTTTAGGCCTTCTGTGTTTTATTCCTTTACAGTAAGTACTTATCATTAAGTTTTATTTTAAAATTAATAATATCCTGGGACATTCTTTTACACACGGCTACCTGATCCCAAACTAAGCAGAGCTTGTACTATGGAAACCAGATAACTGATATTACTACATATACTACTTTTTGTTTGTAAATACATACTTAATATACATATACACCCAGACTCGGGACATACAGACATGTTCATGCACACAAATGCATGTCCCGGGTAGGAATCGAACCTACGACCTGCAGCGTGGAAGGCCGAATCTTAGCCAACCATGCCAACAGGCCCGCCCGTCAAATCGCGAAATCGTCAAATCGTCAAATTGCGATTAATGAATGTATGTAGTATATCCAGATAACAGCAAAATAGATGCCCGAACTACACCTGAGTTAAGAGTGATCTCAAAAGAATGTGGGGTTATCTATGAAGACAAATTATGCACATGCAGGATCCTCTAACATACTAAAGCGCGCTCTACACAACTTGTGTTGTAATGTTAAGAAACAAAAGATAAGGATAGGTGATGATATAAGTAATAGCCGCGTAGACATAGTGTGCAGGGAATTTTATCGGGTCAACGGCCCCGAATAGATTTATAGTTCGATGAGTGTGAAATATTCGTAACAGATTTCTGAATGTTTATAATGTTCTGTATGGCTTAATCTTCCGTGTGCTTTATTGATCTGATACTTATAAGTATCAGCATTTAAAAGATACCTATAGATATATGTCTTTTTAAAATAGTTCAAAGACATTACCAAGAAAGAGAAACATGTGACTGTCCAAAACATTATGTCCTACTAAACCGAGTACATGAACACAGTACGATTCATTCACTCGCGGAAAATAATGTTGGAAACATGCCAGTATTGCCAATGCGGCTCTTCGGGTGAATAATAAGCATCAATCATTAAAATGCCTTTAAGTTGATTGTCGTATTGTGAGTTCGATAACAGATGTGTGAATTTCGCCGAATTTTGTGGTGCGCTGAGCACAAGTCTAGTAATTACTGATGTTATGATGAATTTATGACTTATTCCTGCTAAGATCAACCTTCAACTAATTGATTTATTGCTCCTGTGATCTCGTGCAGAAGACTATAAATGGATTAAAACATCTAGTATAGTTTAAAACGCGCGTAATAGAAATGATAAACACGAAAACCTAATGATGATGTTAAACTAAACCGAACATGAGCCGCCAACTAAAAGCCAATTGAGACTGTTTCCATACTTGGAAGAATCGTAATGTTATCCGTTAGCAACATTCAATTCACCGGTTGATTGTTTTCTGAATTAGGAATTCAAATCAAAGCAAGTTGACGTGCGACATACCGTTCGGTTTTTGGAATTCTCAACATGAACACTCAGTTGCTACTCTAGAATACTTTACTATCATATAGATGTATTCCGAAAGTGTATCTATTATTATTCACCTATTATTATTTTACTAAACGTCGGAAGAGTTTGTGAGCCAGTATTGATAGTTTAAGGCCTAGGCCGCACAGCGGTTATATCCGCGCTGGTAAGTCCGCGTCCTATGGAATCATATGAACCGCAAGTCCGGATAGGTTAATATGATTCCATAGGACACAGATTTAACGCAGTTTTAACAACGCAGATATAACCGCTGTGCGGCCTAGGCCTAACTGACCGTAGATATCCTATTATTTATTGCCTTCTTATTGAAATCATTCCAAACGATATAGGTACCTATCTTGAACCATTAACGACGATTTGAACAAAAGTATTTTTGATCACTCATACGCGGAAAGTAAGTCGAAAGGTGCCTGAAGAGCCGACAGAAAGTGATACTTATCTAATCGAGCAAAATCGTGTTTCCAGATTCATCGAAATTTTGACAGATCAGGCAAAATCGTGTTTCTGGAAACTCGATTTTGCCCGATCTGACAAGATTTCGACGATACTGTCGAATTATAAAAAAATACGAGTTCTTTTTTAAAATTTATATTCACGTCACGACTTTTAAACCCACTACTACAACTAGCACTACTCTAGTTTTTTTTTGTATTTTTCTAAATTATTTTTTTATTTTAGTTTTAATCGTTCTTTTTGTCTTTATTAATTTTATTGTGTCATGTTTGTTTTTTTTTTTGTAGTTTTTTTGTTTTTTATTCGTATTTTTTTGTTTTTTCCCCCTTTTTTCTTTTTATTTCAATTTTTTTGGTTTTTTCCCTTTTTTCCTTTTATTTCTGTTTTTTGTTTTTAATTCTTTTTTCTGTTTTTTTATTCCTTTTTTCTTTTTTTTTTCTTTTTAATTCTTTTTTTCAGTTTTTTTTTTCTCTTTTCCTTTTTTTGTCTTTTTCTTGTTTTTCATTATATTTTTTGTCTTTTTTTTGTTTTTATTATTTTTTTTCCTTTTTTCTTTTAATTTCTGTTTTTTTTTGTTTTTAATTCTTTTTTCTGTTTTCTTATTTTTTTTGTCTTTTACTTGTTTTTTATTCTTTTTTTCTGTTTTTTTTTCCCCCTTTTTTCTTTTTTTTTCTGTTTCTTTTGTTTTTAATTCGTTTTTGTTATTTTTCTCTTTTCCTTTTTTTGTCTTTTTCTTGTTTTTTTATTCTTTTGAAAACGGGATCCGGGATACGGGATCTGGAAAACGGTATCCAGGATCCGGGCAACGAGATCCAGGATACGGGACCCTGGAAACGAGATTCGGTATATGGGTTACGAGATACGGGATCCGTGATATCGGGGATACGGGATCCGGGATTTAGCAAACAGAATCTGGGAACGGGATCCGGGATACGGGATCCGGGATCCGGAAAACGGGATCCAGGATCCGGGATCCGGAAAACGGGATCCAGGATCCGGGATCCGGAAAACGGGATCCAGGATCCGGGATCCGGAAAACGGGATCCAGGATTCGGGCAACGAGATCCAGGATCCAGGCAACGAGATCCAGGATACGGGACCCGGGTAACGAGATCCGGGATAGGAAATCCAGGATATGGGATCCGTGATATACGGGATCCGGATAAAGGAATCCAGGATCCGGGATACGGGATCCGGAAAACGGGATACAGGATCCGGGCAACGAGATCCAGGATATGGGATCCGTGATATACGGGATCCGGATAAAGGAATCCAGGATCCGGGATACGGGATCCGGGCAACGAGATCCAGGATACGGGACCCGGGAAACGAGATCCGGGAAATGGGATCCGGATTTTAAATTCTGCGCGGACGATGTCGCGGGCAAAAGATAGTCTTAATATATAAGAATCAATGTCCTGACTCACTGACTGACAGACAACGCACAGCCTAAACCACTGGTCGTAGGGACTTGAAATTTGGAGTGTGTATTTGTCTTGATAGGTAGAGGTGTACTAAGAAAGGATTTTTTGAAATTCAACCCATAAGGGCGTTAAATAGGGGATGAAAGTTTGTATGGAAGTTCGTCATTTTAAAGTTACAATTATGAAAATTGGTGTTCAGCGCGGACGAAGTCGTAGGCAAAAGCTAGTATTAGTATAGAAGTATAGATTAGGTAGAGAAAAATTGTGAACATAAAAATAGCATAGCTTCACGCGGCTCACCTTGAACTTTTACGACAGGTACATTTGCATGTAGGTATTTTGGATTTGATGTCGTGATTTAAGAACGTTTGCTTGCATCATAGTTAAGCATACCTTATTGACGTTAAATTCAACTCGCTACCATTAAACTAACTTTATAGAAAGTTTCAATTGTATGTAAATAATGAAAATAATCCGTGAGTCAATAGGCACGATTGTTATTTCCTAATGACACGGTGCTATATGGGTGTGATGGCCTAATACCTAGTTTTCGAGCAGATATCATTGAAATGATTTGTACTTAATAACATTATAGTTTAATGACTTAACAACGAAGGGTAAAGTTAATAACTTTACCCTTCGTTTATGACTTTATGATAACTTAAGACAAACTTATTAATACGTAGGCACAACAGGGGGTTATCACTTTTATTGCAAGTTGTTGTTGCAAGAAAATATAAATAAATTATAAATAAAAAAAACATATATACCTACTTAAATAAAACACCTTTGCGTGTAAAACGTGGCCATTATAAGCCCAGGATAGGGACCTATGGCGCCTTATCTATTCTGTGCCTATGGAGACAGAGAGGCCTTTGCCCAGCAGTGGGACATTTGACAGGCGAATAAAAAAACAAACGAAATTTTTTAAACAAAGGGAACTCTTAAAACAGGGGGCTCACCACCACCTCTTATAGCAGTTTTGTTTTAACGTTTCAGCGACTTTTTGTGCAATGACGTGCCTTATTGTCATGACAATAAGAAACGTCATTGCACAAATGGCCGCTGAAACGTTAAAACAAAACTGCTATAAGAGGTGGTGGTAGGGCCCCAGGATAGTTTATTGAATTGCTTATTGTTTTTTGACTGCTTTGGTAGGTACGTTTTTTCTTTATAATCAAGTAATATTCTGTGGTCGCGTTTACCGTTTTCCGAGGTTCTCACATTAGATGAGTTCTCGAATGAAGGCTAGTGTGTGGATCAACGACTAACGACCTGCGAAATGTGACTGGCAAAAACTGAATGCAAAGAGCTGAAGACCTAAATCATAAACTTTTGATGCGATTCGTATCTAAATATCCAGTGGATAGATATCGTATCTACTGTTCATCAAATCTAACCATAATAGTAGTATATGCATTAAAAGGAAGGAAAGCTAACACACACACGCTCTATATAATATGTATCATTCTTTAACCTTGTAATCAGCTGCTAGACCCCGTTATCTCGTCCTTATCGACCTTTATGTATTGTCGCGTGTGCTGTTAATAGGTATGAATACACCAATAATGTTATCAATTAAATTCTAATGACACAGAAATGGATAACCTAAAATAGGAATGGTAGCGAGCGATAGCTACTGAGCATAAAGATTTTATAGCTGACAAAAGATTGTAACTCGCCCTATTATATGGGAATAAAATGGTAGGTCGTTATTATCGCTACTACCTACGCGATAAGCCACGATTTAATAATAACGTTCTTGATAAAAACTTTCGCTCTATTGTTTAAGCAAATATAACCTATCAAGTACTTAGTATTTTTATAAAACTGGATACGTTGGCAAATTCGTAATTTATTACAGCTAAATGAACGGCTAACCATCATCAAGCATAGATTTTATTATAACAAAATTTCTAAAAATCAATAAGTGCTGTTAAAAATCTCTTTTGAATCGGTCTCATGCGATCAGGTTGTGATGTGAAGCACATCTGTCGTGGAGCCGACCAATCAGGAGCGTGCGCGGGAGCACATCTGTCGCGGGCACGCAACACGCCTTGGCGTTTTTGTTCGCTTTGTTGCTATTTTTTGTCTTCTACCAGAAGTGGTTGAATACTAATAAAAATAGAATGTTTTATTTGAATCTGTAGGTCCGTTATTATACAAAATTGTTTAACGTAGTTAGGTACTTAACTTTTCAGTTAGTAGTCAAATTTCATGTCTCTAATTTATGACAATGTTCATTGAAGCTCTACCATTAATTACAGTAGATACCACCCCCCGCCACTAGTCATAACACACATATATATGTAGTTTCTTTTATTGATCCTTTCGTATGTGTAATTATATTCATTCCAAATGTATTTCGTACCAATTTATTTTCTAGGTTCATTACTCCTTTCAACACGTTCATCACCAAAAAACATAAGTCCTTATTTTTAATTACATATGTATATGATGTATTTTAACTGTGCAGACTTATTATATTATGTGCGCAGGATATTTGAATACATGTGTAACGTATATTTTAAAGTAGTCTACCTAATGGGGTCACTAATTAATATTTAGTTAGCGTCACGGACTCGAACTAGCTAGTGGAACGAGCGGCGCAACGGGCGCGGGGTAACGAGTTGTTAACCGCGAGGTCGCTATTGCTCGTGCAGGATTATTTTCCAGACTTTATAGACTAGGTCAAGTGTGTTGAAAGTGCTTTAACTACTAGTATCCAGGGTGTAAGGCTGGGCGCGAAACGTATTCAAGCGTATGATAAAACATCTTAAACTTAACTTAAATATACAAAAAAACACTCATAAATGTGACAAAGAAAACTTGACAAAAATATTGCTAAATATTTCACAGCATGGGCCACCGCTACCTATCAAGCGATTCTGAACTGTCTTATCAAAGGGAATTTACTCGTGTAAATGACCTTAATCCGTTTACCTTGATACTTCATTTTATTTATTTATTTTTTACACGACTGCCCAAAAAAAGGAGTGTATATGTGTTTAGGGTTCATGTATGTATGTATGTATGTGAGATTCTTTATTCCACCATAACTTATAAATGCCTGAACGGATTTCGATGTGTGGGGTATCGTTAGAATCCTTACATCATTCCGGGTTACACAGGGTATATTATTTTTGAAAAAAATCAATATGGCGGCATTATGGCTCAACTTTAAAACGTGAATAAATAATATTTTTTTTCATTATTACAATATGGGTATCAAATTGAAGGCCTTGATGAGTACATTCCAAAACTGTAGAATTTATAGGCATCATTTAACATAGGTAGGGTGTACATACAAAACAAACATATCATTTTTGGCTGCTGTCACTAAAATGCATAAAATAAAAATAAATAATTTAAAAAATTAAAAACACGACTGCCCTGCCAAAAAACGACTTAAAAAGTATAAAACAAGTGCAGTGTCATTGCAGTCGGGGGCCCTCTTAGTTAAAATATGTTCCACAGAACGGTCCCCCGACTGCAATGACACTGCACTTGTCTTATACTTTTTAAGTCGTTTTTTGGCAGGGCAGTCGTGTTTTTAATTTTTTAAATTATTTATCTATAATACGTATTTTAGTTACAAGCTGTTTTATAAATTCGTTAAAATGTTGCCATATGTTCGGAGTTATTCTTAACACGCATGATTGTATGTTCCTATATCTTAGTGCATTGAGGGAATTATAGAGGTGCCTATACTGCCTATATGGTCTAAGATACACTGAAGAGCGACCTTCACCCATCGACTTACCGGATCAACCCTAGATTTTATCAAATAAAATATGTGTCTGAACATATACCAATAGGGTTGCCATAAAGAATATGCTCAAGGATAAAAAAAGCAAAAAAAAAACAAAAAGCTAAAAGCACTGCTTCGTCCCGCGCAGCTGTTGTACTGCGTCCTCCTCTATCGCATCAAATAGAACGCGGATGCGCAATGCTTCTCTGTCATACATTTTACCTTACTCCATTTTTTTTATTTCAAAGCCTGGCTACCGTTATTCTTGACTGGATTTTCGCAAGCAACACTATACACTGTATTCGCAATAAAATTTTAATTAATCATAGCCATGAGCATATTTTTTACGGCAACCCTATTGGTATATGTTCAGAAACATATTTTATTTGATAAAATCTAGGGTTGATCCGGTAAGTCGTTGGGTGAAAGTCGTCCTTAAGCGTATCTCGTACTAATACATCTCAGGCAGAACTTGAAGCGCACAAAGGTTGAATGACCTCGAAGAAACGTCATTACTGAATTGTAAAATGAATTATAATATAGTAGGTACGCACTTATCATTCTTTGATTTGGTATTTAACAAAACAAGGAAAATAAACTGTTTGTGCCATGCTACTTTTATTAGTTCATGGAAAGTGCATTAAGACGATACAAGAAAAAAATGAATTTAAGTTTCGGGGTGTGGCTAGCGTCGCGTAAGCTGGCGAAGGATATATCCCTCTCGCTTAGCTAGGACAGAACAGCTAAGGAGTAGACTATAGTATAGTTATTTTTTGAAGGAACGATATTGGTTATTAGGTACGTACAATTAAAATAATATGTCCCATTGCGCCTTTTAAAATAGATAAGATGGATGAAAATATTAAAATATATTTTTTTTCGTTTTATATGGGTTTTTATGTCGGATGTTTTTAAAAATTTTAATTAATTACTATGTTGTTTTTTTTGTTGAAGACAAAGTAAGTCAAAAGAAGACAAACAATACCTACATTATGCTGATAGATACGTATAACAATATTTCGATCGTATAATAGCCTATAACCAGCGGACGATCAAGACGCTTCCAACGATACCTCATTTGTCAAATTATTATGATAAAAATAGTTTGGACGTTATACGGGAGCAGATGAACATACATACATACCGGTCAAAATCATAACCCTCCGCCCATCGTAGTCGGGTAAAAATGTACATACTCTGTGTCAGTGACTGACTGCCGGATAAGAGTATCTTTTTCATGTTTCGCAGGCAAAGGAATACTTTGGTAACTTCGATGCCGATCATGAAGTCATCATCAGTGTCATATTTTTTTTTTTTTTTCATATAATATTTATTTTTTAATTTAATTTTAAGTGTTTATTTATTTCATTGATTTATCCATGCATACATTTTTTGTTTATCTTTATTTTTTTATCTATTAAAATCACCCCCAGACTGGTTACTAGCTCTTTCCTTGCTCAACAAAAATAGCTTGATAACAGGAACAGCTTGAATACAGGGAAGACATGCTGCCAGTATTCTTGCCACCATCCCACGCGGACGGTATTTGTTTAATTAGGGGTAGGTTTTTATGTTATTGTATCTTAATTTTAATTTGTTATTTATATTGTATTTTATTGATAAAACATGAAAAATAAAAATAATAAAAATAATTTATTGTAGACTTGCAACGAATAGTATATTCGGCCTTACGCCGAATACCGAATATTCGGCGAACTTGCTGGCCGAATAGCTGAATATTCGGCAAAAGTATTCGGCTGGTGTGTGGAAGGAAGGGAAGGAAGTAGTGTTTATTCAGAGCGACTTTTCCCTGAAACTGGGATGGTCTACGAGAAAAAATGAGCACTTATTTGAGTGACTACTTGAGTTACTTAAGTAACTACTTCGCGAAAATGCACAAAAATTGGTCTTTCTGCATTATAATCTATCGCTTCTAAATTTTGATAACGATAATTCCAATGCATAGACAATGATAATTTTGTTTTTGTTTTTTTGTTTGTTAAATTTTGTATTAAAGTAGTTGATTATAAACCTGTGACTACTTTAATGACTATAAGAGATTTTTTATATATTTTAACCTAAATTATCCCACTGCTGGGCAAAGGTCTCCCCCAATACACTCCACATATCTCTATTAGACGCCGCTTCTATCCATCCCTCCAGAGAAATATAAAAATAAATCAATATTTGCTTTCATTGTACCATTTATCTCAATAAAACAATATATTCTTAAGTATTCGGTATTCGGCCGAATAGTATGTAGATATTCGGTATTCGGCCGAATAGCATAAAAGTAGCCGAATAGGCCGAATACCGAATAGTAACCGAATATTCGTTGCAAGTCTAATTTATTGTTTTTATTTAATTTAATTTTTATTTATTGTTTTATATTTATTGTGAAATTTTAATAATCAATATGTCTACACAAAAATTATCACATTAATTAGGTACTTACTTAAAATACACTATACTTTATAAAAATTTTTTTTTTATTAAATCTGGAGTTGTCGGACTCGCACATAAAGGGTTCCATACCACTGTAGAATAAAAACGTCAAAAATATCAAGTTTCTTATAAGGGGGACCCCCCTTTTTTAAATTTTATTTTATTTTTAGTATTTGTTCTTGTACCGTCAACAGAAATACACATTCAGTGAAAATTTCAACTGTCTACCTGTTACGGTTCGTGAGATACAGCCCGCGCTGACAGACGGACAGACAGACAGGCGTTAGGGTAGGGCGTAGGGTCCCGTTAGCACACTTTGGAACCCTAAAAAGTAGCCTATGTTCTCCTCCGAGACCCAGTCTATCTCCATACCAAAATTCATCAGCATTGGTTCAGCGGTTTTGCCGTGAAAAGGTAACAGACAGAGTTACCTTCGTTTATAATATTAGTATAGATTGAATAGGATTGACAAACATTTTCCTATCCATATCTGTAATGTCTGTAATCTTCTCAGTCGAGGTCGCGTTTCCGATCCGGCAGTAGAATTTAAGGAAAAAATGTAAAATGACAATTTGTAAGTGCCCCCGTAGGCCTAAACAAAATAAACGCTTTGACTTTGACTTTGAATGTTATTTTTGACGATAATTTATTGATATATTTATTACTTGCCCATACGTATTCTACTCCATTGTTTTGACAACTAATGTATTCCCGCTGACGGCCCAAGACCATGCTGGAAGTACATAACAGTAAGCGAAATAGGGAGTTTTGACAGAAATGACACGAATAACTACGAAATGACAAGAGATGACACAAAATGACAAGAGATGACACAAAATGACAAGACATGACACAAAATGATAAGAGATGAAAAGAAATTACACAAGACAAGGAAAAGAAAACGAAAATCACGCTGCAGTGCAGTAGCCCGATTCACGTAACCAAAACCGTAACGATGTCTCAGCGATATAGTCGTTGATAGCATTTTCGTAATACAAAAAGGCTATCAACGACTATATCGCTGAGACATCGTTACGGTTTTGGTTACGTGAATCGGGCCACTGGTCGTAGGTTCGACATGGACGATGACGACCCAGGACATGCATTTGTGTGCATGAACATGTCTGCATGTCCCGAGTCTAGGTGTAATTAAGTGTATATTACGTTTGTATTTACAAACAAAAAGTAGTATATGTAGTCATATCAGTTATCTGGTTTCCATAGTACAAGCTCTGCTTAGTTTGGGATCAGGTAGCTGTGTGTAAAATAATTTCCAAGGATATTTATTTATTTATCATAGGCGTCGGCTGTCTGTAAATACTGTACTGTACCTGTACTGTGACACGACCGTACTGTTTTAATCGTAATTTATTTAGGTAATTTAAAAAAAAATCGAAACACGTCCGTCCTCGGTGAAAACCCATGGGTTACTAGCTGACAAGGATGCCATTACTTTTTACTTGCAAAACATGAAATGGCAATAGTGGGCGCGCGCTCGGAAATAAACAACGTAAGCGCCAAACCTTCCTTGAATTAAAAAAAAACTATTGAATGAATTAAAAATATTGTTTGAGTGAATTTAGATATAATTATTTGCTATGTTTTAAAAATAATTTCGTGACCTAAATCGTAAAAATATCGTAAAATCGTAAAATTGTAAATAATTATCTAAATTAAATTATTATTTTTTATCGGGTAAATTTCATCAAATCGTGTTTTGGCTTTGAGTAATTCTAGATAATATAGTCAAAAATCATATATCTAAAAACTAAGCTCATAGTCCATATACTTAAAGAAAAAAAAGTGAAATAGAAAATCAACAAAAGTCTCAATCTCTCCCCTTAATCTGTTTCTAAAACTATGTATTTGAAACGTTCAACCTATTGGTTGAAAGTCATACTCGCACTTCAATTATTAATAAATAATTTAGCAACAAGGGTGGCAACATCATAATCATATTAAAATTTAAGAAAGGATCCTAATTTAATTTTATTAAATAAAATACATCCTGAATATAAACTTATTTTATTAACGTTATTCCAGGGTCAGTGCTATGCGAGGACGAAACTATAGGACCGATATTCATGAAAGAACCAGCAAACCGAGTGGATTTCAGTAACACGACCGGAGCGACAGTGGAATGCGCCGCACGAGGATCCCCTACCCCCGATATCATTTGGGTACGAGCTGATGGATCCGCCGTTGGTGATGTTCCCGGATTACGACAGGTAAGGACTTTATAATCCATTTTCTTTACGCCCTTCTCGGCATCTTGAACCCGGTATTATTAACTTTTTTTGCCTCCAGGTGCAAGCGAATGGTAACCTCCTATTCCCTCCATTCCGTGCAGAGGATTACCGTCAAGAGGTCCACGCTCAAGTGTACGCTTGTCTCGCACGCAACTCCGTCGGCACTATTCACTCTCGGGATGTCAACGTCCGCGCCGGTAAGCACCATTTACAATGAAATTCCTAACGACGTAACCTTTTGTCCTTTAGCAAGTTTGTATCTTATAAATGAATAAGAATATTTTTAAGTAAGAGCATTATGTTTGAAATACTCAGTGCTTAGAATTTTTTTCAATAAATTAAAATAAAAAAAGAAGTCGAAGAACTGTGTTCACTTTTGCTCTTACTGCATAGCTAGTAAAGTTAACATTTTGGCTTGCTAATCGATGATTGGTTTGTCTAGAAAATAATATTATTGCATTTTACAGTTACAAAATAGATTTTAGGAGACATTTCCAAAAATAAATCTATATTCTTAAAGATAAGCAAGATGCACTGGTAATCGGCTGGTACTTAAGTAATTCCATAAATATTTGTTTATAAAAAAATAGTCTGGTTACACGACATGTATAGGTACATGCGACACGTCTTTATATCAGAGAAGTGATGCGTCAGTTCCTGTATACACGGCGACAAGGTTCACCACCTGTCACGTTGGGTTCTGACTATCTGGTGAAACGTGGGCTTTGAGTTGGCTTAATACCTCCACAATGTGGAGGTGTATGGCCACTCAAGCCTCTGACTACCCCCCGAATGGGGATAAAAGTCGTGACGTTATTTTTTTTTTTATTTTTTTGATGCGTCGACACGAACGTGTATAATGAATTGCATTTGTAGTTTAAGTACCAATCGGATTCGACATTCGACAGCGAGTGTTTAGTGAGCTTTTAGATTTTTTCCTAGCTTGGCATTCGTTTGCACGCGAGCTCATCTTTATTAAAATTTATAGGCGGAGATAGTTCGTTACACCGTCTTCCTTACTATGAACAATGTGCTAGCGGGCGTCATTTCTAAAGCTCGACTTGACCCACTCACTGTTCGAATGCTGGAGACGCTCCAGACAGACCATTTTCAATATATTATTTTCTTACATAAGATAATTTATAAATAGATAGGTACCTAGTTAGGAACAGACCTATATAACGATTTGTTTGTCAAGAAAATAAAGGAATATTAGATTGGGATTGGAATTGTACAATGGAAAATAAGTAGTTATTTTTATAATTTTCCCTGGTCTGGGTGTTACTAGGATGGCCCAGTTCATTTTACGGTACCCATAGTATCAAGACTGTAAAAGCGTTGCTTAGTTTGGGACCATACAGTTGGTGTTAGTCTGGCGACATTTATTTATTTATCCACTATGCCTACTTATTTTAGTTCTTTGATTCATACAAACAGTAGAAGAATACTGAGTGTATAATAAAATAATACGAGCATATTCGATACGCTTTTGCTATTATGATTCACACACAATGCCACTATAAATAAAGTTATAAAAGTTATAACTAGCGGTTGGTAGAAATGAATGTAACCGGCTGATTGGCCATCACAGGGCGCTGCCCTATATGACCCAGGGCCAAATACGGTCAATTAAATAATCAAAATTGTAGCTAAGTGAGATACATGTGGTGAAGCGTTGTGGCGTAGGTATTTACTTAGGTTATTTACTACCCACCTAATTATGTCGCCTAAAGTTTTTTTTTTTTTCTTCTGTTATGTAGGTAATACTTTAATAGGTACCTAGTTATTAAAATATACATTTTTTTCAATATTTATTATACTAACTATTGTTTCTTCACTAATAAGTGGTTGCGCAGCAATACGACACCGATGTCAACAAGGAGTATGTAATTATGGGGAACAGTATTTTGCTCAAATGTCAGACTCCGTCGTTCGTTGCGGATTTCATTGAGGTTCTCTCTTGGCACACTACCGATAATGAAGATTTCTTACCCAGCGAGGACTACGGTTAATCCCACATCATTTAATTTTGTCCTGTTGGTCCACCTCAAGCCTATTCCTTTTTCGTCCTTCTAAATTAAACGTAGCACTTTAAAAACGTCATATATTCACAGTGGTACAGCAGCAATATGAATCCGAGGTGAACAATGAATATGTGATTCGTGGAAATTCTGCTATTCTAAAATGTTCCATACCTTCTTTCGTAGCAGATTTTGTGAGTGTTGTTTCATGGCAGGATGAAACTGGAAATTCTTTCACACTTGATGAAAACAAAGAAGGAGATGGTACGCGATAGTGCTTGCTACTTCTTACTAAAACACCGTATTCAATTTCCTATTCATTTGGTCCCAATCCTGTCCATTCCTAGCTGTATAGCTTTATCAAATGTTTTTCTTGCAGTTGTGAATCAATACTACGAAGCTGAAGTGGTATCCGAATATGTTATCAGAGGGAATACTGCTGTGCTTAAATGCAACATTCCTTCTTTTGTCGCGGATTTTGTAAAAGTAGAAGCTTGGGTCAACTCTGAAGGTGGCGAATACTTGCCTACCGATGACATCGGTACCGTACCTCACCTAAACTAGGGACAATAATAGGCTTACCTTCACTACTCCTCTCCTCTAAAAAATGTCCTCAATAAATAACTGATTACTCATCTCCTTCCAGTTGTCAATCAGTTCTACGAAGCAGAAATTCTTACAGAATATGTCATTAAAGGAAATGCCGCAGTTCTAAAATGTTCGATTCCCTCCTTCGTCGCTGATTTTGTAAAGGTAGAAGCGTGGATTGACGAAGAAGGAACAGAAATTTCTCATTCAGATGATCTTGGTATTATGACTTGATGTCAATAAAAAAAACATATTGTTTCCCAACCCTATTCACGACGGAGGCGACTCCCTATACCTTCCTTACACGCTGTTCCTATCTAAGTATCTCTCATTGTTATTCTTCAGTCGTATCGCAGTATTACGTGACCGAAGCCGAAAATGAGTACGTGATTAGAGGGAACACAGCTATTGTTCACTGCAAGATTCCATCTTTTGTTAGCGACTTCGTTTATATTGAAGCGTGGCTTATGGATGACGGACAAATACTCACAATAAACAATACAAATACGTCCGAGGGTATAGTCTCATAATTTATTTTTAAGTTTTAACTGCCGTTCCTATTCCAATATTTCCATTATTTTGTAATTATTCGGTATATAATAACTAACTAGGTATAACTCTTTGTATAGTGGTATCGCAGCCTTTTGAAGCAGAGGCTGACAACGAATATGTAATTCGCGGTAACGCCGCTATCATGAAATGTGAGGTGCCGAGCTTCGTCTCCGATTTTGTATATGTTGAAATGTGGATGGATAGCGATGGAGGCACTTATTATCCCGGCAATGACGAGGGTATTACTTCTCGTAAAATTGAGAATCCTGATCCTTGAATCCTTTTAATTATCTGCCACAGCTGTGCTTCAAAGTTACGAAGCTAGAGTTAACGACGAATTCGTTTTGCGTGGAAACACAGCCATTCTCAAATGCATCGTGCCATCTTTCGTCGCTGATTTCGTTCATGTCGTGGCTTGGATAATGGATAATGACACGGTATCTGCCGAGGAATACGCGAATATTGACTCTGGTACCTATTAGTAATGTTCGAAAAAATATTATACTGTCCCTTACTCCTAATTCCAGTCATCAGTTTCCTACAGTCATTAGAAATGTTCAATGTGCCGTAAAGAGATAAAACTCCTTTTTACTAACCTTTACAGTGGTACATCAATCATATGAGCCTCGTGTTACCGATGAAGATGTCCTACGTGGCAATTCCGTCATCGTTAAATGTACAATTCCATCGTTTGTAGCGGATTATGTTCATGTCGTTGAATGGGTGACTGACGAAGATTCTCTCTCTGCGTTTTCGTTCAACGGCTCCGCGGGCAATTACGGTAATCGAGAGCACTGCGCGGCCCCAATTGTTCCTATCCGCACTCCACTAAATCCCAGAGTCGGGTCAATTTGTGTATCTATTTAAATACAAAGTTACATATTATTATAATTTCAGCCGTTAATCAATTCTACGAGTCGCAAGTATATGATATATATGTAATTCGAGGGAACGCCGCGGTATTTAAGTGCCACATACCTTCGTTTGTGTCGGACCATGTTCAAGTATTTTCTTGGCACGATACTGAGGGAGAAGAATATAGCCTAAATGAGAATTACGGTATATTTGACAGCAGACCCAAATTTTATAATATCTCTGTATCCTGTCCATTTTCACTCTTGTACTAGAGGGCCATAGATTGTTTACCTTTATGTCGGTAAATTTTGCCATTTTGATTTTCTAGTCGTATCCCAGGCGTACACAGTCCATTTAGTTGAAGAAAACGTGCTGCGAGGGAACGCTGCCATCGTGAAATGTTTGATCCCCAGTTTTGTGACGGAATATGTGTCGGTAGCATCGTGGATAATTTCTGAAAGAGATGATGAAGTTGAAATAAAAAGCAGCGATACTGTTGATAAAGAGGGTATTTAACTAGCAAATCGCCTAGCCCACAATTAATGTCCTATCCTTGTGTCCTCAAAATAGTATGTTTATAATCTCACATTCTTTTGGCAATCTATTTTGCAGTAGTCACACAAGTTTACACTGTCAACCTCATGGAAGAGAGCGTCTTACGTGGAAACGCCGCCATTCTTAAATGCCATATTTCAACCTTTGTGACAGAATACGTTAGTGTATCATCTTGGATTATTTCGGAGGGAAATACTAATGAACTAGAAATAAAAACAGAATCCAACGACTTGGGTATTCATATAGGACTGTATATTTCCCACTCCTTCTTCCTTCCGCCTCATTATGAAGAATGATTCCTATTATAAAATATTTCAGTCGTATCCCAAGCATACACCGTAAATTTAATGGAAGAGAATGTTCTGCGTGGCAATTCAGCAGTCATCAAGTGTCACATACCGAGTTTTGTAACAGAATATGTTACTGTATCGTCTTGGATAATATCTGAAAGAGACATTGACAAAATAGAAATCAAACCAGATGAATCATTTAATTTAGGTATTCTTTAAACTACTTACCTATGGGAAAACACATCCCATTGGCTCCCTTCCCTTCAGTGGCAGTAGTTGATCACATCGGTACATCATTGTCCATATCCATTGCATCCTATTTTCGTTTCCAGTGGTTTCCCAATCCTACACAGTAAATCTGTGGGAAGAAAATGTTTTGCGCGGGAATGCCGCCATATTAAAATGTCACATTCCAAGTTTCGTCACCGAGTATGTCACGGTCACTTCCTGGATAATCTCTGAAGGGGAACAAGACGTATTGGAGATAAATTTAGATTCCAAATTTAACTTGGGTAACATAAACCTTCGCTATCGTAACTTGTACATCCTTTCCGCATTTCCTTTTTATTTTATACGCATTTACCGGATGTATTAACAGACGTTAACACTAATTCAAGCAACCTTGCATTATCACTTACATTTTTTCTTTCGTGGATTTTCAGTTGTATCTCAAGCTTATGATGTGAAATTCTGGGAAGAATATATTTTGCGGGGAAATGCCGCCATCTTAAAGTGTCAAATACCAAGCTTTGTATCTGAATATGTATCAGTGAGTTCCTGGATAGTCTCTGAAGATAATAAAGAGCAAGAGATAATGATAAATGCTTCTTTCAGCCTGGGTACATTCTTTGAACCGCGTTTTCCCAAACTTGACCTTTCCGCACTAACTTCCTGCAAGAACATATTTTATCTTACCTGACACCTTGGCATTAGGGGTTTGCATTTATAAATCTGATTTCTATTTTAATCTCCACCACGTAACTCTTCAGTTAGGACATAACTAGGCCACAATGATTTTCCGTTATTTTCGTTTCATATTGTTTCAGTGGTATCTCAGGCATACGCCGTCAATCTGATGGAAGAATACGTTCTGAGGGGAAATAGCGCTATTTTAAAATGCCACATACCGAGTTTTGTCTCTGAATACGTAGTTGTTACCTCGTGGATAATCAGCGAAGGCGATGAAGCAATTGACATCAAACTTGATTCAGCAGACTACCTGAATGGTACGATGGTTTTCTCCAAGGCGTTGATGCCTTTATTCATCCAGTTAGTTTGTCTTAAACTGGGCACAGTAAAATATATTATCCTTCTGTATGTCACTAACATCGTTAGAGGATTTTATACTGGTTAGGGCTGTGTTCCTTGAATGGGTTCCCATGGTTCCATGGGCCTCACGGCCTACCTATTTCCTTTTTCCTACTTCCTTAGATTTAATGCATGATATGGAATTTATAAGTAAATCGCAACCATATGTTGCGTTGCATAAGTAAAAATTGAAATATATTTTCGCCCATTGTATAATATTACGGTTTTATTAGACCATTTTTTTTTTCAACAGAGGGAAAATACCTGGTTCTTCCATCTGGAGAATTACATATTCGTGATGTAGGACCTGAGGATGGTTACAAATCATATCAATGTAGAACGAAACACAGGCTAACTGGTGAAACCCGACTATCTGCGACTAAAGGACGACTTGTCATCACTGGTACGTTTACTGTATTTTTATTGTATTTTTCATTAGTGTCATCAATTCATGCTACTATGGCAACTATTTTGTCCAAAAAAAATACAGACATTCATTGTTTGGTAAATATTATCCATCAGTCGTGAATTTATGTCGCTATTAACCATTGTTCAATAGATTATTGCACTGAAGAATAAATTAATACATAATTTAAATTTTACACTGCATTGACCCACAAATGTAAATAATCAATTCAAATGAAAATTACGTCAAACACTCCTGTGCAATGAACTAGGTACTTTGGTATTATCAAAATTTTCCAAAAGATTCTCAGTAGACTTGATTTCCCATATATAGAATTCGTTCATGAATAATACCAATTATAAATTCTGAGAATTTTTTACATTTGCAATACATGCAATAACGATAATCTTTTAAATAATAATTTTATAAGATGTTAATAACGAAAATTATGTCAGTAGCAGTCAATATTTATTTTTAAAGATTATTTTTATTGTATTTTCTTAGACTTAAATATACAAAGTATCTTTGTATCTTTAAGCTTTATATTTTTAATTTATAACTTGCCTGAATGTTGGGATAGGGTACCCTGCAGAGCCTTGACTTACGCGGTCTTTGGTAAAATTTAGATTTTTAGAGTCGAGTAGGGGATTATTAGGGTGCACCAGGACATATTTTCCAAGCCTTTGTCTTGTTTCTCGTTCGTGAACTCTCCTTCTCCCAACATGCGCAGAGCCGGTGGGTCGGGTGCCTCCCAAGTTCCCTAGCGCGCAGACAACCAGTGGCTTCCAGTTTATGGAGGGCACCAGGCTCGCTGTATTATGTACAGCACAGGCTTTCCCTGCACCGATGTACCGGTAAGAGGACACTACGAATTAACGTCGTTTTGCGTCCTTCCTCAGAGCCAATAGGGCGCGTGCCACCTAGGTTATCAACTATACAAGTGGGAATGATGTTTGTAACCACATCGGGTTCGGCGTTTGCATTGCAATGTCCAGCTCAGGCTTTCCCTGTCCCCGTGTTCAGGTAATAGTATATTATTACTATTCATTCTTTAAAAAAATTGTAGAACCTGTTGGCCGCGTACCTCCCAAGTTTGCATCCGTATTGACTGGAACAATGTTTGAGGTTACGAAAGGCGAATCTTACGCTTTGCAGTGTCCCGCCCAAGCATTTCCAACCCCACTATTCAGGTAGGTAAATGTTTATATTTTCACGAGATAAAATATTGTTTGATCATTGCTTCTGTAGAGCCTGTCGGAAGGGTACCGCCCAAATTTGCATCTGTTGTGATGGGGACAATGATTGGAGTCAAGAGTAATGAATCATTTGCTTTACAATGCCCTGCTCAGGCCTTCCCAGTCCCAATTTTCAGGTACCTATTAATATTATATTTAGCAATTCGAGCAGTATTTATTTTCAAGTCATCATTCAATACTATTTTGTTCAAATTAAAAACATTGTATTTGCTTCAGAACCTATGGGAAAAGTATCTCCAAAGTTTCCAAGCTTAGAAAAAAGTAGACTATTTGATTTCAATAGCAATCAATCCATATCACTCTTATGTCCCGCTCAAGCCTCCCCCACCCCAATGTTTAGGTAAGCGTTAACGTAAACATAACTTTTAATACTTACCTTATTTATCGATTTTTTATCAATGTTAATTTCGTAGAACCCATGGGCCGAGTATCCCCTAAATTTCCAACGGGAGATATAAGTAGGACATTCGTAGCCAACACAGGTGACGGCGTACCATTACTTTGTCCGGCGCAAGGGTTTCCCGCACCAGCATTTAGGTAATTTTACATTTTCTTTATTCTATAAACAGAACCCATGGGCAAAGTTTCACCGAAATTTCCGTCAACGGAAACGGGACGCAGTTTTACGTTCTCTTCGAATTCATGTGTGACAATGCTATGTCCAGCACAAGCATACCCGACCCCACTTTTCAGGTACATTAAATTTATCTTGGCCTTATCTATTTAGAACCTGTCGGGCGAGTGCCACCGAAATTCCCTTCGTTGGATAGCTCAAGAAGTTTCAGCGCTATGTATGACACCAGTTTGACGGTTTTATGTCCAGCGCAGGCATTCCCAGTCCCACTATTCAGGTAAAGCTTTTAGTAAAATGGAAAATAAATCTAAGAACCTTTCTATCCTAGAGCCAGTTGGTCGTGTTTCGCCTAAATTCACAACCGGTGACAAAAGTCGTGCATTTGACGCTAATGGAGGTGACAATGTCACTTTGTTGTGTCCCGCCCAGGCTTATCCCGCCCCAGCTTTCAGGTATATTAATACAAAATATACATTTTAAACTGCCCTATTTTCTTTCCTAGAGCCCATGGGTAGCGCTGCTCCAAAGGTAGCGACCAAAGTTATAGATATCACGGAAGTAGCCTTCAATAACACTTTCACATTACTTTGCCCAGCTCAAGCCTTCCCTGTTCCAATGTTCAGGTAATACAAAATATTTAATGAAGTAGATTACAAAAGTATATATTTATGTCCAGAACCAGTAGGCCGAGTTCCACCGAAGTTCCCAACATTGGATAATGTTAGAGGTTTTAATGCCTTAATAAATGCTAGCGTAACGCTGCTGTGTCCCGCTCAAGCATTCCCTGTTCCTCTGTCCAGGTAAACATTAGTGTTTAACTTATCTATTTTATTTTAGAGCCAATTAATAGCGCCCCACCAAAGGTCCCAACTAAAACAATAGAGTTTGTGGAATTCGCGATGGACTCCAGCGTTACGTTGCTTTGTCTGGCCCAAGCTTTCCCGGTCCCTGTTTTTAGGTGAGTTTTCGACTCAAGTATAAATCGCATTTGTTTTAGAACCTGTCGGTTTAAAAGCCCCTACGTTCTCTACGGATATTAAACGTGCATGGTACGTAAGGGACGTTAGACAAGGCTTCGCGTTACTTTGTCCGGCACAGGGATATCCAGCCCCCTTATTCAGGTATCTTATTTATTTTATCAAATTGTTCTAGAACCAATCGGCTCCAAAAGTCCTTCATTCTCGAGTGATTCTAAACTAGCATGGTTCGAAATTAAAGCTGGCCAGAGTTTTGCGTTACTTTGCCTAGCACAAGGGTTCCCTGTTCCCGTATTTAGGTGAGCGCAATAATTAATTATACTTATTAGATTCACATTTTCAGAACCCGTCAGTTCAAAGCCACCCACATTTTCTACTGATGACAAATATGTAGGATGGCTTATAAGACTTGTAAAACAAAGTTTAGCACTGCTATGTCGAGCTCAGGGGCACCCTACTCCTATATTCAGGTATTATACGCGTAGAAATGAAACTCGTTTAGACTATTTTATACTTACTTTTAGAACCAATCGGATCGAAATCGCCCACATTTTCAACTGACAATAAATTCTCTTGGTATGTCCGAAATACCGGCCAGAGTTTAAACATCTTATGCCCAGCTCAAGGCTTTCCGGCACCAGTGTTCAGGTGAATAAATAGCCTCTTATTTTAAATTATAGAACCCGTGGGCTCAAAGTCCCCTACATTTTCGAATGACGTACAATTTTCTGGGATTACTCGTAAAACTGGACAGGATTTTGCTCTTTTATGTCAGGCGCAAGCGTTTCCTGTCCCTATATTCAGGTAAGAAACACCCATATACCTACATCATTTGTGACTTTATACTATTTGTCACAGAACCGATTGGATTGAAAGCACCGTCATTTTCTTTGGAATTTAAGAGCACTACACTTACAAAGGTGGTTGACCAAGCCATAGTTCTCTTATGTCAGGCTCAAGCTCATCCCTCTCCCATATTCAAGTGAGTGTCTTATACTTTAGGCAACTTTTTCTCGGTTTAGAACCAGTTACTGCGAGAGCACCCGCATTTCCTACCACTGCAACTTCTTACAATTATGAGATTGGAGCACATTCAGGCGGCTCAATGCTTTGCCAAGCGCAAGGGTATCCCCAACCAATATTCAGGTAGGTTCAGTTTTTCATCATTGTCGTTCAAATTTTAGAACCCGTTGGTGCTAAAGCACCTTCCTTTTCGACCGACTCCAAAGGCAGTATATTTGTTAGAGAAATCGGACAAAGTTTTGCGTTGCTCTGTCAGGCACAGGCGTCCCCTATTCCCTTATTTAGGTAAGTCGAAATTAATAAATTATTGATTTCTACAGAGCCTGTTAGCTCCAAGCCACCGACCTTCTCCACCGATTTTACTTTATCTGCCGTAACAAGATATAAGGGTCAGAGTTTTGCAATGCTATGTCAAGCTCAAGCTTTTCCGATACCAATTTTCAGGCAAGTGTCACACTTCAATCGTTATTATTTTCTTTACTGGATGAAAATGATGTCGTCAGCGTGTAGCCTCAATTGATCGTTAGTATTTCTTCTATAACCACGGTTATTGCATAATGTGCGATAATTTTTGTGCAGAACCTGTGGGATCCAAAGCTCCTTCTTTTTCAACTGAGTCTGCTATATCGTCCTTAAAGAGGGATGAAGGTCAAAGTTTTGCTCTACTTTGTCAAGCTCAAGCCTTCCCAGTACCAATTTTCAGGCAAGTTTGAAAGTTATAATATCAATTGAATTACCTACCAAAATATTAATTTTGTAGAACCCGTTGGAGCTAAATCTCCAACATTTTCATCCGAATCAATGGGAAGCATTTTTCGAAAGCGAGTGGGACAAAGCTTTGCCCTTCTTTGCCAGGCCCAAAGTTATCCAGCCCCATTATTCAGGCAAGTGCATTTGTTTTCATATCACAGAACCTGTGGCTTCTAAAGCACCCACTTTTTCGACGGACGCACGTAGCTCAACTTTCGTACGCAACGTCGACCAAAGTTTCGGATTGTTATGCCAAGCCCAGGCATTCCCAGTTCCTTTATTCAGGCAAGTCTCATTGTTAACATTGATTATTATATTGTGATTGTTTCTACTCAGTAAAGTCCCTATTTTTTATTTTTGTCGTCATCACAGAATCGTGTTGATACTTTCTATTATAATATCTATGTAAATCCATAGAGCCAATCGCAAGCGCTGCGCCAAGTATAACATCAACACCAAAAGCTGCTATAAATTATCCTCAGCATTCTTCGTTGGCACTTCTATGCCCAGCTCAAGGATTTCCTGTACCAATATCTAGGTATGTTTTTTTATTTCGCATCATGTTCTATCTTATCATTGACGGCTCCTATCCTATCCGTTATTTTAGGTAAGTGATGGTTTCGTGAATTTGGATATAGGTTTTAATACTAATTTATTGAACCTCGTGTTAAGATTATTGAGCTATTAGGTACTTGAGTAGGATGTGTGTCGATTCAGCCTGATGTAAGAGTCGTCTCTGTAATTACAGAACCTACCAATAAGATTGCACCTCGAAAAGATTCTACTAAGCATTTTGAAGGTTGGGAAGTTCTCACCGTGCCTCAAACTGATGTGGCGTACTTGACATGCCAGGTTTCTGCTTACCCGGCACCTTTGTTTAGGTGAGTAGGCACAATATAAGAACGGTTTTACGTTCCAGAGCCCACCGGTAGAACCGGGCCAAAGGTGACGGGCGACGGGCTCAATCGGCAAATAGGTCGAGCCGGTGAAAGCCTCGCGCTCCTTTGCGACGTTCAAGCTTTCCCCGCGCCTCTAACGAGGTACGGCCCTTAGCCCAGCGAGCTACGGCTTAGCGAGGTACGGCTCATGGCCGGCCGCCGAAAACTCACGCATTCATTTATCACGTAGTCATATCTATCATACCTATCATCCCAATGTACTGATACACGTTGTTATTGCAGTCTCGCGGCGGCCGCCCCGCCCGCACATGACATGAAGGCGTGATGAACCGCGGCCGGCCGCGCGCCCCTATTATGGTCCCCAGCCAAAGTAACGATTGAGCGGCGTAGACACCTGTTGGTAAGTGTCAGGGTGTTCTTGCTTTCGTTCAAACGCTTTAATCTTTACTTTGTGCTTTTCGTGAGTCAAGGCTGCACTTTATGTATATTCACTTACAAAAACAGTCATGGTTTAAGCGGTAGCTTTTCATAAGTTTGTCCCTACGGCTGGCTTTTTATGTTATCTACTCCATTCTTCGCGAATATCACTATTCCTTAGAATCACGATGATTTGAACATCTTCTTCTTAATGTTTAATAATGTTCTCCGATTAGAAAGGATTGATGGTTTAGATTGTCTTTTTTTTCTTCTTTAAGAACCAACAAACAGTATTCCTCCAAAGCTGTCTAGTGGTCGTTTACAAGAGTCCGAGCTAAAAATCGGAAATACGGGAACGATTCTTTGTCTCAGTCAAGGTTTTCCAGTTCCTGCATTCAGGTGGGTGGCTCTAATAGGAACTTAACATTTCCCATTTAAAGTATCGACTTGCTATAATACTGGATGATGTGATACAGAATAGGTTAACAGTCATTATTTTATTTTTTAACACGAGCCGTTAATGAGTCTTTACTTATTAGGATACACATTTTTGGGTTCGTCTGAATTTGTTCTCATTTGTTTCAGATGGTACAAGTTCATTGATGGTACAACCAGAAAGCAACCGGTTACCCTTGATGATAGAGTGAAACAAGTGTCTGGAACTTTGATTATTAAAGAGGCTAAAGTCGAGGATTCTGGAAAGTACTTATGCGTTGTAAACAATTCCGTTGGTGGTGAGTATTTTATAAGATAATTTGAACTGATTTGTTTTGTCCTGTGAGGAAGTAGGTAGCAATAATAATATCGACTTACTCTACAGGTGAGTCTGTCGAAACTGTTTTGACTGTTACCGCACCATTGAAAACAACGGTTGAACCTGCGACCCAAACTGTTGACTTTGGACGTCCGGCTGTGTTCACTTGCAGATATGAAGGCAACCCAGTTAAAACTATTACATGGCTCAAGGATGGCAAAGATATGAATCATCACGATGCTACTTTAAGGTATCATGCTTTTTTTTAAATCTTGGATTCAATTGCGTGATTATAAAGTCTGAAAGAAAGAAAGAAAACTTTTATTGAGCATAGTCAAGAGACGCGTATGACTCACCTCGATGCCTGGCGCTGATTTTCTTTCGGCATTTAGATTTCTTACTTTAATGCTTACAGGATCGAATCAGTTAAGAAAGACGACAAAGGAATGTACCAGTGCTTTATAAGGAACGACCAAGAAAGTGCAGGAGCTAGTGCCGAGTTGAAACTAGGAGGACGTTGTAAGTAATTTGCCTGAAATTGTGTAATCACAATACAATAATTAAAGCACAAGAAATAAGACACGCCTCAATTACGAACACTAGAAATTATCAACATTTAGTAATACAAAAGACCGTATGTTATTATTACATTTACAGTTGAACCACCACTAATTCGTCATAGCTTTGGCGAGCAGACCTTCCGGTCTGGACCATCGCTCCGTCTGAAATGCGTCGCGTCCGGCAACCCCACTCCTGACATCGCATGGCTGCTCGACGGCGATAAGTTGACTAGCGGGGAGCGTCTACAGATCGGACAATTCGTCACTGCCGATGGCAACGTCGAGTCTCATCTGAACATCTCCTCGGTTCACACCAACGATGGCGGCTTGTATACTTGCATTGCCTCTAGCAAGGTACCTCATCTCATCTTTCTATTATATTTATTGTTCATCATCATTGTTAGATTGAAGTAGGAATGCGTTCAGCTCGCAATATTGAACAAGTTAACAAGCTGAGGTTGAGTGAACGATCCATCTCCCATATATTTTGTATTAGAAGTGCCGGAGGACCAGACCAAATCGCGCAAAAGAGCCCATTCATACCCAGTATTGAGTTGATACAGGCTCTAAGAGGATATAAAAAAAGACCGTGGATATCTCTTGATATCCAGACGATCCTAAACCATTGGCGCTTCACCTTTATATCAGAATTTAACCGACCATCAATAGCTAATATCAACAATGCTTTCTTATTATTGTAGGTCGGCAGCGCATCCCATGCGTCTCGCGTTAACGTGTACGGGCTGCCCTACGTCCGGCCCATGAAGAAGCGCCCCGTTGTCGCCGGAGACACGCTCATCGTGCACTGCCCCGTTGCAGGCTATCCCATAGAATCCATCGTCTGGGAACGCGATAACAGGTAAATTAATAAATATACTCATATGTTGTAGTGATTCTTGAAATTGAACTGTAGCGATTTAGAGCAAGCAAGCTCAATGCGAAAAGTGAGTGCTAAGAGTATTAAAATATGATTCAAAAACATTACAAAGCCTTTGCCTTGCCGTACCGCGTATTAAGCACCGGCCTTCATATGACAAAATCCATTCCAAAACTTTCCTGTTTCAGAATCATCAGATAACTTTTATCCACCAAGTAAACACGGCGTTTTGACAAATATACTATGGAAAATGTCAGAATGCCATTTTTATTTAGTGGATAAAAGTTATCTGGCGATCCTGAAATAGTTCTTTAGTCAATTTCGTTCTTATTATGGCCTAAGCTGAAAACAAAATTATTATTTTTCAGAGTGCTGCCTATCAACCGTAAACAGAAAGTGTTCCCCAACGGCACCCTAGTGATTGAGAACGTAGAACGTATGAGCGACGAAGCGACCTACACCTGCGTAGCCAAAAACTCACAAGGATACAGCGCCAAGGGAACTCTAGAAGTCCAAGTCATGGGTAAGTTCATAATTGATCTATCATTTGGTACCTTTGAGAAGCCTTAATTAAATATTAAAAAGTACTTAACTAAAAGAATGCCTTGATTAAAGACTATGAATTATAGAAAAAAAAAAATGATCTAATCGTGAAATATTTATTCAATGGTTATCAAAGATTCTGAAACTGTTTTGAGACTTCAAAATAGAGTATAACTGTTCAAAACTATAACAGTATCCTTACTGTTTGTTAGAATTCACATTCACATACCTATAAGCTGTTTTCTAAAGCTTGCTCAGAGGTACCACAATATTATTGATTCCGAAACAAATTGTAAATGAAATTAATTGAAATCTCTTGCACCAATTGTATATCTCAAGTAGTACTATGCAAATTTTCATCATCAGTTGGATCAAAGATTTCCTTCAGAAAATGTATTCATTTTGTTTACAAGGTTGTCCATCCTATATGCAATATTGTAATGTTTTGTATTATTGAGGAGTTAATCGTTTGCTGGTTTCGTTTAAAAGAAAATAAATTTACTCAATTGGATTCTCAGATCAATCAGTTATATAGCTAGCGAGATCTTGTATACGATAGTGGTAGTATTTAACCATATGGCTAAGTTGACTCAGCGAAAACTCGGCGCAGGTTATACAAGAAGCTATTCATGCATTGGCAATTGGTTACTGATTACAGGATATATGTTTTCGTATTATAACTTTATGAGTAGATTAACTAACCAGTAAACGGTTGTTCACCCGGTCTAAAAATATTTTTGTTACGTATTTATTCTGAATTATATAAAACTGAGTAAGTACCTTCATTAAAATCATGTTCAATTGTATAACTCGGTGACTCCTCTGTTTATAATACCTTAGTTTTGTTTTACCAATTCAACATAAACCTAACAAAATGATAACTTGTAAGTACATTACAATAAGAAAAACTAAGGCATTATTTATTTATTGTACTAATAAGATTTTTTACAGGACACAAGAAGTAGTTACTACTCTAATACAAATTAAATGATGTAGGACAAATTAGGTAGACGACATGTTTATGCCCGCCAAAGCTACATCGTTTGCCACACACGCCCCTGGACTTTACTTGATTCAAAGTTATATTTTTATGCAGTGCCCCCACAAATATTGCCATTTGAATTTGGTGATGAGCCAGCAAACGCAGGAGATATGGCCTCGCTATCCTGCGCCCTGAGCAAAGGCGACCAACCTTTAAACATTACCTGGGTTCTCAATGGACAAGTTGTACTAAAGAACAACGATATGGGAATCGTATTAACCGTTATCAACAAAAAGACCTCAATACTAAACATAGACTCTGTAAGTGGCGTACACAGAGGCACGTACCTCTGCGTGGCGACGAACATGGCTGGCTCAGCTAATCATAGCGCTGTATTAGAAGTAAACGGTACACTTCCAAAAATAACTGTCAGCTTGCTTTTTTACATTATTTAATATTCATATCCCAAACACCTACATCCTTTTAATAAAAATATTTAATCATTCTGTGATAGTCCCGCCACAAATTACACCCTTCGAATTTGGAGAAGAAATACTAAATGAAGGAGAGACGGCTTCCGTGTCGTGCGTGATGAGTAAGGGTGACCTCCCCGTAAAGTTCACTTGGCGTTTTAATGGAGAAGAAATCAAGCCCCGAAACTCTCTCGGCATCGTCCTAACAAACATCAGCAAGAAAACTTCAATATTAAACATAGAACCTGTAAGCGCAGTTCATCGAGGCTCCTATACATGCGAAATCAAAAACGAAGCTGGCGTAACAAATCACACCACAATCCTAAGCGTTAACGGTTCGCTTCATTCTTTAATTTAATAATTCTTTTATGGCTTTTTAAAAACTTCAGTTCCACCCCAACTCTCACCCTTCGAATTCGGCGAAGAGCCCGCCAACGCCGGTGATACCGCATCGGTTCAATGTGTCATGAATAAGGGCGATCTACCAGCTAACTTCTCATGGAGCTTGAATGGAAGAAACATTCCTCAAAAAAATTACATAGGGATAGCCATTGGCGGAATGGGTCGGAAAATGTCCATACTCAATATTGATTCCGTAAATGGAACCCATCGAGGGGTTTACGTTTGCCACGTCGAAAACTTAGCCGGTCAAGTCAACCACAGTGCCACGCTGGAAGTGAATGGTTCTACTTTCATTATTAATAATATTTTTTACATAATATTATTATGCCTTCTGATATATTTTAGTTTTCCCTAACAGTTTTACCTCAAATCCATCCCTTCACCTTTGGAGATGAACCAGCTAATGCGGGTGATACAGTCGGAGTCCAATGTATGGTGACGAAGGGTGATACGCCTGTTAGTATCACTTGGCATTTGAATGGAAAACCAACTAGTGAAATTCAAGGAATCACCGTCACTAAGATCGGTCACAAATCAAGCAGTCTGGCTATAGACTCTGTTTCTTCTATTCATACGGGAGTGTACACTTGTTCAGCTTCCAACAAAGCGGGTCATGCTAACTACTCCGCTGAATTGATAGTCAATGGTATATACTTTTGTTTGAGACCTCAATCATCGTATTCTTTATTTTATCGCTTCGCTATCCATTTTTGTTCCCTTCCCAATTTCCGGCACTTATCCTGTAATTCAATTTGCGTCAAAGAATGGTTAACAATAAAGATTCTGTTCCGTGAGACAAATATCGTGTGTTAATGATAGGTCGCTATAATACTGCTCCTCTCAAAATAAAATATCGAAACATTTTACAGTTGTACCACAGGTTACACCATTTGATTTCGGGGAAGAAATCCTCAATGCAGGTGATACCGTTTCTCTGACTTGTACCGTCGGCAAAGGAGATCTACCGCTGAAAATTCATTGGCGATTAAACGATAAAATTCTGAACTCAGGCAATGGTATATTCATAACCAGGAATGGGAAAAGAATATCAGTTTTAAGCATAGAGAATGTCCAACATGAACACATCGGCAATTATACATGTGTAGCCGAAAATGAAGCCGGTTACAGTAGCCACAGTGCGGTGCTCAACGTAAACGGTATAAAGCAGTCCATAAAAGATGCATAGTTTTTATCGCACGACATTATTTGTACTTATATATTTTTGGTTATATTGTGTACTTGTATATCGTTTCATCCTTACACAAACCTAATCCTCCTAATTTCTATAATAAGAATCGCAAACACATTTATTGACCTAAATTGATCTAAAATTGATAGTTTGGGTTTGGGGTAGGTAGGTTCTCCTTATAGGGGTAAGTAAATTACCCTTATAACTATATGGATTGTTATAATAATAAAATACAAGTGGAATAAGATACGTTACGACTACAAAACAACAAGACGTGTGTGGCAAAGTGCGATCAGAGTGCAAGGGCGTATAAATAAAATCACATAAGGAATACAAGCAAGATACTTTTAAATCATAAAACGTTCGGGTAAATGTTCGCACCTAAATAGCTACTATTAATACCTATTTCGCATCATTTGTTGATATCCTGTTATAGTGCCTCCACAAATTAAGCCGTTTGAATTCGGAGAGGAACCAGTGAATGCTCAAGAAATGGTTTTGGTTACTTGCTCGGTCAGTAAAGGGGATCTTCCATTGAAAATAGAGTGGTATTTTAACGGAAAATCCGTAAAATCTGGAGATATTGGAGTAAATCTCGTAAACACGAAACGTTCAAGTCAACTAAACATCGAATCTGTTAGCCACCAGAATCAGGGAAATTATACCTGTATGGTTAGCAATGATGCCGGCTCCATGAATTTTTCTGCACAATTATTTGTGAATGGTATACCTACTTACGATATTATTACATTCTATCTGCCTGGTAGATACTAGTGCGTGTTTCAAATTTTGTTTTGTTTTGTATTTTCTGTAACTTTGGCGGGTCATAAAGTATTATTTACTTGTTGACCATTATCTAATTTTACAATAAAATGTGAAAAAGTCAATTTCAATTTAGTTATATGAATGAATTTCAGTGGCACCAGTTATAACTCCTTTTGAATTCGACGAATCAGTATTTTTCGGAGAAGGTGTTCAATTAATGTGTCACGTCCCAAAAGGAGACAAACCCTTAAATTTCAAGTGGACCTTTAGTGGAGGAGATGTGAGTTTACTAGCCGGATTGAACATCATGAGCGCTGGGGACAGGGGTTCAGTTCTCATAATACCTGCGGTGACGGCTAAGCATTCTGGCAATTACACGTGCACCGCCTCTAATATTGTCGCGAGAGCTAGCCACCACGCCACACTCAATGTTATGGGTATACGGTCTCGGTGAATTGTTTGTGCTTTTAAGTTCTGTTGTATTTCTGTCCTTGAAAATAAATTTATTTAAAATAACTCCAACAAAAGATAACCTACCTAGCATACCTAATTATCATGGCCGTCTCTTTCAGTGGCACCAATTATATCCCTTTTTGAGTTCGATGAAGCTGTATTTTACGGTGAAAGCATACAAGTAATGTGCCACATTCCAAAAGGCGATATGCCATTAAGTCTTAATTGGTCTTTCCGAGACAGACCATTGACAAGAAACGATGCTGTGACAATAACAAAAGTAGGAGAAAGAAGTTCAATTTTAGCTATCCCCGCTGCAACTGAAAAACATTCTGGAAATTACACTTGCACAGCTTCCAATACCGTAGCGAGCACAAACCACACAGCAACATTAAATGTTCAGGGTACTCTGATTACTTTTAGTGTTTATCATTTTGTTTATTTTATTTATTTCTTTACCTCTGCCAGTTCCTCCACACATCGTTCCATTCACGGCCGAAGAGCCAGTTTTTGCCGGCGAATCCATACAATTAACTTGTCATGTATCGAAAGGTGATGCTCCAATTAGAATTAATTGGAGTTTTCACGGGGAGGAATTGTCCTCACATCAAGGAATTACTACAATGAAGATTGGCGAACGAACATCGCTGCTAACAATATCTAGTGCGAAAGCTAGCCACAGCGGCGAATATTCGTGCCATGCCGCCAACCATGCTGGCCTGGCTGTTCATTCCACGACAGTGAATGTTCACGGTATTCCCAAACCACGTTAGCTGCCCTAGCCTCTCGCACGCTGCACGCTTAACTCTGCAATAATAATATTGGCCTTCTAAATTAACAGTATTGCCATACATCGTACCCTTCGAAGCGGATGAATCGGTGTTTGCTGGGGAACCAGTTCAGCTCAGTTGTCACGTGTCTAAAGGCGACTTGCCTCTAAATATCAAGTGGCATTTTTATGGGTTCGAAAACACTTCATCGCATCTTGACATCATGACAAACAAAATGACATCACGGACTTCATTCCTCTCCATCTCTGCGGCTACTGCTAGTCACAGTGGCAACTATACATGTGTAGCAAGCAACAGAGCCGGTTCCACTAATCATTCCACTGTTCTTAATGTTCATGGTCAGTTATATTTTGTTCATACACAAATGTTAAGTTCATCACACCAATGCGATGCCACAAAGATCTGTCAATAGAATGAGCATGAATTCTCTTGGCATATCTTAAAGCAACGTACTTACGCTTTTTTTACATTTTCTTTAATTTTTCATCTCCTGTCATTACTTTATTTACGCAGTTACACCGAATATTCTGCCATTTGACGTCGATCAAGCACTGTTTTCGGGAGAATCAGTACAAATGATGTGTCATATATCAAAAGGCGATTCTCCTTTAGAAGTTTACTGGAAATTTAATGGACAAGTTCTATCTCGAGAGCTAGGGACATCCACGAAGGTGGGAGAGCGTTCTTCCGTGTTGATGTTACCTTCAGTTACCGGAGCCCATAGCGGAAACTACACATGCGTTGCAAAAAATCACGCAGGGTCCACTACCTATACAACGATTCTTAAAATTATTGGTACCTAATATAATGATAGATGTATAGTTTATTATTATTATTTCGTAAATCTCCATACTTCTTTTGTAAAGTACCTAATTGTTTATTTTTTTATTATTTTATTCAAGTGGTTCCACATATAATTCCATTCGAAGTCGAGGAATCTATATTCGCCGGTGAATCTGTACACCTTACATGCCACGTATCAAAAGGAGATCGACCACTTCAAATATCATGGAGTTTCCAAGGTCATGAAATACCCTATCATAACAACATGGGTGTAACTACTACTAAGTTAGGAGAGAAAGCGTCAGTTCTGAGCATCCCGACTGCCATGGGTCAGCACAGCGGCAACTACACTTGCACGGCCAGTAACCGTGCTGGTCGCGCGTACCACTCCGCGCTCGTCAATATTCATGGTATTGGATGGATATACTTATAAAAAGAAGTGTTCCTAACTGTATAGATATGTTGCACGTTTAGATTGCGATTTAGAATCAATTTCACTTTTCCTTTTATCAGTCCCTCCCCATATACTACCGTTTGAGATTGAAGAATCAATATATTATGGCGAATCTGTTCAAATGACCTGCCATGCCAGCAAAGGAGACCGTCCCATGTCTATCACATGGACATTCGAAGGCAGAGATCTATCGACTCATATGGGAATAAAAACTATGAAAATGGCAGAGCAGACATCTTTTTTATCTATTGCCTCTGTTACGGGAGCTCACAGTGGGAATTACACCTGTATTGCAAGAAACAGGGCCGGAGAAGACAGATATTCAACCACTCTCAACGTCAAGGGTATTTTTAGTTACATGTCATAGCATGCGCCTTACCCAAATTACTAACGTTTAAATCTTTCTTTGCTCAGTCGTACCTCACATCAAACCTTTCGAATTGGATGAAGCTGTTTTTGCGGGAGAATCTGTACATATCGATTGTCACGTTTCGAAAGGCGATACACCTTTAAATATCACTTGGACTTTCCAAGGATACCCTGTGACACATAGAATGGGTGTGAAGACCATGAAATTAAGTGAACGCGTTTCCTATCTTGATATTCCCGCCGCTCTAGGGCCTAATAGTGGCAACTATACGTGTACAGCCGCGAACAGAGCTGGCACCACTAGCCACACGGCCCTTCTCAACGTTATCGGTACTTAAACAATTTATAGCTCGGATGTGCTTGCTTTCTGTTTAGTTCCTCCTGTGGTCCAACCCTTCTCTTTCGGCGAAGTCGCAATGAACTCCGGACAAGTCGTGACTACTCCTTGTTCAGTTATTGAGGGAGATCACCCACTACGCCTAAAATGGCTCTTTGACGATGAACCTATTAAACCCAAATCAGGAGTGACAGTGTTTAACATAGGAGAAAGAAGTGCTATACTTAGCATAGCTTCAGTGTCACACAATCATGCTGGAAACTACACTTGCGTGGCGGAAAACGAAGCAGGAGCTCATTCTCATACATCTACATTGATCATAAATGGTGCTTACAAATTTTCACAGTCTGGTGCTCGGTAAAAATAGATTTATTTTGTCTTATTTATATTATCGGTTGCTATTAAAATTATAATTATCCACTATCATAACAAGTTAAAAATAACATTCCAGTTCCCCCAAACATCTTGCCATTCTCATTCGGTGAAAAACCCGCAAACGTTGGAGAATATTTGCAGGCGTCATGTACTGTAAATTTTGGTGACCTTCCACTCACCATTAGTTGGACTTTTAACGGACAAATCCTATCTCAACGAAATAATAATTACGTTGTGACAAACTCTAAAAGAAGTAGTTTACTTATAATTGAATCCGTGGACGCCAAACATGCTGGTTCCTATACATGTATTGGAGAAAATAGAGCGGGGCGCAATACCTATTCAGCAGACCTAGTCGTTTACGGTTAGTCTCTTATCGTATCAGATAGAATTTATTATTTTGTCATGTAGATAAAATTTGTTTCAGTTCCTCCCAAGATTGCACCTTTTATGGCCGACCCAGAACCGGCTTTTTTAGGGGAATATTTTGCCCTACAGTGTATAGTAACTCACGGCGATCAGCCCATTCGTATCGAATGGACAGTCAATAATCGATCGGCTAAAACTATTCCTGGAGTTCGCATTAGTAACATCGACCGAAGAAGTAGCGTGCTCACAATAGAGTCCGTGGATGCGTCACACGCCGGCTTATTTAACTGTACTGCTAACAATGTGGCCGGCACAGATTCGCATACCACCGAATTAGTGGTAAAGGTTGCGAAAATAAGTGTAATTTCTTAAGCTTCCGACCTACCCTTGAATTTTCATTTCCTATATACTTTTTCACTTCATCATAACATTTTTACTGTCCTAGTTCCACCGTTGATAATGCCGTTCAATTTCGGTGAGGTGCCATTCAACCCGGGTGACACGGCTGTAGTGAATTGTGCCGCCACCAAAGGCGATCTGCCTCTCGACATCTCGTGGACGTTCAGCAGTGAAACTCTTGACGCGAGCCTACAACGAGACATCATCACGATGCCTTTAAGCCCTCGCGCCTCCGTGCTGACCATCAACTCCGTGAGCGCGAATCATCAAGGGAACTACACGTGCATCGTGCAGAACGCGGCCGGCCGCGCAGAATATGCAGCGACCCTCGTCGTTAACGGCACGTCTATAAATCATAATAATACTACTATTGCGAATTGGACAGTTAATAATGGAAACTAACATCACAGAGTCGCACCTTCGAAGGGAGTCCGTTCACCGTCACCGTTCTCTTTCACATTTATTCTCACTAGCCGCTAACATTGCCTGCCTCCGATCGATCTAACCCGAATCTCTATGGTTGTTTCCAGTACTGCCTCGCATAGTCCCATTCTCGTTCGAGACTCCGCTGTTTGCGGGGCAGGCCAGTCAAGTCACTTGTTTGGTCTCGGAGGGCGACCAGCCCCTAGATATTCAATGGTACTTTGAAGGACAACCTTTGAAGGAGAAAGCCGGTGTCACGGCGACTAAAATCGCGCAGAGAGCTTCATTGCTTCTGATCGACCCGGCGAGTTGGTCGCACAGCGGGTCGTATGCGTGTATCGCGCGCAATGCCGCTGGCATGTCCAACTATACCGCCTCGCTAGAAGTTCATGGTATATCACGCATCTGTGTACCCTTCATTCCTTGCACGGATTAGCTTGGCGTAGTTTCGATATTATATGCTTTGAATATTCCAATACATTTAAATACATAGGTAAATAATCAGATAGGTATAATGAATTCAATTTATACTTCCAATTATCTTCTTGTTTAAAACACCAACACCATCATTAGTTTTTGATATTAAATGAACAACAAACGTTGAAGTCTAGGTATTGGATCAGTCGTCTTGGATGCTTTCTATAGGAACCGGCTGCGGCTATCATCGACGTAACCTTTCTTCCTTTCCTTGCATATCACCCACTTCCACATATCGTTCCTATCCTTGGGATTCCTTCTTTATATTTGGTTTATTGTTTAATTAGCGTATTAGCTCTTTAGTTAAAGCTCAATGCTTGGCTTATTAACAATTACATCTGCGAAAATAATTATAAGATATTATTATAATAGGTACTATGTTCATTTACTTACATACATATACATATTTATTTACGCAGATGACTCGCGCTGTGTTGCTTTTATGTTATTGTGTTTAAAGGTGCTTTTTATTATAATTTGAGTTAATCCAATTTAATATTTATTTTGTTATGTAGATAGAAATGCTTAATTTATTTTTTGCTAAATCGTAAACAGTAAAATCTAAGTTTCTATAACAACGCAAAACATCTACTATAAAGGAATTATTGATAAATTATTACAAAGGTATTTTACAGTTTAAATGCTAGACTCGTTATAGAAGCTTAAGGTAATTGTAATGTTTAAATATAATTGAACTTCGAATTTTCATGGCATTATTATAAATAGTGATAAAATCTAGTTAAATAATAACTTTTCACAGATCAACCCTTCATTAAAACTTTATAAGATGTCGATTTTCAATATATTTAGACATGTTTTTTTGTATTTAAATCTAATAAAAAGAAGTAAGGGACAGATTTTAGTAAACATCGGTTTTACTTTATGGAAATCAAACTTATAAATCCAAAATTATTTTTAAAAGCGTTTACAAAATCTTTTCTTTACAAAATGATTCCCCAATAAAGATAAATTAAACTAATACGCTATCAATGCTGAACCGATTAGAAATTGTTTTGTAATTTGATAAAAAAAACTTTTATCATCACTATGACATCAAGGGAATTGATAAATAGCATTACTTAAGAAATTAGTTTATTTAAAAAAATAATTCAATACCTTCTTTGATTAACTTCTTCCATTATAATGAATACTGTATTCAGTGGTCGTTTCTATAACAAATTGGTAAAATTTCAGTACCTCCACGTTGGATTCTTGAACCTACTGATAAGGCCTTTGCGCAAGGTTCCGATGCTAAAGTTGAATGTAAAGCCGACGGGTTCCCTAAGCCCCAGGTTACATGGAAGCGGGCTGAAGGTAACATTTTTAACATTATTATTATATTTTAAGAAAATCTGTATTTTAATTTATAGTATAATACCTCGAAATGCCTACCAGTTATTCATCGACCTATGATTTGTAGGCGACACCCCTGGCGATTATAAAGATCTTAAACCCAACAATCCTAATGTAAAAGTTGAAGACGGAACACTGAGCATTTCGAATATTCAAAAGACGAATGAGGGCTATTATCTCTGCGAAGCCGTCAATGGAATTGGATCTGGACTATCTGCCGTAATTCTCATCAGCGTACAAGGTAAGTAATCACAGACAATGAGATTCATATATTAGGTATAAATGATAACTTAACACAATAATATTTCAAATAATTACAAATTTCAGCACCACCTCAATTTGAAATTAAGATGAGGAACCAGACCGCCCGCCGAAGTGAACCTGCTGTACTACAATGTCAAGCTAAGGGAGAAAAGGTAATTTATCTCAATCCTTCATAACATAGCAGACAATTCAATTCAAATATCCTCATTGACGTATAATATATTCCGATCTTTACAGCCCATCGGCATCATCTGGAACATGAACAACAAACGCCTTGAATCCAAATCTGACCCCCGTTACACCATTCGCGAGGAAATTGTGCTAGGGGGCGTCATATCCGACCTTAGCATCAGGAGAACCGAACGATCCGACAGTGCACTCTTCACTTGCGTCGCTACCAATGCCTTTGGCTCTGACGACACTAGTATCAACATGATCGTTCAAGGTAAAAATACGCTATTAATTTGTCTTAAGGCCACAATGAGCTTTTGTAAAATTAAGCATCCAGAAATATGACATCACCAACAGAGGAGAATTCACACTGGCGAAATTGATAAAATTTACAGAGGTACCTGAAGCGCCCTACGGTTTGAAAGTCTTGGATAAATCTGGAAGGACTGTACAACTGTCATGGGCTGCACCTTACGATGGCAACTCCCCGATAAAGAAGTTCCTTATTGAATACAAGCGTGCCAAGGGTAACTGGGAAAAAGATATTGACAGGTATTAAATTAAGATATTTACAATAGACACAGTTTTATTTTGTAATTACGGTAGTTCCTATAAGCAGATTGTTTTAAATTTGAAGGGTTCTTGTACCTGGAGACGCGGCCGAAGCCGGTGTATTCAGCCTCCGACCAGCGACTGCTTACCACATTAGAATCGTCGCGGAAAATGAACTGGGAACCTCGGAACCATCAGAGACTGTTACAATTATCACTGCTGAGGAAGCCCCCACTAGCCCACCACAAGACGTGAAGGTAGACGCTGTTGACAAGCACACTCTCCGTGTCACCTGGAAACCACCCCCACCTCAGGACTGGAATGGCGAACTTCAAGGGTACATACCATATGCTGTGATTACCTACTGGAATATAATACTGCTTTAAGTTACTATAACTCTTAACATATTTTCAGATACTATGTTGGATACAAACTGGCTTCAAGCAACAAGTCTTTCGTTTTCGAAACTGTCGACATCTCCAAGGAATCTGGCAAAGAACACCATCTCGATATTATGAACCTGAAGTCAGTGAACTTGATCTTGCTAGTTCAAATAATGTATCCTTATTGTAAGAAAAACAACTAAGCCCCGCTTTATATTTTAGGACCTACACGCAATACGCCATCGTTGTCCAAGTTTTTAACAAGATGGGATCTGGCCCCGTGTCCGGTGAAGTGAAGGCTTACACCGCGGAGGGCGCCCCCTCGGCCCCACCTCAGGACGTCCTTTGCACCACTCTCACCGCACAAACTATTCGCGTCTCTTGGGTCTCACCTCCTCTCGCTGCCGCCAACGGACTGATCAAAGCGTACAAAGTAATTTACGGACCTAGCGAAACCTGGTATGGTGAGTATCCACAATGCGATCCACATTATTTACCGTTTAGTGAAACAGTATTTCATCCCAAATCTTTTGTTAACAGACGAAAAGACCAAAGACACTAAGATCACGGCTAGCAGCGAAACTATTCTCCACGGACTCAAGAAATTTACAAACTACTCGATGGAAGTGCTCGCGACTACGAACGGAGGTGATGGCGTCCGATCTGCTCCAATCCACTGTCAGACCGAACAAGACGGTGAGGGCTTTTCACATTCACTTTCACCAGAATATTTCTTTAATGACATTTAAATTACACAACTGTTTTCTTGTTTTAATTACAGTACCTGAAGCGCCACGTGCCGTTAAAGCCCTAGTTATGGGATTAGATTCAATCCTTGTTTCTTGGAGACCACCCGCGCAACCCAACGGTGTTGTTACCCACTACAACGTTTACACTCAAGCACAGAACGCTGAGCCACACCCGAATAAGGTTTGAATATGATTAACACTGTCACCGCCTAAGATCACTGTTGGCTTAATTACCTAATACTCTTGCACATTTCTTTCATATTAAAATATTTTCTTTTAAATATTTAGGTACCAGCATCTCAAACTAGCTACTCCGCAACTGAACTGAAAGCTGGTCGTTACGACTTCTGGGTCACCGCTTCCACAATCATTGGTGAAGGTCAACCCTCAGCTACCGCCTCTTGCAGCTCAAGTGACAAAGGTAAACCATGTCTCCATTCTGAATTATCTTCAAGTTCTTTGAATCATAATTCAAGCTAACTCTGACCTTTATTCTCAGTTCCCGCCAAGATTGCCTCGTTCGACGAATCGTTCACAGCTACGTACAAGGAAGATGTGAAACTGCCATGCCTTGCTGTCGGTGTTCCTCAGCCAAACATTTTATGGAAGGTAGAATATCACATCACTGACTTTACTTAGATTGTTATCTATGTCGATGTTTTGCTTTTAGTATTGTTATAAACTTGTTTTCATGTTATTTTCTTTTAGATTAAAGGCAAGGCCCTAGAAGCATCCGAACGCGTACGCCAACTGCCAGAAGGATCGCTACAAATCGCTGGAGTGGCCCGCGAGGACGCCGGTGAATACTCGTGCCACGTCGATAACCAATTTGGCACTGATACCGTTACTCACACGCTATCTGTACTTGGTAAGTATCTATATGACCGGGTTGTATAAATGTAAATAAATAAAAAACTCAAGACCGTTCGGACTTGAAAACGATTAAATTATATCAGATCGATTAATTATATCAGACAAGTCATAACGGAACGTTTGAGTTCGTCACAAGTTTCAGTTATGTCGCATTGCTGATTAATAGTCCTAGTTCCCATGGATCTTCTGCAAGTGATGTCGATTCTATAATCACAATCACACAGTGCTAATTTTGTTGCGAACGGCTACACCAAATTAATCACATTACAGAATTCAAAATATCACTATCTTGCTACATCACGACTATATTATGTCGATACCATTGTGATCAAAAACATAACCCGGCATTAAATATTACACATCGGGCTCCAGAAAGAGATAATCGGCTTCGTAGAGCGTCGTCTCTGGTACTCGTAAATGACGCTTTTAAAAACGGAAACTATCCGATTATCTCTTTCTAGGGTTCGATGTGTATTACTCCACCAAGCCAACTAGGCGTCTGTCAATTGTGACGTCACCCGCACAATAAGGCGGTGGCGGGTGTGCGGGTGGTATGCGGGCGGGGAAGCCGCATTCCAACCGAGCGCCTAGTTGGCTTGGTGCAGTAGTAATACGCGGGTACTGTAATCGTCCGGTACTCACCAGCCCCTCCGTTCCCGCCGCAACTGGCGATCGCTTCATCGTCCGTGTCGTCGCTGACGCTGCGCCTGAAGCCCTCCGTGGAAGCCGACCAGTCGCCCGCCGCCGGCTACACCATTCACTACAAACAGGAATTTGGAGACTGGGAAACTGTTCAGGTACTATATTCACCTTTGACCTGCTTAACAATCCCTAAGACGTGGTCAGAGACAATCCCCCCCTCCCCCCATTGATCCCATCGCCGCAAATATACAATTTTCATTGGTTTACCTACAGGTTAGTTTGTGATCCCAAATTATCCTAAGTGTCTACTTTCAGATTCCAAGCACGACCGACACATACACTCTGGAGAACTTGTTCTGCGGATCTAGATATCAACTTTACGTCACGGCTTACAATGGGTGAGTATATTATGACCGACTTTATGATCGATTCGTGTAGTATACTCCTTGATGATTGATCGATTGGTGGCAACACTCATTCAGTTTCGCACACGGCGGCGGATTCGTGCAAACGTTATTTATGTATTTGTTGTGTCATCAATCGACCTTCGATCAATGAAAAATGATTTGGTGTAGGTAGTAGGAACTTTCGCGTGAAGTAGGCTCATCTAATTCTACCATAAATGTGACAACACCTCATAGATAAAGATGAAATTCGAAATCTGCTGAATAGTTTCTGAAATAAGCTCGGAACCATTGAACTACTATGTACTACGTACCAAAACAAACACCAAACATCACTACGCTGTCCCATTCAATTGCGGTGCTATCGCCGCCCTTCACTGAGTCGTTCTACTTATCCCTCCCCCCCGGACTCTACCTACCTAGAGTAGGTACATAGTAGATCTATGAACGGTACCACTCACAACGAATAGTCGTTTACAGTCGGGCAAAATGTATGAACGTACGTACAATAAGAATGTTCCGTCAGCATCGGCACGGGCGAGGCGTCGGACGTGGTGATCGCGCGCACGCGCGGCTCCAAGCCGCCCGTGCCGCGCGCCGCCGACTTCATCGAGGTGGGCAGCTCCTCCGTCACGCTGCATCTCAAGCAGTGGCTCGACGGCGGCTGCCCCATGAGCCACTTCGTCGTCGAGAACAAGAAGAAGTACACACTTTACATACATTGTTTCATGACTCCAGGGGGTCTAAGTTGCTTAGCCATTGCCATTGAGATGCTATAGTGATAGTGGTCGATGACTATAGCAAAATGCCACAATGGCTAAGCGACTTCGGGCCCAGTATGCATGCATAAAATATCATTCGATCTAGATGTAACTACCTAATTTGATTTTCTTTCATGATAATTTAAGCTTCTTATGAATCTTCTTCTTCTTATAATAAACCTAACTTGTTACGGAATGTTAATCAACAAACCCAAATTAGAATTTCGAATGTATTATGTATTATCAAATTTACCACCAAATTATGTCTAAGAAATAAGTAGGTACCTAAAAATAAATCGTGGTTTGTTACATAGCATTCCATACCGAGTTTTGCTTTAGTATAAATGTGATTTTCTTCTTAAATCTTGTGGTTGATAATCTGGAATGGTTTTTTTTTTATTATAAAAATATTAAAAATTATCTTCATATTTACTGACTAAGATTATTATTATAAAACAGGGGTGCTGCTGAATGGAATCAGATCTCAAACGCTGTTAAACCTGGTGGAAACTTCGTCGTGCTCGGTACGTTGAGATACATAATTTATACCACCCCTTTAGACGACATGTTCTTATGCCTGATATAAGAACATGTCGTAGAAGGGTAGTCGTCTGTAGGCGGTTAAAAAAGGTTTGGATATATTTTAAAAACTGTAACGTCTTCCAGATCTGGAACCCGCTACCTGGTACGTCCTCAGAATCACAGCACACAACAATGCTGGATTCAATGTCGCCGAATACGAATTTGCAACCCTTACAATGACTGGAGGTAAGTGTTTATTGTTCGAATCAATTTATTATTAAAAAATAAAACTTTTTCGGCTATTTTATACAAACGCGTACCTGAAATGCATCACCATTTCCATTTACTTACTGTTTAATCACATCAATGTCGTTTAGTTATAAAGAAACAATATTATAGTTGGTCCACACGACACAAACTTATACTTGCACAACGCGTTTAGGCAAACGGGACGTGTTGACATCTCATTTGCATAAACTTAACACGTGCAAGCATACGTTTGTCCTGCCGTGTGAACCGACTATTATATCTGGAGCTTGCATTTCAGGTACGATCGCGCCCGCGCGCGAAGTCGGCGACGGCTCGCTCACCACCGAACAAACTCTCAAGATTATCCTGTCGCACCTTAACCTTATCGTGCCCGTAGTAGCCGCGATACTTGTCATCATCATTGCCATCGTAGTCGTTTGCGTGGTACGCGGCACGAGGGACCATCACAAAGGTAAAACTAATCATGTTGCAATTTTAGGAACGATCGCTCCGTTGCCTGGCAACTTCGGCGATAAGGAACTGCCCCCGTGGGTGAAGGCTTGGCTCGAACCTGAAGTCCTAGTACCGATCTTGGCGACAATCGTGGTGTTCATCGTCGGAGTCGTGGTGATCTGTCTGACTTTGGCACGCAGGAACACCCCGCACCGCCTGCGAGGTCAGAAGGACGCGTATTGTATGTATGGTGGCATGGCACACCGCTTTTCCTATTTTTATTTAATCATATTCGTAACCAAGCGTTAACTTTCCAATTGCCCTCATTAATCATCAGCATGCGAATAACATTAGTTAATTTACATAAAACTTCTTGAACATATCTCATTTTATAATTTATGTCTAAATTCATAATTTAATATTGTTTGCTAAAACCATCTTCAATACGGAAAATCATTCATAAACTTTTAGATACTTTCGAACGGTAGGCACTATTTTTATTATCACTAATCTGTTTTACTAGTATATTAAACAATGTGGTTTGTGTAGACGACGCGGTATACAACGCATCTCAAGCGGCGCTTGGCGGCGGCGGCGGCACTCTGGACAAGCGCGGCGGCCTGCGCGACGAGCTCGGCTACATCGCACCACCAAACCGCAAGCTGCCCCCCGTGCCCGGCTCCAACTACAACACCTGCGACAGAGTCAAGCGACAGGCTGTCATCAGTGAGTAGCGGGACCTACACCCACACACACACCACTTGCACCTTCGTGAACCACACGTGCACTATTCAAAATAATGGCACACAAAGTCGAATAGAACCTCCTTCAGAATGACTCATGGACTCATTTCTATCATTGTCTACTTCTGTTGGTTCCGGCGGACTTCACATATAAAAGCACACCAAAACACACCTAAAAAAATTATATTGTGTTGATCGGTTAATGATTAATGTGTTCGAGGATTCTGGGAAGCATCACTCGCCATATTTATAGAACAAGGTAACTTTTCAACGACTTATTTACATTTTCCTTCTTGTGCACGATTATCGCTACAATCTTATTTTCGGTTTATTCCCTTCCTCTAAATGTTGAAGTGGTATACTGCAAGGTGAAGGCAATCAATGTTGGGTTCTGGCTCTGGGAAAATTATGTTGCCTCCTTTTAGATGGAAATTGGATTAATTTACTAGACATTATTATTTTAGCTTCAATTTGTAGTTGTCCCTACATTTTTATTTAGCTTTGCATATTTTTCATGTCCCAATCATTTGCGGCTGTCTGTCATTGCCAGTCATATCATAAACAAAGCTTATATCATATTATTATTTATCACCAACACCAATGATATGACTTGGTAACTTTCATAGATATTATAGTACCTATGTGTGATTTCAAATATCATCTCAGTAATTTCTCAATGTATTATAAGTATTAATTTAAAGAGGAGATGATATGTGAGATGTAAAGAGTACTGATTTGTAACCCGCCATCAATCGTGTTCGAATTAAGCCACAGTCGTAATTCCATGACTTACGCAAGTAAGTCTTACCCCCAAATTTATAGAAAGTTATAATGGCACACTGGCATTACAAATCACTTTAGTTCCTAGAAATGCTTTGTAAAACCATTGTAAAACTAGCTAAAAATCTCTATAAATTTGGCGGTTAGTCTGTGGCTGTTAGGTATACGATACAAAATAGTTTGAGTACCGCTATCTTTACTCGGATGGTGTTCAAATCGGTAGTCGTGTATAGGCTAGGTAGTAGTTAGTACTGGGCATGCGTAACGCAGTAGTGTGGTTCAGTGGGCGCGCACTCGACGTGGGACCCGCGGCGCCACCACTACGAGCGCGTGCGCCGCCCGCACCTGCGCCGCGCCGGCTCCGGCGACACCCTCTCCACAGGTAACGCATTGTGCCACGACTAGGGTAAAACTACATATATCTGACCACTGTGTGTAAAATAAATCAAAGTGGTCCCTTGGTCAATAAAAGGTTGGGAACCACTGTTTTAGACCGTTAACATACGAAGTGGCCAGTTACACTTAGTTTTACACTATTATCTCTTCAGGTGCTGAACGGGAACGGGAGCGTTCTCATTACATTACATGACATAATGTTTGTCAATTTTGTACAGACAATAGCGACGCCGCCTCCACCTGAACTGATACCTATGTTGGTGGCACTGTACCATAAACTTGGTACCAAAGGAATAATAAGTTTATGGTACTACAAATGCATGACTGACCGATATTTCCGTTATTGTCCATAGAAATAAATGCATAATATACCAGATCAATTCTGACCATTGGGACATATAAAGCACCAATTTATTGTTCATACAAATGGATCCAGGATCGCAGTTTGGTAAAAATATTACGATATACTTGGGTAATTGATTTCACGGACGACAATGAGAACTGGTTCAAGTGATACAGTCCTCGCTAAAATATAGGACTGATTCTGCCTTTTTATTTCTATGGTCATGCCATATTGGCAGTAAATAATTATAGAATAACAGAATGGATTCTAACAATCTACGACTGAGTGAGTATTTAATTGTAGTACTATGGTAGTGGGTACTTAACTAATAGGTTGCATGAACATAGTATAATTTCATGTAGTATTATTGTTGCCTATAATGTATTTTTCATTTTGTTGGCCTTTTTATTCTAACCCTAGTTATTTTTATTTGCTTGTGTATTATAAACGGTATTAAACTTTTGTGAAAGTGAAATTAATATAAAATAAGTTTGTTAGCATACTCAAAAGTCCCTCAAAAATAACTTATAAGTAAATTTTTTACTTATGATAATCGCGTGCATCAAAGACACATTGGCAGTCACCTATCTGGCGTCGCGTTGGTTAATTTGTGAGCGTCAAGATCGCAGGACAAGATCTTTTTAGGTTTAAACTAGGTCCCATAAGAATGTGTGGTAAGCGAGTGGGTGTCCGTGTCCGCAGGCATGGAAGACGAGATCTGCCCGTACGCGACGTTCCACCTGCTCGGTTTCCGCGAGGAGATGGACCCCACCAAGGCGCTCGCGTTCCCGCACCACCACGCCGCGCACGCCGGCACCCTGGCGCACCCGCACCCGCACCACCCCGCGCACTCGCGCGCCGGCTCACAGAGCATGGTGAGACCATCCATTCGTTACGTCATCACTCAGTCTACCCGCATATATGCGAGACGCGAAAGGGAAATGAGAATAACAATCACCTTTTTTTGTTGACGCGGAAGAACTATTCGAAAGATGCCCATCTTTAGCGGGAGGCATTGATGTGGGATTCTAACCAACCTCCCCAGTGGCTGCCTTCAGCACGTCGACGGGGCTCCAGGATCTCCAAACGCAACGCACCGGCACCAGTGCAACGATCAATCACCTAGGGTATTCCGTTCCATCGCCAGGCGTGGCAAAGACGACACGATGTCTACGGAGACAAGTTACTGTATAACAGTGCTAAAGGTGTATGCAGCACATCTGCGTGCTGACATCATGCGTTTTACTAACATTTGGAATAATTCGAACAGCCCCGAGCCAACAGCCGTTACGCCCGCAAGAACTCGCAAGGAGGACAAAGCGCCATCTACTCGACCGCACCCGAATACGACGACCCGGCCACTTGCGCTGAAGAGGACCAATACGTAAGTCAACCATAGAGATTTAAAAAAAAATAGACAAACTTTGCGGGGCCATAGTGCTTTTTGCCTTTTAGGTAGTCATAAATACATTTTAGGGAACACCTCTGGTAGAAGTAAATTCCTTTATTTGTCAATTCCAGCGTGCCCGTTATTCCCGACCAATGTACGCGTGTGGCCCCGAGTACGACGAGCCTGCCTGCTGCGCGCCCGAAGACGACCAGTACACCGGCGCATACGGCACTCCTTACTCCGACCACTACGGATCTCGCCCTAGCATTGGTAACTAATACATGCAATATATCTAACCAAAATCTATTAATTTTACACCACAGAAAGCCAAGAAAAAATCGTTCACGCAGAACAAGTAACCTCTCCTACGGGAGTTTGGCAATCATTAGATCAATTTCCTTTTAGAAGACTGCAGCTCAAAACGATGGTGTTGTATTCAATGTAACCAGTTTTTTTATCCACGGTATTCTGTGGCCAAACCTCTTGATTTAAATAATAAATATGTTGATGGAGCTCATATTTGACTGATCATTATAAATGCAATCCTAAAGTATGAATGAATAGTCCACGCAGGCACCCGCAAGTGCGGATCCCCTGAGCCGCCGCCGCCGCCGCCGCGCAACACCAACACCGACAACAACTGCTCTTCCTCCTTCAACGAAAGCAAGGACTCGAACGAAATCTCCGAAGCCGAATGCGACCAACCACGCAACTATCCTGGTATGTAATGTAACCTGGATTAATTTCGTGCAAATATCTACCTATTTCTAAAGGGACCTACTTTCAAAATAATGTCAAATATGTGTCATAATTATATCGAGCTATTGCAGCTTATTTCTCCCATGGATGCTATTTCGCTGAACAGTTCTTCTGACAGGGACACAATCCGAATATTATCTCATTCTCTAATAACGTTATACTTTTTCATTTGTGTTTCGCTTCTAAATTTATATTGCTGCTATAAAAGTAAATATTTCATGTTAACTGAATAATTGCCTAGTATTCGTATAAATGTATAGAATAACTCCAATTATTCTTTTAATTATGGAATAAATAGATAGTTCTACATTTTGAATAGAATTATGATTGGAGTTTCAATCAAGTAAACACTATACTCAGCAAGATATAATATGTATTTTAAATACTCGAATGAAAAAGTATGACACACACCATAGAAATTACCTAAACTACTTACAATAATGTTAATTTGAAATTACAACATATTTATCGAATTGGTCCATGCACACTTGGGTGTCACCTGAACAGAAGACGGTAAAACCTTTTGGATCAAGTTCTTTGGTTCTTTTCTGTTATAATAATTGTGACTGACAGCATGCAACACTGGTCTCAGTAATAACAAGTTGAATTAAAAAAAGCTTTAAAGAATTTCTGGCAATTGGCTTTAATGTTTATTTTTCAAAATTCTACCTATTTACTATTACTTTATTTCGTCACTTAGCAATAATAATTATGACATTATTACTCATCATTTACAGCGACATGTAAAGTAGTCGTGATTAATATTGTTAAGTGCTGAATATTCCATACTCGGAAAAAACTATTTTCTTTATTTCAAATAAACTTAAGAATTTTCTATTTTATGTGCTTAGACGTGATTGTGTTAACTAAATATTTATATTTCAAATCATTCTGTAGATATTTAGTACGTGTTTGGAGACGAGTATTCTCAAACAATAACCGCTAGTGGGCAATAAAGCTGGTTGTTTCACGATTTCATAGAGATGTGCGTCTAGTGGATATTGTTCGAGATGTTGTGTAGAAGGCGGCTCCAGGTCTCGTGGCTAGTGTAGAGCGCGTCGTGACTTGTGTGTTGTTGCAGTCAGGGCCCACACTGCCAAGGACGGTTTGCACAGCGAGGAAATGAGGAAACTCATTGACAGGTCAGTTTATACAGGCCTAGCACAATGCACACCTAACACTACCCTCACTCTCACAGAAGACATAAGGATATTTTCACACCATATTATTCAATGATTCTAGCTTTTTCACATTGTGGAACCGATATTTAATGGAGTTCGACCCTAATAGTGTTAATTAATACCAGCAGAATACCTACTCAAATGAGAAAGAAAAGGTTAATTATTGTGTTTCCATTTGAACACGAAAATCCTACACTCATACTACTAATACAGAAGCCGACTCCTTGTGTGTGTGCTAGCACGAGTAGGTACATTGTCTCGTGCAATAGATTTCATTACAGTTAACAAAGCATTGTGTACTAGTCTATGCTCGTTATTAAGCATGTGTTATGTTCTGCATCCATGATCTACAGGAAACAGTAAGTCAAAGTATGTCAAAACGAAAACTATTTATTAAATGTACTACCTACCTTGTTTTGCCTGTTTATGTTATATGATTAACCTTGTGTGGCTAACATTGGAACCATTGTGCACTAATATTATTTGTTTTGCTGAAAGAATGGTAAGGCATAATCTTATCTACCTATATTTTTACTTAAATGGCGGCTAGTTCATTTTATTTTGAGATTCCTTTGCAGAGTCCAAAGGCATGTTAGATCAAACTTGTATATACGCAGACCTACTTAGTACCTTCGTCAAAATTATTAGTCTATATATCTCTGGAAAATAACTAGACAATAGATTAGATCCCTGGCACTTGACATCTAATGCAAAGTTCGCGCCGTTTGTTATAAAATAAGTTATATTTTTTTAGAACACACTAAGATCCATATAGATAAGAAAAATTACAAGCGCTAACTCTCCCCTCTTGTTAAAAAAAATCCTAAGCAGTTGCTATAAAGTTTACAGAAATATACTGTCGCTACATAAATATATCATGCTTATACATACTAAAATACTTATATAGACTAAAATCTAGATATTTATGTAGGAATAATCATAAGTTAATTAACTACTTATAAACATACTTCAAAAATATGAAATACATAAATCATCATTGCCAGCTCCTCCATGTATTATTGTCTATTTTATCAGTGCTAAAAATAATGATGTGCGACGTATTCACAGACCAGAAGCAGCCACCCCAATCCCCCAGCAAGCAGTCCACGGGCGGGGACTCACAGCCTACGATACTGTGGCAGTGTAACCTGTAAAGCGTTACGCGAGCTCACTGCGACACACGCCTCACGTATAGTTTAGTTTTATGGACCATTACCATCTTGCTGATGCGACCTCGCTCGCCTACGCAGATTATTTCCTTGAAACATTCAATTGCAAGTTCGCTTCTATTATTTGATCAGCACTCAGCAGGATGGTGATACTTGTGCCAAATGTAATCTTTCTTTCCGTTTATTTGTGTGTCGCATCTCTGTGTTGCTGTTTACTTTTAAATTTACCCCAACTTAGTTGGCTGGATTTTGTCTTTTGTTTTTCACGCGTACTCTCATGCCCGTATATACCGTTCGTTTTTACTCTTTAATCACTAACAGTAGTAACGTTTCACAGTTGGGTTATGTACAAATTAGCATCTACCTGCCCTGAGTAGAGAAAACTAGCGGCGCGTCACGATAGTATACCATACAAAAGCAAAAAAATATGGTTGTGGTAGTTATTTCAAATTGATATATTTGCTTAATAGAGACGTGGCGCGTTTATAATCCTACCCAACGTAAGTAATATGTAATATATCAACACCCTGTGTGCCCAACTTTGACATGTTTATATACTGCAATAACGCTAAATTTAATTGTAGTTAACCTTTTTTGGTTTTATTTTATTTGTTTAGCTTAATTTAAAGAAAGCTTCAGTAAAATGCAGCCGATATTGGGGTGATTAAAAGTTTCGATTTAAATTAAGCTCAACATGTAATCATGTGATATTTTGTATTTTACCCCATTTTATTTTTTATTATGAATTAACACTGACAAGTGATTTATACTTGTGTACTCGTAGGACTGTAATAGGTATTATTATATAACCACAACCAAACGGTTGGTACTATGCTTCCTTTTGATGTTATTGGTTTTTATGACACTTTTCGTCAATGTCGTTATAGGTCCTAATTTGTATTAAACACGTTTGTTTTACAGTTTTGATTCGCATTTATGCATATACCTACTACTTAGAATAAGTTTAGATATTAATTTCTTTATTAGTAATTAATCGACTCTTAAACAAAGTACTATATAATCCGTAGCTAGTTAGTAACATGCATTACACAAAATAATTATGTAAAATTAAATGGTAATCAATATTAAGAGTACTATGTAATTCGCAAGGATACACTATACTTACAGGAAATAACGATAGCACAGTATATGCTAATAATAAGCAGTTACCTATTTAGACAGCATGCTCAATCTACAAACACCGAAACGCAACAGACACTGCTGACATGGAATTTACAAAATAAAAATAAACTTTGAGAATACTACTTTAGCATATTAAGGTGCATTTTTATTAATCGTAATCGTAATTTTATCCTTCTATATATTATGCAAATGCCTAGATTTAAGACACTCACGTGTCATATTCTAGTTGTTTCCCTTGATGTGTTGTGCATTGTGGTGTAAGCTTCGCAAATGTAGGCTTGTAGTTAGGTTCTCGCGACTTCCTAGCAAACGATATCTTCTCTTAACCTTCCAATTAGAGTTCGATTTAATGAAAAAGATCTAGTTAACATTAAATTGTGAACAAATTAAATAAAATTTATTCAAAAATTATATTATAATAAAAAGTATCCAGTTAAAATTTGTACCATAATCTGAATTGTATCGGCAGCAGAAAGGTGATTTAATTATGTTTTTGATGTTTTTGCTTTTGTCGATGTGCGTTTGGTTTGCTGCTAGTTGGGAGTCAGTTTTATAATTATTATGCGTTACGACATCGATAACCGCAGCTAACTAACTTTACCAAAGTGTTTGATTTGTGTTAAATAAACTACTCAAACGTCAACTACGCAAGATTGTTTCATTTCATTTTCCATCTAAATCCACCTACTTGTTAGGCCCCTTATCATTACCTCTATTGCGACTCAGTTGCAGACCCACAGTGAATCGGTACCCTTATACAGGGTTATTGAAAAACACTAACAGCCTTGCAGGACTGTATTACTGACATCATAAACAACAACTTCATACATTTTAGAAAGTGATGTTTTGTTATGTTTTGTAAAAAGTCATAGAACAAAAGTTGTTGTTAATGATGTCAGTAATACAGTCCTGCAAAGTTGTCAGTGTTTTTTCAATAACCCTGTATATTTATAACAGCGATTCATGGTGAACCTGGTCCGGTCTTTTATTTTGTAATTCTTCAACACCAACCTAACACCGCGGAATGTTTAAAGGACATTGGACGCGCGCATCCCCGACATCATTTTGTAAAACGACATTCAATAATTGACTACTATTACATAGCGCATTAATAATGAGAATAAAATAAATAATAGAAATCGTAAATTTTATAACATACCTACATACACAAATACCGCCAAATTTATAGAGATTTGTAACTTTACATAGCATTTCTATGAACAAAAGTGATTTGTAAATGCCAATGCAAGTTGATCATGATTTCCTATAAATTTGAGGATAATCTATACCTACACCATAGGTTTAAATACAGGCACATCCCACTTCCACAGTCAAATCATCAAGTGAACAGCAAACCTTTGCAATTGGTACATACCTAATTTCATTATTCTCAGGTCAGGCATAAAATTCTACATAGTAGATGGGTACATAGCCATAAATAAGGTACATAAATTATATAAATAAAATACACTGTTCTACGGAGAAGATGTTTATTTATACATACGCGTAAATATTAAATAGTTCATAATAACACTAACGTTTTGGAGGCAGTGCTGTGTGTGGTTTACGCGGTGGCCGCCTTCACGATCTCCTCGGCGACCTCCACGGCGATGGCAGCTTCAGCTTTGGCCTGAAAATATCACATCACCAATGATTATTTTCTTAAAGTCAAGCAATGTCCCAAGACATTGTATATGACATGTAACTTATAGCCAAGTACAGTCCTGGCAGCTTGAACAAAACTTGCCAATGCCAATACCGACGAGATCCATGTCACATGAAAGCTTCAAATATCTGAGATAGTGTTTTGTTTTGTTTTTTTTTTCATTAATCTGACTATAGACATACCGGAAAATTTATATAGATTTTTGGCCACTTTATAATGGTCCTACAAAGCATTTCTAGGAACAAAAGTGATTTGTAATGCAAGTTTAAGTCCATCATAACTTTCTTTTGGTTTTGTCTTTAAGAAAGTATTTGTGGTCTATGAAAAATGTAAAATTAAAAAATAATCACTAGACTGTTCTTTGGCAGTAACTTTATAATGAAAAATATATGATATGATTTATAGTAACCTTCTCGTTAGCAGCAGAATTTAATTCCGACTGAGCTTTGGAGAGCGCCTCCTGCGCCGCACTGCGGTCCAAGCTCTCTAAGGGGTGCGCCTCCTCAGCCAGCACCTATGTCAATAAATAATGAAAATATTAATCTGTATTCTAAGAGCCCATTTCATTTTTTTTTTTTTTTTACCACCAAATAAATATGGCGTTTTGACAAATATTCTATAGCAGAACTGCCAAATGCCTTATGGTGGGTAAGAATTATCTGATGATACTGAAACTTTGGACTTTGTGATGAACGTAGACCGTTCAACTCACTGAATCGGATTATCGCGGGTTCAATTCCCGCCAGAAGCAAATTTCTGAAACAGCCTATTCGTAGTTTGCCCTGGTCTGGGGGTCTGGGTGTCACTGGGGCCCAGTCCATTGTATGGTAACCATAGTACAAGTGTTGTTTAATTTGGGACCATACAGGTGTATTAGTCTGGCAATATTTAGTTATTTATAACTATAAATAATATGAAAGTAATGTAATAATTCACCTGAACAGAGGAATCATCATTTACTGTGACTGTGCCAGAGGAGACGAAGATTTTGGTTTGTTTGCCATCATTTTCAGTGACCGTTACTACGCCGGGACGAAGGACAGCTATAATACAAAAAATATTAGGTGCAAAACTGTAGGAATAAATTCACTTCTTAAAATGTATGTGAAGTTTTAAATGATGATAAAATTGTCTTACCTAATGTAGGTACATGTTTGGGCAGGATACCAAAAGCTCCACTGAAGGATGGCACATCCACTTGCTTCACAACTTTTTTGTCATAGAATACCTATAAAATAAAATATCATTTTATAATTGTGTGAATTGTATTTGGCTTTGTGCAAGGACCTAAGATATATCAAGGACCTATTCATCTGTGGTGGTTTTATATTTAAATATGGAACTAAAATTTAAATCATAACATATTCAAATAAATCTTCTACCTATAATATGAATTGTTTAATTTTCTTGATAAATTGACTGTATTTGAATGAGGATTTTGAAAAGTAGATGTTGCTTCCATAAAGTTGTATTTGACTGATACCTGCCACTGTTCAATATAGCTATTTATGAATTATTTATAAGATTAGTTTGATAAGTATATTGGATTTACATCCACCCTTGCTTATACTTACCAAACAATACATGCAATATCAAATACAAATCTCTTTCACTTCATTCAAATTAAATCTTTTGGAGAATGCAATGTTTCATAGTATGGTATAAACTACACACAGGTAAAATTTTCAAGCACAATGCTACAAAATATATGAAGTATTTGAAAATTATACATATACCTACCCATAATAAGACTATAATTATTAGTTTACCTTGTTGCCAGCTGCAAATGTAAGTGCCATTTCATCTCCTTTAGGAGCATCAGCGTAGCTGCGGGCTTGCAGCCTCCTCGCCATGCTCCTCAATGCTCCACGGAATGCCAGGGCCATTCTGTTAAAATAAAGACATTCTATGTATGTAGGTATATCAAAGTTACATTAGTAAAAGACTTTTTAATAATTTCCCCATATCCCATAGACTTTGTAAGTATGCAAATTTTAACAGCATTGAAACCATAATCAATACTTAATCTTTCTATACATTTTATCAGCAGTGCTACTAGTGGAAATATATAGCTTTAGTGGTAATGTATGGAAGGAAAGATTTGATACCTACTTATCGAATTTGGTTCTCAATGCTTACAGAAAATGTACCTATTGGGTCTAGACAATCAGCACGTCTTCAGGTTAGGCTTTAAAAGAACGTCCCCTCAGAGGGCCTCTCCACGGTGAAATGTGAATTGTTGTAAAAGTGAAATATTATAACCTATAAAATGAATCGATTGATTCTATTGGGTGGCAATTAAATCTAGTTAATGTATCATTTATGAATATATTTCACTAATATTGTAGTTATCATCCAGGGACGAATAAAATATAAAAAATATCATAAAAACAATACCAGATTATGTAATATTCATCAGTTGTCAAAAGGTTCGTAAATAACCAAGATAACAGAACATAATGCAGTAAGGTTTATTTAGCATCAATTAATCACATTTTAGGTGCTTACTTTAAAATTCGGTGACCGTATTTATTCCAATTTATTGAAAAAGTCTTCTATTCTAGCGGTCGGCACCACTCTTCGTCCCACCCAGTTTGACGTTTGTTTGACACTAAAGATGGATAGGCCTACATTTAATAAGCTGCTAAATTTATTTAGTGTCTACACCTGTTAAATAATTTTTAAGATAGGTGTTAAATATAGCAGTCATAATCGTACCTATATTTACGTGTTACGTTATCTAGGCAATGAGTGCTGTACGTGAAATTTCAATTGTTGTTTACGTTTTAAAAATAATTCTTTAAAAAGGGGAATGCTGAAAAAATGCCTGAAATTGATAGTAACTATTAATAGTCCTGAATTGTATTTAGAATAAAACATGTATAATGAAATAATTCTCAGGTTTGTTTGACTAGGGTAAAAATATAATGATAATTAAAATATTGCACTTGATATCCATCTAATGGTGCGTTCCATTCACTGTTAATTTTGTTATTTTCGTCCACAAAAAGTGTTAAAAACGATAATAATGATCACTTTCAGTACAAGTTGGTGCGAGTGGAACGAGATTTGTGATCGAAAATAACGAAAATTACAAAATTAACAGTGAGTGGAACGCACCATAATTCGTACCTATTATTTATTGAAGGTCAGTATTTATTTGATATGAGTCAATAATCTTTAACGAACTATTTTACAGAATTAGTCACTATTATCATTATTTTAATATAATTCGATCTTTAAGTACCGTAAAACTTATTTAAATAATATATGCATGTCAATATCAATTGAAATCGAATTATTTTCGAAATAGAAAACGTATGTCGAACACATTTCCTTTGCCTTATTGACCTTAGATTAAGAATGTACCTGTAGATTTGACAAGCGCGTACACCCGTAAAGGACAAAAGATGTATAATCCTGCTAAATTACGCTTAACCCTAATGTCTATGGAACGTGATCTGACGTATACTACTTCTAAATATGGTTGGGTGATGCTTTGTTTGGCTCATACTGGACCTACCTACCAAAAGTATGAGCCCAACAAACTTAGGGCGATACGCAGAAAGTGGCAAAAAATAGTACGTCTATCCCTTTTACTCTTAGGATATCGGGCGTAAGCATGTCTCGCTCAAGCACGGTATTATTATTACCGTGTCATCTCTATTGATCCTTTCTCTATGTTAGTGACAGTTTTACATTAACAGTTGAGATTGACAGTTTGACATACTGCTTGTTTGTTTTTTTTCGAATGTTTACTTGATTTGATTCATTCATGGTTTTGCGTTTGCTACTTGAGTTACAGATTGCTTTTTAAGATATTTTAATACAGGCGTGACTATCGTTGTTTAATAAAAGCATGAATAACACGATAAGCTGTAAGTATTGACATTTAAATGATTTATGTTGTTTCATTATTGCATATTAATTCTTGACCTAACTTAACCTATATTTTAAAGAAAATGTTTGAAACTGGCTTCTAACCAGTTTTTTTTATTATAATTATTGAATATATAATGGGTATCCTACGATTTGTAGTACAATTTGGCGTATTATTGTACATTTCAGGAATTTTTAGGATGGCTGAATGGCATACCCCTTTCAAAAAGTACTGTAAATGGATATTCAACGGCATAAAAAAGTGGAATATGGAACTTTTTTACGATAGCGATACCGTAAAAAAAATGGAATGAATTAATAATGATAACAATGGTTCTGTATTTGTTTAAATTTTGCTGTTGCTAAAAATAGCTATTGATTTTAAATGTTAATTATTATTAGCATAAAAAAACACTGCTAAATGTAGCAGTGTTTTTTTAACGTTTAAGCCCATCTCTATTGGACACTAAAATAAAAAAGCGAGATGGGATGGGATCAATGACGAAAGAAAGAAGATAGGATGGATGATGAGATGATCTGTAACTGTCGTTATCTACGAAAACTAAATGTGGCTGCTCACGATGCAATTTCGCAATCAATCCGTCGATTCAATTTGTTGAAGTAGGTAGTATAGTCTGATTTTTAATTAGACGAAGTAAACTGACAGCTGAAGCTGTCACTGTTCTATGAATTTAAACCTTATTTGTTCTATTTATATCGAAAAGTGACATTAGCATCTGTCAGTTTACTTCGTCTAATTAATAATTAAACTTATAGTAGTAGTCTTTTTTTGATGTAGTATTCGACAGCTTTCGCGGTGAGGAGGCAAATTCATGCCTACTTTCTTTTACTAGGTACTACTACTTCAAAAAATTGAATCGACGATGTGAATACGAAATTGCATCGTGAGTAGCTGCGTTTATCATTTGTTATGACGTATGGATTTGGTTTGCCTGAGTTTGACACATTGGTTTGGTTTTGATTGATGACTGACTTGACATTGACATTCACATAACATGAATGGCGGTGGGTGGCGGCGGGAAGAAGAAGAAACGTACTTCTTGGCAGCGAGAGACGCAATTTGTTTTCCATTCTCCCGTTAGTTCGTACGCATACCTGTGTGATATGAAGTGAAATAAAGGGGAAAGATAAGTATAGGTACGTACATTTTAAATTTAATTGTACGAATGGACGGCGGTGGGAACAACAGGTATAAAATATATAAAGCACTCGAGGCACTCCCAACTTATCTGTTTACTTTTCTTACTTTCAGGCTGGAAAAGAACAACTTTAGATATCAATATCATTCAAAAGTATGAATCATAAGGATTTAGATATAGTTAAATTATCGAAACTGACATCTCACCATATCGACCATGTTACTTGTTTAGAATGGTGAGTACATTCCTTCTCTCAGTTCCTTCTTTCAGTCAGTTACACCTCATAAAGAAGCTTAAGGTTGGCGAAGACTACATTCCCAATGTCTGCATACTTCAACCAGATATACCTTTACCCAAACGGTGAATTATTGCGCTTACCTTGGTCAATGATGATGGCTCACAGCAGTTTTTTGGCTGTGTTCATTTGGTTTGGTTTACATTGGGTTTGAATACCTGGCATGGTCAGTGCCCTGATGCCGTCCAGTGGCTAATACAAAAATTCAATTATTTTACAACCAGTGGAATGCTACACTGGAGACATAATGACACGATAGAGAATTACTTATGTCTCGCATGGATCTATATTTCTTCAATCACTCGGGTAAATCTGTAAAATGCACTACAATTTACTGCCCCCCTTGACTTGAGTAAAGACAACCTTCAAAGGTATTCAACCAACCATAATGGTCTTGTGTGCTAAGCTATTGTGGTTTACATTTATTGTTAACCTTGTTTAGGTAGGAAATAAAACCTTTAATATTTTACCTACATTTGATTGATATGGCTATGAGCCTTGGGGCCTGAATGAAATAAACATCTATGTATGGCTATGTTATGAACTTGATACAATTTTATGCTCCAAAAGTTAGCTCCAACATCATTTAGCTTTTGATTAATTTAATAATATACCTAATAAGGGGGAGTCCATAAGTAACACGAGGTGATTATTGAGATTTCTCGACCCCCCCCTCCCCCCTTGGTGAGATGTCGTGAGATTTTTCTCGATCCCCTCCCTCCCCCTCTAATCTCACGTGTGATTTTTCAAAAGCTATATTCTAAAAGAGAAACCTGTTTTACTTAATTTAACCCAGTTTACTTGCAATTTTGCACTGTTCTTGTGGTAAAAAAAAAAGAGTGAGATTTGCCGCGACCCCCCTTTCCCCCCACGTGAGATTTTGCTCGAACCTCTCCCCCCCCTAAATGCCTCACGTAATTTATGGAGCACCCTAAGTATCGTAAGCAAAACTTTATTCAAGTTATAACATTTCAGTTGTAAATACTACATAGCACCTGCAACTGCTGCCTGTGGTCACACATTGTGTCACACTTGCTGGCGGGGTCGACGCACATGTCCTGTTTGCTCAACTACACTTGACCGCAAGACTTTGAAGCACAATTTATTACTTCAAACACTCACTGAACATGTCCAAACTCTTTGTGAAGCGTTTGAAAAACTTTTCAACGTCAGATGTGAGATTATTTTACTTTTTAAATTTTATTGTTCTACTACTATCAGTAAGTTTTTACTTTTAGTAGATAGGTATTGTGTCTACTGAAAGTTCTATATCTCTATTTTCAGTGAATGAATTTATTCTCGATATACCAGGTGAGCTTGAATCAGAAAAGGAATCCAATAAAAATGTTACAGAATGGTTGGCAAGCTCACAGAATCATTTTTCATCACCACTTATGGCTTCTCAGCAATCACCTCCAGGACTGCAACCAATATCTAATCCTTTAGAAATTTCAGCCAGGAACATACAAATTCATTCAGAGGTTAAAAAAACTGCAAGTCCTCCAATAGTAATTCGTGTACCATCACCACAAGATGATTGGGACAAAATTGAGCCAATGCCTGATCCAGAAGAAAGCAATAAAAACAAAGAAAATGTTGTAGGTCCCATGGACATTGAGCCATTTTTTGTAGATGATACTGAGTATACATTACATAAACCGCGCAGGAGCTCAAGGAAAAGGGAAATGAAGCATGATGAGTGTAATTTAAAAACATGCATTCCTCCAACTACTAAAAACAGTTCCAGAGATTCAAGTGGTGATAATGAAAAGAAATCTGAGAAAAGTAAACAAACTTGGAACAATGTTAAAAGAATGAGAAAAGAATTCAGTAAATTGAATAAAAAGAATAAAAGTAAACTAAATGTTTCTATAGAAATGGTGAAAAAAACTGAAAATTTAAAAACAAGTAACACTAAAAGTGTTATTACACAACAAATCTTAAATATAGATGATAACACTCCCGACCATTCAAAGAAAGACAATGAAACTAATAAAACCATAATGATTAAAAATGTTGATAATAATCAGGATGCACAATCATGTGAAAGAGTTCCAAATTCAAGTGATAATAAAAAAATAGTAGATAAGTCTCAAAAAAATATATCTGTTAAACATAATGAAGACAAAAATCTTAGTATTGAAAATGATGGACTAAATGTCGAACATAACAAAGAACATAATATACCACATGATTCCCAGGACAATACTACCTGTATGGCAAAGAATAACCATAACAAAATTAATTTTGAAGATAGTAACATCAATAACAACCAGAACAGCCAAAGTAATGAAACAATGTGTATAAAAATGCCTTTTATAAAAAAAAGTGCTCTCAGGCCTAAACAAGAAGCAATTTCTATTATCACAAATAATATTGACACTAATGCTCATCAAACTTCTGCAAACACAGATGATATTGAAATCACTATTAAAATAGGCAGTACAATAACAAATATCGTTATTAAAAAGAAAGAAAGTGATGTCCAAGTAAAGGTAAATACTGATCGCGAGGTGCAAACATCTCTGGGTAATTATGGTTTAAGTAATGAGCAACAATCAGGTGACAATAAAACACATAGTGTTGAAATCACTTTAAACAAAACCCCAATTAAAACACCGGCACCTGTTGATGTCACATCTAATAGATGTGCAAATGTTCACACAGGCTCCAACTTAAATAAATCTGTGTCAACTAAAAAAAATACTGCATCAGCTGAGACAGAGACAGCACAATTTGTAATAACTGAAAGTGTAGAAAAAGAACTATCAAATATTATGGAGTGTGAAGAAACTCCAAAAGAGAAGAACACCGAGGTAGTATTCAGTGGCGGAAAGCCGACACTAAAACCCACAACACAGAAAAAGCACAAAAACCTTGATCAAAATGAATTTGATGATTTAAATGACTTAGACATATTTGGTAGTGGATCTGTTAAAGATACGAATGTTCAACTACTTCAAGAACCAGCACCATCAGAAATTTTAGTTTCTACTGTACGTAGTAAGTTCAAGACTCAGAGGATTCCGGAAAAACGAGAGAGAGCCTGTAAAGATGATGATGCATTACCAATAAACAAAAAAATGAAAATAACTCAAGAACAAAATATAACTGAAAATATTGAACCTGACAGTGAACCCATAAATTACGATGCTGTGATGGGCAAAGTGTTTGCTAACATAGATGCTGATATTGAAGACATAAGGAAGAGTCAATGTCTCCAGAATACAAAAACTCAAACAGAAAACAAAATAAAAAATGTTGAAGAACAACAAAAATGTATCATCTTTCAAACACCGTCTCAAATAAATCAACATCATTCAAATGAAAAAACTGTTGAACTTGCGTCCCAATCCAATCAGAAACATAGTGAAATGGTGTTTTCCATGATAGAGAAGGAGGATGAAAATTCTGAAGTTATAAGAAATGACAAAGTAAGATTATGGTGGACATAATTTTAGTGTTTAGTATATTTTTTAAATTTATTTTTTATGTCCACATTTAATTTTCAGATTCCACAAGAAGTAGAAGAACTACTGACGCCAGTTATGTGCCGTAATTTAAATGTTACACAAGAAAGTCAAGAAGCCGTAGATAAAACATGTAAATCAAGACGAAAGTCATTGCAGGATAATTATTATGATTCTGACAAGAGTATTGAAGAGACACCACAAAAGTTTGTATTGTTGTTTACCTAGTGTTCACCGAATAATCTTCAATTATGAATGTAATTATGATATTTTTCAGAAATATATTGCTTCCGAAACTCAAACGAGCCAGCACATCACACAGAGAACTAAATCAATCACAAGATATAATTGCAACGAAAAAGATTCTTTCGGCGAGTTCAGTACAGGATAAAAGTGTTATTAACTTGACAGATACGTTAACAGAGTCAAGCAAACTGGGTAAAGACGTAACTGTTGTTGATAAAGATGAAAAAAAAGCACTTGAAACACCTCTTACAATATCCAAATTTGCAGATCAAATAAAGCATAAATCTACGCCAGTTGCTAGAAAATCATTAAATTTCAATAATGAAAATCCTGACGATGATGACCCAGAACAAACTTTTTATCCGAGTTCTGCAATTGCTAAAACCACACAAGAAAAGGAATTTCTAAGAAAAGCTTTTGAGAAAACACCTACTATGTTGAAATCTCTTTCAACTAGAAATGTTGGTTTGCAGCCAAATAAAAAGCTGTGTTTGGCTGGTTCATGTCTATCACCTCCAGAGATAAAAGAGGTGAAATATTTATGTAACCAACTTAATTGGACGTACGTCGAAAAATACACGAAAGATATAACGCATCTAGTTGTTGGTGTCGATGAAGAAAATAAATCTCAGAGGTAAATTTCGTCATTCATCATCTGCCTTACCTTATCCCATAATCTGGGTTCGACGCAGTATGTCTTAGGGCCGGGCCATTACCGCGTTGCGTTGCGTCGCGTCGTCGCTGCGTCGTCGCGGCGTCGCCGCTGCGTCGTTTTACATATATTTTATAGTGGCATGCCACATTTCTGCGTTGCGTCTTCGCATGCGACGTTTCAACGGAGAGACGAAGCGGGGGAGGATGATGCGCTGCGCTGACGGTGGGATGACGTACAGCGTTCCGCTGCTAGAGGGAGACGTGCGTATACGAAATGACGTATACGACGTCGTGGCGTCACACTCTTGCGTTGCGACGTCGTGAGTCGTCGCAACGCAGGTGTGGCATACAATGCGTTGTCCGTTGCGACGACGCAGCGCAGCGCGCTAGTGGGGCCCGGCTCTTATTCTTCCTTTCATCGCGCTTTGTTGTCATACTTACATCCACTCCCACCTCATTTATATAACTCCTTATACAATGCATCCATCTTTTTCTTGGTCATCCTCTCGCTTTGTATCGTTCCGCATTTCATGTTCAGCACTCGTTTAGTCACATGCTAATTCATTTATTTTAAATATATTAATACCATTGATGTGGATGAGAAATGGTTTCTTTATATTTTTTTATAATAAATATTGCCAGCAATACACCAACTGTATGGTCCCAAACTAAGCAAAGTTCGTACTATGGGTACCGTACAATGGACTGGGGGCGATTCCAGTAACACCCAGACCAGGGCAAATTTCGAAAAGGTAGTTTTCGAAATTTGCCTCTTGCGGGAATCGAACCCGCAACCACCCGATGCAGTGAGCCGAGCGGCCTACGCTCAAACCACTGCGCCAAGCCGGTCGTCGAATTTGTGATTGAGATTTGTGAAAAAAGATATTTATGTTTTAGGTCAGTAAAATATATGTGCGCACTAGCAGCGTCCAAATGGATTGTGTCATTTGAATGGGTCAATAAATGCTTATTGAGTAAGGACTTAGTTGATGAGGTAATTATATTTTTGGCAAATAAATATTGTTATTTAATTGATTGTATTGTTACGTTTAAACACATTGTTTTACTATGTTGGCCCTCAAAGATCCTGTTCGTAACCACTAATTGTTTTTAAGGAACCATTTGAGGCTCTGGATAGCACTGGCGAACCGGGCCCAAGACGCTCTCGAATCGCAGATAATAAATTATTTCAAGGCATCAATTTTTATTGCATGCCGCCTTTTAGCGTGCTGGATGTTAATACGTTAAAGGTAAGTCATTCCCATGTTCATAGAGTATTTTCTAACTTTTTTTTTATATGACTAAGGTAGCAAACAAGCGTACGGCCTGCCTGATCTTAGGCAGTTACCGTAGCCTATAGATGCTTGCAATAGCAAGCATCGCTCGCACGTGCTAGCCTGAAGTGGGATAGAGGGAGGGGAAGAGTGTTGGGCTTCCGGCTGTCACTTTACGCAACTTTAATAGTTACTTCACGCCGATATTCTGTAAGAGGGTGGTACTACCTCGGTCGAGTCAACCTATATGAGCTGCAGTCAATTGGCAACAGCTTGGCTAGCACCACAAAACGTAATGTTGTCACGATTAACTAAAATAATTATCAGTGAGTACAGATCACCAGTGCTGATTTTTGTGTCATCTCGTCATCATCCATTGTCTGACTGACATAAACAAAATTCTTTTGTAGGCAATGACGTTTTATATAATAGACCCGTCACCCGACACACGAATATTAGTGCTCTAAAAACAGCACATTAAACTATATCTTCATATCAATGAAAAAAATGTAACGTCACTACTTTTATCCCCATTCGGGGGGGGGGGGGGGGGTTAAAAAGTTGAAAAGAGATGAATATACATTGTAGCTTTATTAGTTACATAATAATTCGCGACGCGCGCGTGGAACCGTGTAGCCGCGACGCTGGGCGGTGCGTGACTAAGTGGATGTCGGTCATTTACCTTGCATTCATTTTTAGGGTTCCGTACCCGAAGGGTGCCAACGGAACCCTATTATTAAGCCTCCGCTGTCCGTCCGTCCGTCGGTAAGCGGGCTGTATCTCACGAACCGTAATAGGTAGAGAGTTGAAAATTTCACAGAATGTGTATTTCTGTTGCCGCTACAACAAAAAATATAAAATATTTTTTTACGGTGGTACGGAACCTTTTATGTGTGAGTCCGACACGCAATTGGCCGGTTTTTTTTTTTCAAAATAAGCGCGGTGTGTTGAATCTAAGGGGCTATGCACACGGAGCAACTTTAGTTGAAGAAACTAGCAACTAAATTGCCGAAACTATCAACTTTTTAATGGTTTCGCAGCAACCGTTGCCAGTGGCAGCAACAGTCGCCGCGATTGTTTTATTTGAAAACAGCTAGTTGCGAGTTCCCATTTGCCGCAAAAGTTGCCCGTGTGCATAGCCCCTAAAGGTTTAATACATGTTTGTTTGTAGGGTATGTTGGTAGCCGCAGGCGGCCGGGTCGTCGACGACATCAATGCTATACGGTTGTCTCCTAATTCAAGCGAACCCTCATTGCTGTTGGCGGAGCCAGAAAACACGCAAGAGGATAGATTCATGTGTAAGGACATATTATTTTTAGTTTGGTTTTGGTCAGTTATGTCGCTGTAAATTCTGTTTTTCAAATTGCTTGCACACTTGCATGAAATCCATTGTATTTCTAGATCTAAACTATATTAAATATGTTGCTTATTTTTGGGATTGTTCACCGACTTTTGTAAAATGGAGAGAATGACAGATTGCGAATGTTTAGCGACTGTCGAAAACTACTACTACTACCAGTTATTTTAACCGGAAAGCCAACCGTACTGTACCGCAGCGAAAATAATTACGCTTTGGAGTTATCACGAATGACTGAAAGCCCGCCTGATGTGCGATACTAATTTTTACTCTACTGACCACGTAGTCTACGTGTCGTAGACCATTAACCATCATTGTTTGCACAACCTACAAGTCGATGAGTTAATCAGCGTAGGTATATGTTAGATGCAGAACTTGACTTATCTGAATGAACCACGCGTGATAGATAAGAAAGTCATTTAGGTTTTTACTGACTACCAAAGGTTACCATAATATAAAAAAGCCCGATCGTTAGTTTGATGCTCTTCATGCAAAACTATGATTGGGTACATAGAGTTATTCATGTGTTCTTTTGCAGACCTCACAGTGGAATTGGGCGTGGTACCAGTCAACTACGAGTGGGTTCTGAATTGCCTGGGCAGTTACAATTTAGGCTCGATTCATGAATTATTGTTATGCCCCTCGTCTCTGCTGCCTGCCGCTACCGGGGCGTGGCCACATGTTCTGCTTGCACAAGAAAGTGATTCCCATTAATTGCCGTAAACTTTACTCCGATAGTATTCGTGTAATATAGGTACTGATGTAACATGTTTTTTGTTTAGGATTGTGATGAAGTGATGCTTGATGAATCAGCCGATGTTTATCTTTCGTTTATCATTGCTATTCTAAGCTGTTGGTGAAGTCATGAAAACACTCAACGTTTTGCGACATAAAACCTACCTTCTTCATCACTCTTGTATAATTGTAGTTATAACGTACTAGATTATACTTACATTGTTATTATGTTATAATTAATTACTTATTGACCTGTAAAAATATTATAAAATATATTACTTATTTTACGAATAATAAGAATAAATGCTTATTATTTCAAAGTGTCCAACCATAACTTACGTACAAGACAAAAGTACCCAAGATCTTTCAACCGCACGTTTTGGTACCTACAACATTGATAATAATATATCGCCGGACTTACAAACCAACTGTATGGTCCCAAAATAAGTAACGCTTGTACTATGGCTACCATACTAAGTACTGGGGGCGATCCCAGTGACACCCAGATTAAGACTGTATAAGCACCTAACGAGGCATGTTTGGAGGCTATCTCCTCTTAGACGAGTGGGGTTAAAATTTTGAAAAAAACATCACCGTATTTATTGAACCCTCATCTTTAAAAACTAAGCAGGAAAAAAGTGCTACATGCTCTTTTACTATGTGAAAAAAAATATCAAAGTGAAGCTGTTTTCGTCTTAAAATCTCCTAAACGGATAGGAATTTTTAATTATGTTTTCCACCAAAAGATGGAGAAAGATAATACCTAAAAAAAAAAAACGATTTTGGTTATGCAATAGTTTTTCACGTCACAATTAATGATTTTCGATATTTTCGCAACAAAAGTGGGCGGGATTTGTGCGCTCTCGACCAATCCAGACGGCCAAAACGATCGGCCGGGAAGCGGGGCCTTAAGGGAAATTACGAAAAAGCAGTTTCCGTTCCGAAATTTGCCCCTGGCGGGGATCGAACCCGCAACCACCCGATGCAGTGAGCCGAGCGGCCAACGCTCAAACCACTGCGCCAAGCGGTCGTCAAATCATTATACAAATCGATGATGTTGGTCCTTTTAACGGTAAAAGGCCAAACATATCGATAACAGTTTCTAAATTCTACTACTGCTACTTCATACTACACTGGCGAGCAAAATAGCAAATAGACCCGAACTTTCCTATCGCTTGTATACAGGTCAGCTCAGCTTTCATCCGGGAACAATACAGACTGCCATTGGCCAATACTCCTATCCACGTGTTCTCGGGAAAATTGAAGACGGGCTTGGCGATTCGCTACAGACAATTTCAGACCTATTGCTGGTGTTTTTGGGATAAGGTGATCTGCTGTCAGATATCTTCTGACTATCCACTCACTAACAGCTACACCTCTTGTTCGCCTAAGCTGCTGTTGGACCTTTACGTCAGTAAGGCGTCGATTTCGGAGAGCAGTGCTAACAAACAAGCGATCGTCCCTCTCAGAGGTGTACCGCTGCCTGCCGGATTTACTCATTATCTGGAAGGCACCAGTCTCCCGGAACCTCCGGTATACCCCTGACACAGCAGACTGACTCATACTCAGCTCACGAGGAACTTCTCGGTGGTTTTTCCCTTGTTGAATCAATGTCACCACTTGAGCTGCTTCTTCGGCCGTGGTATCCATTCTTCGGATATTTTTTTAACGTTTAATGACGTCCGAGATGTGTCCTGCTGGAAATGTGTAAAAAATCATAACAAATTCCAGAATACAGGGCACAGTAGTGGCCAGCGCATCGGTACACCATCAACACCATCAATATTTACCGACGTAGGTACCTACAGCGTCGTAGCGTGCGCGGGCGACTAGGTATGCGAGCGACGAAACATTAGCCGCTGCATTGTGCTTTATTTTATTCTGTTCTTAATTCTATTATATTAAATATAAGTAACATAATGTATTTTATTTATTATATACTTACTTAATATATTCTTCGCACGTACCTATGTCTTTTTACTATTTTATTGATTTTATTAAGTAGATATATGTATATTTTTATTAGTCCTTTTCTCTTGGGTAGCCAGTGGCCTTTTCTCTTGGGTTTGCCTGAAAATCAGCGCTGGTGGAGTCTCGTACCCCCCAGCACATGCTGAGCCAAATACCTTTTCGGCACAGTTCGCGCTGACCCCTTTTTTTTCTGTTTCCTCTGTCTATGTGTTGCGAGTGTGTCGAATAAATGATTTCTTTCTTTCTTTCTTTTTCTCTTTCAGCGCGATTAGTGAAAAAGGGGAAAGAGGTAAGTGGCAAGGAAAAACACTGAAAAACTCCACGAATTCTGGGATAATACCAACAAATCTGGTATCGCTGTAAAGCTTAGGCTTGTGCCTTTAAAATGGTGTACAATAAATAACCATTTTTCAAATGGATTTTTATTATTAATGCCGTAAGTGGCCGTTCATATCTTGAGTCGATTTTTTTGCTCGCCAGTGTATTAATCATAGTATACCGTAATTTTGATTACTTGTTACCCTTAAAATAAGTAAGAACTAAATATTGTTTAGAGCTTTGATTAATGCAAGCTGGATTTAGAGCCCTATCCAAATCGCGATAACACCGCCTTAACGTCTCGTTATTCTATTTGCGCCTTAAAATAAACAAACATGGATGTAGTGTGTTTATTACACCATTCGTCATCAGATTGAGAGATACTTAAAGGAAGACGTCACAATACATATTTATTTTCTGTTAGGCCTTTGGAATTGGTCTACAACAGCAAATTATACCTATTATCCCTAACAGATATTTAGCTACCTATTTTGTCCAACTATTGCTAATAAAAATGCAATATGTATACTTATCTAGTAATTGGTTATCCAATATTATGTAAAATTGCACTATGTAGCCCCATAGTTGTCACTGTATGATGTCGTGTTCTTAACAATAGGTACCTAAATAACAGTAATTTTATATATCGATAGTACCTACCTACTTACCTATGACAATAACAGTCGAGTAGGACGTGATATAACGGTACCTGGGTCAAATAAAATAATGATACCCAAGTACTAGTATCTTGTTTTAATTGCAAAAGTTTTAATCTCCCGCCACAGTAGGAGTTTGCCCTTTAAATCGCCTGATCACAGCGGCGGGCCATGCTTCGCTACGTGACGGGCTAGTGACGTGGTTAGGAGATCGCGCCACTCGGTCGTCCAATCCACGCGCAAACGGCGCGCCTACCACCAGTCTGAAGCGATCGCCACGAGCAGTGCATGCCTCCGAAGTCCACAGTTCAACGCGTGAACATATCGATTGCACCGGCTCGGGTCGAACGCTGCAAATTATTAGCACAGTCAAACATTTACGAGGTATATAACTCGATTACCATAAATGAACTCGACTCATTATAAATTAACTAAAGAGATCGGTTAACAGTGTGAAGTTCAATAATAATATTTTAATTAAAATATATTAACATACCAGTGAGTAAATAACGAATTTATTATTAAGGTAGGTAAGTAAATACTTTGAAACGTTTTATTTACCTATTATTAGATAATTAAACTGACCGATATTATTTGACCTAATACCTAATAAAATAGGTTGGCTAGACTACAGCATCAACAATACAGGTGAAGGTCAAAGAGGACTTTCTTCTGAACGGTCTAGGTCGAGCTGTATTTTTAAAATAATCGCACCGTTTAATTACAATCTGCTTACTGACATCACTACCTGTATCCAATACAATAATGCATCAAACTGCGAGTATTATTGCTAACATCTTGACCGGTATTTGGTACCTATTTTATTTACATTACAATACGTTTCTATTCGTGGGTTGTTAAGTGTAGATATAGTGCGCGACAGGTCGAGATGACATTCGGGTTATGAGCTTTTTGCAGAATAAAATCCGAATCAAAATTAGCAGGACCCGATAAACAATTAAAATCGTCCACAAAATTATTAAATTACATTATTCTCTTGCGTTGCGGGTCCTGCGAATTTTGATTCGGATTTTATTCTGCAAAAAGCTCATAACCCGAATGTCATCTCGACCTGTCGCGCAATATACCTACAGATGGTTCACAGTTATTTTACCTCTGACATCCTCATTTTATTTATGTAAAACGCAAAGTCAGCCTTTAAACTTGGCCTTTGAGAACATGACCTGTAGATTATAATTTATTCTACAGCCTACATGTCTTATAAAAACCTAATATCGACCACGTTATTCAAAAATAAATAAATAAGGTAAAATGTCAGAGGTAAAATAACTGTGAACGGACTGTACTATGCGAGTTTGTCCAAAATGCACGTTCGGTTATACCCAAACAACATTTAGTTTCCTCTTGCGGTACATTGTTAGGTACCTAGCTAGTATGTATTTATTCATTCATCGATCAGATTATGCCTATACGTGCTAGATTATAGTACCTTTTACCTAATCATCAATGAATAATTAAAGGTAGGTTTTCGATTTTATTTAGGTACCTATATAATTTTTTTATATAATTAGTAGGTATCTATATCTACTTTCTCCGCGCATACAAGCTTTTTCCCGCGTCTCCAGCCGTACAACTATGTGCAATGTAGACCCAAATGGTCATACATAGGTACATAATATTACATCGTGATGATATTTTTAGATGTTTATTCGAGCATCACTTAAAAATTACCTACTGGCCCGACATGGACAGTGTTTTTAATATTGTATAACCGTCTTAATAGATGACCTGAATTAAATAATTATACTATTCCCCAAATTCATAGGATTTTAGCCAGTTTACAATGGTTTTGAAAAGCATTTTTAGGAACAAATGTGATTTGTAATTCCACTGCAAGTCGATCATAACTTTCTATGAATTATGGTGTTTATGTTTCAGGGGTTTCAGGTCCCTACATAATCGTCACGCACGGGTCATATAAATATTTATGGAGTTGCATAATGTAATAAACATAAGTTCCTTGGTAATAAACGATATTGATACTGGCTTAATGTTCCTCAAACTCTCCAAATTAAATTATTCAATTTTTGTTTTGACTTTGAAAGGGGGCTTAATTCCTACCGATTTTTCGATATTTCTTCCGATTTAGGGACTGTTCTGCCGAAATAGCGAAAACGAATGAGTTTTTCCACGATTTCTAAACTCTCCCGATTTTACGTTTCCAAGTGCTGGCATCGCATTTTGTAGGTATGTTTTCGTATACCTGTTTGGTTTGGTATATACTCGATCGCATTATTTTAGGGAACTTATATTTTCAAATTATCTTTTGAGAAATACCGTACAACCAATAAATGTTTTCAGTAGGTATGTTTTTTATTTCACATACCGATTTTAAGTCCAATTCTACCGATTTCGCATTTTGAGGTTCGAGATTTTTGTTGATTTGACAGACGTCAACAAAATGTTTGTTCTAACGATCGATTTTATTTGCATTCAATTCTAACATAAGTGGATTTTATTTCAGAGTAAAGAAGTGCAATAAAATGGCACCAAACGTGTCAGATGCTAATGGGGTGCTGTTTGAGAATGACGCAGCTACCCCCGACTTGGCCCTCGGCACCGCTCCCGTTCTGAAAGCCGACAAGAACCCAAAACAATTCGTGTGGAGGAACATAATACTATTCGCATATCTTCACTTAGCTGCGATATATGGAGGCTATCTATTCCTTTTCTCTGCTAAATGGCAGACAGACATTTTTGGTGAGTAATCCACCCATGTACCTATTTACAATTTTTACTAATGCCCGTCTTCTTTCTTACTTTGTGTTATTACGAGCCTGGTATTATAAACATTTATCTCTGCTTAAAGTACCTATGTTCAGACAAAGAAATGCCTTCTGGTGACCATTTGGTCAATTGACTGGGCAGAAGTATTATGTGTAAATAGTTGGTGAAATTAAGATATAATTATTCTGAGAGTAACATTATTAGTATTCTGATCAAGCACAGCCTTGTTAGTGTTGAATCGCCAATGATAGTGTTGTTGATAACTTCCTGTTAACTGCTAGGGTGTAACGCTTTATGATGAATTATTATTATCAAAGCATTTAATTTTCATTATGCTGTATGTACACATTAAAATGTTAACATTTAATAGACCCCCTATAACCCCTATGTTATCCTTGGCGTCATCGTTGGACACCATTGTCGATCCTGGCTTACAGGAGTAACAGTGCTGGGAATGTGTGATGGGCTTAGACCCCTTATATGAAAATACAAAGGCATGTTGTTATTCTATGTATGCTTGATAACAAGTTTGTTTACAAACACTTCTACATATTTCAAATGTTATCAGAAAGTTATTATCTAAAATCTATATTGGTCTATATAAGTAGATAGCCAGGTTTTTGAATATGCAATATTTTATTTTGATAACTTGCATTTACAATTGCTTAACAACATCTTTTCTGTATTGCCAACAGCGTACTTGCTGTATGTGATGTCTGGATTAGGCATTACAGCTGGAGCACATCGCCTCTGGGCCCACAAGTCTTACAAAGCCAAATGGCCCCTTAGACTTATCCTGATTCTCTTCAACACTATGGCCTTCCAGGTAAGCATTACTTTGAAATAAGTATTTTCTTTAACAACCCAATATACTGAGGAATTAATCAACCTACATGTGAACACAGTACCTATATTCAGTCAATCAATACATGCTCAAAAGTATAAGGCTTTCAGATATGTATTTTTACAATGTAGCTGATGGTAGCTGGTCAGCACTAAAGATCAACTAAAGCTAACAACTATACCATTATGGGAAAAATATTATGTGTTTGATGCCACCTCTTTGTCAATGGAAAATAGACCTAATATGATGTAACATAAATTCTAAAATAATTCCTTTCGTGTATCTAAGCATAGAAGTGCTAAATAAGGTTTTGCTCAATAGCAGTAAGTACATGAAGAAATTTGGGCCTGCTTTTTATATTATACATTACATGTAACTGAACCATTTTTCATGGATCTGTTATCTTAAAGGCTTAATGGGTGCATATGTCAACAAACACTAACACTTGCACTTATCATATCTAATCTTATCTGTTCTGGTTATGATGAATAGCATCCCATAATTTATGCAAAAACGAAAAATTCCAAAGTTTATAGAAAATACCAATACCATTAATTATGTGCACTTGCACAAATTCCACACAATTATAAACATGGTGTAATGATGTGGGTTCAATGTGTCCATTCACCACTAAACAAGCTTACATTAGCCATTGGAGTGTATATCAGAGCTGACCATCCTTGCTCTCCAAACGAAGAGATCTATAATAGAAATAAATAGCTACATTTGTCATTCAAACCAACAAAATTTTATTTGATGGCTCAGATTATCTAATAGTTATCTGAGGGTCCGCATATTAACTTCGCCACCAATGTTCTACCGCAACCTTCATGCTGTAGCTAGATAGCTATGTCAAATTTATCGCGAAATAAGTATGCGAAACACGTCATTCCAACGAATTAAGGATTTGCGTCACTTCACAAACTGCCGACATTATTCACTTTACTGCTTCGAGTTTTACCATAATTCGTATTTATAGTCCAAAGAAATTGTTTACAATTAAGTAGGTAGTTGATTTTTAAAGGTGATATTTATCAAAATCGCCCATGAGGGTCCTTTTTGTTTTCCCTACAGTTTGTAAAATTTTATACCTATAGGGGAACCAATATATGACAGGATGTGCCTCATAAATATGCACTAAAGTACGTTTTTTTATACTTGTCCTATTTGGTAAGCAAACAAGGCGTCCAGCGGGCCGATTGCGTAACTTTTTGTCAATGATTCAATTGGTTTCGTATATAATTGACACAGAATGAACGAAACCAATTGAAACATTGACAAAAAAGTTACGCAATCGCCCCGCTGGACGCCATCTTTGCTTACCAAATAGGACAAGTATAAAAAAACGTACTATAGATAATTATGGTATAAAGTCAACATTAGTTATCTAGTGAATAGTGTATAGTAGGTATATTAATGTGAGCCTTAATGGATAACTGGATTTCTTGTCGCCTTTTACGGTAAACACAGACTGGAAGTGACGTTATATTAACTAAGCACCACATAAGGACATTCATCCAAAATATAATGTTTAAAGTAAACTGCAATAAGCATAGATTTACCCGACATTAATGTAATTTGACGGGCCCGTTGGCGTGGTTGGTAAGATTCCGCCTATCACGCTGCTTCTCAGCAGTCATAGGTTCGATTCCTACCTGGGACATGCATTTGTGCGCATGAACATGTATGTATGTCCCAAGTCTGGGTGTAATTATGTATACTAAGTATGTATTTACAAAGAAAAAAGTAGTATCTGGTTTCCATAGTACAAGCTCTGCTTAGTTTGGGATCAGGTAGCCGTGTGTAAAAAGAATTTCCCAGGATGTTTATTTATTTATAAGTATATTTTTTAAATGTATATGACGTTTGTTCCAGGATTCTGCTATTGATTGGGCTCGCGACCACCGCATGCACCACAAGTACTCGGAAACCGACGCCGATCCCCACAACGCGACCCGTGGCTTCTTCTTCTCGCACATTGGCTGGCTGCTCGTCAGGAAGCATCCTGAACTCAAGAAGAAGGGCAAGGGGCTAGACCTGAGCGACTTGTATGCTGACCCTATCCTCAGATTCCAGAAGAAGTTAGTAAATAAGTACCTAGACAACTTTTTATAATGACTTACTGAAACACCAAGCTTACAGATTATCTTATTATCTGTTTTTTTCTTGGTGGGCCAGAAATAGTTCATACTCTCTAATTATTGTTGTCTAATTTGCTTTGGTAATTAAATAAAACATTATTTCCTTATAATAAATTACACTTGTGTTGACATAAATTAACATTGTTAACACAATGCTAACATAGGTTTCCATACTAATTTGAATAGGGGTGTTACTTGATAATTTTTATCGTCATTCTAGGTATTATCTGATTTTGATGCCCTTCGCTTGCTTCGTGCTGCCGACGGTGATCCCTGTCTACTGCTGGGGTGAGTCTTGGTTGAATGCGTTCTTCGTGGCGGCCCTATTCCGTTACACGTTCATCCTCAACGTAACATGGCTTGTGAACTCCGCTGCGCACAAATGGGGAGACAAACCCTACGATAAGAGCATCAAGCCTTCCGAAAACATATCGGTGTCAGTGTTCGCGCTCGGTGAAGGGTTCCATAACTATCACCATACCTTCCCGTGGGATTACAAAACTGCGGAGCTCGGCAATAACAGGCTTAACTTCACAACGAACTTCATCAACTTCTTTGCTAAATTTGGTTGGGCGTATGACATGAAAACGGTGTCGGATGAGATCATCAAGAACAGGGTGAAACGCACCGGTGACGGCTCGCACCACCTGTGGGGATGGGGCGACAAGGACCACGCCAAGGAAGAGATAGACGCCGCTATCAGAATCAATCCCAAGGATGATTGATTTAATTAGTTGTATGACCTAATTTAAGGGTTCGTCAAACCCAAAAAGGTGACGCAATTTATTTATGTTGATAGATATTAGACTTTTAGAAATATTTGATTAAGTATTTTACAAGTACAGTCAACATTAAAAGTAATTGCTAAACATACTACATACATTGTGGTATTATTTACTGATGTCCATAAACATAATCAATGAAAGAGATAAAATAAAATCGAACCGTCCGATCTACCGTCTATGGAATCAATACAATAATGTAAGGCTCTCACAGGTTTGAAATGATAAATCACTATGCACTTTAAGTAATAAAGTAACAGTAAACACTTATGTTCATAAATAACTTTTGATGTTGGCTGTACATGCAAATGCGGTTGCAAAGAACATAATGTGCATTAATATGTGTGAGTATGTCGATGTATACATATTAAGTACTGGATTGTTTCCGTTGCGTGACCTTAGCTCCTTAGTACGCTATCGCGCAAGTCTCAAGGTCGAGGCCGAGCCGATTGTCACAAACAATGGATTGATAGTATGCCGCTTACAAGTGCTGGCCCAGACTACTTAAGGAGACATCGCTCGTCCCGATCTCGCCTATATTGACCCCAGTCTGAGCTGGCAGCATGACATGTCAGTGATGACATTAGGCTGATTTTATAGTGATGACGCTTACGAGCCGCGCGTGGGGTAACCAGCGCAGGCGAACGTTTATCCCTATATGGTATGTACCATGGACTGGGTCTAAGCAACCGGGCCCCAGGGCTCAACTAACCCCCTGACGTCACCACAGTAGGCTTGGCTTAAGTCAGTATGCTGTCGGCGTTCGTCCTGTGCAGACGTCTTGTCAACGTTCGCATCCCAAATATAATTCTACTCGACACTAGATGGCGCCCTTTGTACGTCTATTTTACCATCCTACACTTAGTGACATCTAGTGTGAATAAGTTAAACTATGTACTAACATCGACATAGAACGAAGCGAGTAGTTTGACCAGTAGATAGAAAATAGGTGTTATCTAACACCCCGTCACCCGCGCACATCTCGCTCAAATTGTCAAGCGTTGTTTCATAGGGAAATCGAATAAGAACACCTCCACTCTATTTGCTTCATGGTATGTGTGTACATCTATCTAATCGGTCTGAGTCTATCTAATTGGTCTACTCACACTTTATTGCACGTGTCTGAAGAGCGATGTCAGTGCATACAATTTGAACCGCGCTTACCGTACGCGCGAGCCGTAAGCGTCACTATAAAATCAGCCTCAGATTCTTTAGCAGCTTAGCTAGAAAATGCTTTGGTCTTCCGCGTCGTCAGTCTCGTAATTTATTTAGGTTTTATCATGTCTAGTTATAATTCGCCTCATCGTTATTGAGTCAGTGATTAGCCTCATATTTATTTGGACATTAACAAATAAATATCTAGTATATAGTGCATTTAAACTAAGACTCCATTAAAATTTGAACTTGCAAAGTTTAAATTTGTTTTTGTTTAACAAATCTGAGTAGTTATTCTATGTGATAGTGATAATCTGTTAATGTAACACATCAGTATTATGGACCACATGTTAGTTTAATTATGTTTCGACAGTGTGAGGTGTATGTTGGCTAATAGTTGTAGCTCGGTAGCTACGGACTAGTCTAATCGGACTATAACTATTCCGATTCATTTGTAAACGTACAAAGTACAAACACCTCTTGTTATTTTTTTCATTTAGTGAGTCAATTATCCCAGTAAGTTAATACTTATTAATATTCTAACTTATTACATAATACTTATTTTACCTATAGTGGATGTATGAAATATGTGGTTTCGAAGGCCATAAGATATATTTTTCATGTTGTAAAAGCAGATACAGGTAGTGACGGGATGTTCTCGAGAACATTCTCACCCTTGGAAACTTACTCATGAGAATTTTTGAGAATCTTATATTTTGGGTGACGTTATGCTAACTTTAAATCTTAAAAACAATTAAAGCCACCATACTTGCATGTTTAATGAGGTTTATGCCAAGTTTAACATGCTTCAGAAGATAAATTCTCGAAAATTCTCACGAGTAAGTTTCCGAGGGTGGTACTTATTGTTTAACAATATTTTTAGAGAGAACACTCTGTGTATGACAAGGTAACGAGGTGCGATAACGCCTGCCCAACTATACTTGTCTATAATTTTGGGTATATGTTATGTACTGTTTGTTTATGGTTCCTGATTTATCAAATAAGAGATATATTTTCAGTTCAGCTGGTCTGACGGTACGGTCTCCCGGTTACGTTTGTAACGAGATTAGAAATCTCATAAAAATATATACTTACGTAAGTATGTGCTATTACAACGTGCATAATTGACTGATGTGTAAATTGATTTGTGATAATAGGAGGGTAGATAATTTATCCTGTTTGTAAGCGAAAAGTGAGCAGAAATTAATTACTGAGAAAGTATGTTTGGATGAACTAATTTTCTGCACTTAAACTCGTTAAATGTAAGCTAAAGTAAACACAAATATCGATCAATCTCATTTCATCACGATAATTTACGCCTTGGATCGCCATAGGCTTACAATATGTCATGATTGTATCATTATTAGTAATGTTTGAATAAAATAAAATTTAAAACAAAAGTAGAAAAATATGTTTCATTTCTGTCCAATACTTGGTAATATTATGGTACCTGTGTTGCTAGGTATGGCCCTAAAGAGTTGATTAAAACTAAAGAATTTTGAATAATAGATTGAAACTATACTACTTATACATAGCAAACACAGAATAATACTTTGACCCAAAGTTAAACAAAACGGGATAAACTAAAAATAACTAATATTAAAAACCATATCAGAAGAAAGACAAGCTGTTTTATTAATTGTTAAATAATATCTCCTTAAGTAGGTACTTAGCTATTACTTACATCACATTTTAAAAAGGCAAATAGCATTAGGTATTAAAGAGACCCACCGAGTTTGTATTTTACCTAGTTAATAGTTAAGTTACCGCATTATGCATTTTATGGAATCAACAGTGGTAAGACCTGCATTAATATATTTTTTTTGCAATAATATTCAATTCTTTTGATGGTGACTGTGTACAGTCAGCAAAATAAGGCGCTGAGAAGTCTGAGTTCCGATATTTCAAATCGGTACCTCAAAACCAAATATATTAGCAATTTTACTTAAATGTTTAACGACTGATGTTGCTGACCGTACCGACAGTCAACATCAATCGGTAGCTTACGTATCCATACGCTGATGTAATGTCCGACTCCCTCGTGTTATGTATGAGTCATGCGTATGATCCACGTCAACATCAAAACAACCAACGACATCAAAAACGGGCTGTGATGATTAATTACTTAACATCACCGAAACCAACATCGGCATTTAAAATTACGTAATATACTTTTATACGGAATAAAGATTGTTTCAACGTGAATTAATATCCTGAAAATGCGAATGAATGCGGTGCTAGATAGAATTCAGCGTACTACAGCTAACGTTCGTGCAATAACTTTCTAATTTTGAAATTAGGTTAACTTGTTTTACGTTACAGCCGTTAGACTGCTCCCGTTATCAACGAACGATATCGTCAGAAATTATCGCCTAGAATTACTCACAATTTAAACCTACCTACTTACTTTTCCTCGTGTATTTTTTATGCCTACACGTACCTAATGGCTGGATGTGAGATGAGATTTGAAGCTATAGTAGGCTCACGAACATTTGGTTAGCAAAATAGATCTTACAATAGAACCGTGTCCGAAGACCGTCTTCTAGCAAAGCTAGAATCACTTTGCCATCGTATTTCACATCATATGCTCTCCTCGTGGAAAATATCTTGTTCATCGCACTTATCCGGCAAGCACACGAAGAATTCGATCAGGTTCATGATGGGCCCCCGTGAGAACGGGTTCTGGTAGCGGCCTCTCTTGTCTCTCAAATACGGATATCTCTTGTAATTGAACATTTCATTTGTCGTTAAATTCATGCAGGCGTGTAAAATCTGAAAAGGAAAATAACGATTGAAAAGTTTGTCCAACAACCATTATTTTTGTATATTTATTTCCTACTATGAGGTATCAACCTATAATGAATGCGGAGATGAGATGAAATGAGGAAATCCGTAGACGAACTAACGGACATAGGTAGGACCTAGCTTGAATTGCAAAGTTGAAATGGTACCTAGTGAGCGGGGCACATAGCTCGATGTGTGGAAGTCATTGCGGAAGGCCTACGTCCAGAAAGAAGGTAGGTATAATACTAAGATTTTGGTATAGGTAGGTAGGTGTCTTACAGAAGTACATGTAAGGATCCAGCCCAGTGCACAGAAGGTTATCGCCTCCAGTAGTCCCAGCACGTACAGTAGCCCGAAGCCCTCTAGCAGCAGGCAGTAGCACGCGAAGTATATGGACAGGGTGCAATTAATGGCCACGCTCATGACGAACAGAAAGAACCACATTCGATTCCGCACTCCCACGCAGTTGTAGATGAACGGGCAATGGTGGTCGAAGTACGCGACGCAGCGCTTGCAGATGCGACAGTGTTTCGCTCTGGAAAAGTTAAAAGTGAAATCCGTAAGAAATACGTACTACGTCTACTTACCTAGTATGATTTCTTAGGTCCGTATTAATAAATCGATCTCAAGATTGAGATCGAACTTGAGATACTGTTTTTGATAGATGTTCCATACATTAAACGTCAAAACTGCATCTTAAGATCGATCTCAACTTTGAGATAGATTTATTAATACGGGCCTTAATTTGTGTTATTACCTTAATGGTCTTAGGCAACGACATGTGTGACATAATCGCGACAATATCACGTTCCTCTTCTTCCACTTGTCGTAGTATGGGATCTGCCTGATTGCTCTGTAGTAAGTCTCCGAATTCTGTGGGATGTAGCCCGGATCTCTTCTATTAGCAATAACCCAGCTTAACCACATGATTGCGTTCCAATAGAGGAAACAATAATGCGAAAGCCGCAGCGTGTTCCATGTCAAAGGTATGCATCGAATGATATACATGGGGTAGCCCCAAAGGAGCACTGAAATTAAGAAGAATAGTAAAGGACCCTTGGAGTCGCCAGCTCCTCCGAATAATAAAGCCCACAGTTCAGATAGAGGCGGCATCCAATGCGATTTGCGCTTCATTTCTTTTTGTAATAGTTTGACCACCTCCAGGTGACGATGACTCTGCGCTAGCATCAATGGGGTCTTGCCATTTTTGTCACGCGGTTCCAATTCAGCTTTTACCTAAAACATGGAAATCCGTGCTAGAAATTATTGTTTTATAGTTCAAAACTATATCTAAAACATTCTATTACCAAAGTATACCTTTTCACAAAGCAGCCTAACACAGGTCAAGTTTCCCGATAAACATGCCAGATGTAATGGTGTTGAGCCAAAGTTGTCCGTGCAGTGCAAGGGGACCCCTGAATATATCAGCAAGCGAACCAAGTCAGCGTGGCCCTTGTACGCGGCCCAGTGCAGGGCCGTGTCGCCGTTGATGTCCGAGAGCCGTGTCGCTGCGCCCATGCCTAATAGATACGCGGCAGTCGCTGTCTTGCCATACATGCAGGCAGTCATTAGAGGCGTTAAACCTGTCAAATAAGACATCCTTCTTCAGCTATTGTTCATAGTGTTCATAGGTATATTAAAAAATGTAGCGTAACCTACCTTTGAAATCAGCTGCATTCACAGCAACCCCAGACTGCAGCAAAACTTGTACTACCGACGCGTGTCCTTTACGGCAGGCCCAATGAATTGGTCGAGGACCCTGTAATCGAATAACAAAACAATCTTTAGAAAGAGAAGTTGGGAATCATGCGTTACTTAATTATTGAGGGAGAAGAAGACCCTGAAAGAGGTCGTAGCATAGTTGGTAAAAACTCCAGATAGATCGGCGCGTTAATCCACGTTCGACTCGGTCGACCATTGGTTGGGTGACCAAATTATAACATCTGACCTTCATGCTTTTGAGGGTACATTAAGCTGGTGGCCCGGGTGCCACTCTAACACGTATCTTTGACAATCGACACGGAAAGTCAAAGACCTGGTGAAATAAATTCTGTAAGTCTGTACCTGGGTGCCCAAGCAGGAGAGATCAATAGGAGCTCCTCTTTCGACCAGGTACCGCATAACCGCGACACTGCCGTCGAGCGCGGCCCAGTGCGCCGGCGTGTACCCGTGCTGGTCGCGGGCGCTCAGCACTTCCACGCCGAGCTTCTCCACCAGCCGCTCGATTTCTGATACTTCACTGTAAACGGAAGAAGTAATATTTTTTCTAAACATAGTATAAAAGGTACCTATGTATGGCATCTTTCAATAGACGTGTCTACAACATACACATGCCGCGCGAGGCTGCTCACCCACATGCCTCGCGAAGCATGACGTTTGCCTCAGTCGCATGCCGCGCGAGGCAAATGGCGAGGCAACTGACACTCTAGACAGAGAAAGGTATAGCCGAGCAATCAGTTTGACACGTTTGACATCGTTCTGTCTGATGACTATGCCAAACTCATAGATTTATTATTAGCAGATACGAAGCTATTGTTTATGGTATACATATTTGATGCAAATATGGACCACATTAACTAAAACATATCTGTCTCATTCTTACTCGTGACAATTTAGCTATGTAAAACAGTACAGTATATGTCATATATTTCTTTTTTCTGGAAGTTTTTGGTTAGTTCCGTCAGTAAGCCGCCTCCCTGCGGGCCTTTTTGGACCGCCATATTGGGTTGTCGGCTATGGTCGGGTCACTATGGTTAGTACTTCATCTGTCATGTCAGCGTCTTATACAAATTATTTTAAATTTTACGCTGAACTGTGTGTATTTTGTGACTCTTTATTATATTATTTAGGATTATTAAGGAAAAATCTATATAGTTTAGTGTTGCGTTAGGGCATGCAGATTCTCTAAAGAATTTCGAAGGATTGTCATTTTTCAGGTTAGTTGTGTTATTTTCATATTTAAGTGTATTTATAGTGTGTGAAAATACCTTTCGTGTACATTATATTAATTTTTAATTGAGTTCCCGTCTATAATCGTACTCTCGAATTCATATTTTCAAATAAAATAGAACTAACAAATATTTGCTATGTTTACATAAAAACGTAGTGCTGTTCTTATAAGTTTTGTTTCAAAGTTATCGATACAAATTCTATTCACCTACACGTTGGGCCGCGCCGTCATCCCGGGGTGACCACAAAGAAATTAATTATTTTTGTTTTGGAAGGTGCGTGACTGCGCCGCCTTACATTTGTTTTATAATATTTGTCATCACTACTCACGAACATAAAGATGCGCGACAGAGATAACAACTTGATTTATGGATAGTGAACATTTTAAAATTAAATGTGGGATTTGCTAAAACGGCTTAAAGAAGTTAAAATAGAGTTTATTCAAAATCTCCCGATTTCGCAAGATTTTTAGCTGATAAATTTGTCGATTTTTAATTTTACGCTTTTGCTACACTGGGCAGTGGTAGGTAGGGATGATGGCCGTGTATGCATGAGGCTCTCCACACGTGCATATTTTCGTGGTAAAGTTGAGGCGCCAACAAGGCCGAGACATTGATATTCTGGTGGTCACTAACGTTAAATTGCGAACCCCGAAGAGTTGCCATGTGAAAATGACTTTACTTGAGCAGCAGCGTCACTCTGCACAACCATTTTAGAGGGAAGAGGGTGACTCGCTCCACATAGCCATAAAATAACATAATAGTCATAAATAAAAACATAATTTTGTACTGCCTACCCCCTTTTAACGTGATATTTGTGCTGCGGTCTCTTTCCCCCCTTCATGACACTTGACTGACCGACTCGTTTGGTACACTCGTCGTCGCGGTGCCTCCTGTGTCTAAAAACCTTAATCGCACGAAATCTACTCAATCCTTTGTGTAATTGTGTTGTGTGAACTGGATAAACCCAAGTGAGTGCTCTAGTGATGTGCCTGCGCAGAAGAACCTGACGATCCAGCCATACCACCCTGGAAATGCACCCGCCTCCATCGTGTCGTTAATGTACACGCTTGACATTGACCTGAGCCTTACAGATTTGTCTCCCCCCTTTTTTGCCTTATTTGATTTAGCCCAGCATAGCTGAACCTACCTAATCAGGACCCAGAACTTTTCCCGCGACATGATCGTTAGGTATATCGATATGGATACTATCGACTAACTAAAAGTACAACACTTTTTGCTGTGCGCCATTTTGGACGGTCGTGTGCTCGTGTTTGGCTACAGATGACGTCACATAGGGCTCGTCCTTTCTCTCTTAGGTTATTGGCCAAACTAGGCGAGGCAAATGACAGCGCTCAGGTGGGGCAGGACGCGCATTTGCCTCGCGCGAGGCAAGTGAAACTTCTTGACGCAATTTGCCTCGCGCGGCATGTGACACAACTGGACGTAGCTATCAATTAATGCCAAATTCTCAAACATTATCATAGTACCTACTAGGTAGGTATGGTCTCACACACAGTGCGCTCGAACGCACAGGCGACGCATTGAAAAATGGCAAGCTTTATTATAAGGTTTCTGCTTTGTTTGCGAATACGGCCGTCACTGGGTCAAATGTACGTATAATAGATAATTAAGGGCCGTAAGTTAGGTAAGGTAGGTGATAGCTTCTTACTCTTCTTAGTCTTACTTGACTCTAAATTCAGTACAAGACTTACCTTTGCTACTTACTTAAACCTCCGAAATAAAAATGGTTAGGGTACCCAGATCGCACAGCCTCAAATATGAGTTGATGGAGGTCGGAATGCTGGTTCAGGCTGGTGATGGTCCTGGGCGGGGCGGGCGGCGCGTCGGGCGACATGGGCGAGCACGGCGGCAGCGCGTCCTCCGCCGCCATCGTGCACGGGGGAGGCTGCGGCAGCGCCCACACGCCGCGCGCCGCCCCCGGGCTCGGGTACACCTGATGCAGTTTCAAATTCACTAAGTACCTACCTAATATTGTAATGAGTCTTCAGTAGAATCAGACTAGCTGATGCTTTGATTAAAAGGGGTGACGAGACATTAATTTCTTGATTCTTTCATCAACCCTCAGAATAGAGGTCCCCAACCTTTTACCATGAGTGCCTCCCCCAACTTTCTCGTAGCTTATATCATTACGCCCCCTAGCTAACGCTATTTTTAATAAAATCTACAGTTATTTTTGGATCCACCGCGCCCACTAAGGCACTCTACGCCTCCTAAGCGCCCCACTGGTCGGGAGTCGGGACCAACAATATCCAATCACTTTAAATATTTCTAGTGACAAGTAGCCATGAAGCCGCTTAAAAAAATCTAAGCTAGGTAGGTAAGTACTTATTATTACGTGTCACTGATCACCTAATTAAGGACTTAACTATAGGTGGTACTCACTTGATTATACATTCGACTTTCACGCATGAGTGAAATCAGGTGGGTGGTATTTTCAAGTCTTGTTTTTCGCTGCTGTTCATAATTCATCCAGGTATATTGTATTAATAGTATAGGAGCATTCCCACCTTGCTACTCACGGCGAGGCCGCCGCCCCCCGCTAGCGCAGAGCCCTCGCCGTCCGCCACGGCCGCGTCACCGGCACACGAATGCACTGTAAAACGTGCTACCCCAACGATTAATATGCAAACAATCTAACTTTCACACAGAACTGAAAGACGATTAAGAGATTGCGTGACATTCAGCACCTAGTTTTCTATATTGATTTACTTGATGCTAGAGCATGCGCGCCTCCCCGTTTTCAGTAATGGGTATTTACCTATATTATGTACCGACGTACTTACCTATGTGATGGGTATCTAAATGTAAAACAAAAACATTCATTTTCTAATTCCATTAAAGATTCTTGCATGTAACGAATATTTTAAAAATCCGTTTTTTTAATGAGGAGGAGTTAGTTTCATGGTGCCCCTAAATAGATGGCGGTAGATTGTGTGTTTGATTGATGTTTTTAATCTCGAGTGTGACTGTGAAGTTCTGAATTAATAATAATGGCTCTAATAGGTATTATTTAATACCTATACATTTAAATTAATTAGTTTTATTGGTGGTTTTTTTTATAGGACTGCGGTGGCAAAAAAGCGTACGGCCCGCCTGATGTTAAGCAGTTACCGTAGCCTATATATGCTTACAATACCAAAGGCATTGCTCGCACATTGCCGACCTGAAGGGGAGTGTGATGGAGGGAGGGGGAGGGGTGGGGGCTTTCGGCTCTCTCACTCATCGTACGAAACGCAGCTGTAATAGCTGCTTTACGCCGATCTTCTGTGAGAGGGTGGTGCTACTCCGGTCGAGCCAGCCCGATTATGAGCTGCAGTCAATTGGCTGCAGCTTGGCTCTACCACCTTGAAGGGAGAGCCAAGAGCCAGCTATAGCAATAGACTGCAACCCATACCTATAGGTATGGACGGGATCGACCGGGGTAGTACCACCCTCTTACAGAATATCAGCGTAAAGTAGCTATTACAGCTGCGTTTCATACGATGAGTGAGAGAGCCGGAAGCCCAACCCCGCCCGAGTATTAACTCATAAGCACCTCAGCTTAACGTCAACTACAAGGTATACTACCTAATAGTTGACGTTAAGCTGATACTTAATTAGGAAGGTAAGCTGTCTAAGCATCTACACGACACAGACCAATAAGAGAACAAGTTGTACACAAATATTTAAGTAAGTACTTGTCTAACCTAGTGAGCCCGCACCACACGGGCTACACGCCATACTAAACGCAAGTACGATGCCATTCCATCACCAAGAAGTATGAAACTATAAAATGCGTCTGTTTGACACTTCACGCATTGGAGTGGAGTATAGTATATTAATATGTCAGCCCCTATAAATACGGAACAAAATCGGACGAGGTACCAATTTTTGGCGTAATGTGGATGTACTGCAGTACAGCTCTACCTACCCCTCTGTGGATTATCATGTTGGTATATTATTAGAAATCCAGAAAGAGTAGGCACAAGAAAACTTAAGCATAAAAATAGGCCTCACAGCGCCATCTATCGAGAAAAATGTTCCCAGGAACCATTCTACATACAACGTGGGTGTGTCTTGTCTAGTCTATACACTCCATCTGCCTGCAGTATTCATCACAAAGTACTTTGGAGTATTAGAGTATGTATGTTGTAGTCATACAGTTATAATAATATCCTGGGACATTCTTTTACACACGGCTACATTACATACATTTTGTTATAGTATTTCAATGATGATAATGAACAGGTACAGAACTTCACTTAGGAAGTTGGATACGCCAATAATTATAATCCTAGTGATTCATTTGTAGAACCTAAGTAATGCTAAACAGTATGGTATATACTAAACATACATAATTTAAAAACAAACCATATAGTTGTCAGATTTACATGATTCACAGCATTATGATCTACCAATTAAAATAAAGAAGTTAAGTGGGATAGTTAGTAGCAAAATGAAAACACATATTAAAATTGTGAAAATGAACTTTAATTCAGCAAATTTTATACTAAATGTATAAATATGATATAATCTAGATTTCGTTTTCACTACCTAAATAGACATCATGTTATAAAAAGTGTACAACTAAAACTAGTAGCTGATTAAACATCTCAATGTGGCTTATCAATTAGTAAGATCTTGTAAAAGCACTTTCTTTTAAAATGGATTTATTATACTTAAATAATAGATTAAAATAATGAAAGCATTATAGCTCACAACTGATGTTGAACTTCCAAACAACAATCATATTCAATACATCTTAAACTTCTAGTAAACTTGAAACATTTAACGAGCAAACTGAATAAATAATTATTCATAAACAAACTTAACAATGTCGATAGCTCAAAGTAATATAATATTTTCAACAAGTCAACTCAGTGCACAAGGCAATGCACAGAATCCAGGTCTGAACTATTTATTGCAGTGTCTGATAATGCCAATCAACAATTAGGTATATAATTTTTGTCTATTTATTACTGTATTGATATTGTAAAGTTTATTAAGTCTTTAGTTTTAGCATTATCTCTTTTGGGTTTTGAAACTAACAGAGAGAGGTTGGCCATGGAGAACATACCCATTTAATGCTTGTATTGCCATCGCGGCTTGGTCGTAGTTCCTCATCGTTACAAACCCGAACCCTTTGCTCTTATTAGTTTGATGGTCTTTAATAATCTTAACCGATACAATAGCACCATACGGACCGAACAACTGCCACAGAGTCAACTCTTCCACTTCTGGGGCAACATTATAAATATAAATAGACCATGTACTTGGAGAATTGTGGTCTCCTATCGCGTTCATATGGTTAATCCAATGGTATGGTCTCACAAGGGGGTTTTTAGGGAAGTTATTATTATTGTTTTTATGTTTATTAGGATTACTTTTATTAGCGTACTTAACTGTTAACGGATGGAGAAAGCCCGGCGGCGTTGTGCCATTTATATTCTGAATGGCCCTCTCCGCTTCGTACTGGTGCTCATATAAGACGAAAGCTATACCTGCAGCTATACGCGAATTAACTATTTTACCGAATTGTGCGAATAGTCCATGTAAATCCTGCAAGGTCAGTTCATTGGGCAGGTTACACACGTACAGGTTCCAGTCGGATTCTGGTTTCGTGGGCGGTTTTAACTCTGGATTCAGGAGGGCGTGTGACACTTTCAGAGTCTTGTTCTGCATCAGGAGGCCGTTGAAAGCCTTACGTGCTTTGACTGCATCCTCTGGACGAGTGTACTCGACGAACCCATAGCCTCGGTTCGCTATCAATTTACAACTTTCCAGTTTACCCATTGTAGAAAATAGTGAGAACATCATATCCTGCGTCATGACTTCAGGAATGTAATTGACGATAAGTTTGGTAGGTGATTCTTCGGGCCCATATTCATTAATTCCTTGACAATTACCGTCTTGACACGATTCCGACATTTTTTAATTGTTGTCGGTGAATGACATTTCACGATAGTGTTGCGTGTTCTCTTGGATACGTTCGGAAACGGGCGATGGTCATGTTCATGAGTGAGTCGTTTGCAAATCTATGGTCGTTTGCTTCTTGATTGAAAATAAGATAAAACATGGATAACATAAAACCATCGACGTAATACCATTGAACATGACTGTGGACTACAAACTTTATTTTCCATTCATTTAATCAAAAATAATCCTTATGTGACGGACTTAACGCCCACGATGCACGCATTATAAAAACCGGTCCGAGCCAGATACCTATAACTGCGCCTTCTTTCCCTTTCTAACAGTACAACCTTTCATCCCTTGTGTTGCCAGTTAATATTTATTCGATCACCTTAAACTTGGTACATTTTCATGTTAAGAATAATAAACAATAAAGTCGATTAATGAAATACCTATGGTAAAGTATAAGAATATCCTAAGATTAAAATTTCAAATATAAATAAATATCTGGAAATAAGTACTTACCTTCTTTAATAATTCGCTTGTAATTGTCAGTTCCGTGATGTCTATAGGAATCGTAGCAGAAATAAAATTAAAAACTTGAAACACAGAACGTCAATTTGCGTGACACACGACATTTTCAGCTAATTTTAAATCTAGAGGATTGTGCTGAATTTTCTCATAAAAATGGGTAGAATATGCGTAATGGAAGGGTGTAAAAGCGAATATTATCCGAATTAAGGATTATCTTAACATAGGTAAGTGGGTAACTATGTTTTCCACGTTAAGTACATTTTAGATGTTCGGGTGACACAAATTTCTCTAGTAAAAAGGACTATAATATAAATCTTATTATGTGTCTGTGTTAACTAAGGAATATCGTCCACGGGAACTGTTTGCAGCGATAAAGTCGCGCTTTTCGTTGCCCCACGACTACATCGCTACTTTTTGAAGTCGGTCGCATTTGCAACGCGTGACAGACCACACGCTGGTAAAACGCGACGCTCACGCCGCGTTGTAACGGCTCGCCGGGCTCGCACACGGCGTTCGCGTCGTTCACACGCTCGAGGAACGCGCACGTCTAGGGCCAGATTAACCATTTCAGGCAATGTAATTCTCGGGGCCCCTTTCCTTTACCCTTTTGTTACTTTTTAATAGTACATTACTGCCACGGTCTGTAATGAGTGTGTTGCTGGGCGCGTTGTTGATGGCCGAAAGTGCGGCGCAGCGCAGCTCCAGGCCTCCACAGCGCGGTCAGCATTGCAACCCTTGATGGACAATATAAAATAAAGGCCGAGACCGATGGTTTGTCGATTGAAATTGTTTGCAATTGGGACGACTTTTGACTTTACACTTCCCGATTACTCCTAAGCAATAAAAAACAATTTTATCTTTTACAGATCCCAGGCGTGTAAATTGGTTACAACAAATACCTATTGGCTACAGAAAAATTACCCAAAATTCCGTCATATACAGCAAGCATTTTAAGCCGACAGATTATGTCCCTAATTTAACACAACGAGTTTTAAAGGAAAATGCCCTGCCCTCACTGTTCCTTTTCGTTAGCACAAAGGACAATGGGCAAAAATGGTCCAAATGTCCACCACTTCCGAGACCTACGTCACTCGATAGACCACTACATACTGAGTAACTTTTGCAAAGCCAGTTCAACAAAATAGGCTGTCAGTAAAAAAAAATTTGTAGTTTAAAAAAATATTTTAATTTTTTTATTTCACACTTATGCTGCGTTCCATTCACCGTAATTTTTGTTATTTTCGTCCACAAAAGTGTTAAAAACGATAATAATGATAACTTTCAGTACAAGTTGGTGCGAGTGGAACGTGATTTGTGGACAAAAATAACGAAAATAACAAAATTAACAGTGATTGGAACGCACCACCAGTGTTATGTCTTATACATTTTTTTCGAAAGGCAACAATATAAATACACTTTCTAACATTAAATAAAAATAAAATAAGCTGTCAGAAAGCAAAAAATGCCGTGAAACATATTTTATTATTATTTTTGTTACCTGATGATAAGTGAAAAAGTAAGGTAACGCATAGAAGGTACCTGCTTATTTATTTTATAGAAGCGCTTGTTGTTCACTTTTCATCAGGTAACAAAAATAATAATAAAAACTTTTCACGGCATTTTTTGCTTTCTGACAGCTTATTTTATTTTTATTTAATGTTAGTAAGAGTATTTATATTGTTGCCTTTCGAAAAAAATGTATAAACATAATACTAATGGTGAAATCATATTTTTTTTTAAACTACCCTTATTTTTTTACTTACAGCTTATTTTGTTGAACTGTCTTTGTAAAAGTTACTCAGTATTTAGTGGTCTATCGGGTTACGTAGGTCTCGTCAGTGGTGGATATTTGGACCAAGTCCCATACAGTTTTGCCCATTGTCCTTTAATTTTGTCTTATGGTCTAATTAGTTAGATATTCTTAGGGTACCGTACCTAATAAGGAAAAAAACTAAACCCTAATATGATAACTTTGTTGTCCGTCTATCTGTCTCTATGTCCGTCTGTCACAACTTGCACAGCCCAAATCAAACATAACATGTTAACAGTAGTAGGTACCTTTTATAGCATAGAAAAAGAGTAAGTATAGGAAAGATAAGTATTGGAAAAACCATAGATATGGAGAGCCTAGACAACGTCCAAGCGTGTGAAGTGTCATGTTACTTTATATTACAAAGTGGCAAAATCTACGATCTTAAATACTATTTTGTAACTTCATTTAGGTTGCCAAGATACAGACAAGCACTCGTGTGGTTTGGCCACCGCAGACTAATTTATTGTACCTACTCATGTTCTTAAGAAAATAAACATCCCTTTCCTTATTTTATTATTTTCCTATCATAACAATCTCGGAACAAAAGCACGTTTTCACAAGATGTCCATGGGGACGTTCTCAAAATTTCAAAATATTATGGTCACTCTTGTTGGCAAAGGAAACAACGTTCAGTATGGTATCTCGCTGTCGGCTTCACTTTTGCTGCCAAGTCCGCATTCCAGGTGTTAGAGACTTAAAACTTCCTTGCATAAAACTGATTATAAATAAACCATAGAATTAATAAATTACAACGGACTAAAGAAAAAGAAGTATAAGGACGAAACCACGACCAAATACGAAGAGGACTGGGTCTAAGCAACTCGGCCGCGTGGTTCAACTAACCCCCTGACGTAATCACAGACAGACGTCTTGCTAACGTTCGCATCCCAAATATAATTGTATTCGACACTAGATGGCGTCCTTTTGTACGACATTTTCATCACGGTACACTTAGTGACATCTAGTGTGGAAAAAGTTAAATTACGTACTAACATCGGCATAGAACGAAGCGAATAGTTCTGCTATTGACCGGTTGATTGAAATGGCGTTATCTACACCCCTTCACCTGCGCAAATTGTCAAGCGTCGTTTCATAGGGAAATCTAATAAGAACACCTCTTTCTTCGTAATTTCTCTCTGGACAAAACTCTTACGGATTTTTGTCCCCATTTTTGATGCTTTAAATATATAGACAACAACAAAAATGTATCGTCAGCTCTTATTCAAAAATCACCGGTGCTATCAAGCTATCACGATAAATCCAGTGGTTGTCTTATTGAAATCATCTTAGAAAACATCCATTCTTTCTTTTCATTAGGTACCTACCTACCTCTTTCCATTATTGAAATCTAATTAGTAGTTTTTTCTTACTATCTAATCTAGTGTTCATTGTTTGCATTAAGCCAATCTTAATGTACCATAGACAATTTTGTTTTTTATTGTACCATCATGCCTCTATCTACACAGGGGCAGACAGAGGTGCACTGCAGTGTTATTAATTCTTTGACTGCAATACCCACACATTTCAACGGTATTTTAGTTTGATCGAAATTTAACACGGCAAGTCTATTCTATTGGATTTGCGATGCTTCGACAATTTGCGACCTTCAACAGGTGAAACTCGATATTGAAAAAACCGGCCAAGTGCGTGTCGGACTCGCACATAAAGGGTTCCGTACCAAAATTTAGGTATTAGATATTGCTTTGGTACCTGCAAACAATTTGAAATTTATAAGATTTGCTGGTTTATAAATTTTTTGCAACAACGCCATCAGTTAACTAGTAAAAAAAATTTTGCTACCACGCCATCTATTATCGAGTTGCAAAGCATTAAGTATAGTCAAATCATTAGCTAACCATGTTTTAATATACGCTACTAGAGTGAGCTGTATTCAATAATCAAAATTTTTATTTCTAGTATTTGTTGTAGCGGCAACAGAAATACATCTTCTGTGAAAATTTCAACTCTATCTATTACGGTTCATAAGATACAACCTGGTGACAGACGGACAGACAGACAGTCCCGTTTTGCCCTTTGGGACGGAACCCTAAAAATGAATCTCTTCACAAGATCCGTGCGAATGATGTGGTGCCTGCAGTTCAAGGCGAGAGTTCTACTAACTTGGCTTGATAGCCACCTATTAGCAATATCACCTACTGTGATCACCTATTAGCAATAGGTTAGTAGAGCACAATCATCAAGGAACATTAATAAAATTCTATGCCAACAATACGTAAGGAAACCCTTTTAAGCGTTCCAGACGCGTAATTTTTGTTATTTTCGCTCATAAATGTCGTTCCACTTGAACCAACTTGTACAGAAAGTGATCATTATTATCGTTTTTAACAGTTTTTGTGAACAAAAATTACGTCGAACGGAACGCAGCATTTGTAGGGCAAATTGTTGGTTCCTCGAGTGGCCCATAGGGGCGCTGTACATTTTGTCATACGTTATTTGAAATGGCTGAAAAAATTACTCCATCCATTCGGGAGCCACACGCCCAAACCACACAACATACCACACCACACCACCACACCACCACCACGGACACCACACGGACGGACGGACGGACGGGGCAGGATACCACAAACAGACAAAGGCGTGAAACCTTACAACACAACACTTCTTACCAACAACAAACGTACCAGAATTAAAATTAAATTAGGTAAACAATAAGTCGAACTTTGCACCTTCAGCTAAAGAATATATTTTGAACGATATAAACGCACACAGCAACATCAAAGAGAGATACAAAACAAAATTACCATTTAAATAATTTCAGATTATAATTTAGTTTTTTCGTTACAGAAAATCTGTTTTATAATAATACAACATATACAATTTATACAAATAGCACTTTTGTATACTTATATAGCATCTCTATTTTATGCAGATTTTTATAAGACTATAATATAAAACAAGATTTGGAGCGGACGAAGTCGCGAGTAAAGCTAGTGTTTCATCAAATCTCATAGATAGGTACTTATATCAAATTTTTCATTTAGTTTTGTGAACGATAACAAGCGTAAACAACAATAAAAATAAGATTTTAAGCTACCTCCAGTTTACAGTGTTGTACTCTATATTAAAACACCCGTTAAATGAAATAAATAAAAGTGAAATGTTCGCATATTATTGCAGGTTCTCATAAATACCATGTCAATATAGCGACAGTATTTTTATTATTATTATGTATCTTTTCATGATTTTATGCGAAACTTAAAGCTTAATGTTACAATTAAAAGTAAATTAAAAATAATAAGATCGATTGATTCAAAATTACATAATTAACAAAATAATTTAATAAATTATATAAAAAAGGTACCTACTACAATCACATAGCAAAATACTAACAGGTACAATTTGTAAAACTAATTAGTGGAACGCAACCATCATCACATTTGTATCAACTGAATATACATACTATGTATGTACGCAACACACAGTTATAATAAAATTTAAGTCACTCAGTACTTATACATTATTTTATGTACTTACTGTATTGTAAAAAGCTCATTCATTCATTTGGTTTAATTTGTTTCTTCGGTTTTCAATAATACACATTTGATTAAATATTTAAGAGGTAAAATAATACATGTGTATAAGTACACAATGTACACTGAGATTGTCAACTACTAAACACCTATAAGCTAAATATATTTTCTAAATAATTTTATAAAAAAGCAATGCATAATTATTGTGTTAACATTTGCTACATACAATTATTGTCATGATTATCATGTAAAATAACGTAATCATAAATCTTTGGTTAAACATTTCCATTCCATTTAAAATAGCATAACATTAATCTATCTTTGTTTAAAAAAATATATTTCTCACATTTATGAAAGTGCCAAATACGAAACCTGTGATGCCAAATACTGTTATTAATATATCCTTCCATAATTTCCAGTCGTGTTTACCGAGTTGGTCAGGCCAGAAGGTCATTATTTCAATGATAGGTGGAATGATAAGCGCGAGTGCGGAACTGCTAAATGCTCCGACTAGTGAAATTATTCCACTCAAATTAGGAATGACGGCGGCTGCCAAAACTGGAATAGATAACGTTATTAATTAGATATATACTCGTATCGTATTAATTGGTACACATGCCAAGATGTAAATAAGGTAAGGTGGGAATCAGACATCGACCTCATACCCCATAGATTTTGAGTATATCTCAAAGGCTGTCTTGTCCGGATACCCCCAATAGAAAGATACTGTATTCCCAACACCTACTTATTATTTCGCACTTTTGCAACATCCTGTATAAATCCACGTGTACTAATGTTACTGTATGTGTTAGGATTGTCCCTGTCCTTATCTGGGCCAATCAGCATCCAGAATATAGCGCCCGCACACCTTGTTAGTTGAAAGAAAAATTCTCATTGTGATTCAATAGGTCTATATGGGGTATGAAGTCGATGGCATCAGACTTGCAGCCTTTTGTTTCCAAGACGAGTGTTCGACCAACTATGCTATCAGTTATTATATCGAGTCCTCATGTGTATTATATTTCCCACGGAATTCTCCAACGATAAATCAATATTTGCTTGATAAAACTTATTGATAGATATGTATGATATGACCGCGTGGCGAAGTGGTTCGAGCGTACGCTCGGCTCACTGCATTGGGTGGTTGCGGGTTCGATTCCCGCCAGAGGGAAATATCGGAAACGGCCTTTTCGTAACTTGCCCTAGTCTGGGTTGGTGCGATCGCCCCTAGTCCATTGAGCTGTACCCATAGCACGCGCTTTGCCTAGTTTGGGACCATACAGTCGGTGTGTTTATCTGGCGATATTTATTATATGAATGAAACATACATTGATACAGGGCTGTTAAACTTTTAATTAGGTGGAAATTTGATATGATAACCTACAGACCAGACATACATTATTAGGACGTAACAATCAAATTAGTTATGAGTATATGCCGAGATAAACTATTTGACTTTTCATCATTACATTAAGTTTTTTTTCTTTATTACAAAATCTACTTACATGTTATTGAAATGAGCACAAACCGAGTGAGTGCCTCGCCATGTTTCAGAGCCTGTTCCGACGTTAGTTTGGACTTAACGAAGGGCCACACTATATTCATAGGCACATAGAACTGGAGTCCATATGACAGAAATATTGAGGCCGCCATAACGGCTCGGACACTTTGAGCTAACCTGTAATTAGTAAAGACTTAATTATCATGGATCTTTGGACCTCAAAATGTTTCAGTTTAGAAATGTTGACTGAGGGGCTATACACACGGGCGACTTTTGCAGCAACTGGCAATTGTTGGCTGCAACTGCCAAAAAACCATTAAAAAGTTGATAGTTTCTTCAACTAAAGTTGCTCCGTGTGCATAGCCTCTATTAGTAGACTGTCTGAAGCCTTGCTAGCGGCAGTAAGCTTGTCTAATTTTGGAATCTAACCATAATTCTATCGGCGTAAAGTTTAGGTGAAACAGAGCATCACTGCCTATCCCTATGAGGAATACAGGTGTAACGGTTTATACATTATTATTATACAGACTGGTGACTACATAACGACAATAAATAACAACACAAACCCTACTAGTCAATCGCAATAGTTTAAAATTATCAAATTAGGTGTTACATCAAATTCAAAAATCTAAAATTTCAAACTAATTAAATGCAGAAATAATCTCAACGAAATACAACATACTTTATAATCGTTTACTGATCCATCGACTGAGCCGTAGTAATATGAGCGCGGCAACGCCGCTTCTATATCTGTTTATTTGACGGTACCTTTTTTGTAGGCGTAAAGTTAAAAAAGCAATTCCGTGACTATGCCTTAGAATATAATATGATATTTTTTTATGTACGAACTGCTAACATGATACCCAGTATATGGTTTCAATTATTGTCGTTACGTCGTCACCACTCCGTATACATACTTACAAAGTGTTCGGCAAATTGAGTGTGATACTGCCTTGTACATTCTCGCCATATTTGAGGTATCCGAAATAACCAATCCCAGTGTATAAAGCAGCCACAACCACCATGCCGGTATTCAGCACACCATTCCATCCGCCGAAATCTTCAGGTGTTTTCATGTTGTTTTCTAAGGGCAAAACCTGAAATAAAATTACTTCTACATTTTCTACCAATAAAGAAGAAAGAATTCCTTCTTATTTTTATCGTATGGGAGTGGCTAACCTGGTGTCAGAGTTGTTCAAGCCGCCCGAAAGCCTCTGACAACGACTGCTGCCTAGATGTCAACAACCGGGACCAACTTGTTACATGTCCTCCGAAGCACGGATACACTCATATCAAATGCCACTAAATGGTCACCTATCTCTGACTGACCTTGCCAAGCGTTGCTTAGCCTCCGATCGTTTACCGATCAGTGATTGCAGCTGGCTATGAGCACCTCAAAGTAGGTAAAGTAGGCAATATGTATAAATTAGTTCATGATTGAATATCTGAACCTTCTCGATCGGTAAAATTATTTACAGCAGTGCTATTTAGTAGTTGGACTGGTGTAAACTAACCAATATAACAACTGCATGTCTTTGCAAGACATTTCATATACAGATACAACACATAATAGTAAAATGTGTAATGAAAACTCACCACTCCTATGCCTTCAAAAGCATATATAGCTGTGCCAAAATATAATGGCAATTGATGCCAACTTGAAAATGCTTTCACTGTTTTTGTATGTGGCAAGTCTTGTAAAATATAGTAAAATGTTATCACAAGTCCCCAAGCAGTCATTATTGACGCAACCAGTGATACTGGAGTCAAATATTTCAAGTTTTTAACCATAGCCAGTGCCAATATCGGTGGGAATGTTAAAACCAGGTACAAATGTAAACTCAAGTTTACATTGAAAAATCGCATTGTGTCTTGCAGGTTAGTGGCCACAAATAAAAAGTATACACAGCAAAATCCCAACTGTGTTATTACCAAAAATACATTCACGATATTCCTGAAACAATACATTACAGAAGTTACAAAAGGTTTACAATGTTAATTACTATCTATATCTACATAAAAACATAAATCAAACTAGACATGCAGTGTCTACAGAATAGATAGGATGACATACAATTTATAAATGATTGACTGCATAATTAATGCATAACATATAGAAGTTCCTATTCAATTAATCATGATAGTATCATTACAACATTAATAATAAGGCCTCAGGAATTTATTTGAATGGTTTTAGATGTTCATACATTTTGTAGAAAAAAAACTTGCCATTGGCTATGTGTGTAAAATGTACACAAACAACATGTGGCCATCTTTTAAAAATAATCCAGGACTACTAGTAGATTCTTGCAAAACTAAAAACAAAAATTGGAACACAGATGGGTTCCATTTAATACTTTTTTAGTACTTCAGTACTTTGGAATATCATAATTGAACAATCTTTTTAGAAGGTGGACTTTTGAGGCAATCTGTGGAATTTAGGACATACAAAATGATTTATGTGTATTTTCTAAAACAATGTGTTCCATTCCATTAACATCTACGAGATCATCCTGCAGAATCCAGAATGGTTGGTCACCTTTTATGAAATCAAAAGTAGGTATTGTAAGTTATCAAGAAAATTATACTGTTTATGTGTGAATGTCCATATCTTCCGTCATATAATTGTACAGGGAACTTTATTTGTTTGTTTGCTCTAAGTAATATTCCACCTGATAGTAAATATTGTATTAATTAGGAATGGGAAAATTTTGATGTATGTTTAGAGATAATAGATTATTAGTTGAACAAAAAATATTGTTTACCCCCACTCACTAATGATGATACATAATTATCTGTACATAGTTGTTTTTATACAGTTGTTAAATAGATAAACACATTATAAATGCCATTGAAGTAGTATAGGTATATGATTATCCGGGATTATTATTAACTACCTATGTTCAATAGTTTATCAATTGTTATTGCATCTGGTAAGTGCCTGGATATGCTCTGATAACAAAACACTCAATGTGTAAATATGAACATTAAACTGTTTAGCTAAATTATTTGCAGTGATTTTTTTGTTACAAAATAATAAATATTTTTATCTGCTAGTATGCAATAATTCCAGCCATTAGAAAATCTATTCTGTCATAAAGAAAGCCACGTTCTGGCATACAAAAGGGTGGGGTTAGGGTTGAGTGACACAGTTGTATTTTCTTATTTTAAATGCAAGTAATAATTATTATTTATTTTTTAAATAGTTAAGCAAGTACAAGTAGGCACCTGCATAACATAATGATGAGAAAATCAATACTCACTTCATAGTCTTAGCATATGGTCTCAATGAAACTGGTCCAGAAGCAAAAGAATCCTCAACCACTTCAGAGAAGCTCAGTGCTGGCTTCTGGCTTCTTATGCACAGCTCATGGGAGCACTGCACCAGCATGTGCATGCAGTGGGTGCATATTGCACCCATTACTAATGTGCCAAACACACCTGCAAATTTATTACATGCTAGATTCACACATCAGGAAATCTCTAAAATTATAACTTTCCCACTAATATTATAAATGTGAAAGTTTGGATGAATGGATGTTTGTTACTCTTTCACGCAAAAACTACTGAACAGATTTGGATGAAATTTGGAACAGATAATTTATATATAACCTGGATTAACAAGGATACTTTTTTTATCATGGAAAAATGTCAGGTGGGATTTTAAAGTTAACGCGGACGAAGTCGCGGGCAGAAGCTAGTGTTTAATAAATAGGGATGTATAATTTGGAATAAGAATGCCTCTGCCTCTCATAAAAAATGAAATATATTTTTTTAAGTTGGTTAAAAAGGAAATTAATGAGTAAGGAAATTAATTAGATTTACAGGAAATACTAGGTAAGACAGCTGTTTTATAGGTCCATTTAAAAGTAGGCAAACCTAGTATATACATAAAGTAGCTGTGCCTAGCAATGCCTACTTTCTTATTTTTACTTAGTAATTTTCCCCAATTTATATGCATTAAACCATTTAGAAATGTGAATAAAAACACTTACCAAGTACTAGTCCAGCATTCTTGAAAGCATCTGGCATAGCTAAGATACCAGTGCCTATGTTTCCTTTTAGAAGGTGGATAAGTGTATCGAAATTCGACGTCGGGTGTTCCAAGCATCTCTCCGCGGATGGGTGATAGTCACCTTTGGGTTTTTCATTAGAAGTTAACGCTGGTTCAGCTCCTAGTTCTAATATCTGTTCAATATTATCGGTCGGTGTGTTCGGTCCCGTTAATAAAGGTTGCTTTTCATCGTTCATTATTTCTGCCTGTATGCACTTTATATTGATTAATAAAGTGCCATACGTACGACCTACAGTCACGTTTAATGCAAACGGAGTAGCGGATGAAGAGCGAGCACCCGAGGCAAGTTGAATTGCTTAAATGATCCGCTAACAAAACGGCGAAAGAAGCTATCTCGTATCGATCGATTTGTTCAAATTTGTTTTGAGTTTTGACAGTTCGTTGCAGGGCTGCCAGCAGAGCTACCTTATTTAATACACCTAGGGCCCAGAAATTATACAAAATCAAACCTTATTATACACACAAAAAAACTGAGAAATTGTTTAAAACAAAAAACATGTTTTATTGTTGACTAACCCTGATTGACTAGAAAAAAAATACCAAATTAATTTATAAATTTTGCAGTTCAGAGAGTTTCAGTTCAGATTTTGAAACCTCTTGATTTATGGTGCGTTCCATTCACTGTTAATTTTGTAAATTTCATTATTTTCGTGCACAAATCTCGTTCCACTCGCACCAACTTGTACTGAAAGTGATCAAAATTATCGTTTTTAACACTTTTTGTGGACGAAAATAACAAAAATTACGGTGAATGGAACGCAGCATTAGCCTCTGAAATGTCCAAGTCTGAACGCGACCATTAGGGATGGCTTAAACGTTAAAAATAATTAACACTTAAAATTAACAACTATTTTTAGCAACTGCTAAATTTAAAAACCTGCAGATTGTTAACATAATTAATTAATTCCAATTATTTTTACGGTATCGCTATCGTCGTAAAAATGTTCCATTATTTCACTTTTTTTTTGCCGTTGAATACCCATTTTAGAGTTTGTCTTTTTAAAATCTGAACAAAACTACTCAAACAATTGAAATTTTACTCACAGCACTCATTACCTAGATAACGCAACACGTGAATATAGGTACTTGTGCCTGCTATATTTAAAATCTTTCTTAGAAATAGTTTAACAGGTGTTGACTAAATAAATCTAGCACTGCGAATTTAGCAGCTTATTAAATTTGGACCCATCCCTAGCGACCATCTACTTGCCATTTAACCTATAAATAATATACTCTGTACCTACTCAACTCTATGGTCAAGCAGTCAATCATTTTTTTTTCACATTGTGTCAAAAACTTCAATAAAATAATAATACGAAAAACAGAAGTGAAGTGAAAACAAAGTATGGTGTGTTTTTTAATTCCGGAGAGTAATTTGACAATGACAGTGTGGCTAGGTTATTGCACTTTTTAAATAGGGATGTCCAGCAATCGGAACTAATCGAAAAACCGTAAAATATTTTTCTGCAAAATCGCATACACCTCAAGCAAACTTCTGGAATTCTATTTAATCATTGAAATTTATAACAGTAAACAACAAAATCAAGTAAGGAGTCATAGACGTTTAAAATGATTTTTTTTATTATGGAATATGTCTATACGTACTTTCACTGTGTCTATACTCTGATTTTTAGGGTTCCGTACCCAAATAGTGCCAACGGGACCCTATTACTAAGCCTACGCTGTCCGTCCGTCTGTCTGTCTGTCTGCCAGCGGGCTGTATCTTACGAACCGTAATAGCTAGACTTGAAATTTTCACAGAAAATAAAATATAATTAAAAAATAAAGGGGGTACCCATACACCAAAAGTTTGATATTTTTGACGTTTTTATTTTAGTCCACAAAATAAAAAATCAAGAACATGTACTTTTATTTAGTCTGTATTGGCTTATACAAAAATTGTAGCCAACAAAGATAATTAAATGTATTTTCTTAACGTTGGCGTAACAAACATACACACTCCCACACCATAAAGTTCTAATTTCCGTCTCTAACTCTATTAGATGGGGAGCCCAGCGTGCAATTCGTGGATTCGCACGAGCGTCGTCCAAACCTAGTAGATTCGGTAGATGACATGATAGGAAGAATACATTGTTCTAGATGTTTCCACTTTCAGCGGTGGGAGAAGCGTATACATGAGATTTTTTTTTAAATAAAAACAATGACATAAAAATACTCAGGCGTGTCAGATATTGATACTTTTCATGCTCCAACATGACAAATTGAAAAAAAATAATTACTCTAGCGCGCCAGATTTTGTAAGCATCTATAGGCTATGGTAACTGCTAAAAATCAGACGGGCCGCACGCTTTCTTGCCACCGCAGCCCTATATTTTTTTAAAAATCTGAGGGGGTGCAAAAGTGAAATTTCCAGATGCTTAGGCCATTTCTTAGACTGACGATCAAATTAGCAAAATTGACACTTTTGACACTTCTTAGCTAGTAATGAATACCCCTTATCTTAATCTGACGAGTTCGAGTATTTTAAGATGGTCTATTTTTTTTTGGTTCCCCTGAGCGAACCCACCAATATTAAGGGCTCATAATGTTTTGAGGTTCTTATCAATATGTAAGCTATCTCCCTTATCTTAATCTGACGCGCTCGTGTAAATCCAGAAACCTCTTCTACGGCTCCCCACCTATATTACATTCGCTTTGCTGAAGGCCGAATGAGGTAAACAAAATGCGTTGTCATGGGTCAAGGACAAAACTTGAAAAAATAGACACGCATTTTTTTTTACAAATTATATCAATTATGTAAAAAAGTAATTCATTTATAAAGAAGCAGGAACATAAAAACAAAGAAACAATTATTATAATTCCTTTGAGTAAAATTTTCTATCTCCAGTATTTATAGTACTCCATGCTGTATACGCACGACATTTTTTAATTTTACGGTTCAAATAATCGGTACCGGAAAAAAGCGGTAGGACAACACTACAGAAATAAATGTGGCAGCATTATTTTCGAGTTTGACATTTGGGGTTGGCAATTTACTCTCCGGAATTAAAAAATACACCATAGTATATTAAAGTTACCTATTCAGTTTCTTTCACAAATTACTTTAGTGCCTAGAAAAGATAAATCATGGGAAACGCGGGAAGTAATCAGCCCAAAGATTGGCATAGAGACGCTGTGACTAAGGCACCCGATGTTGGACCGTCTTCACCAGTTAAGGAAGGCGAGGCATTTACGTTTGATAAGAAAATAGACGATGACCGTGGTCGAGATGATGAGAACAACATTGAAGATGGTGCGCCATATTACACCAAAGCAGTTCCCGAGAGTGACGTAGAATACAGTGGCCCACGGGAAAGATCTAATACTTTAACTGAAGGTAGCAAGATAGTTGACGATGTTAAAGTTTTGCCAACAGTTTTCAAGTGGGAAGGAGGTGGTAAACAAGTTAGTAATGTTAGGATCATATTATATTTACCTATGCTTAGGTTATTTGCTGAATGGGCCAAATAATGTACACAATGCACCTCAAAATATTACATAATACATATTTCTACAGGTATTTATTAGTGGAACTTTTACTGACTGGAAAACAATTCCTATGGTCAAGTCTCATGGAGACTTTGTGACTATTGTTGACTTACCTGAAGGTGAACACCAATATAAGTACTTTGTTGATGGGGAGTGGCGTCATGACCCTACGGTGGTAAGTTCTTAGAAAATAATACTTAGTCAAGTATAAACTGTTATAATGGTAGTACTTTCTAAGATCTAATTCAATACCTATATTATTTATTTATTAACTTTCAATACTAAATCTGTTTTGATATGAATTTCTGTATTTTTGGCAATTTTAAAGTTATTTTGAAAATCATTTCACTATTAGTAATCTAAGGTACTGTATACATATGTACCTATATTTATTATTTTTTTAACCCACGTCATCCCACTGCTGGGCAAAGGTCTCCCCCACAACTCTCCACTCCTCTCTGTCATTGGCCACTTCCGGCCCTCTTGCCACAAAAGTGCGATGACGCCCATTACCCCCCCACCTATAATTTATGCTATAAAAGATAAACAAAACACTCGAATAAAACATTATGCAATTACAACCTGATTGAGTTAACTCCACACCTAGCGGGATGGGACATTCCAGCCAGGTGCGGAGTTCACTTAATCAGGTTGTAAGTTACTTAATAATTAGCTGTTTGATGTCCCATCTGGAGACTGTATTTATTTAATTTATTTGTTTTTGGGATAACAGACAGGTTTTAATCAAAGTTAATTTTAACTATAAGTAAGGCTTCAGTTATAGGTAGGTTATTAATTTAGTTTTATTTTCGCAGAAAGTTATTGATAATGGAATGGGCAGTAAAAATAATTTGGTAACAGTAAAGATGTCAGATTTTGAAGTTTTCCAAGCGCTTGCAAAGGATAGTGAAGGGGGTCACAGTAGTGCACAAACTGAATATTCACAGGTGGGTCACACCCTAAAAGGATATTATTTACTAAGCACTTCATTATAAAAAGCTGAAATCTAACTATTTAAATATTTTTTAGGAAATACCACAATCAAAGCCTTGGGAAAAAGTATCTGGTCCACCAATATTACCACCGCATCTATTACAAGTTATTCTGAACAAGGACACTCCTCTATCTGTAAGTTTTTACAAAATAAAATTGGCATTATTCATAGTACCTATACTCCCTTTCCACTGTGATGACAGTTTGTATGTAAATATTTATTTGTTATTTTCCAGTGTGAGCCAACATTGTTACCAGAACCAAATCATGTTATGTTAAATCATCTGTATGCTCTGTCCATCAAGGATGGTGTTATGGTGCTATCTGCAACACACAGATATAGGAAGAAGTATGTTACCACCCTTCTTTATAAGCCAATTTAATTGTGTAGTGATCTGATATGTACATATTATCAATTTGTATTATACAATTAGTGATCTAATACAGTTTGGGACATGTAACTTGGCTGGCAGTTGTGTGACTTTGCTTCTGCCCAAGTGTTCAAGTTACATGCTTGTTAAAAATGTATTTAATTAATTCAGTATTCAGTTTAAAAATTCACATTATTGAACCTACCAGATGCAAGAAACTGAAAAATGTTAATACTTAGTACACATAATATACATATAATGTAATATTATTATTCTAAGAAAATTTTAACAACAAGCTTTGCTATTAAAAGTTACATAATCTTATGCCACAAAGCATTTGACAATTATCAAGTGAGAATGAGGCGGTATGATTGTTGTGTAGTAAATCATGGCAATATTTTTATTTTTACTGACTCAACATATGGAAAATGGTTTATAGTATTTTATGTATTTGAATTCCACTTAGAGCGTATGTCTTCACATTCAAAACCGATATTATAAAAATTACTATTGTTTAATAGAAAGTCATGTTAGTATCAGTATTCATGTTTGAACAGGAAGGGGCTCACAAACTATTAGTGATAAGTACTTACCTAGGTAGTGTTACTAGAGTATACAGGGTGTCCCAAAACTTTGCCACATGGAGGGGAAGTACCTTAAATATTGTAGATAGAGAATTTTACTGAATGAATACTTCATTTTTATTTTAAAAACAATACGAACTGCATTCAAAGATTTTTGAAAACTCGCTTGCCACACTCGGGAATCGAACCGGCTAAAATCCGAAAAAATAACATCCTGTACTTTTATGGCATCAATCGATAGTATCAATCACAAGGATCAAATCACCCTAACAAACATGGGAAATTAAATGAAAGTAAAACCGTGATATCTTAACTTATAAGAATTAAAATAAGTGAAAATTAAATTAAGTAAAGATTTTATGGGTTTCCTTTCATTTAATTTACTATGTTTCTTAAAGAGATTTTATCCTTATGATTGATGCTATAAAAGTACAGGATGTTATTATTCGGATTTTAGCCGGTTCGATTCCCGAGTGTGGCAAGCGAGTTTTCAAAATGAAAGGAAACCATAAAATCTTCACCTATTTTAATTGAGCGAATAAAATATGGTAAACTAACTAATTTGTTGCTAGAAATTAGCTCCATTTTTTGCGGATACACTTTATCTTTGAATTCATGAATTTACAAGTTTAGATTTCATGGTTTTCCTTTCATTTAATTTAACATGTTTGTTAGAGAGATTTGGTTCTTATCATTGATCCTATCGATTGATGCCATAAAACAACAGGGTGTTATTTTTTCGGATTTTAGCCGGTTCGATTCCCGAGTGTGGTAAGCGAGTTTTCAAAAATCTTTGAATGCAGTTCGTATTGTTTTTAAAATAAAAATGAAGTCTTCATTCAGTTAAATTCTCTATCTACAATATTTAAGATACTTCCCCTCCATGTGGCAAAGTTTTGGGACACCCTGTATAATACGCATCCATAAACATTATTCTATTTCTTTTCGATTTAACCCAAAGAGCATAAATAATCAGTACATTCAAATCTCTAACTAAATAACAGTTTCTATCCGCGTCTGTCTGGCCGTTCGTCTGCTTAGTTTTACGGAAATTGATGTGGTTTATCTGTTTTTTAAAATGTTGGGTAAGTGGTATAGAACGATGTTTGGAGGTGCTAATATGGTGATAAACGTGTGTTTTTATTACATGGAAACTTGTTTTTGTTTTCCCACTGTGTTTAATTAATTACCAAATCGAAAATTGTGATTCTTGTTTATAAAATTGTCGTACCTATGTAAATAAAAGGTCTATTGAAAGAAAATAATTTATGTATTTATTTCTTAAATTTAATGGATAATTAACGAGAACATGATATGACTTGATAGATAGGTGCTTATTTATATATTGTGACCAATACCTTGTGATGAATAGAAGGATTCATACGTACATCAAATAACGTTACTGCCTGGATTACCACAGCCTGCACTGTTCAAACAAAAAAATGTGTGGGCATGGAGTGAAGATCCTCACTGTAACTATTCTTCTCGTAAATAAAAATAAGTTTAATTAAGTAGCCTTAGAGTTATTTGAGCCTGAAGCATTAATCCGTTACTGTGAGTTTAATTTATGTGACAAAAATGTAAAGTACTTATCAGGAACAATATAAGCATAAATAATAATAATATTAGCCGTGTAGTACAAAAAAACAAAAGTATTTCATACTACTTAGGTTAATTAAGAATAATTCTTTGGATATGTCTCCACGACCGCATTCGTAATATTAATACTATACCTTAACACTAGGAAAGGAAGGTAGGAAGTCTTGAGTTATAATCTCATATGCATCGACTATAGATAGCTATCCACTAAAGTCGTTGATAGTTTACTTACGAAGATAAGTAGCAATAGTTAAATACTTATATCTAAATGAGAATAACTTAATTTTCAAGAATATAAATATTGTTTTTGAGTAAACTCCCATCATTTTTAATCCCTAACGTAAAGATGGTCGCTCTAAATTATTTAGCCATTGAGATTCTATTCTATAAGGAACTAACTCCTACAAACATACTAGTTAGGTACCCTAATACCTATATCACGTATGCTTGGTACATGGTATACTTACAATTTTACCACTTTATAACAAAGTACTTATAGATCATCGATAGGTAGAATTGTAGGTAGGATTATACGTAAGATAAATTGATTAACGCTAGAGGTAACTACATAATATACATACATATGTACCTATTATATACAATCGGAATTGGTTTTATGTTATCCAATGTAACATTAAAATAAGCTGTTATCTTACACGCAACCCATAACGACCCGTTGATTGTTCATTGTTACAAACGCACAATGCACAAAATATTACGTACATTGTAGAACGTCGTGTCCACCTAGCTTTTAACACTTCTACACGATTTCTTCTTCGATAATCGTTAATTATACAGTCATGCAATAATTAGATTGTTTCGCTTGATAAGTGTAACTAAATTATTGAACTTTGCATTCATCACCTTCAATATCCCTATCCAGTTCCTACTGGATTAGGAGTAAGAGAATTAATTAGGATTCGTATCCTAATTAATTCTCGGAAATATCGTCAATTCATTCTAACTTCGACCCCCTGTCACAATTCGCGTCAATATTCATGATACCATTTCAAATAGATATCTACATAAATACAATTTAATAAAATAATGTACCTAATAACTAAACTTCCAAAAGTGGTTCGTTATCTTTAGCATCTATTCCTATTTTCAAGGATTTTGATTGTACATTACTCACGGGGTTCTTGAAATACATTGCCACAGCAATAATGACTAGACATATTGATAACACAGTAAACCATGTTATTAAAATATTAAATAATATATAGCATACCACAGCAGTTATCACCAGTTCCAATGCACTGGCATATGTTTTTAAAATAGAATTTAAGTTCTTCAAAAAGAAGCTCGTCACTATTCCGACTACTGCACTATTTATTGTTATAAGTATCACAAATGTGTCTCCTAAAGAGCGAAAATCTTGAAACATAGAAGTCACCTCACCTTTAAACATTAAAATGAAGAAATTGCATATTACAGAGTCCAAGTACATAAACACATTTTGTAAGAATATATCAACATTTGAACCTTTAGTTTTTAACAAGTATTCGTTGTATGTTCCTGCCAGACAAGAACAAAAGTTTTGAAAATTAATTGACAAAAAGTATATATTAAATAACTGGGACCATGCATTGGTGTCGCCCTTTAATTGAACAGATGCGGCATCGAAATTTTTAATAATGCACCCTAGAGTTAATACGCCAAGTGAGATCCACTGCATAAATGTTAACTTCTTCTTAAATAAGAACTGAAATGAAAAAGAAACAGTTATTTCCCATGATGATGTTATAGATATAAAATTGGCACAGTACAGATGGACTCAATCAGTTTATGGCGGCTGTGAAGTTATGCGAAGATCGTTACGCAATAGCAAATATTCGGCGCATGAGGGCGATGGAGAAGACGAGGGGGCAGGAGGCGGGTGGGCAGATGGTGTACCTACGCGAAGCCGCGCTCGTAGCACACTTCACAGCAGCCATCAATTTGAATCCATTTGTATTAAAAGTATGTATATTAGAATGTGTACTTAATGTATACCAACCTGAAAGAGTATTGCAGTTAATACAACTCGAAACTGCAGCAAGATGTAGTATGATGTGGGATCATAATGTGATAAATTAATAAATGCCAAGTTGTTGTAGAAACAGTAGAGCAGGGATGGGATGAAATACAGCAGTAGAAGTTGGTAATTTATAATAATAGCACTGAAGATATTTGGCTTATTTCTGAAAACAAAAAAATAAAAAGTATTAACAACAATTTATCTGAGGAACAGTGTTTATAATATGTAAAAGTAATAAGTAATAGATAAGTAATAATTTTACTGATTTGACTGCACTTAAACTAAAGTAAAAGTGTGTAAGTACTATTATACCTGAGATACTATGAATTTGTTTTGCTAAATGAGTATTTGTTATCTCCATTACCTACAGTCATTGACACAAGTCATGTATACATACACCATGGCTGTGCAGATGTGCTGATAAACCAATCACATATGAAGCAGTGTCTCATAACTTATCCAATCTCATACCAGTATCTGTACCAAAATATATGAGCAGGATCACTAATGATAAACTTTAATTATAATGATAGTGGACCAGCAGAGAATAATAAATGACTGCTTAAGGGTCATTTTATATTATATGTTTACTCACATGTTTACAATACGTTTCTTTGTCTTTAGTAAAGAGCTGGAAATTGTAAAATAAAATGTAATGCAAAAATATGGCATTGGGTCTTTTGCTCTTGAATAGAAGTTACATAGTCGGTCAGGCCAACAATGGAGGTTTATAAGACCTATTTCTTTAGGTATATTTATTTCATAATTTTAAATAAACTTTACCTGGGAACAGTATTACCTACAATAGGAGGAAAATATGAGGGAGGATAATATATGTTATAGTTATAACTTCCTCTTATACAATTGCCGAAATTGTAAGGTGATGGTAGTACAACAATAAAAAAAAAATATGTTCAGAGCAGAAACAATTCCTCAGATCTAAGATATTTTTTACCTCCTATACCAAAATGCAAACCTGGGCAAAAGTGACACTTATGTGTTAATATTTACCAAATGCATTGAAGCATTTCATAACTATGACATTGATGCCAATTCTGTTGTTGTTAAATCACAAACAAACAAAATTAAGTAGATACATCTAAAAGTATTTCTTTCTTGCTTAATATTAAACCATGAGAATGGTTGGCCATACAGTTTAGTTTTTAATATAACAACAAAATCAACATAATTGAATGCATAAATATAATATGTAACCAACAGTGTGGAGTGTACCAGTGGCCATGAGTATTATTAGCAAAATAAATAAATAACGCCAGACTTACATACCAACTAGGTATATGGTCCTAAACTAAGCAACACCTGTACTATGGGTACCATACAATGGAGTGGGGGCAATCCCAGTGACACCCAGATCAGGGCAAATTACGAAAAGGCTGTTTCCGAAACTTGCCTCTGGCGATAATTGAACCCACAGTGAGCCGAGCGGCCAACGCTTGAACCACTGCACCAAGTGGTTGTTGTGAAAATAATAATAACACATGTAATATAGGTAGGCATTACACAATTAACACGGGCAATCACAGAAACATCAATACCAGGGCAAAATCAGAAAAGGCCATTTCCAGCATTTGCCTTGCACATGAATAAACACACACAACTAACACCCCAATATATTGAGTGATGCCGCCTATGTTGAGACCACTGTCTGATGATGAAAAATAACATATTACAGCAGAATATACTCACCCTCTTTTGAATGTATATAAAATTGCAGAGGCAGCCAGCTTGAGCAGTTCCGATAAGAAAACCACAAGTGTAGTGTTGTAATCATATCCACCATTTTCTGTTTTTGATGCAGTTACAAATACACCTGGAAATAATATTGTTTTAATGAGTACCTATTTTTTATCAGTAATAATATGGTGCCTATTATGAGATTGTGTAGTGGTTATAATAATGAGTCATTATTTAGTAGGTAGTTATTTTTCTTATCAAGTTAAATACCAGTATATGCATGAGTACTGATACCGTAACAGGAAATGTATGAATTTTCAAGTAAATTACTACTATTTGGATGTAGGTATTAAAAATGAATATTTCATAGTATACGTATGAAACTTGGACAATTTGGACCTTACAATTATTCGCATTTTTATTAAATCACTTAGGTAGGTACATTAATTTTATATATGAAATAGGCGCATGTATAAAAGTGTAGATACCTTGTAAGTGAGGCCATGTATCATGTACCGACAGACTCAAGCATGCACTCATGTAACTTGCTATAAAGCTAAAAAACAAACTTACCTTGAAATACGAAGAGAATTATATATAAAGAAAAAATTAAAAATCCCTCCTTAGAACATAGAGATAGACTCATTTTCCACGGTATTATTTATTAATACGAATTAAGTAGTTTCAGTAGCACGGAACAACAGCAAATTTGTTAAATAGTTTATCCCATTTATTTTATTCCTAACCAATTCACTCACAAACTAAATTATACCAATTTTATTTATCCTCCCAGCCCCCGCAAAAACATATCGACGCTTGAAAGGCAAAAGGTCACAAGCGCCACTTTGGTCGAAAATGAGTTAAGTATGAGGTCATACTCAGTTTTTTTTTCTGCGTCGAATGAACCGGGTTTCATTCCGATAGGAGCATTTTGATGTCACTTATGCCTGATGTGATTTTAGCAAAAAGAGGTATCAAAAGGTATCAAGTGACACATAATTTTCTCACATCAGGGAATTGTTGTTTACGCCTACACAAAAAGCAAAAAAGCAATGCACTTCGGCGTTTAGTGCATTCTGCTTTTCAATATTTTCATATGCATGGTCTTTAAGTAGTTTTGCCTGAAGGTCTTCATACCATAAACTGCGTTTACTTCTTTTCTACCTGTTAAACCAGAATACCATTTAACCACTTATTGCGTTTTGCCTTTTCGGAATAAAATCAAAAAAGGAGTTTAGGCTGTTTTGCTTTAACTTAAAAACTAATGCAATGTTGCTTGATCCGTTTTTGCCTGGTAACAAAAAATAATATTTTGGCGTTTATCCCTTTTTGCCTCGTTGTTGAAATAAAATTGATATCGCTTGTGCTGTTTCTACCGAATACGAGAAATGAGAATTTAGTCAAAAAATCCAAGTTGAATGTCATTTATCCTATTTTAAATAACTGCGTGCAATGATAGTGATTACTGCGTTGATGTCTAATATTAGTCTAAATGTCAGTGCCATTTTTGTGAACAACAAATGAATTGAAATGAATGAAAAGTTTATGAAGTTAATGAATAGAGATTTTTCATCATCATCATCTCAGCCGAAAGACGTCAACAGCTGGACATAGGCTTTTGCTAAGTTTCGTCACACCTGTCTTGCGCTGCCCGCATCCAGCGTATTACTGCCACCTTCACCAGATCGTCGGTCCACGTTGCGGGACCCACCCTACGCTTTCCGGTGCGCGGCCGCCACTCGAGAACTTTTCGGCCCCATCGGCCATCCGTTCTACGAGTAATGTGCCCTGCCCACTGCCGCTTAAGTTTGGCAATCCTGCGGGCTATGTCGGCTACCTTGATTCTTCTGCTTCTGCGTATCTCCTCATTCCTGAGTTGATCTCGCAAGGAATCTCCGAGCATAGCCCTCTCTATTGCCCTTTGAGTGACTTTGAGCTTTTTATGAGGCCCATTGTGAGCGGCCATGTCTCAGATCCATAGGTCATCACTGGCAACACACACCGGTCGAAGACTTTCGTCTTGAGACACTGCGGTATTTCGGACGGGAAGATATTGCATAGCTTCCCGAACGCTGCCCAACCGACTCGGATTCGTAGATTGACCTTTTTCTCGAAGTTGGACCTACCTAACTGGATAGTTTGTCCCAGACAACTTTAAGCGTAGTCCCCGATCTTCACGGGAGTGGGTAAAACACGGCAAATCGATATTTGACGAAGATAAATTCGTCTTGTCCATGTTCATTTTAAGACCAACTCGTTCGGAGGCTCTACTGAGGCCATCGAGCATGGTATTGAGGTCTTCCATAGTCTCAGCCATGACCACTATGTTGTCGGCAAACCGAAGGTGAGTACTCGCCGTTTATGTTGATGCCCAGCCCAGTCCAGAACCTTGAAAACGTTTTTCAGTGCAGCGGTGAACAGTTTCGGAGAGATACCGTCTCCCTGTATCACACATTGCTGCAACCGGATAAGTTTCGAGTTCTGGTCCTGTAATCGGATTCACATAGCGGCATTTTCATACAAACATTTCAAAACTTCGATGTACCGGTAATCGACTTGGCATCGCTGAAGAGACTGCAATACAGCTCATCTCGACCGAATCGAAGGCTTTCTCGTTGTCCCCAAACGCTAAGCAAAGGGGCAGGTTTTACTCCTCGCTCTTCTATAATATCTTGTTACAGCGTATGTAAGTATGTGGTCTACGGTACTAAAGCCTTTTTGGAAGTCGGCTTGTTCGGGAGGCTGGAGGTCGTCACTTGCGTGCGAGACGGTTCGTTATGACCCTCGAAAACAACTTGTAGACATGGCTCAGAAGTGAGATGGGTCTATAATTCTGTAGCAGAGCGTTAGCGCCCTTTTGAAAGAACCACCACACTCGCCACCACTTCGCTCCATGCCTGCGACGTTTTTCCCTCGAGTATCACAGAACCGAACAGCTTCTGAAGGGCTTTTAGCACCGGTTTTACACCCGCTTTCAGGAGCTCAGCCGTTATTCCATCATCACCCGGTGCCTTGTCGTTTTTAAGCAGTTTAAAAGCCATACTAATCACACGCGCTCAAGCTCACAAGCTGACGTTTGGATGTCTTTGGTATAGTGTCGGGTTGGTCTAGCTCTTGGGTCGTTCGTCAGGTTTGTAACGGGTGCCCGTATTGACGTGTATAACTGTTTATAGAACTGTGTATGTTCTTCGACCTCCCTCAAAAGCTGTCGTTTGGATGAAACAATTCTGCCGTCATCGATCATCAGTTTCATTAGCTTACTTTGCCCAATAGACAGATTTCTAGCGTACACTTTGGAGATTTTGTTCCGCTCGATAGCCTCTTTAATACCTTCGGTATTAAATTGGCGGAAGTCACGTGTCAAGGTCTTCGAGATCTGTCTATTGAGCTGCCGGTATTTAAATGCGTCATCTGAAGACTGCAGTATCATTTCACTCCTCTCCTTCTTCAGAGATTTTGTACCACGGGCCTTGCATCCACGAACCCGTCGTTATAATCGTCCACGCTACTCCCTAGGACATCGTATCGGTTTTGAAATTCCAGCTGAAAGCTCTCGGGGTTTTGGATCTGGGTTGGTGCTGTCCGGTGCGTAGACTTCATCAGTCAAGATCTTTCAAGTCTTATATGTGTGTGTGTGTAACGTCACGACTTTTATCCCCATTCGGGGGTAGTCAGAGGCTTGAGTGACCCCACACCACCACATTGTGGAGGTATTAACCAACTCAAAGCCCACGTTTCACCAGATAGTCAGAACCCAACGTGACAGGTGGTGAACTTTGTCGCCGTGTATACAGGAACTGACTATTACCTAATCCCGAGGGATAGGTAGGTTTCCTCACGATGTTTTCCCTCACCGTCCGTCAAGTTTTATATTGAGATTCAATGTGCATCTTACCAGTCAGTGATCACTACCGGTATTGACCGCGTTGATCACAGATACATCATTGAATACTTGCTTCTTCGTCGACATGATGGAGTCTATCTCGTTTTATGTTGCACCGTCGGGGCTCATCCAGGTCCACCTCCTGTGCTCACACTTCCTGAAGAAGGAGTTCATCATAAAGAGTCCCTCCTTCTCCATGAAGCCCGCCAGCTGGTGGCCCCGGTCGCCGTCGCGACCGGGGCCGTCCAACTCCAAATTGCCCTACTCGCAGCTCATCACCGTCTCATTTTTCCAGTTTCGCGTTGAAGTCACCCATGACAACGGTAAAGTAAGTTTTGGAACTATGCATGGCTCTAGAGATATCCTCATACATAGTTTTCACTTCGTTGTCTGAATATGCCAATGTTGGAGCGTACACCTGAACTACTTTTAACGAATACAGTTGGGTTATTCGGAGAACAAGATACGCCGCCACCCTAGTTGACACACTCTACGACGACGATAAACCCGAGACCCCCTAGGACTGCTGGTCGCCCTCTCGGAAATAGAGCAGGTTACCAGATTTCAGAATTATCGAGTCCTCCCCCCTCTTCCGACTTCAGATAATCCGATGACGTCCCACCGTACCCTACTCAATTTTTCCTCGAGCTCAATGATCTTCTCGTCGTCGGTCCGCAGTGTGCGCGTGTTAAATGTTGCCAGGTCCAATCATCGGTTTATGTGGTAGCCGTCCTGCCGGAAATTCTTAACACCCCCTCCCCCGCCGTTACCATAGCCGCTACCATGGCCAGGACTAGCTAGCGAGGCTGCCGGGGACTGGGGGTCGGTTCCTGTTTGTCCGTTTCATTGGGGGGTTTTGCCATAATCGCCACGCTGGGCAGATGGGTTGGCGATCGCAGTAGGTAAAATACGTACTCGGAGGACGCTGCTGCCCATCCTCCGGTGAATCCCTTAGTCGCCTCTTACGGCACCCAAGGAATGAGATGGGTTGGTGCTATTCTAAGCACCACACGGCAGATTTTATAAGTTGATATTTCTTGTTATTTTAAATACTGTTTCTCTACAAAGAGCTCTTTCACACGACTGCCAACGATATCCAACAACTGCCGACTACGCCCCTCAGCGATTGTGGTAGTCGTTCGCGTTAAAAGAGCAGTAGGAAATTTCAATAAAAACATTCAAGGTGTACCTACTTATAATAAATAAAATAGATACTTACCTTAAAGTGTAGAACACACTCTAATTTTATAATCAATTTTGCATGATCTAATACCATTACTTTAAAATTTAAGGCTATGTGTATTGAAATTAAAAGCGGCATATCCGTTAGTGTTGTCATGTTTACGGTTTTGCCTCGCTATAATGAATAAAAAAGCGCCGTTTATAACGTTTTGCAATACATTACTTTACTTTTTTGTCTCGTTTAAGATATTTCTGCTCGGAAATTGACAATGATAAACTTTTACTTAAGCTGTTTTGTCTTTTATTAGAAAATCTCAGTGGGTCGTTTGCAACATTTCTACTTGCATTTGTTCTGAGAAAAAAAGTTACTTAACCTGTTTTGTCTAATCATGGTTATTTTATTATTGTAGTTTATGTCTTTTTGTTTCGATTAAAAAAATTTAGTCCTGTCGCTTGCTCCTTTTCTACCTGCCGCCTTGTCATGTTTTTAGAGCTTATGAGCCACTATCTCAGAAACTAAGGGGCCTATTTATTAAATATTTGTTTGAGTAGATAAAGAATGTTTTTGTAGGTTTTCTGCTTTTGGTTTTATCTAAAAAGGTCTATCGAGTAAAAAGTTATGATTTTTTTTCCGAATTTTAAAACTTTAAACGGCTCTCCTGTAAAGTTGCTATTATGGCGCTTGTTACCTTTTGACTTTCAAGCGTCGATATTTTATATTATTGATTAGTGATGTGCGTGATCATGTGAACATTGTGAACTGATTCCACATAACCGGTTTCTCTATAAACCGATATCTACCAGTTTTTTTTAAACCGATTGTTTTATAATTATATTTTGAATAAAAATGTTGATTATAGTATATCCAAATTATGAAATATAGTTCAATCTTTAATATGATGTGTGGAAACACGTGCAAATTCCTGGAAGTGGAAAGCCATGTCCATCACCGGCACAGCCGCTAATGGCCGTTTTTACATTAGCTGGCACGTCGATGGCTTTTTCCGCAGTTGTCATTGCCGCACTGCTGGAGTTACGCGCCGTCAACAAATGTGCTGCACACTTTTTCTGTGTGCAGCACATTTGTTGCCTTAATAGATCGGGTCCCGATTCTATTTTGGTTAGTTAGTATATTTACTCAAAAATGCTTATAATGTTGTCATTATTTTTCAAATTTTCGTCTAGCATAGTCGACGTTACTGCGCTGCAAATAAAGGTGCCATCAAATTTGTATGAGATTTCATATCGTATTGAGGAGCTCCTCGCTGTGCCAGCCCCCGCGCAGTGCGCAGATGTTTTGCCGCCAGCAAATTTTTTGATGGCGGCAAAACATCTGCGCACTGCGCGGGTGCTGGCACAGCAAGGAGCTCCTCACTCTGTCCCCCCGTGCTTTTAAATTAAGATTAGATGACATCATGATCATGTGATGACATGTAAGGTCATTTTTGAGTAAAGCACTATACAAGCCTTGGTCCGCTATGACTATACTGCTGGCCACGCTATGATGGCCTCAAGCTAAGCTTAGCTACGCTCTCGGCCTTCAAGCTTGGCCATCATTGCAGCCCTTGCTGGCCGCGCTATAAAGGCCGCGACCTTCGGTCTCGGCCTTTATTTCAGCTTGTCCTTCAAGGGCTGCAATGCTGCAAGCAATACACTCATTACAGACCGCGGCAGTAATGTACTATTAAATTGGCCATACGTTATCTACTTCCTCTTTCTAATATATTTCCACATATTAAATTTTGCCTAGAGAAGCAAGTACTTACATTTCTTTATATTTTTTAAAGAAAATGACAAAATCTTATTTTCTTCCGAAGAGAATCGGTTAACACCGGTGCAAAATTAATCAGTCCGGACCACGAACGTAAATACATACTGGACTGTTCACTACTGCACAAAAAACGAGCCGAGCGAGAGGCCCCAGTTGGGACTATTGTTAATATGATAAAACAATAGTCACGATAAATAATAAATTAATTTATTTGCTTGATTTAAAAACTAACAATCACTACCCAACGATAATATTATTTTGGCATGGCAACTCGAAATGAGAGGGACACGGTCCCAACTAGGGCCTCTCGCTCGGCTCGTTTTTCTGTCTAAGAATTGTCTAGGTATAATAGACCTTAAGGCAGCAGGATAAAGTTGAATTTATTCTTAACCAAAAACTCAACTTGTCTATCCTCTATTAAAAGATCCTTGGTCCGGACATAACCTGTCGCTGTCAGTTTAGGAGTATTTTTGTACTGTGCTGTCAGTCAACCACCTGTCACTGTCAGTCATCATTATGTCAAATTGCGCAGACACAAAAATTAAATTTTTCGTCATTGATTGGGAATAAATATGGAATAAATTGATAATTTTTGAGAAATAGGAAAAAATATCAGGCTTTTGGAATTCTTGCCGTGAGTTACTCGTATAGGTACATTTAATCTATGAAGCTACTCTTTGGCTAGCTCTGACCGGGCGAGCGGATACCTACCTACTGTGATCCTGTGACTAGAAGACTGTGTGGATTTTCATCAAAGATTTTCACCGTGTCGCATATTATTATTCCAGTGTTATAAAAGCGATAAACAGTGATGGCTGGTGAAGAAGACGATAGTACATGGTAAATTTAATTGTATTTGGTGCATTAAAATTCCCCCATATAAGAAGTGTATTTTTATGAGTACCTAATAATTACACTAGTGTTTGATTGTATCAACTTGTGTCTTATTGGTAATGTGTCAGTGCTGCCGCTGGCTACTTTTACGATGATCGTACTCGAGAGGGAAAAAAAAGCTGTATTTGATAAAAAAATATTTTCCTTGTATACAAACCATAGTATGAAGTAATAAATCTTTTATTTGATTTGATGAAATTACCATATCTTTTTGTATATGGTGGCAACTACTAGACTAGACCATAATTTGTGCGTTTTGAAGGCCTAATTACTGTATGAAATGGAATAACCATTTTGTACAGACAAACTTGTTTGGTTTGGTTTGGACTGTTATTAATTAAACACTTACTACTTTTGAGGTGTGAGTCATATTTTTATCTCTATCAAGTATATTGGCTAACATAATGGACCTATCACTGCATATAAGATAGGATATAATACAACTAGGAAGTAATGAATGTGTGTTTTCTCTATTTTAGGTTAATTGAACTGGAGTCTGCCCTTCTAGATGGTTGCACAGCTCAAGAAATCAATGTTCTGACTAAAGGCAAAAAAATACCTGAAAGTTTGCGTCCAGATGTTTGGCTTCTTTGTCTCAACTGCCAAGAAGCGGGCAACCAGTTGCTTTCCTTTGATGAGATATTTGATTTAGAGAATCAAAATGAACTACGGGATAATGTCAAGAAGTTTGTGAAGCGGCTCGGCAATGATGATGATGATAAATTGTCAGTTATCTCAGACATAGAGTCCATCATTACTTTTTATTGTAAATCTAAATCAATCAACTATTCCATTAATAATGGTTGGATTGAAATTTTATTGCCATTATTAAGTTTGAAATTACCAAGGTCTGACACTTATAATTTATTTGAGAAAGTCTTAAAACTGTACATTCCCCAGGGCTGTGCGAAGAATGGTGTGCCATTCCATATACTAAGGCTGATTCTACAGTACCATGACCCAGAGCTCTGCTCATTTTTGGATACAAAACGAATCACTCCAGAGCAGTACTGCTTGCCATGGCTTAGATCTCTTTTTGCTGGTACATGCAGTTTAGAAGTGGTCTTGTTTATGTGGGATTTGTACTTCCAGAGGTCTGATCCATTTTTTATCTTCTTCCTTTGCCTAATAATGGTCATTAATGCCAGAGAACAGTTGCTGCAAATGAAAAATGACGATAAAGCAGCTATAATTGAAACTCTCAGAGAAATGCCAGCGTATTTGGAAGCAAATGATGTTTCAGATTTTTGTTCACTGGCACATTATTACTCCTTGAAGACACCACAATCATTCCGAGAAGATGTTTTAGAAGTTCTGTTTTCTGATACTGGTGTGGAAATAAACTCAAAACTGTACTCCCAGGCACTGTGTCTACCGGTGGCTGTGCATGAACTAATAGAAAGTGCTACATTGGATTCAGGGAATGGAGACAGTGTCAAGTTCTTTTTGGTGGACTGTAGACCAGCAGAGCAGTATAATGCTGGCCATTTATCAACAGCATTCCATCTAGATTGTAATTTAATGTTACAAGAGCCATCTGCATTCAATACTGCAGTACAAGGATTACTGAATGCCCAGCAGCAGGCATTGGCCGCTGGTTCACTTGCAGCAGGAGAGCACCTTTGTTTTGTGGGCTCCGGCAGAACAGAAGAAGACAGTTACGCTCATATGGTAGTAGCGTCGTTTCTGAAACGGAATACTAAACATGTGTCAATGTTAGATGGTGGTTTTGTCGCTATACATGATTATTTCGGCCCACACATGACTGATTGCTTGGAGGAACACAACCCGTCTACTTGCTTAGTTTGTGCGCCTAGTAATAACAACGATGGACCTGAATCCCATCAGACTAAAATGCAAGATAACATGCCAGCTAAGCAACTCTTCAGTAAGTTGTCTTCAGCAATGAAAGCTAAAAGTCAAGAAGTTAAGGGTAAACTAATAGAATACATTGTCAATCCTAACTCTACGTACAATAATGGAGAATGGCATGTATCTGCTACTGATAAAAAGGAGCAAAGGTACAGAAATGTTCCACCAGTTTTTAGTATTAATGACGAGGAGGATGATTCACGGTCAGATAGTATACGACGTGACTACACAGATTCTGATTCCTTGGAAGAAATTGTGGAGATCCAATCATTCCTCAAAGAGCAAAATATTGTTGACAGTTTCTCATGCCAAGAAGTTTTGCTGAATGGATATATGCATGACTCTTACCTTGTTGTTACGGATTCACATTTGGTTGTCCTGAGAGATGTTCCAAATAAGAGAGGTGCTGCTAAAGTAATGTCTCGTAGACCACTGTCTACTATAGTAAAAATAACTGCTAAGAAGAGGCATCCCGAGTTAATAACATTCAAATATGGAATACCAGATGGAGATAACCTATTAATAAAAGACATGGATCGCTTTCTTATACCAAATGCTTCTGTGGCTACAAAAGTGGTTTCCAATCAAATTGTTCAACAGTTAGATAATAAAGTACAATAAATTTTCCACATTAGCATTCTTATACAGTATATAAATTCCTACAATATAGAAAATATGGTCAATTCAAATAGAAAAAAATCTAGTATTATTGTATTAGTTAGGTCTGTGTAATGTTAATTGCTGGTTATGCTTTGTAAAATGTATTAAAGTAGGTAGGTAGCTTTAATAATTGCTTTTCTGTTCTGTATATCCGTTAGTAAATGCATGTAATAAATAAAAATAATAATTTTCTATAATACATTAATAAGTTTCCGTTAAAAATTTTATGCGATTTGACGTGGTTTTTATGGCATTTGTTAGCGATTTTAGCTGTTATGTAATGTATGCACATTAGCAACAGGTGGCATTTCAAATCTGATAAATGTAGGTACCTACCTACCAATGTGGTGTATTTACTTAGTTAAAAAAAGTATAGTGCACTTAGTCCAATGTAAATATAATATAGCATGTGTTGCCATAGGATAGCACAATAATATATTTATTACCAATCTAAAAATATATAATTTAGTCTATTCATGTTCATATTCATCTTGTGTAACCTTAATTTGCATGAAAATTGTGCTTTAAATACCGCCTATATAAAATAGTTTTGTTTTGGTTTGGACCGGTCGTCCGCGGAAAATCTCTTTGCTGAAACAAAAACAACATTAAATAACATAATAATTCACTTGTGGGCCGCGTTCAGAGGCTACGCACAGAGTGCAACTATTCCCTCTTGACCCCGTTCCGTACTTCTGAGTTGCTTCAGAGTGATGTACTCAGTTGCGGCGTCAGAGTGAATAGTTGCACTCGGTGCGTAGCCCCAGAATGCGGACCTGCACATATTTTTTTAAATTAAAACCACGCAAACAAAGAAATATCGCCAGACGAACACACCAACTGTAATGATCCCAAACTAAACAACGCTTGTATTATGGCTATCATACATGACACCCCGATCAGGGCATATTTCGAAAAGGCTGTTTCCGTAATTTCACTCGGCGGGAATCTAACCCGCAACCACCCGATCTAGTGAGCCGAGCGGCCACGCTGCGAACCACTGCGCCAATCAGTCTAATAAGGTACTTGACTACTCCATTGCTGCGTTCCATTCATCGTAATTTTTGTTATTTTCGTCCACGAAAACTGTTAAAAACGATAATAATGATCACTTTCAGTACAAGTTGGTGCGAGTGGAACGAGATTTGTGAACGAAAATAACAAAATTAACAGTGAATGGAACGCACCACATATCGCACATTTTGCACTCGCATCGCGATTTTTACCCTGATAGTCATTGATGATAATAGGAAGATATCTTATGTATGACTGTTGTATGTAATAAGCATATATGTACTTAAGTAGGTAGGTTTTTCTTAACGATATCACCCATGTTATTTTGCATAACAAATGTTCTGTATTTAATGTTTCATAATGTACTCCTTAATTTATTAGTACTTATTCCTACCTGTTATTATAGAAATAAAGATAATTATGCAGACTGGTTATTTAAATACTCCAATTTACTTAGATACTTAAATTATTCCCTTACCTACTCCCAGATGAGGCGACCAACTTGTAAAAATATTAGAGCCTGGCCGCATTGCGAATAAAAACCGCGCGGTTTTTATTCGCGTGGTTTATTTACCGCACCGCACCTTGTCAAATTGCGCGATTTTGAAACCGCAATTGCGGATACAGAATTGCGAAAAAAAACTGCGCGGTTTTTATTCGCAATGCGGGTTAGGCCTTTGAATGCAGTAGGTATTACTGTGAAGCAAATTATCCTATTTGAATTATTTAAAGTAGGTACTTGCCTACTGTTCCTCCATGTCCCAAACTGTTTTGGACAGTCGTATGCACCCTATTATTCTAACTGCGCCCGGCGGCTTCGCCCGCGTAGAAATTGATGTTTAAGATTAGCCTATGTCTTAGGGCCTACTCTGTTTCAAACGAAAACGAAATTTCGGACGAAATTCGCGTATTTCCTACTACGTTTCTCATTGATTCCGACATTTCTTACGAACTATAATTGTTTGACGTCTTCGTTGTCGTCGAATCTAAACGTGAAACAATTTTCGTTCGTAAGAAATGTCGGAATCAATGAGAAACGTAGTAGGAAATACGCGAATTTCGTCCGAAATTTCGTTTTCGTTTGAAACAGAGTAGGCCCTCTTATTCCAGAGCCTACTCTTCTACCTTTCAAATTTCATTAAAATCGGTTTAATAGTTATGGAGATACGTGGTAACAAATACTCAGACACACAAACTTTCGTATTTATAATATTAGTAGGAAGTAGGATTCCTTGGTCGTATTTTTTAAATAGGTAGGTATATTTTTGTTTTATAGGACTGCGGGGGCAAAAAAGCCTACGGCCCGCCTGATGTTAAGCAGTTACCGTAGCCTATTACATGCTTACAATACCAAAGGCAATGCTCGCTCATTGCCGACCTGAATGGTAGTGTGATGGAGGGCGGGGCAGAGAGGGTGGTACTACCCCGGTCGAGCCAGCCCGTATATGAGCTGCAGTCAATTGGCTACAGCTTGACTCTACCACCTTCAATGTCTCCCCTTCCTTCCTTTTAGTAATAACATTGGTTTAGGTTTCAGTGTCATCATCAGTGTCAGTCATCAGTGTCTCAACTAAAACTCTCAATTAAAACATACTGTAAGTAATAAATCAGTTATTTTGGATCGCTTGACTTGAATGGTTTTATTATTTTGTTCATAGGATTTACATTATTTTCGTTGATGACAATCACAAAATCTTATCGATTTCGGTACCTACAGTCGGATCCATAAAATATAAAGGCCGTCCGTTAAAGGGCTCTATAGACTGGTAAGTATGTAGGTACCCCACGTACTTAATTATATTATATTTCTACTTACAGCTAACAGATAAATATTTTTTATATAGGTACCCATCTTCGATCAAAGAATATTATTATAGACTAATCCGTTTGCTTACATTAATTAATGTATGTAGGTACCTATTTAGATCGATCGATAAGGATACGCATTGTTTTTATGGATCCGATGTATGTACCTACGAAATGATCTACATGAGTATTTTTTTTCTATGTACAGTTATCGGTAGATAGCAAACTAAAATAATTGTATCATCTACTTAAATTAGTCTAAATTAGGTACATATTCAGTATAAAAACACTGTTTCTTACTTTATATAAAATAAAATATAATTAAATAAGTACCCATGTGTCTTGGAAGTAATTCATGATATGTTTTGGGTAGGTTACATATTAGGTAAGTGTATTACCTAACTAATACTTAGGTAATTAGGTACCTATTTAAGTAGGTATGTGGACATATTTTGGTTCTTAAATTTTTATTTAAACAACTTATTTAAACAACAGCACATGATAATACCTACGATAGTAGGTACCTACTGCGTTGAACTCTTATCCGTGTTGATTTGATTTCTAATATATTTCGGTTTGAGGTAGGATCAAGGGAGCACTAGACCCAGACTTACGTACGACAGACTACCATACTGGCGTAGATGTCCAATAGGAATTATATGTTGGTGTAGGAAGGAAATCACTTTTAAATTTCAGTACCTACTGCTATCTAGGTATCTACTGACTTAATAGATAGGTACCGACTTCAAGTTTATCGGCTTTGTTTACTTAGGTACCTAATATTCGTTCCTACTTACTTAAAGTCTCACAACATAACGTTGTTTGAATTAAATGGTGTCGTAGTAGTTACTCAGGTAATACCTACTACCTATGTACCTAGTAGATACTTATATAAAAGGGCTTTGGTAGTGAAGTGATGGTGTGTGAACATAGTATACATGTTACGAACTCATATCCACTTATATCTATTATATTCTATCCTTTAATTCTATACAAACCTTAAATAATAATTTTACATTTTGATCCCACTTAATAGTTGATATGTTTTTATGTAATAGAAAAGACCTAATATGCCGTAGTAAGCAAAACATAAACATATTAAATACCTACCTAGAATGCTACCTATCTAGAATTTACATAAAGGTTTTAGCAACTTTAAATGAATTAATTAATCTTTTGACTAGGTGGCAGATGGAGAGTAGGTAGGCCCTAAATAATTCTCAAATCGTGTATAATAAATAAAATTGATTCTTCTATTTAGTCATTCGCTGGTTTGCTCTAATAACTATGCTTCGTGATCGAAGCTGAACATTTAAGTAAATAAGCACTTTGGGTTTGTTTTATTATACCTCTTTTTAAAGAATCTATATTACATTTCGAATTTTATATTTATTTAAGTAGCTATAGGTAAATAACTTATTAATTCTTTTTTCTATCTTACGGTATAAGATTTATATTAAGCTTAAAATTGTCTCTCATGGAGATGATATGTTATTTTGGCGACTTTGAAAATGTCTAGGCACAACAACGGCAATTTTAATAAGCATGTTATTGTAAGTTCTCGTGGAAGATACAGTGAAAAAAGGAGGCATTTCACATGGCAAAAACAAAAGAAACTCCAACCAAACTTAAATCTATGAGAGAAACACATGTTTTTCCTAAAAGAGTTGCTGCAACATACATGCTGCTACATAGATAGGTAGGTAGGCACCTACAAATAGGATCTATGATCGACGGACCAAATGGGTAGGTACTCTGGTCTTCTCAAATCTCTAGTCTGTTGACTACAGATTTTTTTTATCTCCCAAAGTATTTACATGAACAAGTCTTGCAATTAGGTACAACCAATAAGCGCAGACCTGACTCTTTGTTATACGCGTACCTACTTCTTCCAAGGACGGTAGGTACGCATCGAATTTCAAGAAATTTCTATTAATAATCCACCATATCCGTGGTCCGTCAAGTACCTAACGTAAGTAGAGTGCGTGTCAACAGGGCGCCAAGACTGCTATTGGATGCATTCGGCCAAAGGATTGCCAAAAGATGGCCGACAACATATCGCCCGTCAAGAATTTACGAAGACAATACATATTAAAGAACAATGGTTAATAGCAGACTTTGGCCCCAGATCGACGCAAACCAGAGGATGCCTTTACCTAATTATTCTCTGTTCCAACAGATTGTGCCTGCACACATTTAGCTTATTCACATTTGCACACACACGCGTTACTATACATTAACATTACAGATATTAATATCACAGCCCATTGTTAAGTTATAATATCTCTTCATGAAGCGACGGCGAGTAAGCAGGTGGTGATACACAGTAGGAGGGAGATCATTGATCTGTGGCTGGCGGATGTGAGGTCTGCTTTTGTGAGGTTGGCTGACGGCAGAGGGTGTGGTGACGGCTTGATGACGTCAACTGGAACAAAACATTTTTACTAAAATGAATATCTTTATGTACAAGTAGGTACCTAGAGAAAAAATATTCCTGAGATTCCTGATAGAGAGAAGGTATATTTGTATTATTGGTTATTTTTATTTGAAAGAAAAAGTTTAACATAAACTGTGATGTCCGTTTATCACATTTCTAATAAGCAGCATAGTGTAAAGAGTCCTTGTACCTATGTAGGTACCTACCTACCTACTTAGGTACCTTCTAGTTAGTATTTGGATACGAGTAGGTAAGTTGGAATGTTTAGGTATCTAAACTAAATTAAGTACGTGTTACGTTTTGGCTGTCGACATGTTATGCCATCTGTTAGCAGCCCTCTGGTCGTCAATATGCCGACTGCTAAATGGTTTTACAATGGTTAAAAGATAGCAGTCTTGGGGCCCAGCGAAGGGGCCTAGCTGAACATTGCCCCATGTCATACTTCCAAAACTTCCAAATACCATATTACAAGTTCAAAGTGATCTCACCTACAACGGTGTCATTTCTGATGTCAGCGAACTTGTCCTCGATGCTCCTGAACTCGGGGATGGTGCTGACGCAGGTGATCTCGAGGCGACCGGCGGCCACCAGCTGCAGCTCCGACACCGTCACGAACAGCTCCCGCTTGCTCGGCTTGCGGCTCTTGTGCCGGCTCGTGCCGTGGATCATGTTCGACTCTTCGCGCACTGTCAATTCAGATATCTGGAAAACATGTTTATTATTGTAGCAGCAGCTGCATTTCTTGCTTTGCTTTTAAAAGTATAATAAAACAGTGGCTTCAACGAGGGTATTCACAGATTCCTGATACTCACAGATTCCTTCCTGATAAGGTAAACAAAATGTTCTCCTTCCAAAGCAATATCCGACAGACAGAAAATGTTTAGAGCAATTAGCTGACGGAAACCGTCTGCCGCAGATTCAGTAGGTATATCGGAAAGTGCTTTGAAAGGTGAAAAAATAGGCTCCTATCCGTAACGGAAACTTTTAACTAACAGTGAATACTGGACAAGTAAGTTTATTACTGGATTAACTATTTTAGCAGCATTGCTTGCGTTGTATTTTTATTGTGGAGTATTCCGTTGTAGTAAAGTTATTTGCTATAGAGCAGCTCACGGACTTATAAAGGGTCCAGCCCCAAAAAAGATGAACAAATATGTGAATAAATAACTATGAGGTCCAGTTAAATAAACCCGTTTAAAAATTTGCATGTTTGTACGCGTGTAACAGTCACTAGACCCTTGCACGTGCAAACATAATGCTTAATTTGCATGAAAGTAATTTCCTCCGAGCCCCTATACGCATCTATAGCTGTGTTAACAAAACGCTAAGTCATTACACTATAATGAAGTCGGAATTTCATTAGCATGACCCATTTTATTGAATACGATTTTCTTTTGTTTTCTGTTGTTAGGTTATCTTCGTGATAACACCTGACTATAATATAGGTTATCTTTGTTATTGTTACTAAACTAAAACTTTCGTAGGTAAGAAGAGTGGTTACCTGACTTTCTTTTAAGCTGCAGCCGGGTGGTCGTGTGGCGACGTGCGAAGCATGGGTCAGGGTGAGCAGCGGGGGTGGACTGCTGAGCCCGCTGCCGTACTCGAAGCTCCTCTGCAGGCCTCTCCTGCCGTTGCGTTCGCCCAAAGGCACACGGAACTTGTGCGAGTGAACTGCGAGCTCGTCCATCTAAAAAACCCGACTACTGAAAAATCGCGCTCTAAAAAGTATGAAACAAGAAAATATTCTCATCTAGAGGATAGCCGTGGTCCGTGTAGGACCCTTAGGGCCAAATGGCATATGAACACGGACCACGGCTATCCTCTAGATGAGAATATTTTCTTGTTTCATACTTTTTAGAGCGCGATTTTTCAGTAGTCGGGTTTTCGTTTTTAAACTTACTTTTTATTTAATTATTTTGGAGTTATAGGTAACAATATATATATATATTTGAAATGTGCTCATCAAGTTCTTTCATTTGATACCCCACACGGTTTCATTAAAAAATGTTTTTTTTTTTAGTTCATGACATTATGTCCTCTAGAGGGCGCTATATGCAATTTTATGTGACGTCACATAGCCTATAACCAGCGCGCCATTAAACCGCTTCTAACGATACCTCATTTATCAAATTACGACAAGTAGTTTGGAAGTTAGGTGGGAACAGACGCACATACATACATACATACATACGTACATACATACATACATACATACATACATACATACATACATACATACATACATACATACATACATACATACATACATACATACATACATACCGGTCAAAATCATTACCCTCCGCCGTAGTCGGGTAAAAAGAAAATCATTTTCAACGCGTCAAAGCAAATCTACCCTGAAAACATTTGATTTGATTTAGTTTGGGATCAGTAGCCGTGTGTAAAAGAATGTCCCAGGATTTTCATCAAATTAGAAGGCAACATCGTGAGGAAACCTGGCCCCCATGTCTGCAAATTACTTACTGGTTAAAATTCACTGACATCGCTCAGAAGATTGCAAACAATGGCAGGTAACATGTCGACCGCATAGAATTTATAAATTTACGATAAATAATTTTCATGAATATAAATCAGTGATCCCGATCAGTAAACCATGCACGTTTAAGAATCTTGGATATTATTGTTTTCTGAAGACTTGCTCTGCTAACCTGAGCTAGTATGGACTTTGCCTGAAACTGCTGTTGCTCGTGAACAGCAGTGCGATTATATTTTGAAGCTGCGGTTAAATAGTAATGTGTTCTCGTAACCTTTCTGCCATTGATGAACCAGGTGATGTGCGGGGCAGGTAGCGCGGGCGCTGTGGTGCAGTTGGCTCGCAGCGTCTCCCCGAAGCTGAGGTACCGCGTCGGGAAGTCTATGCGGGGGTGATGCTTTTGAGGATCTGATGGAAGTAACAAAATATAAATGCGTAGACTTAGTAGTGTCTTTCTATACATAACTTTACTTCGTCCCAGTTCGCTCGTCATAGTACAAGTGTTCTTTAGTTTGGGACCATACCGTGGGTGTGTAGTCTGGCGGTATTTACTTATTTTCTGGTAAGTATAAGTAGGTAGTACCAAGTTACGATAATGTGTGATAGTTAGTGGTTTTTTATTTCATTTAAACTAAATGCGTTTACACAACGCTATCTTCTCTTATCTTTTGCTTACCGACGCCTGCACGTTTGCTTTGTATTTTTACACAATAGTATAGGTACCTACACAGTTACCTAAAACAACTATTTTGTATAACTTTGTTAATACCTATGCTGCTTTTCCTTTGTGGTAGGTAAGTAGGTATACATAAAATGCAATGAATAGGTAGATATCTACCCAAGAGATTATACTCAAGGCAATAAATAATTTAAGAATACTTTGTCATCCAACAGCGAATTTACCGAAACAGTCTCCTTCGGCCTCATTTTCTATTGACTTCCTGCCCGCGATTGTACAATCGAGTGTAAAATTTTATCACAGCGAGTTCCTATTGTGTCGAACCTTTTAAGTATTGGTCACGTGGTCCCATTGTCACATGGTAGATGTTACTAATTACTTAATTTAAAAAGTGGATCTGTTTAGGTTTGGTTAGGTACCTATTTTAATTACATTCGTTAACACTGCTCAATATGGATACCTAACTAAATCTAAAATCAAAATTCCCCCTTTAGGTAGGTACTTAGCAGCTCTTTATTCCAACTGAAGGCGATGACATAGGTAAGTGAGTAGGTATAATAAGTCATGATTGAATCTTTGGCAATTTTACAAATGGGGTAGGTACTTAGTTAAGGTACAAAGATAATGGGTACTTACATATAATTCTGTTCCCTATTTTGCCCTATTTAAACGTTTAAAATAATACACATTAAAATATAATTTGTTTCATATTTATGTACAAATGTAGGAATACCACAAAGTGTTAAATTTCATAAGTGCATCTGTATCCAGTCGATGAAACTAGTCACTCTGGCAAAAGCGGAAGGATACCCCAATTCGCATCCTTCCAAGGCAACAAATGAACTAACTCCGATTAAAACGTCTTGGTTCAGTACGTTAATCGTCAACGGTCCACCGGAGTCGCCCTGGCAGATCCCAACTCCACCGACGCCGTGAGTGCAAATGTTCGAATCTTGCACTAATTTACCATAGAACGACCTACATTTCTTAACCGGCATTACTTCCAGCCATACATTCCTAGTCATAGTGTTGGTTGTGGGATTGATCACATCTGAATATCTTCCGTATCCAGATGCCCGTGCCCATATTCCATCGTAATCCATGTTCAGGAGAGAACCACTCGGCAGCGCTATCGGCCGGATCACATTAGAAATCGGCGCATGAACCGGTAAATATAGCATGGCAATGTCGTTGGCAAAGGTTCTAGCGTCGTAGTGCGGATGGACAGCTATGTGAGACGCGAAAACTCTGAATCCGCCATGAAACAGGAACGCTGAACCCAAAACGACAGTGAAATGCCGAGCTTGGAATCTTCCATCGAACCAGCAATGCGCAGCTGTGAGGACTCTCGTTGATGACAGAAGTGATCCTCCGCATGCTGAGGGTGCTGTTAGTCCATTCACATCGATGAGCAGGCCGACGAGGTACGGGTGACCGTTCACTGGGGCTACTGCGCCTCCTACGATGCGACTCGGTGCCTCTTCCAATTGCCTGATGTATTCGGCATATTTAATTCCAACCTTCTCGTGCCATCCGATCAAATCCTCGTCGGCTTCCTGAGTCCATGTGGAATGGATGAACAGCAAAGTGAACAGTAGGAGTCGCATCGTGAGTTGTGCCCATTGTGTCGTGTTCACTGTTCCATCTTTATATAATGTCCATAGTTAGTTATCTTTTGCCGGTTTAGCAGACCGATGATAATTAGTAAATTGATAATAAATTTTATTGCCGAATTAAAGTTGGATTAATATTTTGGAATAAAGATTGATATTGTTTGTTATTATGGAGGTAGTGCTGATCTAGGGATTTATATAAAGGATCGATTTCTATTGTGTGTAGGTACTTTTATCTTATTTAATGACTTGAAATCGATCATTTTGTGATATGCAGGTATGTTGGTAGTTGGGCTTTGTCACACTGTAGACAGTAACTAACACTACAAAGAGAGGCCGAAAAATCGACTACGGGAATATCAGACGGTAAGTTTTGTCAAATTTATTTTAAGGGGGTTTATTTTAAATTGTCATATTAGGGAATATTTTCCTTTATTCTACAATCTCGCTGTATTAATTACCTACGCGTTATTGATACAGTGATAAGATAATTAAAAGATTATGGTATAAATTAAAGATATACCTACATTTTAGTAATTAGCGTGTCTAGTATGTACACGTGAAATTTTTGATAAGAGTTAGCCGGTTATACCCCCGCTATCGTGTAGGTAAATGACTTTTTTGGAAAACATGTAGCGTCACAATAAAGTAGAGTCGCCTGCGCGTCTATGGTACCTAACATTTCTACATCCTATAATAAAGTCCATTTATGTTAGAAACATTACGATAGACCTGTAGGCCACTGTAGTACCTACAGCTAGACGTAGAGAAATAAAATATGTTTCCTTTCCAATGGCCAAAGTAGTCTTATTCTGGAAAATGTATTTTCGAATGAATCTTGAATAATTAATTTTAAGACACACTAAATTTTATTGGTAATTATGATAAATTATAGACTTTACTTAGATTCAAAGAAGGTACATACACTAACATTATAATAATTTACCCTTGTAAACTTTCTACGTCACTGGTAAGTATACCTATTTATGTAGGTATATCGGTAGCTAGGGGTATTCTGTAACCTGAAACGGAAACGGATTCTGCTCAATAAAAACGAGACCTCGATATTTGTTGCTCGACCCACGACTTGATAAATGATCGGCCAGGAGAAATAACCCACACACATTTCCTTCTCCAAAGAGCACAATAATTTACAACATGTTTTCCAAAAGAAAACCTTTAAAGTGACGTTTCATTTATATTATGCACGCCAAATGGATGATACTGGAAGTGCCTATATAAATCTACATACATTTAAAGGGCCTTCTACACGGTTGGGTGGTCGATACCGACATTAACTCTACCAACTATCCGATCGTGTAGACGGCCTTTAATCACTCGCAAGCAGGGCGGCGAGTCTTTTAATGGCAGAATATGATGAAAATTGTACAATTTCGAAGTCTACTGACCATCAATGGCAACGGGAAATGACTATTGCCAACCACTTTTAACTTTCGTAAAATTCGTATTCTGTTAGCCCTTTAACTGCAATAATTGATGGCGTTGTGCCATTCTCACCAACCAATAAGAGAAGAGAACAAGGAACAATTCTATTACACAGTATATTTTTGTTTACGAACGTGTCAAAACTAATAAAAACGATATTGATGTATTTAATAATAAACCAAAACCCCAATAGAATTCACTGAGGACCAACAGTCTGCAAACAGTCTTCATTAGACTAGGGATTTTTTTGGTAATCGTATTTTACGATTAGTTTACCGATGGCACGGAAATGGCAGTCGTTAGCGGACTTGAGGGTCAGCTGCCACGTATTGTTGATTCAACATTTATTCACGTCAGGGGGCTTACCACCACCTCTTATAGCAGTTTTGTTTTAACGTTTCAGCGACTTTTTGTGCAATGATGTTTCTTATTGTCATGACAATAAGGTATGTCATTGCATAAAAAGTCGCTGAAACGTTAAAACGTTCCCTTAATTGAATCGCAATAAGAGTTCGTGGTAAGCCCCCAGAACCCACTAAATTTGTTCTATTCGACGAAAGCAAATTCAAACCCTAATCAACGTAATATTTCGGATTCTGAATAGCTCTATTCCATTCAGCTATCCGTAACTGTAAACCAGGGGGGTTACTTTGAAAAACGAAACGAAAGCTTCGGCTGACGGATCGGGCGAACGGTTCCGAAGGACGGATTCGATGATCGTGTTTTGACGTTTCGTCTTTCGTGGATCCTACCCTGAAAGTTATTTGACTTCTAAGATTTCAGCGTTTGCCATGGTTTTGATCGTAAGAAACGTTAAAAATCACGATTATCGAATCCGTACCTCGGATCCGTAACACTTTCTGAGTAGGATATCGCCCGATCCGTCAGCCGAAGCTATCGTTTCGGTTTTCAAAGTAACCCCCCAGAATTGCTGGGCGGTTCCGCGTGCTCAGTCTTATTTTGGAGCGGATAGGGCTTAAAATTGGCTATAATTTGCTGTGTAGATAATTCGGTAAGCACGTCACGAGCCGGGCCGGCCAGCCCTCACGGTGCATTCAAATTAATTGCTAATGATAATGTTTTTCGGGCTAAATGGATCCCATTCCTTCACGCTGTGTCGTACATAGCTTATTTATAATACCAATACTTGCTGTATTTGTCACCTATAATTCTTATTATTACCTGTAACGTAAATTTTAAGAGTAATAAAATTTTTTATAAGTCGCATGTGTCCACTTTGTTTTTTGCTGGCCAACACAAGTGCAGTGTAGGTATAGCAGCATAACATTTTATTTATGTATGGCTCTAATTTATCTACGAGCAAAGTTTCCGTCCATAGGAAAATGCAGTTACGAGTTGAGAACAAGCTGGAGTGCATTTAAACTAAGATTTATTTTTTAACCTGCTATTTTAACTCACGCTTGAGTTAACACAATGGAAATGGATTGCATATTTGCATGTACCTGATGTTCTGCAAGTTGCGGTTAGTAAGTACCTAATATTTTTTTAATTATATAAGTAAATATACCTACTGTGAGGCTCTACATCGACTCTATCAATTTATGATGGACTTTGTTTATTGTGACCTCCTTGTGCGTTTTCTTAGAGCATAATAAGTATTTATAACTACTTAGGTCTTAACATACCTATTTTACGAAGGTATTTTACTGATATCGCGCTGATTCGCACTTTGTTTGGGTTTTTTAGTTCGTATAATCTTAAATCCATAATTAATTCTAGGACATTATAAAAATGTTGCCCAATTTCTAATCCTGCCCAATAAATCTATAATCTAAGAGCTGTAAATCAAATACCAGCGATTATAGGCACGTCTATGCGTGTAAGATCTTTGCTGTTTGCGATTCAAATTTAGGTAGATATGTATGTACTTAAAATAAAATTAGTTTTCAGATTTTGTGCAACCTTTTTATATAAATACTCCAATAAGTAGCACACATAAGAAAAAAATGAGTTAGAGTCGGAAGTCATGGGAACCTATAATCCGTAATCTTCAATTCGATGGATGGTGGCTCATACCTACTCATATGCTCGCCATCTTTTCTAGATAGGTAGGTAGTGCTAAAAATATTCACAATGTGCGGGGTTGACGATGCACTTTCTGGCCTACTATTTGTCTGCGCCACCCGGGTATAATGCGTGCTGCTGTTTGTTGCGTCAGGCACAAAACCTACGGAGTTCGCAAAACGCGCGCGCTAGACATCTGGCATCTCGAAAAAGCGAAAGTATGTGAAAGATAGGTAATTTAGCACTCACGGAATACGGTGAGTTGTTTTTCCGAAGACGCCTTGGTGTATATGGGCGTGTCGAGCGACACCTCGCACGAGTAGCTGCCGCTCGCCGCGAAGTCCAGGTTCTGTAGGATTATTGAGTTTTCCGTTGCTAAAGCGATCTGGAAAAACACACAATTTATCCCTCAGCGATTTTTCCTCGTAGCTCACCTACTTCCTGATTTAAATCAATTTCAATCCGCAAATGACATGATTGTTGGCAACCGTTACCTACGTCTACGTCACGCCCTACAGTTTATAATTAGCGACGAATATAATTTCTGTAGTGATAAATACATGTAATATCTCAAAAAAACATTTCATTTAAAAATAACCAATGAAGAAAACACTGAATAGATTGTATGACGTCACTAGGTACTACCTTTTGCAGAATGCCCACACCCCACTGACCTATCAATTTGTATACTTCAAAAGTGGGAAGTGTCTTATTTAGTTTCTACGGTTCAGTAAGCCTTAGGAAACCCCGCTGTACACAATCCCTAGATTGACCTGGAAGCGAGGTCGACCTGTTACGCCCTCCTGTGGAATGGAACGAGCACCGTGCATGCTACGGGTCGTACTACGGCACGCCGAATTAATTTAAGTGCGCTTTTGCATTACCAACCTGTTTCCAGTTACTGCACGTATTATGCAGCAATTGATATTGTTGTATAGTATTAACATAATTATTACTGCGTTATTACTGTTTGGAATTTACCCCTTCCTTTTATTAGATAGGTACTTAGAACTGAATAAAAAGCATACAATGCCTTTTATTTTAAAATGTTCACTATCCTGAAATGTTACTAATGTGCATACTGCGTAGGACGATACTATGTAAGTAGGGCTCAGGATATAAATAGGTAACATGATTTAGAAGCTAATAACGACAAAAACATGTTCCAGAATGTGGAGGTGTTTTCCTACACCTACGCGAGCGAGTATATGGCCACTATATTTATCTCACCAGGAAAAGGGAGACCTTTTCTTTTACTAATTGACGGATGACAAGAGTGTCGCATAACAAGTGTGGTATGTACACTACCTACATAATACTAACCTACCTACATGGGTACCATAAAATATCCTACTTCCTACTTCCTACTAATATTATAAATGCGAAAGTTTGTGTGTGTGAATGTTTGTTACCACGTATCTCCATAATTACTGCACCGATTTTAATGAAATTTGAAACTTAGATAGTGTAAACCCTGGAAGGAGACATAGGCTAATCATACCTATCAATTTCAACCCCTAAGATGGTTAAATAGGGGATGAAAGTTTGTATAGAGGTTCGCAATTTTTGAAGTTAGAATTATGATAATTAGTGATTAGGTTTCTTTGCGTTTTTGAAAATTCAACCCCTAAGGGGGTAAAATAGGGTATGAAAGTTTGTATGTTATTTTGCATGGATGTTTGTCAGTTTTGAAGTTAGAATTGTGAAAATTGGTGTTTAGGTTTCTTTTTATATATCTAAAAAAATAATTTCATGGTTTTTGAAAATTCAACCCCTAAGGGGGTTAAATAGGGGATGAAAGTTTGTATGCAAATTCGTCATTTTTAAAGTTAGAATTATGAAAATTGGTAAGTAGGTGTCTCTTAAAAGATGAGAAATATTAATTTCAGGGTTTTTGAAAATTCAACCCCTAAGGGGGTTAAATAGGGGATGAAAGTTAGTCATTTTTGTAGTTAATACGTGTTTTGGTTTCTCTATATAAAAATAATAATAATAACAGGGTTTATGAAAATTCAACCCCTAAGGTGGTAAAATAGGGGATGAACGTTTGTATGGAAGTTCGTCATTTTTGAAGTATGAAAATTGGTGTTAAGCTGTCTTCTTAAAAATACAAGTTGGTTTTGGGATAGGTACGTGATATATACGGTATACGGGATCTGGTATCAGGGATATGGGATATCCGGGGTACGGGATCCGGGATCAAGGATTATAGGATCCGGGATGCGGGATTCGGGATCCGGCAAACGGGATCAAGTCCGATTTTTTTTATTTAAATTAGTCCCAGGCAAAAGCTAAATAAGTGTGTGTGTGTGTGTCTGTATGTGTGAATGTTTGTTACCACTAAACCGATTTTAATGACATTTGAAACTGAGATAGTGTAGGCTCTGGAATAAGACAGACCAATCTTACACATCAATTTCCACGCGGGCGAAGCCGCGGGCACAGCTAGTAATACATAATTTAGCCCTTTTAACGTCCAACTGCTGGGCACGGGCCTCCCCTCAATGCGAGGGGGATTCAGGCCATAATCCACCACGCTGGTCCAGTGCTGGTTGGTGGATTTCACATGTCTAAAGACATGCAGATTTCCTCACGATGTTTTCCTTCACCGCATAGGTACCATACCTTATAAATTATGAATGTTCTACTATAACTTATAAATGTTCTTTAATTACTTTAGAATCTCAGTTTGACTATATCTAATTCATAGGGAACCAAAAATGTTAGCGGTACTTTAATGACTTTAGGACTTAGGTAACTGATATAACTTTATAATTTTATTATGTAAGTAAAGTACAATTTTTTATACTTGTCCTATTTGGTAAGCAAAGATGGCGTCCAGCGGGCGATTGCGTAACCTTTTTGTCAATGTTTCAATTGGTTACGTTCATCCTGTGTCAATTATATACGAAACCAATTGAAACATTGACAAAAAGTTACGCAATCGCCCCGCTGGACGCCATCTTTGCTTACCAAATAGGACAAGTATAAAAAAACGTACTATACCTATAGTGCAATTTTATTAGGTGTAGTCTGCAGTCAAGAAATTTAGTGAAAACGTCGGCAGGCAGGTAGTGTGAGTGAACATGGTGTTCGCTTCGATAGTCGACAGGAAGGCGTTTAATTCATTAAGACCTACACAATTAGCCGGCGAACAGCGAATAGGCGTCTGTGGCCTTCTTTCCTGTAATGTGACCAACGCTTGAAACTTCTTTGGAAATTTATATTATTTCGAAATATGGCACCTAACCAAAATATGTTTACATCTCATAATCCTACCTATGTAGGAAACTTAAAATTTGTCATTTTTTCTTTTGTCTTCTAAAATATATGTTGCTATAAAAGTTTTTTCGAGATGTAAAATAAAAGTGATGAAAAAGGGGCATCAGTAACTTAACTTATTACATTTAACAGTAAAATATGTACCCACTCTAGCAAATGACAAACAACTAAATACATTTCAGCGCTTGCTTATCGTGCATTGCGGCACAACAATAACCATTTTACGTCCAATGTGTCGAGTTGTGAACAACAAACCAACGAACTCTCGGCGCTGGCAACACAAGTGAACACGCTACTAACCGAACTTGAAATGTGTGGTAACCCTAGGAAACTCTGACCCGGTAAATTAACTCCGCCCGAGCCATTACCCGGCCGGCTCCTGCGTTTGTGAATTTTTAAGGTACGTTCACATATTCAGGATCATTTCGGCCAGTGAAAAATATACTTGGGATAATCTTGAGTAATGCACGATAATAATCTTGTGAGAGTGGTCTTGGTTGCAGATTAAGGAATTGCGGGCTAATGGCTAATCGTGGGCTATTTCCACGTGTTTTCATATTTTATTTATCAGCTTTACTAGTAGAACCTGCTCCTTTAGGGATTGCATTATAGCTGCAATATTGAAATAGTATCGAGCTGCATTCAGTGGGTTCAGAAACTAGTACAGGAGGTGTAGTATTGTGAAGCAGTTGGGCTTCTGGCCTTTTGACTCATCGTACGAAACACAGCTATAATAGCTATTTTATGCTGATGTTCTGTGAGAGGGTGGTACTACCCTAGTCGAGCCAGCCGATATGATATAACCTGCAGTCAATTTGTTACAGCTATATTTAAATATCTGTTGGCAATTATTGAAATGTTTTTATTATATTTTAATTATATTTTTTCCATATTATATTGCAATCAAATACTGTCACCGGATTTAATTCCGGTTCGCCGGTCTACTCACTGGGGCTTAGTGTAGGTATTCGCTCGTAGATTTTTTTTTGTATGAATTTAATGAAAAATTATTTACTCCGATTTAATTAATGCTTAGTATTTTTTCAACAAAACAAAGTTGATTTTCCATTTAATAATTAACTTCCGTTCTAAAATCGTTCCAGCTGCCTTGAAGTATATTCATCGTTTCCTTACTTAATTATTTACGTCGAAATTACCCCGATGTTAAAAAATAATACCAATTAATTTAATTGTAGATATTTAAGTAATCACCTATAATTGTTATAAGGCAACAGTTTTATACAATGCTACACAAATCCATGTATTTCTGAATGGTTCGCCCACCCGCTACGCATGATTAATATCCGAGCGGCCATTACCTATTCCATGCAGATCACATGCAAATTGTTAGCATTTAGCAGTCACGTAATTGTTTATGGTCATTTCTTGGGCTATAACAAAGATCTTAGTGGAGCAATTCATAACACTCATGTATCGGCTCGTGTGCCCATTTGTTATTTGGCTAAACCGCTCGTTTTATTACGGGGACATTTGCCAAACCATACCTGCCTGCGGTGGCTCCATAAATGTCAAGACAATGTAACAAAATATTGCTACAATTCAGCTTTTCCTTTTACTCAGAATACCTCATAACACTATGATGTGTTAAAATTTGTTTAGCAAGACATTATGTTGATACGGGAATATATTAAAAGAAGCCCAGAAAAAAAATAGGAAAAACCCAAAGGAAATAAAAAATGAATTGCTAATTTTGTATGGGATGTCACTTCGGATTACTTTCAATAGAATTTTATTCTGAGGCGGTACAAAGTTCGCCGGGTCAGCTATTATTTATAAACGTTACAAAAACTAGTAGACGTAGAATATGTAGTAAGTACCTATCCTATGCCACAGTTAGAAAAAAATAGAGCATGTTGATGAAGAAAGTAGGTTTAGCTACTACTTGCAGGGGCTAATTAATTCGGTAAGTTAAATAACAGTGCAGCAGTGAAGATAAGAACTTTTTATATAAATTGTACATGAATGGAGTTCCGGCGTCGTAATTATGCATACGGCATAGTGGAGTCCGTCGTCTTTATAATTTGCTTAGTTATAATATGGCACAATAGGTGTATAAATAGGAAATATGTAGAGATAAAAACGCATAATTTTTAAGTAAATAGGTATGTCCATCGTCTTATTTCACACACACTTCACAGATAGATACGTGAATATAGCTAATATTGAGTACATAGAATTCGTATAGGTACATACATACTAAGTAGGTATTATATACCTAAATATACAAGTGCTAAATATTATCTGCATACAGGACATTTTGGTAGAATCGATGTAGCATACTGTTTTGATTAGGACCTATACAGTTGGTCAGTCAGTCAAAATAATTCAGCGTGGGTTCAATGTTCAGCTACGACTTTACAGCAGAGCAGGTATCGTTCAATAATGACCGGTTCAATAATATCGGTTAACTAACAAGACCTGAAGGGCCATTTTATTCGAGTCATAGATAGGTAACATGTTTTTAAAATTACTTAGTAGTTCAATTGAACATTTAATAGCTTCATAAAAGGTACGTTAGTAGTAAGATAATTCCTTGTGACTACTGCTTGTGAGACAAACCCAATTGTTTTATCGCTGAATGTTGCAATAATCTTAACATAGCCGTCAAAATTATGACCATCTCGATGTTCATGATAAATGTAGGTTGAACGTAGGTACAGGTTGGTAGGTATGTACAGGTGTAAATCTGTAGCATCGAGCGCAAGATTTGAAGAACGGCCGAGTTTTGCAACATGAGGTAATGTCATAAATATGCATTGTGCGAGCGCTCGCCTCCCTGCAACTGGTGCCAACTGAGATTCATGCGCTCAGCAGCGACATTCAGCAAAAGTAGGTTGTGTACAGAATACAGGTGAGGAGGGTTAATTTGAATCGTTTCAGCTCTATGCTCGATGTTGAACGTTGCTGATAGAAATACATATATGTAAATGTCGTATTTAACAGATTGCAGCTATTAGAGCAGGTGCATGTATACCTAAGTTAAAATATACATATAAATGTGTGTACGTGTGTATCTATTTTAATAAAACCACTTAGAATACCATATGTTGCTGATATTGAAATGTTATTTCTAAAAACATCTGAATCCTGCAATGCCCGTGGACGTGGCCCTAACTAGACGTCTACCTGGAAACGTAGCGAAATTATAAATTAGGGTCTATTCAGCCGCCCAGAAAAGCTCTTTAGGTTACATAATTGCTCAGAAAATGCATTATTCACTTACGTTGAGAACGGCGCCGGGCGTAGTGAAGTTTCTATAAGGCGGTTTCCGGTCCCTAATGTACTGGAAGATTTTGGTGCCGTGCCTCAGGAAGACCACTTTGTCGAGGAGATGGGGCGGCACGTCGTGCACGCAGCGCAGGCGCACCGCCCCGCCGCGCGCCGCCCACCGCTCCATCTGCAGCTCCACACGCACCTCCGTGTGGCCGCGCACTGCGGAACATACATGTACATACTTACTCACTTCATAGGACTCACTAACACATAATATATGGAACTGCAATTCAATCGTGTTAAAATATTTCTCACGTAACTGCGCCGGCGGCGGCGGCTCGATGCGCGCGGAATCCCATACAATACATATCCGGCCCCCTTTTTCTAATTTCGAAAAAGCTTTTGAAGTTTATCTGGATATTTTATGAAAAGTAGATTAGGTATTACCTAACAATTATTAAGTAGGTGCCTGCCTACCATTTGATTTATGTTACCTTTAACAACATGCTGAGACGTAGGTATAAGTCTTTTACATGATTCGTGGTATAGGTACCTACCTACCGTAAAAAGTTCATGAGACATATCGTTGATTGAATTATTTCTGAAAAAACACGTGGTTGGGGTTTGATCAAACTTGCAAGTGATGAAGAAATATAGGTGAGTGTTGTAGAGCCTTTTCCCACGCTCGCTTTACACGCACCCCGTCACAATGCGAAACACTGTCCTTTTTTATGACCTTTGTCACGTTTTGCAGAAATTGCTTCGGCTCCCTTCTGTTCTCACGATCCAAGACAACCCATGCGACTTTCCAAGTTTTTTTGGTTGTATTTTGAACTCTTATCACTTGGATTTAAAGTTCTAGGCGACGAAACAAGTCTAGTAACATTCTGGGGCGTCAGTAAACTCAAGGTTCATGACAACACGTTTTATAGCGAGAATTATTGTGCCGTGGATAATGTAAAAGTGTAATACCTGTATATACGAAAATAATGATAATAACAACCGCCTGCGGTTGCTATAAAGTTAATGATAATTCAACGTGGGGACTTACTCCAGGCTCCTGTGATTTTATTCTGAATCAGTTTATTTAACATTTTCATAGCACATTAGTTCTAAGATGTAAGAAAATGTTAACTAAACTGAGATACACTCATATGTGCCGTAAGCCCACCCCCCCTCCCCCTCCCTCCATCCCAGTCCCCTTCAGGTCGGCAATGTGCGAGCAATGCCTTTGGTATTGTAAGCATCTATAGGCTACGGTAACTGCTTAACATCAGGCGGGCCGTACGCTTTTTTGCCACCGCAGTCCCATAAAAAAAAAATGACATTTACTTAATTGGATCTTGGGAAGAAATTACGAAGAAATATAATGCGTAATCAAGTGAAATGGAAAAGCTCCGTGAAGAGGCTCGCATCCTTCGTGCGTGTCATAAACCATTCCCGGCAGTTTTATGGTTTGCACGTTTTATGATTTTCACCGCTACATTGCAGCTTTCACTGGTACGCTAAGGTACAGAGGGAGACGGTGCCTAATCATTTTAATATTCAGAATTTAAAATGAGGATATGAACGAATGAGCTTTAGAATTTTTAATAACCAGCAACGTTAATTCTGGGCGAAAGGAAGGTGGATTCATTTGTTTGTGTAAATACGATCCTGCTTTGAATAAAACAAAGGTCCTTTTTGTGAGTATTCATAAATAACATCCGAAAAACCTATATGACTATCATTCGTTGTGAGGATGGTGTACCTACGCGTAGTCTAAAAATAATAGAGAAACATGTTTACATTTTAATGTATAGCGTCGCTATTTTTTAGGGTTACGTACCCAATGGGTGCCAACGGGATCCTATTACTAAGTCTTCGCTGCCCGTCTTTCCATCTGTCAGCGGGCTGTATCCCACGAACCGTAATACGAAGAGAGTTAAAATTTACGTTTACGTTAGTTTTCTACGGTGGTACGGAACCCTGTATGTGCGAGTCCGACACGCACTTGGCCGGTTTTTTTAATAGGTACACTGCGTAAGCGTTGTCCGTTGCTATTAAACATGCCCCGTCAGCGCTTTACATTTTCAAGAGGGTGTTCTAATAGCCGGTCTCTATTAGCGCACAAAAATAAGAAACTGATGAGAATATTTTCTTTTGAATGCTCGCGGTGCGACCTCTCTCATAACGACAGTATTAATTGTAACGATATTAAAACGTGAGTGGCTCAACATTACTATGCAACATGCAACACGATATAGCTCTTTGCCTTATAATCATAAAGTCTAGTAAATTAGATACCTAAGTTGTTACAGTTGAGGCCAAGAATTAAAAACAGAAATAGTCGCATTGCTATTTTAGGTTCCCGACATGGTCTTTCTCTATTTTACGGGCGCTCGTCACAGCTGGTAACATAATTACAATAACTTTTCATGTAGTCTACTTTATGACAATAGGTCTACGAAAGAAATAACCGCTTTTATTCACTGTGACAACCCAATTATTATAATGTCTGACTTTTGCTAGGTATGTACCATCGCACTTAGGTCTATTTATAAGGTACACTTCTCTGGGACATACATTTTCCGGAATTTGGAGGAGAAAATATCTTTGATTCTAGATGCGATCATGCTTTACAAAGCAGTTAAGTAATACCTACAGACAGCTCATCAAATATTTGCAAGAATTTCTAAGAAATAGTTAGAAAATGAATAGGATCTGTTGTAGCTAACATTTTTATATACACAGGACAGCAAAGAAAAAGGGTCGGTTAGAAAATTTTATTTATTATACATTTATTAAAAATAAAAAGCTTGAATTTTTTTAAATTTCTTTTATGCACATATATGTAAAAATATTGTTTAATTCAGTCTTTATTTCATAAAACTAGGTCAGGTACTTTTGAAAATATTGAAGATTTTCTAACCGACCCTTTTTTGCGGTCCAGTGTATGTTTAAGATCAAAACTATCCTCAGATGCGGTTAAATCTATCCGCAGAGAACATGCAATAAGTGAACATGCATCATTTAATCCGTCACAAAACTTTGCAACCGGAGCCATCAACCGGTTTCAGTTGCAACTCGTAATCAGTCGATTATTGTATTTATGTGTTTAATGACAAACGATGTGAATGTACGAGGATACATTGGACGGTGACGAATTTGCGGCCGGCGTCCGACAGGAGGGTCTCACTATCCGTTAACCAGACATCAGTAACGTATGTCACCCTGTTCAGCTTCTGCTAAGTCAGCTTCTACATTTCCCGCTGAAAAACCATTCTCACACGTATTTTTACCTGGTCTTGTCTCAATGTTGTAATGTATATACCTAAGTACAGGGGGGCTAAGGCCGTCACAAAAATGAATTGCGGCAATTCTGCTGAAGCAATTCATTTTTCCAACCCTCCAGCAGAATCCCCTAAATTTCCGTAAAACTGTCACGAATGGCGTAAAATGTGTCACTATTCTACAGAAATTTAGCGGAATTGCTAAGGATTCCTCAGAAAATCAGAAAAATGAATTGCAATGCAATTCATTAGCAATATTGCATAGCGACCGCCTTAGGTCCGCAGTATATATTGTTAGATATTATTATCATATCATTGGTACAATAGGTCTCATCATCATCATCATCATCATCTCAGCCGAAAGACGTCCACTGCTGGACATAGGCCTCCCCCAAGGTTCGCCACAATGACCGGTCTTGCGCTGCCCGCATCCAGCGGATTCCAGCGGACAATAGGTCTAGGTGTACCTATCTAATTAGTTATGTTAGTTATGTGTTAGTTATACACTTTGTTGTAGGTATAAAATATCTTGTCATATTAACTAAATTGCTTTATGGGCAAATATACTCAGATTATTTATGCAATGCTGAATAGTAATTAGTATTCAAATAAAACAGTACATTTTAGCATGAATGAGAAATCGGTACATTCAATGAAACAACGACTCCTACTCTCATAATTGCTGCAGTTTATAAACTGAGTAAGCATGTAATAACTGTAATTTTTCAACTTTAATAGTTATTTAGTAGACAAACTTTCCAAACTGAATGTGTATAAGTTAAATGAGAGTATAAAACTACAAAACTATCGTAAAAATAAACGGCTGAAAGTTCGTTTTGCTAACCAAAACTATTCAGCTTACATTTTGTTCTGAATATCGTCAACAATCAGCTAAAATTATGATTTGAGTGTTCTACTATCGTCTATGAAGAATAATTCTTCAACGTCTAGACGTGATCTAGACAAATGAGTCGCTTATCGTCTTCATGTTTGCATAAGTTTGCAATATAGTTAGATTTGATGGAAATGCTCAACGTTCGCGAAGTTGAATGCTTCGATCGATCAAAAGACATCTTAAGCTCTCCAAAAGTTCGCCTCAAAATATGTGTACTGATACTGATTGTAAAAGTTATTCAGAACTGGTTAGTATTTTTGATCTGACATCTTTTGATGAAGGTTTAATTAAATTTGTCTGATATTTTATTTACGAATCAGCATAATGTTGTTTTTGGTAATTAGAAGGTATGCTGAAAACCCAGTGTTTAGACATTTTCTTTAATGAATTATTAACGCTCCTCGCCCAAAGTGGATTTAATATTCTATCTAGGTATAGAATAAAACTCAGTGAACTCGTAAAATTTTTTTAGACATAATAAAAAGTGGTACTTCGGTATTTTTATTGAAGTAAAGGGTTAATAGTCTATTACAGGTAGGTTAGATAGGTACCTTAGATGTATCTTACTTAGATGTATTGAATTCATGCCTCACTATTAAACTGGGTTGTGCTTAAGGCTTTGTATATTTTTTATTAAATACATACATACATACTTACTTATGGGTAGGTATTTAACACATGGTCACCAATACCTACTGCCAGCCACTGACATACTGTCTAATCAAGACAGTGGACGCAAGAATAAAGTTTATTTCTCATACATTTTGAGTTAACTTTGGGGTGCCGTGAGCAGTGCAATTTCGACGGAAACGTGTAATATGCCTGCTTAAGTAGCCGGATAACGAATACCCAAAAGGTTGTGTTTAATGTGCTTCCCTACAACCTTTTTCTACTAAAGAGATACACGTAATACACACGCTCTATCCCTTCAGTATCACACGTAGGTACATTTGATTCGACCCATTTCGCGAGCCTCATTTATAATTTAAAGATCAATGTATCTATCGCCACCGGGTTACCGGGATTAGTACCACTGACGCATCGGTATTATCATTACAAGCCAACCTAAAATACCACATTGCAACATGTGAAATAAAATTTCTCTTTTCATAGAGACCCATGCCTTTGGACACAATGCCAATAAAAACAGATGTAAAAAAACAGGTGGCTCCACATCTCACACGATGCCCAAGAGAGCCATAATGGTATATCCCGTCCGCAGAGTACCTAAACCTTTTTAAGAATGTTTGTAGGTAGAGAACGTATGTGTATCGACTCGGATGTACGAATATTATCTTATGGTTACACGCAGGTACCGTGCAAAAAGCCTTTCTTTACAAAACGAGATGAGCTAAAAGAATATCTCATGAAAGTTAAGGCTTAAAGATACTCTAGTTAAAATTCAGTCTGTCAGTGTGCTCGCTTGAGCAATTAAAAAAAACAATTTCGTTTCCTATCAGCGTAGTCGGTAAGATTTTGTGTTATTTTTTAGAGATGGGTTGTACTTTGTGTTTTGGGACTAGGTGCACCTATTCCTAGTATTTAAAAATACATGATCCAAACACCTATTCCACCTAGTCTCAAGTACTTATCAGCTATGGTTCGCGTACAACTTAGTCCTTAGATCCATAATAGAACTCGATACAAGAGATCAAATGGGGACAAAAACTGCCTCTTGCTCTCTTCAGATGTTGTTACTGCTTACAATATGTCATTCTCCATATTAATTATGTAAACAAACTTGTTTAAATTAAAATTATTCCATAATATTGATTGCGTCGTCACGCTCTCGCAGTACGGTACGGTACATAGTACTTCGTGCGCCAGCGGTAGTGTTGAGCGCTAATAGGTACTAGGTGGACTAAGTACTGTCAAAATTGGAATAGGTGCCACCTAGTCTCGTAAAATACCTAGTCTTCGCACCTGTTCTAGTAAATACGACTCACCTCTATTATTTTTAAATCGACGTTTGAATAATTTAGACATGTCTTCCTTGTGTGCTCTAACTCTGTTCAATTCACAAGCATTTTGAAGATCGGTCTTACAAAACAAGTAGTAGGTACCTAATCAAACTCAATTTATAATTCGCATATAAATTTCTAAAACGGTCCGGACAGGGGATGGTACACCCACCCCTCTATTTATACTCCAAGGTCGCGGTGGGCTGACTTGTTATTATTGCTTTAGTGGTAAAATAGTTTATCTCTCAACGTAGCAAGTAGCTCAATGCAGTAAGTATGTTTTATTTTAAAATTCATGTTTACTTACTTGAACAATCGATTTTTTTGTTTGCCACAGTCACAACATTTTTAAATCATTAAATGTTAGTAGGTTTCTAATTTTAATTAAGTTCTCATTTAAATTATCGAATGTTAACAGTTTTCACATAGTAATTACCACGCCTAAGTTTGTATTGTTCCGAAAACAGGCAAAAATTCGTCGAGACTCGAATCTCGGGACGACTACTTATCTACAAACATAATAAAATTTGTACGGAACCCTCAGGGCATGAGTCCTACTCGCACTTGTCCGGTTTTTTTTATTTGTAATGAGTAGCCTAATTACAAATTTTCATGTCTCTAGCTTCACTAAAATTGAGACGCCCATACAAACTTCCAATCTTTATTTTACCCACTTACGGGTAAAATTTTCAAAAACGCTGAAATAACGATTTTTAGTGTGTTAAGATTAGCTTAAACACAAATTTTCATGTCTCTAGCTTCAGAAAAATTTGCACCCCGATACAAACTTCACCCTTTATTTTACCCCCTTAAGGGCGGAATTTAAAAAAACGGGTTATTTTATAACTATAAGGGTTCTGTTTTTCCCTTTGAGGTCCGGAACCCTAAAAGAGATTAAAATAAGGAACTCTACATTTGTAGTACACTTTCATTATCAACATTTTAATTGAATAGCTCGTGGATCTTAGTACGCTTTGTCTCTGGATCAGAGTGGAAGGCGAGGCGCGGGATACTCGACCTATATTCTGAGACGTCCCTACACGGATTGTATCTGTTTCTGATGCAAATATCTTGTATGCGAACTTTATGATGCATCGTAATCAGATTCTTGATTGTTGTTAAAGTTTTGCTGAATTTTTCAAATCTTTATACTAAAGTCGCTATTAGTTTTTTAGTTTGATTTATATTAAATGTTTACTTTGTTTCTAAACGATTTATATTTAGCACTCGGTTAATCACTAGAGCAGACCGAGGCAACCTAGCAGAGGTTAGGTACATTAATACGAAAAAAATGTATTTTATAGAAGTACGTTTACGTGTTTCATAGCTACGTATCTTAATTTACTGCTGTCACTTTGCAATTTCAATGTAGGCATCTAAACTCCAAACTAGCGTTAACAGCATGAATTATTCGTCTGTGTTAATTAAATTATGACAGTCTGATTATAATACTAAAGGTTGAAAAGGAGACCTTTTTGACCTAGGTTGCATGTGAAAGCATTTTGACCTATTGTACACGCATCCTCTACACAATAAATATGTAAGTACGTATACATTTATTACCTATCATGCTTTGTACAGTATCATTTATGTTTACTTTTAATTTTAGTGAATACTCTACCAGGCCAATTTATAATGTAGAGTATGTCATAAATTTAAATGCAGTTATGTAGACTATCAAACTTTTATCATTATCTAGAATCTTGACCGTTGTATATTTATTCTGTGGTTCTAGCATCGAAATCTATCTCGTTTATAGCGAAGAAGGTACAAGTTGAATTTCAAATCTTGAACATCCGGAGAGCTACTTAAATAAAATGAACTGAAGCGTCTCCAAAAATTTGAGCATTCATTATATTTTTCGCGTCACAAGTGCGGTTACAACCGCGCAGGTCAAGCTGTTTTCAATCCCCCTGTATAAGTAAGCAACTTTAACGACTCCTCGAGAACTGGCTTTGAATAATGCTAAAGGATACACCTGAATAAAAATTGGAAAATTGGAAAATATTTACTCGCTGTCACGATATCTCTGCATGTTGACATCTATAAAAACAAGATTATACGTTGTCTTGATCTGCTGATTAGATTTGTGTGAGGTCAACATTTGTTGAACATCCGTCCCATTGATGTCAATATGGACTATCGACCATCGACATGGTACCTACCTACGGTAATATGACTACAATAATTTCCAGGGTACAACATTCATACCGATATCATAATTCGAGGCCATAAGGGAGTGGTAGACTTATCAATAAAATAATTGTTAACGATTAACAAGATGTCTTAAACACACCGAGAAAGTAATTTCAGTATCGTAGGTATTGTATTGTCCTCGTTATTCGGGGGATAATCTTCATATCAAATTTTGTTTATTTTTTATATACTCATAAATACCAATTATTTTTAAACTTTATGTTATTTCGAAAATTATTTCGCTGTTATTAATCGTAGGACGTAACGTAACGTATCGTCACGACTTTTATCCCCATTCGGGGGTAGTCAGAGGCATGAGTGGCCATACACAACCACATTGTGGAGGTATTAACCAACTCAAAGCCCACGTTTCACCAGATAGTCAGAACCCAGGACATACGTTATATAGGTAATGATACTATAAAAATAATAGGATTATCCCCTATTCCGAGGAAGATGCAATAATCGTAAACCACCCACTCATTTACATTGAGCCAAGGGCAGACATTTTAATAGCTGAGGAAAAACGTCATTTTATGGCCTTGACTGGGTCATCGTAATTTCTTCTGAAGTTATTACCCACATCAATTATTGCTTCACTTATTAGACTGGGGTGTTAATTTGACCCTGACGTACTTTCGCATAATATAGGTAAGTAATTAAATAGGTTCATAATTGCCTATTCACTCGAGACATGGTTCGTGTGGCGCCGCAATAATGTTTTGTTCACATTTATGTAAACTAGAAAAGAAAAATTATTTCAAATGTTCATTGTTTTTCGAATAGCTATACCTACCATTAAGTTACCTAGCTAATCGTTAAGTAAGTAGATATTGCCATCTACCCACACTTTTTAGTTCCGCCCGTGGTTCGGGCATTCAAATAATATCATAGCGGGAGATTACTTTAGTTTCAAAAGATATATTTTTTCTGTCCACGGGCCTGTCATATAAAATACAGTTAAAACAGGTAGGTTTGTTATAATTACTCTTTCCCTAATCTCCGCTCTCGCGGGAAAGCTTCATAAATCTTTGAATCAATCCCGCAGCTAACGTAAATATAAATATCCATCCTAAAAAAAAACTAAAGTATTAGGTATTCGTGTACGGGCTTGCAAATACTTGCATTATTAATTTATTATGTAAACCACAGCAATTGGAAGAGTTAATATACTTACCTAATGATTTGTATTGCCATTCACATTATAATTCCAAAAGAGTGCCTCGCGATTTATTGGGGAACAATCATGCGTAATTTGAGCTTTACCGCCCATCATAATTACGAGCTATTAAGCCTTGTAATGGTTTCGAGAGGGCAGCATGAGCGGCAAGAACTCCGCTTTGTTGAAATAATGAGGCTCGACATTTTGTTTGTCGTCGTCCGAAATAACGAGAATGTTGTGCTGCGTTTGTGCGATGCCGCAATTTGTCACAAAAATGTACATACAATGTAGACAGATGTAGATATGTACCTATAATTAGTTGGTACCGTTAGGACCCGTCATTCTCTCACACACCTGTTCCGCCTGTAATCAGGATAGTGGCCCACGTTGCTGAAGAATAGAAAATATAGATAATGGTGCTGATTAGATATGTTGGTACTCAACTAAACTAACTGTATTGCCATAATTGTCATGATCGTATATGCGAGGCAGAAATACCTTTAGATGTGTAAAATTTATTAGTCGTAATTTGTAGCCAACATGAAGCAGCATTATGTCTATCCGCGTCTGTATGTGCGCTTAGTTCTTCTAAACCACAACGGGGATGCGGTTTTCACTATCTAGAGATTTTTTCCGAAATTTGTACCTATAGGTGTATAGATAATACATATACTTACCAACTAATTTATGAATAATAGAGAAAAGCCGTGCGCTAATTATGTATAGCGAGCCAGTATGGATGTATACACCATTTTTACACAAGATTCCGGAAGTCTGCATAATCAGCTACAAACGTTTCTCAGCTAATGGCATCTACCGTGTGAAAGAAGTACCTCACAGTGGGACTAAACGAGGATTTCAGTGAAGGGTGAAAAAGGGTAAAAGTATTTATACGGTAAACGCCGCGGGGTTGCCGGCCTGCATTATGTATTCGGTAAAAATGCGACTCCTTGTCATCCTCATTCAGTCCAGTGGCCGGACTTCACATCATTTCTTTACTTCAAAGGGTTGTTGGCGGAAAAGCTTTAACGGGATTAATCTCCTAACACCGGTAGGTAGGTACTGGCGGTCTGTATGAATTAACATTCACGCTGTGGAAGATTTATGTAAGTGCTCCTAATACCAAAGATAAATAAAGATAAATTCATAGTACAAGCTAATACGAGATACGGTATGGATATGTAGTTGTGAGTAACATTACGAACAATTGGGTAGATGTACCAATAGAAGCTAGCATTTCCATGCTTCTTTTTACCTCTCTTTACCGTATAGGTTACAGTCGAGCAATAATAGTGTAAAATATTTAAAAGTAATCTGTAAGTCATAAATATAGGATGTGTTTTTTCACACTTCAACAGTTCGATTACCGGCCCAAGCAAGTGTTTTATCAAAAATCGTTGAACGCAGGAATGTTTCCTTTCAGTGAAATGTGCCATAATCGATGTTTAGAATTCTTTCACTCAAAACTCGGTGTCTTTATTCCAGCCTGTAGGTTCCTACTGAATCTCTACTTATATACCTGTTATCACTTGCAGTAGGTAATAAAGGTCATCGCAATCTCATTGGAAGATCGTTTCCAATTTCGTTGAGTGTTACGATTACCTACAACTACTACGTACTACCTACAAAAGTATCAATGGGTTTCCCTTAACTACATCGAAATGGCGAATCGTTACATTGGTTTGGAGCGATCCTTCCACGTCTCGCTTCCTCGTTCGCAGAATCAATCACTTTTATGTAATGTTCGATGGACTCGGGCCGGCATCGGCATATCGTAACATAAAGCCAAATGTAGACCGAAACGACTCGGACCTCCGCGATTTGCGAAACTCCCCGTTACGATATGGTAATGTTTACGGATGAATGCAGGATTTGATGTAAACATTTATATACCATCCTTAAATGGAATCAGATACCCTTTTCTGCAGTTTCTACGTAAATACCAAGATAAATAAACCTACCTTTGAAAACTCGTAGTCTAGAATTATCTACTTAAAGAAAATATTTTGAGTAATTTACGTAGGTATATTTTACAGCATTATGGTTGCGAGGAACTATTTAGTTCATTTATATGTACATACATATATTACACTTCTATACGATAGTCTCCAGTAAGTAGGACCAGATAAAAAGTTTGATTGTTCAAATTGAACTCTATGAATAAGCTTCGTTATACAGGGTGAATTTGAAATCATGGGCATCCTTTTACTCTACACATAATTCAGAATATTACGGAAAATAAATAAATAATCTATTGATATAAAATATTGGTCGAGTAAGCAAATAAGCAAACCAGTTAACTGTTATAGCTACCTTACCTTGGCAATAAATTTTTATCAATTGATAATATTCTGAATCGTCTATAGAATCACCGTTTAAATTCAACCTGTAGTACCTATAAGTACCTACGTAGCTAGCTCGGGACGTTGATTAATAACTTGGCCTCTTCTATGCTCGTTAAGCACCTACCCACTAGCTTAACAACATTTTGAGATTAAAATATAATACGCGTATCGAAATTAAAGTAATAACAAGAAAATACTGTTAGTTCTTTACCTACCTTCAATTAAATAGGTACATGACTAGTTGAATGCTTACGTAGAAACGGCTAGAATTATAAGCTCGTGTAAATGTATTAATATAAAAACAAAACGGTAATCAATAAAAAAAGTTCCCCTTGTGTCTCATAAACGCCTACAAGACCCCAAAATAATCCGACATTAGGACGCAATCAATCAAAAAAATAAAACAGAGCGAATGAAAAGACAGGCATTTTTTTCAGGAGACGTCAGAGACAGTTTTATAAGGAAAAACAACATAAAAAATGTTTGTACGTGACTGTACCTGCCTTCTCTTCGTCACTGTACTGGGAACACGATTAATCTGTGCCAGTTTCATGGATGCCAAGTGCCAAGCAACGAATGAGCATACGTAATGTCACGTCTACAGGATCCGAACCATTATCGTACTGTGAACACAATGTAATATTCCGTTGGTGAAATTCAAATTTAGCGCAATTATTGGGTTACTGTGGTAATGCTCTCACGTTAATTTATTTATAACTAGCGTAAATGATATGGCCGGATCCTGCCCTTAGAATACTATTCCTAAAATGTACCCACTAAGGGAAAATTACATACCAGAGAATAGAAGACGAAAATGGTAGAAAATTGAATCTCGGAGTTTTTGATCATGCCTATCTCTAAGGTGAGAAATACCATAAAGGGGGCAAAAATGTGCAAAAACTGTAAATTAATCAAAGAAGTAGGTACGTATATCTCTGACCATAACTTATATATAATATCGTAAACATACATACCAGTAAGCTTTGACGTACTGTATGTTTTCTGTATGTTGTTAGGGCACATATCTACTTTATGCTTTCCTTTATTAGATAGTGAAAAGCTTAGGGAGAAAATAATGCCAAGTAGCACGAACATATACCATTCCACGTACTATGTTGTTTGCTCTTTATATCAAACATTATAATTTATGTAGGTAATGTAAACTGGCCCCTCGCAACATCTATACAGTCCAGTTTATAAACACCCAAAACTGTTTGTTGAATCGGGCAAAATTACGCGCAACTCATCTAGAAAATTATTCATACTTTATAACGAAGGGATTGTTTTTGACCATCTCCGCTCTCGACGCTCGTGAATTATGCACTTTGGTACCATCTATTTGTGATTCTGTTTTTAATATTTATGCATATCTATAGGACTTAACGTTATTTTAATGTCTACATAACCCATTGGGGACCTAACGTAGCTGTTTATCTCTTCTTCTATATTTCTACATTAAAGTTTTAGTATTTATTGTACCTACATAAAGGACTATAAAAAGAAGACAGTGCATGCAGAGAATTCTCACGAGAAATAAACTGCTACAACATACATGCATACCTAGTAATAATTGAGGTGTAGTTGCCTCTAGTTGTCTGTAGATGGCTCATACCTATCATATATTTTATTAAATAATATTATCGAAGGTTTCGAAATATAACTGGAACGAGAATGCTTAAAAACATTGAATAAGAATGCGGCGGCAGCGCTGCACCGCAGTCCAGTGGGTAGTGGGTAGTTGTTGAGCAAGTCGGGCTCTGATTGCGCGGACTGCGCAAACAGGACAGACTAATCCAAACACCGAAGTCCCGCTATTTCTGTATTCCTCCTAATGAAACCTAATTTGTACTTTACCGTAACATATAACGAATGAAATGATATAATATGAGAACACCAGCTCCTTTTATAACGATACAGTACGAATTTTAAACAGATAAAGTTTTAACTCGTCCCCTGGTGTTTCTAGAAAAACGAACGTTTGTATTAAAGTTAGACTAGTCGTAGAGCAATAAAATACAAAGTTTTTACTACAATGTGCTACTGACATCATTTGAGTAGCAAAAGTAGCGACGGATGACAAAAGTAATAAGGAAAATCCAAGAGACATTAATTGATGCGGTGTGAGCGTCACGTTCGTGCTCACAACATTGGAAGTTGGTCGGTTTTATCGCAAAACGACTGCTTTACAACTGCCCGTTAAGATCCAGTCCGGTGTATCGCAGCTTCCAATCACACTTAAATTTTTTATTCGGCCGTTTTCGGATTATAAGGTTGAAGTTGGGAAAGCAATAAATAACTCACAGTTCGAGGAGTTATAGCAGACAAGATGTATGTTTTATTTGAAAATATACCTAAGGCACATTTGGAGATTAGTGTGTAAAGTGTGTTTGTAGTAATGAGAAAGATTATAAAAATTTGGAGATAGAAGGAACATATTACAGCATGATACCAAACCTAAAAATACTTAAAAGTGATGGAGTTTATGATTAAAGGAAATAATGGGGAGTTAGTATACTAATTTAGTATGAGCTGATATATCGTGCACTTTAGTATTACTAAAGTGCACGATAGCAGCTGTTTCTGAATGTACCTACCTAAGTATTAAAGATGTATCCCTAGAAATATAGTTAAGCACGCATAGAAATACCTAACTGACGGTCATCTGTATAAAACATAACTTATATAGTATAATGTTTGCGAGCTAAATGAGTCCGCTTTTGCCAGACCGCTTTATTTGGTCAAGCTATTAGTGCACGCGAATAATGAATGCCCTGTGTGTAATTTTTTCCATATTGTCAAACATCGACTGAGCTTTAACAGTCATCTGAAGGGCAATAGGTACCGCCATTTGCAAAGTTATGTAATTTTTTGCGGGCATCAAAATGTGAAGAGAAATTACGCAAAAATACACGTGTTTTGTTTTAGTAACTAGTCGTAAGTCTACTGTATTATGAGCCTACGTGCGTGACTGTTTTAAGGTTAACGTTGTAATTACAAAGTAAATTAGTTTTGGTGTCTGTTTGAACATATTATGATTTGCTGGGTCTAACCACCACTACTTACTACTAGGTAACTATAACCACCCTAACTCAGCTTACCCTAACTGAACGAAGGGGTGATCACAGCCAAGTATTAGGTAGGTACCTATCTAATCTAATCAAACATACCTACCTATTAAATCCAAAGAAATGCATAAGCATTTTCTTAAGATACATTAAAGTAATAGATTTTTTAACATCCGTAATCCGTACATGTAGGTACATTAACTAAGTAATTATGGTTAAAAGCCTTCCAGTAACTGTAAATAAACGGAGTCGCTCTGTATGCAGCGAATACTTTCAGCGAAGGCACTACGGCGTCTATTTATAAAAACACTGACACGTTAGTTCAACAAAAAATGTTCAAAATGTCATTATTTTTAGATCGTCGTGTAAACTAGTTATTGCAGGTAGTATGAAAAACTGTTTCAGTGTTGTTGGTTTTTTGATAGGCTATCAAAAATACTGGTATATCGATCGAGGTATATAGTATAGGTAGTATACCTTGTTATACTAGGTTCCAGTTTTAGCATTAGAAAAACGTGTCTTAGGATAAGTTCAGACAGAGCGGAAAATGCTTATTTAAATGGTTTTCATTGTTTATTGGTGGATCAAAATATATTATACCTACAAAGGTATACCTGCATAATGAACACTCTTGTAAATGAATAATATTTTTTGAACCCCTTTTTTATTTGGCACATCCATTCGTAAAGTGGGGCAAGCGTGTATGACTATAAATAAAAAATGTCGTGTAAAAAGCGAAGCTTTCACTCGGAATGAATTCCTTGTTTTGAGTTGCTATGAACTGAACAAGCATGAGTTGGCGAGGAAACTGAACCAATTCAGGTTGTCGTAACCTTTTATTAAGTAAAATGAAAATATAATTGTGTAAGCCTATTTTTAGTTAAGATAAAATTCAATTTCCCTTTTCCACTACAAATGGTGAAATTAATAACCAATTCCGGTTGAAAATCCGGTACAATTAATTTTAATTTTGTCTTGAGCCCTAATTAGACATTTTATTTTGGTACCATTTCAAGTCTACAAAAGCTGGAAACGCCATGTGATAGTATCTCTTTGTAAAGGCACGTAAATATCAATACCTATGTTAAAAAAACCCTGTCCGACCCGAAACCGGTAATTAGGTTTCCCAATCATATGACCAAATAAAAAAAAAAAAACATTATAGTAAACATATTAATGAAAATTTAAAATGCCATTTGTTTTTTCCTTTTTCCCCCAAAATGTAACAAATTTTAAAAATAAGACAACACCGTTACCTTGTTTTCCAAAAAAATGGGGAGGCCTTTGCCCAGCAGTGGGACACTTACTATCTAAATATATAAGAATCAAAGTCCTGATTGACTGACTGACTGACTGACTGACTGACTGACAGACAACGCACAGCCTAAACCGCTTATCGTAGAGACTTGAAATTTGGAGGGTGGGTTTGTTTTGATGTGTAGAGGTGTACTAAGAAAGGGTTTTTTGAAATTCAACCCCTAAGGGGGTAAAATAAGGGATGAAAGTTTGTATGGAAGTTCGTCATTTTTGAAGTTAGAATTATGAAAATTGCTGATTAGGTGTCTTTTGAAAAATAAAAAAATATGGGTTTCAGGGTTTTTGAAAATTCGACCCCTAAGGGGGTAAAATAGGGGATAAAAGTTTGTATGGAAGTTCCGTCATTTTTGAAGTTAGACTTAATTAAATTGGTGATTAGGTGTCTTTTCAAAAATAAAAAAGAGTAATTTCAGGGTTTTTGAAAATTCAACCCCTAAGGGGGTAAAATAGGGGAATGAAAGTTTGTGTTTAGATTTCTTTCGTGTTTTTGGAAATTCAACCCCTAAGGGGTGAAATGTGGAGTGAAAGTTTGTATAGGGGTGGTTGAGTTTTGTTATTTTGACGGGAAAGGGGAAAACAGGGTCAAGGGATGTTTTAATAAGTCATCCATATCTCGATATTGGTTATGATTGCTTATTTGAATTGATCAGACTGGGGTTTCCGTATTTTTAATCATTTTGACGAGAAAGGGGAGAGCGGGGTCAGCGCATGTTTAGTCATCCATATCTCAAAATTGGTTATGATTGTTCATTTTAAATAATCAGACTGGGGTTTCAGCGTTTTTAATATTTTGAAGGAAAAGGGGAGAGCGGGGTCAGCGAATTTTTAGTCATCCATATCTCGAAATTGGTTATGATTGTTCATTTTAAATAATCAGACTGGGGTTTCAGCGTTTTTAATATTTTGAAGGAAAAGGGGAGAGCGGGGTCAGCGAATGTTTAGTCATCCATATCTCGAAATTGGTTATGATTGTTCATTTTAAATAATCAGACTGGGGTTTCAGCGTTTTTAATATTTTGAAGGAAAAGGGGAGAGCGGGGTCAGCGAATGTTTAGTCATCCATATCTCGAAATTGGTTATGATTGTTCATTTTAAATAATCAAACTGGGGTTTCGGCGTTTTTAATATTTTGAAGGAAAAGGGGAGAGCGGGGTCAGCGAATTTTTAGTCATCCATAACTCGAAATTGGTTATGATTGTTCATTTTAAATAATCAGACTGGGGTTTCAGCGTTTTTAATATTTTGAAGGAAAAGGGGAGAGCGGGGTCAGCGAATGTTTAGTCATCCATATCTCGAGATTGGTTATGATTGTTCATTTTAAATAATCAGACTGGGGTTTCAGCGTTTTTAATATTTTGAAGGAAAAGGGGAGAGCGGGGTCAGCGAATGTTTAGTCATCCATATCTCGAAATTGGTTATGATTGTGCATTTTAAATAATCAAACTGGGGTTTCGGCGTTTTTAATATTTTGAAGGAAAAGGGGAGAGCGGGGTCAGCGAATTTTTAGTCATCCATATCTCGAAATTGGTTATGATTGTTCATTTTAAATAATCAGACTGGGGTTTCAGCGTTTTTAATATTTTGAAGGAAAAGGGGAGAGCGGGGTCAGCGAATGTTTAGTCATCCATATCTCGAAATTGGTTATGATTGTTCATTTTAAATAATTGGGGTATAAGCCGAGCTGAATATGGTAGGTACTACTTCAGTTTGATCCCATAAAAAATCATTTCGGAAATCAACACCCAAAAGGGGGAAACTAAAGGTAGAAAAGTACGGCAGAAAAATATGTTTGTACCCGATTGACTTGAAACTTAGTATGCATAGGGTAGGTGAGGGAGGAAGGGGAAGACGTAAGGTAGGGGGAAGTGGAAGGGGGAGGGGAAAGGGAAAGGGAAATGGAGGGGGAGGGAGCAGAAGGAAGAGAGGGGAGGAAAAGGGGTGGAGAAGGGGAGGGGGATTTGGGATTTTGGCTCTATATACCTACCTACCAAAACACGCATTCACCGAATTAGGTACCGAGATAAAGTTTGTATGGCTCCAATAAAAATCGTGAAATAAAATTATTTTTATAAAAAAGCAAATACTGACTTAAAAAACCCTGGCGCACTAAAAGTACTAAAAAGTCTTAAGTCACTTGCCCGGTTTTTTTTTATTTTGAAGTCTACGCGGACGAAGTCGCGGGCAAAAGCTAGTACTAAATAAAGTAAGAATATTTTTTTTTTATAAACAAAAAATTAAAATAAATGTTTTTTTTTACAAAAATAGAATCTAATCTCGATACCCAACAATACGTTTTCAGGTCCGACAGGGTTTTCTTAACATATTGTATAGGTATATTGCTATTATGTGTTCAAAAGCTTTTTTAGCTAAGTAGAAAGTTATATTTTTTTAAGAAAGTATAAAGGAAAACCGTCGAAACGCTTCAAAAAGTGTACCTACCTAGTAGGTTTGCTACTTGACTTACTCGTTTGATTCGACTTGGCGGAGGCACTGCCGTGCCCCCAGGTTATTAAGTTGTATTGTCGAAATATTATGAAAGAAGCATGTTTTAATATTACAATCGAATATGTGGTTGCACTTATTTATAAGGGTAGTTAATGCTTTGCTAACATGTAGAAATTTAATTTCTGTAAAACAATTGTGCAACGACCGAAAGTTGTAGGATTAAATGTTCTGAAACATACTCCGTACACAGGTAACTTTCATTTCTTTATGATTAAATTCGTAGCGAAGTCCAACACATGTTGGAGTTCCCTCGGGAGTCGAGACGTATCTCGAAATTCAATGCTGGCTGCATTTGTTAGTAACCGCGTGCCCTGTATCGTTACCTACATGTAGAAACACTTGCTTAGGCCGCGCTCACTTTGGATGCGTTTTCGTCCGAATTTTACTCGTGCATACACATACGAACAACACGAATGATCCCGACCTTCCAAGTACTACGGGAGTGCGCACACTGGATGCGAGTTGGTCGTACGTGTCCGCTGACAGACGGACGGACGAACGGACAGACGGACAGCGTAGGCTGAGTAATAGGGTCCCGTTGACACCTTTTGGGTAAGAAACCCTAAAAAATTAATTGAAGCTTTTTAATAAAAAAAAAAAAAAATGTGATTGAAGATATTATTGAAGATTTTCTAACCGACCCTTGTCTTTGCGGTCCAGTGTACTTATAAAAGTATTGTTGAACAAGGTGGATGAGCGATGTGCTCTGTGCCCGCAAGTGGAAGCAGTGATTGCGCGAACTGAACAAACATAACAGACTCTAAGTCAAACATGGCGATGGATAATGTATTCCTTATGTACCTACTGATGTACGGATGTTACTGAATTTGTCGTGTTTCGCCTTTACACAACGAATCAAATAAAAGTAGGCATTTAGCAATACAATAAAATAATTTAGGTAAAGTGCTACACTAAGCAACGCGATAAGTCAATTAATGAATTCTTTATGGTGTTATGAACTTCTAAAACCACTCCGTATTAAAAAATAATACAAGTAACCTGTATCATTTCTGAACCCTATATTGTAATCAATCAAAATAATTGTGTACCTATAGCAACGTCTAAACGGTTGCACTAATTTGCATGTACAAATTAATAAAGTTCATCATCCGTCGAAAGTTCGTCAAGCAACAGTTAAGAACAAGTTTACTTTTCTTTTATACTTTGGCCTTTTTCCAGGTGCTATATTTTAATTTAACATACCTACCAATATACACTATTTTTTTACAATAAAATTAGAACTTCTATACTTTGCGAACAAATGTTTACTTATTTGAATTTCCCTTGTTCGCCATCAAAGGCCGAAAATTATTCAAAAATTTCGAGCTCGTCTGGCGTCGTTCGGATCGGATTAGGTACACATTAAGCGAACCGTAAAGATTACGTTACGGTGAGTAAACCGGAGGGTCAAATGATGAACAGGCCTCGGCAGGAGCTCGCGGGACGGCGCGGAGCCGCGGTATGCGGCAGGCACATTAGGACAATGGGAGTTGCCTGGTTTTATCTCTAAGCGTTAACAATGCTTTACGACTAGCTGCATAGTGACATAGTATAGTATTGCAGTACTTTGCAGACAGTTAAACTTTATAGGATACTATTTGATGCTCGTCTTATCATTTTAGTAGGTTTGTTAGTGCTTTAAGGAATATTTATATAAACTTGTTAACGTAATGAGCAGCGTCATAGACCGCAGGATTGATAGCAAGACGAAGAAGGGGATTGCGGGATTTACTCCCATGGCGAATACCGCCATTCACAAACATCAATAGACGTGTCTACAACATGCACATGCCGCGCGAGGCTGCTCACCCACATGCCTCGCGAAGCACGACGTTTGGCTCAGTCGCATGCCGCGCGAGGCAAATGGCGAGGCAACTGACATTCTAGACAGGGAAAGGTATACCCGATCAATCAGTTTGACACGTTTGAGATCGTTCTGTCTCACGACTGCCAAACTAGGCGAGGCAAATGTCAGTGCTCAGGTGAGGCAGGGCGCGCATTTGCCTCACGTGAGGCAAGTCAAACTTGGCGAGGAAAATTTTCCTCGCGCGGCATGTGACACTTCTGGACGTAGCTAATCATGACGGAAATGACCAAGAGGTATCAGTGCAGATTCAGTAACAATTTAAATAAAATCTAATGAAGGATTGAAGCAGTTTATAATCACTGTACCGATAATCTCTTACAACAATACGCAGCACAACGATGTAAAGTCATTGTAAATTCAGTCGATTCTCGTTACGTACACGCCAATAACCGCATGTTTATTTTAGTATAATACAACAGTTAATACTAAATTCCTCTGAATTTAAATTTTCAACTATTGCATGTTGAATGATACTACCAGTGTAGTACCAAAAATAGCAGTGCTGCTAATGTTTTATATTCAACTTATGCTTTTATCTGTCGTCTGGCTTTATTATTCTAAAAGGCAGACGAATTCTCATTATTTATGTAGTTATTTAGATATAAATAGGTGCGCTAATCCATATTAATTAATACTTCATCATCACGTCACGGCATATCACGTTAATGGTTCCGGTTTCCGGTTGATCTGTCAGTGAGAATTTGGCTTAGCTAAATTGGAGTTTGATTGTATGTTTTCGTGAAAAAAAAGATTGCAACGTATCGCTGTATTATATTAAAGCGAGTAGTTTATTCGCGATACCTACTAAAATTGATAGAATTAGTAAAAAGATCCTATATACATTATTTACGCCCTCTAATGCTTGTGTCTGTGTGTGGTGTGTGTAAGGATTTGTCATGATCTTATCTGGACCAATTAGCATTCAATACCCCGCGCCCGCGCGCACATCAGTTAGTTGATGGAAAAGTTTGCATTGCGAATTAAAAGGTATAGGTACCTATAGGCATCTATGGGGTATGAGGTCGATACCTAGTGTCAATCAAGAGATTGAACAATTTTTAGTTAAATAAAGGACCTATTTTTTACGGACATAATATTGGAAATTCTTACACCGGGAAGTGTGAGCGTGCACGCCTATAAATAAAGAATGACATGTAAAAACGAAGCTTTCACAGAATTTATTTTTTGTAGGTACTTCACGTGCCAAGGCTAAGGCACCAAGGATGAGTCGGTAAGGAGTTCACGCAACGAGCGTGCAGAAGAGCCCAAGTGGCTTGAAGTATACCTACTCAAATAAACGTTAGCAGAAGCTCAAAGTTCTGCTCTGTCTTTTAATCAGAGTAATGTCGACCTTTCTGAGATAATCATACAATTTAAATTCCTTTTTCACTACAAGCTATCAAGTCTGCGTACAGTTTTTCGTAATTTTATATCAAGGTCTGTAGCGACGCATACCTATATGTATTATATGAAAGGGTTTCTTATCCGTCATCGAGTTTGCTAAGATATTCTCTACACAATGTGGCTTTGTTTGTTGCCGGGGTTGCCGGCTTCTATTTTATACTTTAGTTCAATTTTATGAAATAGACAGATTGTAACAAAGAGTCTCTTACAAACAGAACGCGCTAAAACAAAGTAACCGCTCGGCTGGAAATGTGATCGTGTCCACTTGTCTACGTATAACATATATGAACAATGTGACTGCGGTATTGTTGACTGGATAAGTTAGTTATTGCACTCTCATACTGCATACAGAATGACTTTGTTTTCGGATTAATTTTGAACTCATTAATTCGTTGATTTGGAATCATAATTATGTAGAGTCATCTAATTATTATCAGTTACTTGGTCATAACAGAAATATAAGAATAAAAAATATTTTTAAATTACTAATTAAATCAGTAACTCACATTGAAACAGGTGGCAACATGGCAGTATAAAATTAGCGAGGGCATAAACAGGACCCTGCCTCAGAGACTGCTGCTATTGCTGGTATGCAGACCCTAAAAGGATAATAGAGATAGTGAACAGAAAACTAAGAAGTGTTAAATTATGAACAGAAAAGGGAAAAAGTAGTAGTAGAAAAACCAGTTTAATTTTGGAGAATATACCAAACGACTTCGTAGTCACTCTATACAATATAATGTAGGTATAAATTTTTATAAAATAATATTAAGACCATATCAATAAAAAAGTATAATTCATTGGCCTAGAGTATTACTTTACAGCGACAAAAATCCACACATAATTATATCTTCTAAATCGCAGTTACACGCGAGGCATTCAAAATAAAGAAATAAGGTAACTCCAGTAAATATCTACTTATCTTATAGCAAACTATGGGTATTTAAATACGAAGTTAATCCAACCCATCAGTGTTTGAAACGTTTCACAGTCCGAAGAGGGTCAAAGTCTGATGTCACGGTTAATTTATTAACACGACTCCCTCTTTTGAAGTGAATTATTTAAGAGGTGGAATCCATTTTAACTAATTGAGTAATTAGTTTTAGATAAAAAAAAGACAGGCAGTTGGTTGTATCATGTTGGTAATTGTTTTTCAAGGTTTTAAGAAATTATCAAACAGTAATTATATTATTGGGTGAGTAATGCTTTAACTTGTTCATCAATCAATGAGTTAGTTAAATCACCGACCACCGACCACCGAATCACCGACGATCTTTTGGAAGGATATTTTTTAATGTTCTAATCTTAGACTAATTACTTGTCTAGACCGAGTTTTGCGCTGCAATCGCAACGAAAAAAACAGGCCAGATTTGAAAGCGATGTGTGCGTGTCACGCACACAAGTATTCGTAGACTATTGTTTGTCAAGCGCGCTGCGTCACTGTTGATACGTGCTGAGTGATACCAGCTTTTGAATAATTCCCATAAAAGTAGGGAAAAAATATGTTTTGATTTCGAGGTGTCTAATTAAAATGTAAATTCATTTAATTATGATTTTTATTATTCACATACCTATTAGGAGCTTGTGCATTTGGATAACTAGGTGAAATATATTTGTAATAAAAACATAACTATTCAAGGTTATTTATTTGTAATATTCTTAATGTTCTAGTTCAAAAGATAATACTAAAACAGAGTACAACTGTAGTGACACCATTCCTTCCATAACAGACCTTGAAGTACATAGGGTTTTTATAAAGAAATGATGACACCTTATGATAGGAGTCCTGGAGAGGACGGTGTAACGACATAAGCACTCAGAGTCGTATCTTATTTATTTAACAAAATACTTGAAACAGGTAACCTACCGAGTGCGCTGTATCACTCAACATAATTCTTTTGCATAAGCAAGGAAACAAAGGAGACATTAATAATTACAGGCCGATCAGCTTAGTGTCACACTTGTATAAGACATTCATAAAGATAATTCACAATCGCATAGTTAAACAGCTCAACTCTCACCAACCGCCAGAACAAGCTGGTTTTCGACCCAGTTTCTCCTCAACAGATCACCTGCAAGCTGTAAATCAAGCAATAAAAAACATAAATGGAGTTCCAAAAACCCCTGTACATGGCCTTCGTGTACTACGCGAAGGCATTCGACAGTATTAAAAATAGTGCAATATTAGCCGCCTTAAATAACCAAAAAATTGACGAAACCTACATCAAACTCCTAAAACGCATCTACATTAGTATCACAGCCAACATCAAATTAGATAGCCGCGGACCCACCTTCAGAATAGAAAGACAGGTGAAACAGGGTGACCCTAATTTATTCACGAGTACTCTGGAAGAGATAGAAAACTGCAGATAAATGGTCAACCAGGGGCATTGTGGTCGGTAATAAAAGGCTTACTAACTAACCTTCGTTTTGCGGACGGTATTGTCTTGGCTTAAGAGATACAATAGACGCTCCAAGATCTGAGCACAGCAGGCCTTGAGGTTGACCTGACGATGAATCGGTCGAAGACCAAAGTTATGACCAACAGCGCGAAACATAGGGACGAGGTAGACGGGCGAAACATTGACTATGTCGATGAGTACACCTACTTGGGCCAGTTAGTTTCCTTCGAAAACAGGCAAGACAGCGAGATCAAACGGCGTGTCGACAACGCCTGGAAGAACTAATGGTCCATGAAAACGCTAATAAAGGGTGACCTTCCAATGTGTCTTAAGCGAATACTCATCGATATGTGTATTCTGCCTGTCCTAACCTATGAGCACTCAAACGTCGTCTTTGACCGAGGCTCACAAATCCAGACTCAAGGTTTGCCAAAGGGCGATGGAGCGTAGCGTGTTGGAAATTAGGTTAACAGACCGAATTTGCAACACCACTATACGCTCCAAAACAAAAATCGCCGATGCCAGGAGGAAGTCTGCCAGACTGAAATGGGATTGGGCGGGACACATCTGCAGAAAAAAAAAATCTAGTTCTGAATTATTATTTTAACAAATAATTAAACTGAAGAACCAGCGGCAAACAGGTTGGGCTAGCAATCGGAAGGTCCCTGGTCGATCCCCGGTGGGTCATGCACCAATGGATGAATTTTCATATACGTGCATAATTTACAGTTCGCTTACGGTGAGGGAACACATCGTGAGGAAACCTACCTATCCCTCGGGATAAGGTAATAGTCAGTTCCTGTATACACGGCGACAATGTTCACCACCTGTCACGTTGGGTTCTGACTATCTGGTGAAACGTGGGCTTTGAGTTGGTTAAATACCTCCACAATGTGGTGGTGTATGGCCACTCAAGCTTCTGGCTACCCCCGAATGGGGATAAAAGTCGTGACGTATATTCCATTTTTCCATTCTTACGATTGTTTTTAGGGTTCCGTACCCAAAGGGTGCCAACGGTACCCTATTACTAAGCCTACGCTGTCCGTCCGTCCCGTCCGTCTGTCCGCCTGTCCGTCAGCGGGCTGTATCTTACGAACCGTAATAGCTAGAGACTTGTAATTTTCACAGAATGTGTATTTCTGTTGCCGCTACAACAACAAATAAAATAAAATCTAAAAACAAAGGGGCTGTCCATACAAGAAAACATGATATTTTTGACGTTTTTATTCTACGGTGGTACGGAACCGTTTATGTGCGAGTCCGACACGCACTTGGCTGGTTTTATCATAATTGTATTGAACAGGAATCAAACATTTTGTTATATTAAACAAGATTTCATAACAACGCCAAAATAATGATGCAAAATCTAGGTACCTACTTATTATTTTGAAGTAACCTAACTAGTGACCTTCCCTTTGAATTTGCTTTTTAAACAGTTTTCGTTTAGATGTTACATCCCGGTTGATATTATCCAATTTTGTCTTATAGTAATATCTCAGGTCCAAATATTTTTCCACAACCACTCTTATCAAATTAACTTGATGCAGAAGACCGCAAACATGATCAGTTTTTACTTCAAAATAGTTAGTACCTCCAACAAATTGTTTCATTACAATGGATACTGTTTTTGCATAATTAATGGGCGTCATTATGAAATCTTGTTTAATTAACTTCCGAAAAACATTTTCAGCAGTCTTACATACAGAATATACATCATGAGAGGCGTAAATAAGTCCGCCTTCGTCTCGCATATTAACCAATTTATGGTAATTTAACTTTTCGTTTGATATCAGGCTTTCGATACAACCAACACATTTTATCTGTTTGCGTAAAAATCGAACAACAAAACCTGCTATGTAGCCAACAATTTGTTGGGTGTATTCCGATAATTGCGCAATATCTAATAGCTGAATGGTATTGTCTTCATTTTCGTAAAAATTTTCGGCGATACTTTCACTCTCGTCCTCGTCATCGTCATCTTTCCTCAACGATGGAACAGTCGCATTTATACATTTAAGGGATGAAGAGCACATTAGAATACTTATGTTTTCCAGAGGCACACAGTTTCCTGACGAAGCAGATTTAAGTTCCATATGACAAAGTAATTTCTTGTAAATGCCTTTTAATTGGCGTGCATTTGGGTTATCATTATAGCCCCCATGCATCCGTATTGCACCAAAAAATAATTCTATGTGATCTTGACTGATGCGATACGTGGTTAAGTATTTCAATTTGTTCGATTCTATTAAAGAATCATACAAAAATTTCAAACTATTTATGCAAATCAGAACGCCAAGAAATCCTGTAAATGATTGTGACTTAAGAACTGGTACATAGTTTTTTAATATTAGTGTTTTTGAAATTTGATGTTCCTTATACGTTCTTTTTCTAGATACTTTTAGACTTAGATTCAAAATTAAATCTTTCGCTTCTTCTAACATTTCAAATACTTCATTTTTATTTCCGGGAAATAATGGATGCTTGTAACCGTGTGCCTGTAAGTTTCTGGAATTGAATGTATCAAAAATATTATTCATAATCATTATAAATTTTTCCGTTGCTCCGCTTTCCACAAAGTCCGGCAGCTTAAGCTCTTGTCGACAAAATTCAATTGCTACAGAAACACTCCTGCTAAGAACCTGGGTAGCTAACTTAACGTTCATTATGGAGTTTCTGAACTGAATATGTTTTTTTGTAAGGCGGTTAGCAAGATGCAAGCCAGTTTCTTCTTGTAATTCGGCCAGCTTTTTTACATATTCCCATTTAATTTCATCATCTTTATATAGAAACACTTCTTTTGACTCAAAATGATTTCTGATTAATTTTAACATATGGCAGAAGTCTAAGAATACTGCCACATCATAATCGGCACATGGATGTTTAAATGTTGTCTTGAGCTCTTTTAGATTTTTGCATTTACAACCTAACACTTCCATGGCTGATAAGTTGGAGCGGTGGCCATCAAAAGTCAGCGATACGACGTCAACGCCTACTTCGTGGCATTTATATAGTATCGTTTTGATAATATTGGCTTTTTGTTCCCCTGTCATGCCATGGATTAAAAAATATGCCACCGGTAATTTCCAAGGCTCGTTTAGTGAGACAAGTAAGAATACGTATGCCTCTGACGCCTTAACACTCATGTTGTCAGCAGGTCCACTCCCTATATCAACAAGTCCTTCATCGCGCAAAGTCTTTCGGTTAAAACATGTTTGCTGTCTTATTGCCATTTCATCAGCGATCAATGCACAAATCATATTTTTGTCTGATTCCTGTCTTTTAACTTTTAACATTTTAAAAGCATCTTCTGTCAAACCTGGGGAGCCATCAATATTTGAATACCATTTGGATAAGGTTTTTGGGTGTGGGAGGCAAGTCTTGAATTTATTTCTGACATAGCTATACGCCTTGGGAGATAAAAAGTGTAAAGTTAAACAAAATTTTCTAAATTCGGGTGCATATTTTTTTACAGGTCTCTTAAATCCTTTTTGCTTTTTCTTCATCATTGAATATAGATCCGCAGCAAACACATTATCACTCAGAATGTTATGAGTGTCGTTGTCGATATATCTCTCTTTCTTTAGCGTTCCAATAATGTGTTTGAACGAAGCTATTTTCTTTTTGAGTCGGAGGTTTTTACGCCTTAAGGACTGGATCTTCAATGTATTTTTTTTTTGTAGTTGTATTCTCCGCCGTAAATCTTGACGCATTTTCGATTTGGTTGGTGAATCGTATATTGAATCAAGATCCGAAAAATCTTCAATGATGGCGCTTTCGTTTTCTTTTTTTCGTCCATCTTTGATTTTACTACCACTTGCTTGCGCAGTATGGCTATGGTTATTTTTCGTAACACTAAACGATTCATTGGATACCGAACTTTTCTGAAAATAAAACCAAGTTAATATATTTTACGCAATAACAGTATTATCAAAGTACACTAAAATTTTCCTCAAAATTAAAAGTAGACGGCAGGTTCAGAAAAACGGTTCAGTACACTATAAAGTAAATTGTGACCGAAACACACGAAGAAAGAGAACCTTTAAGAGTTTTTTACTTAAAATTATTATTGTACTAGCTGTCATGGCGATCTTCGTACTGCCTCAGAAGTTATTAACTTATTAGCCGAAAAAGAAGGAAAGCTCCCGTACCACCATTCATAATTTAATCATAATTTTTACAGAAAATGGGTGTTTTTAGCGTTTTCCGGGCGTTTTTTCAATTTTTATTTAATGTAAGAACCTTTCTTGAACTTCACGGAATATCCTAAAAAAAAATCATCTAAATTGGTCCAGCCGTTCTCGCGTCAAGTCATTACAACTCGAAATAGGGATTCATTTTTATATATACAGAGATTATTATTATTGCAAAAATATTTTTAAACATGAAACTTACCGCCCCGTCTAAAACATTTGTTACACAATCGTTATTTTTTTCTGCTTCTTCAAGTAAACCGCCACTTGCATCATCATCAACATCATCATCATCATCTGTTTCTAATGACGTTAGAAACAGTGCCTGTGGAATTTAAAAAAAATATCGGCCTAGAAAGTACCTAGTCCGAGTCAGATTTGCATACGAAGGGTGTTCCTACCTATTATGGTTCGAAAGATACATCAAAGACAAAAGGACAGACTGGTTGTAGAGATTTAGAAATAGGATCTCGGTGGCACCCTTTAGGTACTCGACCCTAAACACAACAATAATTTTAAAATACCTTGCACGGGATTGCTTCTTTTTTTAACCTTCGACGACTTTGGTTGTTGACAAAATACAGGTCTTTGGCACGGAAATGATCAGAGCAAATAACTGTAGTTTTAGTTGGCTGCCAGAGGTCCTCTCCGCGGCTTTTTCTTATGATATCGATCCACCTACTTTTTAAAATAGGATCTTTAGGTATTCTGTAAAAAATGTATAAATGAAAAGTTTTCGAAATTCTACTTTATGGATTATGATAACAAAAAAAGGCATGTAATGAAACCGACTTCTTTTTTATAGCATTTTTGGCCTCTAATAATAAATTGTCCTCTGATTTACTAAGTCAGCCGTTATTAATGTGCGATTGTGCGTCTAAAAAATACTATTTGAACCACCATAAATAAGCCACTGTAAATACAACTCAGCCACATAGTTATTTTTAGCAAGTATATTTGTGACTTAGATTCAAGAAGTAAACCTCTAAATTATTTATATATGACACCAAAATAGTATAATAACACTCTATAACAAAGTAGACGGAGCCCCGCGAACGCGGGGTTCAAATTTCTGCGTTCAGGGTCATCAGTAGGTAACCTAACACGAAGGGAGTGACGGGGGTTTAGCTCGTTCGCTCGCTAACCCCCGTCCGTCACTCCCTTCGAACCTAACCCAGACAAGTCCAATGCCCCGAAGTCCCGAGCTCGCACGAATTGAATTGAGCTATCTGATAGGTGCAAATGTCGGTCGCGCCCGTCTATTTGATGTTTCCTAGTTTGGCTTGAACTACATTTTTTGAAGAAGATCTTGAAGCTTCAAATCGCAAAAATGTTGATGAGTTGAAAAATCGGTGGCTCAGTTAGTAAATTTGATGGCGACTTATAAATCAGGAGGACAAGTAATAATAATTGGTGTTCTTTATTTGATGTTCTTATTTAGGTAGTGTTGTAAATAAGACGAATTAGTTTATTAGAAGCTTTCATATTCTTCTGTGGCTTAGTTATAAAATTAGAAGTCAAATTCCGTGGATTTATAATTCCCCAAAAAAATTGCAAACGCTCACATGGGAATTTTAAATTCAATTATCAGGCAACCTTGTCAACATGGCGTCAAATGGCCGTTATATTTTTGAATAAAATTACACTTCATAAATCTAATTGTGTCTTTAGCAAATAATTATTTCAAGTTTACTTACCGATGATAGGTAATTTTTTTAATTGTTTTTATTCGTCCCCTGTAATTTCTGCATACTGTTATTGCACATATTGTCATTTTTATTCGGCAAAAAAACGGTGTTCACCGCACAATGTCAGTGTCGCTACTGAGCGGGCGAAATGAGTTTATGAGCCAACAGTTGGCTGATATTTTTTTTGGCGTTTAGGCGCTCGAACCCTATATCTAGACCATATATAATCAAAGGTTCTAATGTTATGAAAAGTTCTATTTTTAATCAGATGAAATAAACTGACAGCTACAAATGTGAATGTTGTGTCAAATAGAACGTTTTTTTCAATTTCTTTATCAAAACGTGTCATAAACACTGTTAGTTTACCTACTTCATCAAGGTAATACAAAATCAAACTATGTAGGTAATGCCGCCGTCAGTACGAGATGTGAGTCTATGGCCGTCTGGATGCCGCTTGATTGTTGTGTACCTACTACATTATACTTATGATGTTAAAAATGTAATATTGCATAGACGTCTTATTAATTTTTCTTTACTGTGACGTAGTATGTATCGCACGTGCGGGGAACACCTTAAATAACGCTTCGGAGATACCGCGCGCCGGTCCCGCGGGCCTCGTATCGTGCGCACATAGCGTATGTCTTGCTTGGCCTACATTGTAATATTATATAGTGGACGGAAAAGTAACATGTGGTGAGCACCTCCCTGATTGTGTAATGTGTTTATTAATAGTTTAGAAACAAACCAGTAGGTAAATTATTATAGGCTGTAAGTGCCTGATAGACGGTCAAAATTTGTAAAATTTGTTTTCCTTTTGGCATTACCTTAGCTAGTTTATATACATATATTTTTAATGGTGTTTAGAGGCCAAAATCATTAAGGCCGGTCAAATGATTTGGCCTTGATTACCTGGCTAAACTAGGGTGACAATTTATGTGATTGGTTGCTAGGTACTTATAAAAATCCAAATTATACCTAAACATTAGAATCACTTCGTAATTGCCTGCGACTGCGAGGGATTTAAAACTATTTAATTGATTATGTTCTTAGGTACCTTCTTCAATTATTACCTATATATGTGGTAGAAAAGTACCTACATCTGTAAACATGTGTTCTCTTATTATTTACAGACTTACAAGAAGAGATGTATGAATCGTTTTACCTACTGTCTTATCAGCATTATTTACCCCCAACGCAACGCAAGGGGTGTTTGAGGTTTAACGGTCATAGAACAGTCTTCATTCATTCATTTTTCTTTTTGATAGCAGCAGTACTATTCTGTAAAGAGTCATATCTCACGCGTGAATCGCGGGTGATATGTTTGTATTGAAACATGATATTTCACCCCCAGATTGACGGATGCGTTGCATGAGTTTATCGTTACAGAATAGCATGGTTTTATTGACAACATTTTTCAGATAAGTACAGTTTTTTGAATCAATTCTCACTTGGAATCACCTTGCTTGACTTGTGGTTTATGTAACACTATTTGCACAAATCGCTAACTCCCAGATGTTGGTGAAGAAATCAGAGGGGAGGTGGCACATTTCCATTTTATTATTCTCGTCTCGTGCTCTTGTTACACTGATGTTTACCAGTGACGTAGTGACTTCGTCTAAGACTTTTGTAGAAGCGGTCTGGTTGTAAAGATGAGGGAAAAAATAAATAAAAAATAGATGACCTCGTAGACTTATACAATGTAAACGGTTTGAGTTTATAATATCCTTGTTTAATATAGGCGCAGAAATGAGACGGAGAAGAATTTTCACATAGACAGTAGGAACATTTAATTTTCATGTTGTTGTCTAGGAAACTATTTTCTAATTGTATGTAGTATTTTAGTAAAAGCAGCTTGTGATTCTTGGTGTGTAAGGTATTTTTACATCATATTGTAATTAATTTAGAAACTTAGTTATAGATTGGGCCGACTGTTGCTTGACCATGAAAGACGTTCCGCTTTTTCAGATTTCAGCTTCGTACCTATAGAATTATGTATAGAATTTATTTTTGGTAGTGATTTTAAATCTGAATATTTGACAAACATTTTCGCTATAACCGTCTGTCGTGTCCTGTTACAATCCGAGTTGAAAGTTTGTTTTAGTTGCAACACTAAAATGTCGTCAGTTGGTTGATAAATGTCAGGTAAGTAGGTCAGCCGAGGTGTAAACGGGAGTGTTGAGCTGTTAAAACAGTTTTATTAGTTCAATATTCAGTGATATTTTTGTTATTGGCCATTTTATAGATGGATGGTATCATGAACTCGTATTGTTTATGACGACGATCTGCCGTAGATGCGTTACTACAACGGAACTGTCTCGGTAGAGCAACGTGTTCTATATCCGAAGGCTCAGTGATGATAATAATAACGAATAATATTTATTTATTATTTTCGAAGTCCATATACTGTCTCGCGTCTTTTAAAAGTAATTAATATCCACCTTTTCATTGAAATTGTAGCTACGAATGAAAAAAAGTAGGTAAACTTAACTATCTATAGGTAATACAAGTGTCATATTTCGTTTGTTCAAACAGCTGTCGTTAAAAATTGCTAGAATTTTGGTAGTTATAACATCTACAACCCTTTACACAAAAGAGCTTATAATGTTTTATAAAGCTCTAAAATTAAGTGCAACTCATTAGTCTTCCGACATTGATAAACTTGACTGCTGGTAGTTGGTACCCGTGAGCTATATTTCATTCAGGTGACCTATATAGGTCGGGGTAAATGCTCCAGTGCTCGGTGCCTCTCGCTCAAATTGCTCAAGTTTAAGCGCGTTACCCACGACGCGATTTAGCAAATATCGCTCCGATGCAAATGCGACTCCCGAGGTAATTCTGTGAGTTATTGCATCGTGGAACAACCAACATGACGTGAACCCAACTTCATTTCCTAGAGAGTTGCAATACAGTCGCAGAAACTGTATCATACAAATTTTCATTGTAACTATATCATTGCTGCTGTTGACCAGCATACAATTTTACGGAATTTGTTGTCTCAAATATTTTGTTGCATATCCGAGCGACGATTTTAGGTAACATTTAAAGTAAACTATTATGGTACTATTATTATTATTAGGTATGTAACATATATCTATCAATGTTACAAATTCATCCTTATAACAAATTTTAATCTATACCTACTTAATACTTTTATGTAAATCAATAAATCAATAATATGTAGGAAAAATATCGCCAGACGAACACACTGACTATTAGTTTCCGAACTATGCAACGCTTGTACTATGAGTATCGTAAAATAGACAGGGATGATGATAGTGGCACTTACTGGGGTAAATTATTAAATCGAACTCGAAACCACTCGGTGCAGTATAGGTGAAGCGATCTAAGCTCAAACTACTACTACTAGACCAAACGGTCTGGTCGTTTGTACATATCGGACGATCCTACCCCTTATATTTAGTATTTTGAATTTCGAATATCCTAATCTTTGGATCTCCGATCTACGCTCAAAATACTAGATCAAACGCTCTGAACGTTTGAAGTTCTCGGACGATCCTACCCTTTCTATTTATTTTGAATTTCGAAGATCCTAATCTATGGATATTGCTAAAACCTTCACCCCGGGCTGCGACATTCAGAAAAGGCTGTAAGCCTGTGCTGCGATATCTGAGTATAATAAAAAAAGCTAAAAAGTCAGGCGGCCGCAAAAATATTGTCTCTGCTGGCTTCTAAAGTAAGTAGAAACCAAGATAAGGAGGAGTGAGCACTGTTGATGTTAGTATTCTGCACGGGCGCTTAGATAACACGTGTGCTTCAGAAATAGTGGAAAATAAAAATTGTGACGAGTTCAGAATTTCAAATTTTGTACAATCGATTGCAACATCTGCGAATTTACACACATATATTTCAAAGTACAGGTAATGCCAAAATCCGCTGACTAAGTTTCTTTTCAATAAATGTCTGGAATGAAAGATATCTCTTGGCTCATGTCGAGGGTCCTTTGTCCTGCTAAGTGAGGTTGTTGAGTGTTGACAGGGTGGAAGTAGAAAGCTCTCGCGCCACAAGTGTGTGTTGGTGGTCCTGAGCGTTGTGATGGAATTACAGGGAATTCGTTGCGAACACGTCGACATGCAACGAAGCAGGGATTAAATTATTGTTATTTTAGTAGGTATCTATACCACGACCAACGAGAAGCGATACGCAAATTAAGAGGGGGCTCCCCGAAACTAGGCATGTTTTAGTAACTTGGATATAAAACGAAGACTGGCATTCACACGACATTTAGAAGTTAAGCTTGGCCTTGGACGGGTCATAAATTGATGCATCTTTTCTTATCATAAATGTTTATTTACGAACCATGTTGCATACATAAATTATTATTATAGCATACTCATATAATAATCATATTTTGGTGAGTGCTAACCCTCGATCGAAGTTGCTACATCGATGTATAATTTTCAAGTTGGTGCTTAATCTGCCTCGCTACACGCTACGCCGTAGCGCGTAGCCAGAACACCTACAGCCGGAAAAGGTGCAACTGATACCTCCACCTTTTCCTCCCCTCCTTGCGGTGTGCCGTTCAATACCCATTAGAAGTGGTGGATGCAGCTCACGCCGATAGGAAGTACATTAATATTAACTTGCCGACGCCCGTGCACTAACTACACTCCAATAAAGATGCATTTGCTTCGACATTTTCCGGAGAAACTTTTTAAGCCGCATTTTCCGCTAGATTTATGATGTCTGGTGCCGTCCATATTTACTATATCAAGGCGAGATCTAGTAAAAAAATATGTTAACGTATTCAAATTATTTTTGTTTTCTTAAATAAATGTAAAACGTTTCTTACGACCGTGATCTACATCTTATCTGTGAAAGGTTCCGATGGGAAAAGCTGAGGATCGGACGTTTCGCTGCATATTTAAATGATAAGATGTCGCAGGCTCTATAAAAAGGATAGATAGTATTACGTATTTATAGGAAGACATTCCTCTGGTGGTTACGATGAGGAACGTCTCGTGTTGTAAACAAGCTACATAGTTTGTATCGGAGGCGGTTCCGTTTTGTGATAAGCTGTTCCGATCGACAGTGCTAGTCGGTCACGCGAGCCGAGCCACGGCATCACGTACCTACGCAGCGCTATTACCTACACAATCAAGTGCCGGTTAATTGTTTCGGTTCCTGTATGTTTCCCATAAATCAAATATGTTTTGTGATGTGGAACTGATACATACTGATACTTTCCCTTACGGGGATGACAATAATAGATTGTAACTTGACAATCATTATGAGAAAAAAACTCGCTTCGGGCAGACTAATGAATCTTATCCTCTGTTAAACCTCTCCAAGAAACGCACTTAGATAAAATCAGAAAGAAATTCAGTAAAGCAGTTTTTTAAATTGGCCCGTAGGAAATTACAAGCAGTTATAAACTATGTAGTTCAGAGAAAATTGAGAACAATCTACCTAACTGCCTACTTAGTTGATATTTAATAGAAATTCTAAAAACCTTAACAAAATTTCAATATTAACTAAACATCACCAAATTCTGCGGTATTCCTAGAATATGATCAGTCTAAATATAGGTTGCAAGTTCTCGAAATGAAGGACGATTCTCTGTAACCAGTAATTTCATTCTCAGATGCCACTCCGCGGCCGCTCGCTAACAGAATACGAAATAGGACAACATTGATTCCTCTCGTTATTTGCGAGACTGCCAATAAAAAGCCTGGCCACCCCGGCACCCCGGCCACCCCGGCCACCCCGGCCAATTCAATGCTTTCCCCTTCAAAACATATCATGAATGTAAAGCAACAACATTTGCTGTTCCTATTCAACTATTTGCGGATAACAGGATATATAGCGAAGATAATTAATGGAAAATACGATTATTTTGCCCACTTTACCGGAGGAGTTCCAATGCTTTTTACTGACAATACATTACAATATATATTTTTTCATTTATTATGGACGACCAACAGTTGTTACGTTATAACATGTACTAGTTTATACTTATATAAGAATTATAATTTGTATTAAATGCACAACCACCGGCAGGTACCCTCTTGACTCTTGACCTCAGACTTAAATAATGTCTATCAAGCCAGTGGACAGAAGTTTGCCTTAATGAAAAAAATAAAATAAAAATAAAATTGATATTCATAGATTCCTGAAATCTGGATCCAATTTCGTCAACTTGCAGCGCTGATAGCGAAGGTGTCTGGCGTCGTTATTTATAAATTCACTATTATCAGTCTACATTGGACACAGTTTTGTTTTATGCAAGATGTATCAGTTTATATATCAGCTCTTCCGTTTGTTTGCTGAGTGAAGAGTCTTATAAACGCGAATAAAGATGTAACGTAAGATAGGTAGGTAGCTTGTTTTATAATTTGAATGACCTACTTAGATAGCTGGATAGATTATTTTTATTGTACACTAGTAAATCCATAAATCCCTCAAGTATAGACCAGATTACCAAACTCTCGTTTCAAAGCGCGTGTTCTCAATTCCCTTACCACATACTGTTTCTCTCATGGCCCGTCGTTGTCCAAACTATTTACATCCTCTTATTGTCGATGTTAACGATCTCTCAAATTTCTCTTGCAAACACGTTTTACAAAAATGCCTGTCTTCCTTAACCTATGATGAAACAGAAAATATAATTTCATAGACTTAGTCTCACATTCTCACTTTTTAACACACACTATTTCCCCATATTTACACTTACCCTCATACACTCACACACACTATACATACATACACTTTCTATCACACCTACATAATACGCATACGTTCACCTTATTATGTTCCTATTAATATTATTTTTTTCTTAAATATTGTTACACGTAGCTTACCTACCTCACCTAACCTAAGAAAATTTGCTTAACAATTGTAATCACCTCACTTAATTGAATATGTGTAGCATAAAATGTGCCACTACTCTGGTTCCCAAGATACAAGCATTTGCTTAGTTTGGGATCCACAGTAATACTACTCTATGTTATTGTGATTTATTTACTTACAACAATATACCTCTTGTATCTACTATTTTAAATTGTGAACGTGTAACTACTGTTTTATAATAAATTTATTCTTATTCATACAATAATTCACAAAACCGATACAGTCAATACTTTTTTAACTGTATTGATACACAAAACGCCCAATTATTATTTTATATTTGCAAGAATGTCACATGAAGGTTCAGACGAGACCCCACTAAAAATACATGAACTCATATAATATTAAAACATTGTTATACAGTTTGTCTTTATCAGTACCTTCTAAAAGAAAACGGCATTCAGTATTCCTACTTTACTAAATTCCCTCCTGAAACAAAGTGAGTTGTGTATAAGAAGTGAGAGATCTTGGATGAATTCATTGAAAACGTTTGGCTGTATTGTATCTATTACAATAGGTAGAGTTCAAGTATTTGAGACCTTATAAGGTACGTAATCTGTTTTGTAGATGCAGCGTAAATCTCTAAAAGGTTCAGACGTTAATGGTGCGTCATGGTACCAAGCAGTCCGCCCGTAAAATCACTTTTGACGTTTGACTACGTAGACATAATGTCATAAACTAATTTCCCGGGCGCGTTGCTCGGTTCTTGAAGACGCACGCAATATAGTTTCTGATTATTTAAAAGGTTGACTGTAGGTTTAGGTATATTCTATACAATAGTACTTGCATCGTTCTTAATAATACCCATCGTTCTTAATAATACCCTTTTGTCAGACTGATATTTAATACATGAACCCCTGTATTAAATATCAGTCTGACAAAAGGGTGTCGAACGTGGTGTTTAACGTGCAGCGCGGGTCCCGGGGCGGAGCCATTACTCTCCTGGCGTAATTTACCCTAGTGTATAATTCCACGAGAGGCTTCCCTCAATTTCTCCAATTATGTTAAGGTTGTAAAGTATTTAACCTAGAGCTGTTACTTACACAATGCGTAAAGTACCTCAAAAATATTGATAACGGTATTGGTATGTTTAGTATCGGTGGTGCAGTAATAATATGGATTTGATCATTTGTTTATTATTCTTTTGTAACGAGGGATAGATTCCATGAGAGAACTCACAACCTGATTATATCTCCATACTATTCGGAAGCATGTTAATATTCCCATTTGCTTCTTTTGTATAGAATTTTAATATATTATTTGACTATAAAATATTTATTAATGCAATATTGTGGTCGTTGCGTTGTGAAATCTCATCTCCCATGCCCAGGGCAACAGGAAATTGAGGCACCTAGTCGTATTTCTCCGCGCTGTAACGCTGCGGCAATTTCTAGTACGCTCAATATAGAGTTATCTACCTATGCGCCTCCCCTAACACAATTTTTGTCTGACACTCCCCAGAAATTGAAACAGAAGTGTCCTGGAGAGTGATTTGTTCATTTCACGTATGTGTTCTCGTTTCTATTTCGTTTCAGCTGTTTTATTATCTAAACAGCGAGTGAGCGATCGTGACAACGCGTCATCGTCGTCGAACGCCAACGATGGTGACCGATTTCGTGTTGCGACAAATTGATTGGTAATATGGTACGGAATTGTTTGATCACATGGTAACATAATATTCGTGGATATATTGGCACGAACGAAATTACTTTCACTGAGCTAATGGACCGGGAGCCCAGCGTGCACTTCGTGGATTTGAACGAGCGCCGTCCAAACCTCTAACTAGGTTTGGACGGCGCTCGGTTTCGGTAGATGACATGATAGGAAGAATACATTGTTCAAGATGTTTCAGCGGTGGGGGAAGTGTATACATGACAATTTTTTTTTATAAAAAGCAATGACATAAAAATACTCAAGCGTGTCAGATATTGATACTTTTCATGCTCCAACATGAAAAATTAAAAAATATAAATTTACTCGAGCGCGCCAGATTTCGTAAGCATCTATAGGCTACGGTAACTGCTTAAAATCAGGCGGGCCGTACGCTTTTTTGCCACCGCAGTCCTATTTATTTATTTATAGCTAGGAAAAACAACAGCTTTTAAGTTCAGTGGTGGTAACAGTTATACAAATTACATAATAAGCCTTCTGTTTTCGCAGAAAGAAAGAATATGATTCAAAAGTTAACAAGAAAAGTTCAAAAAAATTCACAAGATAAAATATAGAGTACTAGCTGTGCCCGCGGCTTCGCCCGCGTGGAAATTGATGCGTAAGATTAGTCTTATTCCAGAGCCTACACTATCTAAGTTTCAAATTTCATTAAACTCGGTTTAGTAGTTATGGAGATACGTGGTAACAAACATCCACACATACAGACACACACATTTATTTAGCATTTGCCCGCAACATCGTTCGCGCAAAATTTTAATTAAAAAAAATTAGACTCGATCTTGTTTGCCGGATCCCATATCCCAGAACTCATTTCCCGGATTAAGATTTTTTTTAATTTTGATCTCTGATCCCAGACTCCGTATCCCGGATCCTGTTTTCCGGATCCCGGAGCCCATAATCATTGATTCCGGATCCCGTATCTCTGATCCCGTATCCAGGATCCCGTTTCCCGGATTTCGTATCCCGGATCTCTGATCCCGGATCTCTGATCCCGGATCTCTGATCCCGGATCTCTGATCCCGGATCCCGGACCCCGTTTCCCGTAAAACGTTCTCTGGATCCCATTTGCCGGTTCCCGTATCCTGAATCCTCCATCCCGGATCCCATATTCCCTAATCCCGGATCCCGCGGATCCCGTATCCCTGATACCGGATCCCGTATACCGTATATATATATAACGTATCCCAAAACCGACTTGTATTTTAAAGACTAACTTAATTGTAACTTCAAAAAAATTACGAACTCCCATACAAACTTTCATCCCCTATTTTACCACCTTAGGGGTTGAATTTTCATAAATCCTGTAATTATTACTACTTTAATATAAAGAAACTAAAATACTTATTAGCTTCAAAAATGACTAACTTTCAAACAAACTTTCATCCCCCATTTAAACCCCTTAGGGGTTGAATTTTCAAAAACCCTGAAATTGTTATTTCTCATTTTTTAAAAGACACCTATTCACCAATTTTCATAATTCTAACTTGAAAAATGACGAACTTGCATACAAACTTTCATCCCCTATTTAGCCCCCTTAGGGGTTGAATTTTCAAAAACGCTGAAATTATTTTTTTACTTATATAAAACGAAACCTAAACACCAATTTTCACAATTCTTACTTCAAAACTGACAAACATCCATGCAAAATAACATACAAACTTTCATCCCCTATTTTACCCCCATAGAGGTTAAATTTTCAAAAACGCTGAAATTACTTTTTTTTTTTTTTAAGACACCTATTCACCAATTTTCATAATTCTAACTTGAAAAATGACGAACTTGCATACAAACTTTCATCCCCTATTTAACCCCCTTAGGGGTTGAATTTTCAAAAACGCTGAAATTATTTTTTTACTTATATAAAAAGAAACCTAAACACCAATTTTCACAATTCTAACTTCAGAACTGACAAACATCCATGCAAAATAACATTCAAAACTTTCATCCGCCATTTTACCCCCTTAGGGGTTGAATTTTCAAAACCGCTGAAATTACAAATTTTTATTTTTTAAAAGACACCTAATCACAAATTTTCATAATTCTAACTTCAAAAATGACAAACCTACATACAAACTTTCATCCCCTATTTAACCATCTTAGGGGTTGAAATTTATAGGTATGATTAGCCTATGTCTCCTTCCAGAGTTTAAACTATCTACGTTTCAAATTTCATTAAAATTGGTGCAGTATTTATGGAGATACGTGGTAACAAACATTCACACACACACACACACACACACAGTTACTTTCGCATTTATAATATTAGTAGGATAGGATATAAACAACACAATAACATACAAAAAAAGTTAATTAGACATCTATGTAGGCAAAGTCAATGGAATGGAATGGGTTGAGAAGAAAAGAACTGTTTGTTTAATAATGTTCTCAAATGCGGTTTCGTCAACTGAAAGAGATCTAAGTTGAATTCTTTTTTCAATATATTAAAAAAAAAAAAACTGAGGGGGTGAAAAAGTGAAACTTCCAGATGCTCCCATTTCTTAGACTGACGATCAAATTAGCAAAATTGCCACTTCTTAGCTAGTAATGAATCCCCCTTATCTTAATCTGACGAGTTCGAGTATTTTAAGATGGTCTATATTTTTTTTTGGTTCCCCTGATCGAACCCACCAATATTAAGGGCTCATAACTTTTTGTGGTTCTTATCAATATGTAAGCTATCTCCCTTATCTTAATCTGACGCGCTCGTTTAAATCCAGAAAGTCCTTCTACGGCTCCCCATCCATAATTTCAGCAAAGATTTTAAGATAAAAATAAAGTTCGGGAGCTAAAAAGGTCCACATAGCAATTATGCTAAAGCAATTAATTTTCCGGATTTTCTAGCACAATCCTTAGCACTTCCCAGAACTTTCAATAAAATGAGAATTTCCACTATCCACTAGCTATTCCACTTTTCCGAGTTAGTCTATTTATTAGTCCTGTTAATTATGGAGTTCTATAAAAAAAATACAAGTTCATTTCATTACATACCTGAGTATTCCTTTCAAAATAATATTTGTATTTTCTGGCATACACGGTATGCCAGAAAATACAAATATTACGGCAACGTCAGTGCCCTTTATGTGAGGTTATAGATATAGGTAATTAAACTTGGCAAAAGCTTGCAAAATTAAATAGTTTTAATTAATTCCGCCCATGTTTATGAATTGTAGGTACAATAATAAAGTTTTAATGATTGACCTGACCCACTTTTTGTAACTGGAATAGAATATCTTATTCGATATTGAGGTCAATTCTATGAAATTAAATATATCTTGCGCAGTGCTCTGGTGCCCTCGTGTTCTTGCATAGATAATGTAAAAACTAGGATGTGTGAACTGGGTTCTCCTTTCAGTAGAACAATGGGCCTTATATATAATTCTCTTCAATTCGGGCCCTCACCTACGCACCATTCAATTCAGTTTGAAAGGGCCCGGTGCTCTATTGTTCGCCTACAGTTACATTTTTGGCCCAGAACTAAGAAGGTAAGCAATCAATTTGATGCCGTTTCAACTGCGCACATAATCTCGACATGTTAAGATACTTCACACGAATATTTCTGTTAATATATTCAAGGTTCGCTTAACGTCTATATTTTATTATTTTGTCCTAATTTAAATACAGTCCAGTAGGTACCTACTTAGTAGGTATCTCTAACTAGCAGTGACCTTTTTTGGGGATAAGTACCTAAGCGGAAAATACTTTTACAAAAGCTTTTGACCTTAAGACGATACAAGAAAAAAATGAATTTTAGTTTCGGGGTGTGGCTAGCGTCGCGTGAGCTGCCGAAGGATATATCCCTCTCGCTTAGCTAGGACAGAACAGCTATGGAGTAGACTATAGTATAGTTATTTTTTGAAGGAACAATATTGTTTAATTCGTACAATTAAAATAATATGTCCCAGTGCACCTTTTAAAATAGATGAAATGGATGAAAATATTCAAATATATTTTTTTCGTTTTATATGGGATTTTTATGTCGAGTGTATTTGAAAAAAATAATTTAATTTCTATGTTGTTTTTATTGCTGAAGACAAAGTAAGTCAAAAGAAGACAAACGATACCTACAATATGCTGATAGATACGTATAACAATATTTCGATCGTATAATAGCCTATAACCAGCGGACGATCCAGACGCGTCCAACGATATCTCATTAGTCAAATTATTATGATAAAAATAGTTTGGACGTTATACGGGAGCAGATGAACATACATACATATCGGTCAAAATCATAACCCTCCGCCCACCGTAGTCGGGTAAAAATTTACATACTCTGTGTCAGTGACTGACTGCCGGATATGAGTATCTTTTTCATGTTTCGTAGGCAAAGGAATACTTTGGTACTTAACTTCGATGCCGATCATGAAGTCATCAGCGGTGTCATAATATTTATTTTTACCATATTTAATTTATTTTTTAATTTAATTTTCAGTTTTTATTAATTTTATTGATTTAACCATGCATTTATTTATTGTTTATCTTTTTATCTTTATTTTTTTATCTATCAAAATCACCCTTAGACTGGTTACCGCCACAGGTGACAAGAGGGCTGTCTCTTTCCTTGCTCAAAAAATTCGCTTGACAACAGGAACAGCTTGAATACAGGGAGGACATGCAGCCAGTATCCCACGCGGACGGTATTTGTTTAATTAGGGGTAGGTTTTTATTTTATTGTATTTCATTTTAATTTATGTTATATTATATTGTATTTTAATGATAAAACATGAAAAATAAAAAATATTTTTTTATTTTTTTTTATTTAATTTTACTTTTATTTATTTTTTTATATTTATTGTGAAATTATAATAATTTTAATAATCAATATTGGACTATGTCTGAAACAAATACATTGAATTGAATAATTTAAATACAAAAATTATCACATTAACTCGTTAAATCACGGTTTACACCCGCTAGAACGAAAAAGATCCTAACATGGTAGGTAGGATCTGAGGGTTGGCCAGTTAATTACTTAAAATACACTATATTTATTTCAAGAAAACATTCATAAGATCTGAAGGCGTCGGACTCGCACATAAAGGGTTCCGTACCACCGTAGAATAAACACATCAAAAATATCAAGTTTGAGACTTGATATTTATTTTTAAATGTTATTATATTTTTAGTATTTGTTCTGCACCGGCGACAGAAATACACATTCAGTGAAAATTTCAACTCTCTACCTGTTACGGTTCGTGAGATACAGCCCGCGCTGACAGACGGACAGACAGACAGACGGACAGCGTAGGCCTAGTAATAGGGTCCCGTTAGCACCCTTTGGAACCCTAAAAAGTAGCCTATGTTCTCCGCCAAGACCCAGTCTATCTCCATACCAAAATTCATCAACATTGGTTCAGCGGTTTAGCCGTGAAAAGGTAACAGACAGAGTTACTTTCGTTTATAATATAATAGATTGAATAGGACGGACAAACATTTTCCTATCCATATCTGTAATGTTATTTTTTACGATAATTTATTGATGTATGATATATTTATTACTTGCCCATCCATACCTACAACAAACGCAATAAAGCGACTCCATTGTTTTGACAAGCAATGTATTCCCACTGTCGGCCCAAGACCATGCTGCAAGTATATAACAGTAAGCGAAATAGGGAGTTTTTACAGAAATGATACGAATAACTATGAAATGACAAGAGATGACACAAAATGACAAGAGATGACACAAAATGACAAGAGATGAAAAGAAATTACACAAGACAAGGAAAAGCAAACGAAAATCACGCTGCAGTGCAGGTCGTAGGTTCGATTCCTGCCCAGGACATGCATTTGTGTGCATGAACATGTCCGCATGTCCCGAGTCTAGGTGTAATTAAGTGTATATTTAGTTTGTATTTACAAACAAAAAGTAGTATATGTAGTAATATCAGTTATCTGGTTTCCATAGTACAAGCTCTGCTTAGTTTGGGATCAGGTAGTCATGTGTAAAAGAATTTCCAAGGATATTTATTTATTTATCATAGGCGTCGGCGGACTGTAAATACTGTACTGTACCTGTAATGTGGCACGACCGTAATATTTTTTCGTGATATTTTTTAAAAAATCCTTCACAGGTCCGACGTCGAACAAGTCCGAGCGGACACTGGCAATACAAAGTTAGAGAGAGACATGGTTAGTTCAAGTACTTAAAATGTGAGATGGCGATATTGTGCGCGCGCTCGGAAATAAACAACGTAAGCGCCAAACCACATTTACTTGAATTAAAAAAATACTACTTCATGAATTAAAATATGGTTGAAGGGTAGTTTAGATATCATTATTTGCTATGTTTTAGAAATAATTTCGTGATCTAAATCGTAAAAACATCGTGGTAGCAAGGAAAATTGTAAATAATTAGAGCTCATTTCATAATTTTTTTTTATCGAGAAAATTTCATCAAATCGTGATTTGGATTTAAAGATACTCAAGATAATATAGTCAAAAATCATACATCTAAATATAAGATTCCTAGTCCACATACTTACTTAAAGAAAAAGTAGAATAGAAAATCAACCAAATTTCAAACCCTCCTCTTAACAATATTGGCCCTCTTTACAGAATTGGGTTTGTATAATAAATAGTAGCGAAATAGTTATATTTACGTAAGTTTCCTTGGAAAAATGCTAAGAGGCTTTCCAATTTTATTATTTTAAACGTCTGGGTAACGGCTTGAACAACTTCAGATGTTTCAGAGCGTGTTGGATCTCAGACAGAGTAGGTACCTGTCACCTTACAAGCATTTTGAGACAATACGGTGGCCACAAAATGAATACGACTTAACAGCTGGCAAACATGTTTTAAAGTAGGTACTTAATACATAGTATCATTGTTTTAATGTAGGTAATAGAAATTATTATTATATCGCAATAGTACATTGAATTCAAGAAACGAGACAGAAAGTATTTAATTATAGAAGGCTAGTTTCGTATTGAAGTTTCATTTCGAAATAATTCTCAGAACTTGTTCAAGAATTTTCAGAGAAGAAATTTTCTGTACTAGGTTTAGTAGGCAGTCTGCTGTAGGTATAACAAAAAAGACCATCCCGAAATATAAAAACGTGATCGTATTTTCCTATAGGTTCACTAAGCAACTATAGAGTCAAAGCCTCTCACGACATGTAACTTATATTACCTATGGACTTATTGTGTGTATCCAACGATTGACATCAATTCGCCAGTATATCTCCTTAGTTTTCCTTTTCGCTCCCCAGAGGCACACCAGACGGATACAATTCTGGATCCGTATATCGCATCTATCTTTTATCCAGTTCTATTGAAATTAAAATAAATATTTCTCTTGCAAAGTCTACGCCTATTCGAAGACGCCTATATTTTCTCTGGAGTAAAGTTTTACTATGCTATGGAGATACCTATTCGTTTTTGCTTTCATGTAAAACGGGATTCTAAGTTTGAAATTCAAACCTTAGAAAATATTAAAGGTAAGAAAATATTATAGGTATAGGTACCTCTATTCTACCTATAATAATTTCTGGATGGATTTTCCCAACATAATATTATGTTGGGAAAATCGATCCGTGAAATGTTGATGCACAAGAATGTAGTTAGTATATGGCCACAATGTTGTAAATTGTGGCTACTCCTTTGGGATACAGGCATCTGGAAGGTGTTTGCATTGACTTATATATATTACAGAGTGTTTGCGATTATTTCTAGATGCCTGGTTTATATAATTTCAACTTACTGTCCTGCAAGTCAGTACCCGAACCTCATGAAGTGTTATTTTGCCCATAGTATATTGTGACTGATTGCCCATAGGTAATGGAAACAAGCATAGCTACCGTCCATATATTTCCGTACTTTTTGCGGACTAACTTGTCCACTTGCGGAAAGTTGTCCGGGTCTCCGGGCGCGTAGTTTTGAACTGCCCACTAACTGCCCACTTTATCTCGAAACCGCTATCCTACCTATTTTCGAAAGTTTCATCAGGTTACTAATGATAGATAGATGTGTCATATTGAGAAAACTGTGTGAATTTGTTCAATTGCTTATGACTTACAACAACGTATTCCCCGATTAAATATCCGACGATGTCTAATCAAAAATACCGAGAAATGGAACAACAAGCGCATGCACCGTCTGGTTCATAATACCTACAATATTTATTCTGTAGGTACCTGTTGCCAGAAATTGTCTTGATTTAGTCTTTATTCTGATTCTTAATTGTTCTTAAAACAAAAACCATTAGAAAACTTCATCAGTTTACAGGTTAATTAAGTAGACTTAAATGAGGGTTCGCGAACTGATCGAGGTCGCAGTTTACGCGCGATACGTCCAAACGAACTTTAATGACTTGCGCCACGGACTTAAAGAGCATTCGGTAGAAAAGTCCTTACGTGTTCAAACTCTATAACGAATTTTATGGGCATAAATAATCTATTTGAAAATTACTATCTCTGTAGATTTTAGAATATATAATTTTCCAAATTGTGTATTATTTCCCTGACAAAGTAACATTCAACCGTTTGGCAATTGGCTCGAGTGGAATCATAATAATTAATTAGTAAAACTATGAAAAAGTTGAATTGCAGGTAATTTTAGATAAACCTGAAGTGTGAACAATTCACAAAAATTGGAAGCTCTACAATGCTATTCTGAAACGCGTGAATCCGTGAGTGAGATTTCAATACAAAGTTTACCGTTTCACCAGCTTATTCATGATATGAGTCGTTCAGAATAGGACTGCAGCACCATTTTATCCTCAAGAAGTACCTATGTGATCCAGGCTTTGGTCCAGTAATCTTGTTAGGTCAGTAATATTTTACGTAGCGTGTCGCTTCTAGATTGATTTATATTGCGGAGGCAGCCGCTTTCCTCGACACTGGTTAATGATTAATTTCTGCGGATACTCTAAATATGTTGTAAGTAACAATAGCTGTGCTGAAATAAGCCGGAATTTATTGTGCGCTAGACCTTGTTCAGCTTTGTTTCGACGCTGGAAACTGGAAAGGTGAAAGGATTGGTGTTGGTGCTCTAGTTAAGATAGTTTTTTTGGAGTAGGTATTTATAAAACAATTAATTCATTTTCATAACCTCTGGGCTCCAAGTGTTTTATTTCATTCTTGGCGGTCGACATGTCGGCCAGAAGACCAACAACAGCGACCGCCAATTTTTACGATTTACAATGAAAAAAGATTAAATATTAGTGGCCTATGGTTCTCAATTGGTGAAAAATTTGCAGACTAGGCCTCTGAACTCTCTGATATTGAAGTGAAATAATATCAGATGGTTGCAAATATCTCTATCTATATCTAAATATCTATTAGGTACATGATTGCTATATAAAAAGTCAAACGCCATTTTGCGGTTACATACACTTAAAAAACCGCGATTACAACTCGCAGTTTCCCGGAACCGTCGGCGGCTAATTAGCGAAAATTAATTTGACTTTGTTTCAGCGTTTTAACTATTTGTGCTCACGCTTCGTTAGCCGCAGCCGGCACAACTCAGTCGGCTTCTAACGAGATTAAACCTAACTACGTGAGCTTCGATTCGTGATTCATTATGATTTATCCTTCTACACACGACGGTTAAGCAGAGTTCACTTCAAAACTACAAATTCATCCCGAGTCTATAAATAAACCATACTTAGCTTATTATTAGCTATTTTCATTTTCCACTTTATATTATACATTATTTTGTTCGTTAATCTGTAAGCTTTCCAAAAATTTCAGACATACATAAATAGGTACTTACTTTATAGGTAATTAATAGTTTATTATTAGGTAGATTTCAGCAAATTATTCAAACGTTGGAGAGTGCTTAAGTAGGTCTAATAAAAATGATGGATATCTAATTTTGTAGGAGTTAGCTAAGTAATAATCTTATTATAATTAGTTATTCATATTAACATCGGAATAATTAACGGCGACCGGTATGAATAAATACAAAACAATGCAAATATAAATATTTTTAGGTGTCACGAATTCCGCAGAGTTGGGTGAAACTTTGTAATCTCGTCGAATGTAAATGAAATGCATAATAGAATCGGCTTTATGGAAGGCTAAATTTGGTTCGAGTAGAATCGGCTTCTTATGCTAATATCTAAAATACACAGCTCGCGTCCGTCGATACGACGCGGCGCGGCTTATGCAAGTATTGAGCTGAGTCGCAACTCGCCCGCTGCTAGTTCGGGGACACCGTTCTATACATAGCTGTATCTATTTCTTCCTTTCCCTATGTTAAGCTGGGCCCCTAGTCTGCTGCAGGGCGAGCACACACGCCATGACAAGACTTGTCACGCTTTATGTCACACCGAGTCGCTCTCTCCCTTCCTTAATGCATGTGAGAATGAGACAAAATAAATTTAACTCGCCTTTTATCTTGTCACGGTTGGCTGTACTAGTGCTGGTCACTAATATCGCTGGTCGTAAATTTTTTCCAAGTTTAGCTGATGAGTTTGAAACGCTGAACTTACCTGCGATAGCCCGACCCAGCAGCAAGGCGCTGAACAGGATCGAGAGCATCCGGCCTCTCGCTCGCGCCACCATGGTGCTGTCCTCGGTTCACTCAACATCAACTGGTCAACATCACTCACAATTTCTTGGTCAACTTTAACTTTAATCCACAATTATCACATATTGTTATCATAGTCTACGTGGTTTTTTTACGAGTCTTGTGACACTTTACGTTAAAATTTTAAAATTAGGTACCTATTTATTTTTCTAAAAACTAAACGCTCTCTAAAAAGAAAACTTAAAATATTTTGATTGAACCTCCAGTAACTTTTTAATGGTGTTTACAAACTGTCGCTAGGTAAGTAAACCTGTCGTTCCGTTAAAATTTATATTTTATAAAGTTCTACCTCGAGGCACCTTAGGTATCTATTGGAATTTATCTAATTTTATTCCACATAGGGTATTCACCTCGAATCAAACAATTTATTATATCATCATGTACAACAAGTACCCATAGCACCTAATGCTTTAATGCCTATGTGTGGAATTTAATGTAGTTTTGGAGTTGAGTACCTAGTATTACAGATGGGGCAGAAAGTTTCATGAGTATCGACCACGTACCGGAAGACGCAGCGTAGGTGGATCGACGACCTCGTAAAGGTCGCAGTAAACCGCTCCGAAAAGACCGGTCGTTGTGGAAAACCTTGGGGGAGGCCTAAGTCCAACAGTGGACTCCTTTGACTGACATGATGATGATGATGAATATTTGCAGATAATGTTCCCTTCTTATTAGGGCACGCAGTCTATCATAGTGACACACATTTCACATTACCGTTTGTGTATAATTAGAGGATATTTTATGGGGCACATTATGCGATATAAAACAGTGGGGTGCTAAAATACATCTCTTTCATATAGTGCCGGGAAATTTATGGGCGTGCACCGTTGCCGACCATAATAAGGTGTTGGAAGTGAGATACGGTGTCTGCTATAATTTTAATACAGTTATTTGCTTCTCTTCAGTATGTGCATCTGAATAGGTATATGACGCTAGTTAATCCTTTATGGAGTTGAATAAAATTTTATAAGAAGGTATATTTTTATCGTCTCATAAGAAGCAGTGGTAGGTATCTAGCGGTGTTTGATCTTTTGATAAACAAGTTATAGAAATACAGAAAAAATAACACAACAAACGTAAAGACTTACCTTGTATGACGTTAATCCTTTTAAAATAACAGACTGCCAAAACAAGGTAACCTACCTAATGTTTATTCGTGAAGAGTGTTCAAAGTGTCAATTACCCAAGAACGAAGGCCTGGAAACATACAAAACTTCAAGCGGGTTGATTGCGTCCGCAATATTTCAGAAGACTGTAAAAACTTAGTTCCATCGTAATATTTAGTCTGAAGGCAAAGAAACGACAGAACCAGAACACTGTCGACGTGAACTTTTAGGGTCTTTTTTGGATAAGAAGTTTTTTTTTCATTTGTGCTTCACATATTGAAGGTCGTAAAATTCATTGAGTTGATGGTAAGTATTTCAACAGATTAACTAGTAACGTTAGAATATAGTTTTTTTGACGATTTATAAACGCTACTTATAGCTTACATGAATAAAAAAAAATGAGTTTGAGTTTGACTTATAAATAGCCAGGGCAAAAAACTTACCCCCAAATTTATATGGATTTTTATCCAGTTTACAATGGTTTTACAAATCACTTCTAGGAACAAAAGTGATTTGTAATGCCAGTGTAAGTCCATTATAAATAAATAAATAAAAAAAAAGCCTTTTATTCCTTGCAAGAGAAAAAAAATAAGTACAAGGTTAAATTAATTTTTAGTGGGTATGTTTTAGTAGGTTAGTTGACTTATGTTTAGGTAAATAAATTTGGTGGTCAGTGTTTTTAAGTTTGAATGAGCATCAAGCAAAAACGGCTAATCGATTTTAAATTTAAATTATTATTTAACATAGAGGCTACTTTTTACCTGCGAAATCTACGCGGGCGAGGCTGCAAGTAAATGCTAGCACGCAAATAAGTACATAGTAGGCATATAGTATAGAAGCTCACCTAATTAATTATGGCAGTAGCTCTGTAGTATGTTCTGTGTTAGTTAGTTTACGTAAATGAGGTTGGATCTCGTAATGTTGTAGAACTGTAGGAGTTAGGAGTAAGACAGTGGTAGTCTTATTCCTGTAAATATCTCAGAAATAACCAACACTATGTTCAATACCAAACTTTTATTTTCAACACTAACAATCAACCATTAAACTAATACTTATTAACCATCATTGTTTAACCATAAATCCACTTCCGCACGGTTGTCTCGTTCAAACCCCAATGCCCGTTTTTTCTTGTTTTTCCGCCAACCGCCGGCCCCGCCATTCCGTCGCCGCCAGTGTGGCCAGTGCAAGGCTTGATTCTCGCATATTTTTATTTGAAAATCGACTAAACCTTACACTCGACCATCCTGATGGCGTGTATGCCCTCATACACATGCCTTAATAAAACCTTACACTCGGAAAAACGGCCATTGCACAAGACTTCTTACACGTTTAATGATCATTCCTTAATATATAAACTAGTAATCAAAAGAATATCATAATAATAAGACGGATCATACAAACTAAATTATAAGGAGAACAATATTGCACTAATCAGTTACAAAATTTAGGCATAATGTATGACAGTAAATTATATTATTAGTATATATATCAGTACCTACCCAACAATAATACTTATGGGTTACTTATATTTTTATCAGACTATCCAAATTAACAATTTTAACCATCTAACCGATCCTTTAACAAACCAATTCCAGTTCAACAATCCAAAAGTTAACAAATCAAACCTTTTAACAAACCAATATCAATAACCAAAAAGCCATTTAACCAACTGATTTCAATGATCAGCAGCCATTTAACCAACCAATAAAAATAAAAAAAATAAAAATGACTAAGCAGTCATTTAACCATCCAATATCTATCCGTTAACCATAAATATGCATAACTCGTCTCAGGTCAAGTCACGGACATCTGTGACCTCTCGTGCTTGACCTGAAACAACCCAAAACAATTATGTGAGTGGATACCTAATATAACACAACAATAATTAACAAAACAAAATAAAATCAAAAACAATAGAACAAAAATATAATTAAAACCAGTTAACGTCAATATATCAGTGCTACGTTCAAATAATAGCTAAATATATTTTTTTTTTTTTTTTATTCTAACATAACTTCCTCATCGTTCGCATCATTCCCAATCTCGGAGTCATTATCATCATCGATTTCCAATGAGGCTACATGGATCCATGGTTGCATCCGATCCGAAGCAACTGTCGTCCTTCGCTTGTTTTTCATCCCTTCAAATCCGGGGATCGGAGCCACCTTGTATCGGTCGTTGCCTAAGACCCTGACAACCTTAAAGGGGCCCTCATAAGAAGGTAAAAGCTTTGTACTCTTTCCGTTATTTTGAAAAGCGACTTTGGTGATTTTAACCAAATCCCCGTTATTATAAGTGCGTGCGGGTCGCCTGCCTTTATCATAGTAGCGTTTTTGCGCCTCTTGAGCTTTATCAATATTGCGTTTAACTTCATCGCGAATAGATGGTAGTGAGGCTACTTCACGTGTTTCTTCAGTTACCTCATTCAACGCCGGATTAGACTCGCTTATCATTTCAGTTCCAAACATGACTTCTGCAGGTGACCTACCTATCGTCTTTTGTACAGTATTATTTAATCCCCATTGGATTCTCCCTAATTGGTTATCCCAGTCCTTTTCATCCTCTCTGAGGTTTTGTGCTGTTAATGAATCGAGGATGGTCCTGTTGTACCTTTCGACTTGACCATTCGACCTGGGGCTCGCGACAGCATTCAGTACATGCTTTATCCCACGGTCAAGACAAAACCTTTTAAACGCGTGAGAAGTAAAACAAGAACCTCTATCACTCACAAGGCGATCCGGAGCTCTGAATGTGTCAAAAATGTCCTGTAAAGCTCTTATGACATTTTGTGTGTTTGTATTCCTAACAGATTTGATGAACAGAAACTTGGTAAAGGAGTCTACGACGGACAATATGTGTGTGTGTCCCCTTTTTGACTTTACAAAGGGTCCAAGATGGTCAATGTGCAAGGTATGGAATGGCTTTTCAATCTTTTCTATGGGATGCAATAACCCTTCACGCGTGTTTGCCGTTCGTTTGGCGTATGCGCAGTCAATACATGCCCCGACATACTTTTTTATAAAACGCGTCATTTTGGCGAACCAATAATTTCTTTTGATGCGTTCTAGGGTTTTCTCGAAACCAACATGACCGATATTATCATGGTTCATCTTGCACAATTGCCACCTTGCACCCTTTGGGACTACCCATTTCACGACTTCCTTATCACCCCCTAGGCACCTGAATAACTTATTGTCCTTCAGAACGTAATTATCCTTAATGTACTCTACCCCTTTAGGGTCCAAATCGCTACTAACAATATCACGGATCCTGCGCAGCTCTGGGTCTCCTAATTGAAGGGTGAGTAGCCAGTCGTCGTCATTAATTATCGTCATCACAGAGGGAAATTGTTCGGGGTTCAGGGTCTGTACATCCTCAATCGGATTCCTGGAAAGCGCGTCAACGTGTCCCATCTTCGTACCGGCCCTATATTCCACAGAGCAGTCGTACTCCTGAATTGCCAACCACCACCGAGCAATTCTAGGAATAAGGTCACGCTTTCCAAAGGTGGACCGTAGTGCACTACAGTCAGTAATTATTTTGAATGGCTTTCCTAAAAGATATACCCTTAACTTTTTAAGAGCGCAAATTACGGCCAACGTTTCCAATTCATAGGAGTGAAAGTTCTTCTCCTCAGGCGACGTCTGACGACTGTAGTACACAACCGGATGAAGAGAACCCTCACTCCCACGAGGACGCTGCAACAGAATCCCACCTACACCTATTCTGCTGGCGTCTGTATGGAGTTCAGTCTCCGCTGTTGGGTCGTATATGGCTAGTACGGGTCTATCAACCAGCTTGGCTTTCAGAGTTTTGAACGAGTCTGCTTGAGCGTTCGTCCACTCCCACACTGCATTATTTTTGAGTAACTTAGTAATGGGGTGAGCCAGCTGTGCGAATCCATTGATAAACTTTCTAAAATAACCCACGAGGCCTAGGAATTGTCGTGCAGCGTGCACATTTTCTGGACAGGGAAAATCAACTACACTCTGTATTTTTGCTTCCCCTGGTCTCATACCCGCAGAGCTGATCTCATAACCCAAGTAATTTATTTTAGTTTGTAAAAAACTGCATTTTGAGAGATTTAACTTTAGATTGGCCTTTTGTAATAACATAAGGATTTCTTCTAATCGGTCTATGCATTCTGTCGGATTCCTACCAAAGATGAGCAAGTCATCGATGTACACGGTGGCTTTATCAAAGCGAGCAACCCAAGGACATGGTTCATCATTCGCTGAAATACAGCAGGCGCATTTGCCAGGCCGAACGGCATACGATTGTACTCGTACTGACCGTCCGGCGTGACGAACGCTGTCAGATGTTTGCTCTCTTCTGAGATTGGTACTTGATAGTACCCAGACATTAAATCAAGCGAGATGAACCATGCCTGTCCAGACAACCTTGCAATCTCGTCCTCTATTACCGGGATTGGGTATCTCTCTTTTACAGTTATAGAATTAAGTAGCCGGTAGTCAACACATAAACGAATACCGCCATCCTTTTTGCGGACGAGAATAATTGGGCTGGCATAATCCGATACAGATTCCCTAATTATACCTGCCTTTAACATTTCATCGACCATTATTCGAACTTTTTCGCGTTCATGGTGTGATAGTCGGTAGGGTCTATAAACTACAGGCCGCTGACTACTTAGCTCAATTTTCATCTCGGTAACGGTTGTGCATCCTAAACCCGCCAAATCGTATGCAAAGCACTCCTCATGACGTCGAAGGAGTTCCATGAGCTTGGCTTTATCGTTATCTGTCACCGCATCACCTAAGTGTATCTGACTCTCATTTAGCCGCGCCGTTGGAATAGTCTCAGTTGGCTGGTCTGAGCTCAGAGGGGCCTCCACATCTACGAGTCGATAAACAGTCTGCACCCTTTCAGCGCGGGAAAATATAAAATTTTCTTGCAAATGGCATGGCACTGAGCACGGTGTTATTGTTACAAATAGTGAGCCATGTCTCACCTCGTAAATGCCTCCACACACTACATATTGTTCGGTTGGTTTTCCTATAATTTTAGTGTTTATCATCACGCTACCTGTAAATATTGTTCCTGTTGCAGCCTTAATACTTGCAGCACCATAAATTCTACTATGGGCTGCTACTCTGACCCTTTCCAAGTGTTCGCTATCCTCATGTAGGCTAGGCAACTCAGTGCCGATATGTAGAAACTGTAGTTTGTTAACGTCTTTGTAGATCACGATATGGGGCTGTTCTGAATAAGTCTGTCCAACCAGCATGGACCTTTCAAGTAAACGATCATCGACAATTTTACATAAAACAATGGCAGTTACGCCATCTATTTCCAACGTCAAGTTCACCGATCCCGCGGATTGAACTAAACTATTGCCAAACCCCTTCATCATAGACGGGATCTGATCGTGACTGATTCCAAGATTGGAAAAATCTGATTGTCTTATAAGTGTCACTTCGCTGCCAAGGTCAACGAATGCTTTCAGAGGCGTGCCATTTACGCTTACATCCTTTATAAATTTATCATATAGCTTATCACTGGAAATGCGCATGGTTTTTGCCACCGTGTCAGTCTTCGTTGACCCTGTATCCTGTTTAGATCTACAAGCCTCAGATTTGTGTCCTACTTTACTGCAAAAATTACATTTTGTCAAAGGTTTGGGGCACCTGGAGAAAGGATGCCCTTTCTCCTTGCAGTTGTAGCAGTATAAGTTTGGATTAACCTTTAAAATTGACCTATTGTTCTGTTTATCATCTGCTGTGCCAACATGTCTATCTCTATTCGGTGGTTGTAGCGCGGGAAGTTCTTTATTGTTGCTTAGTAGGAATTTCAGAAGTTGATCAGGTTCCTCACAACGTAGCGCCAAAGCACTTGACCTCATTGTCCGGTCACTGATGCCGTGAATGATGCAATCGACGGCCCGCCTACCAGTTATTTCACACTGATTTACTAACGCTAACTTTTCGTAATAATACACTTCTATCAGCTCGTTATGCCTACTCTTTCTTTTTAACATATCTTCTAAAATCTGTCCATAATTTTGTTCAAATGGGAAGGCATTCATTAACTTGTTCTGCCACTCTTCCCAGGTGAATAATATAGAATGCAGGCTCTCATACCAGGTCTTCGCTAACCCGGTGAGCTTTTGCATTGCAAAGTGTACTACAGTCTTGTCGTCCCAGCCGTAAACCTTCGCACACTCGTTAATCTTTTTGATCCACACGTCTATACGTTGGTTCTTTTCTGAAGGATTAAACTCGGGAATGATATTTTTATGATCCAAGCCTCTATTAATCGATATCGTGTTCGGATTTAACGGCTGCGATGGCATGACATCTTTGATGCTACGTATTATTTGAGCAATGTCTTTGGAAGTAAAAGTAGGGCTACATGACCTTTTTGAGTGGTGACCGACGCTCGCGGAGTCTCGACCACGAAGCCCACTGCGGCTGTGACGCTTGCGGCGCGTCCCAGCATCAGGCAGCCTGCTGCGGCTGCGGTGCGTAGCAGCGTCCGGCGGCCTGCTGCGTCTGCGTCGCTCGCGGCACGTGCCAGCATCCGACCGCCTGCTGCGACTGCGACCCTCGCAGCGCGACCCGGCATCAGACGTGTCACGCCGTTCGCTCCGTTGCCGATGCTTCTCGACGTCGCGTGCTTCTTGCAGGTCTCTCTCCATACGACGAACCCGTTCTTGCTCCCGCTTCAACGCTCGTTCGCGCTCTAACAAGCGGTGGCTGTGGCTGCGACTGTTACTCCGATGCGTTTCAGCTCTGCTGCGCCTCGAGGGCGAACGATCCCGAAGTGGTGTTTCCAAACTGCGTTCGACTTCATCCCGTTTGTCCATGGTCTACAACTCGTTATAAAAATATGAAGCGTTAATACTGCAAATAAGGTGTGACTAGGATACAATTATTATTGATTGAAAGTAAAACAGAAAGAACGACTAGGTAATCAGGATTACAAATGCAACGATTAGTAGTTTTTTTTTTAACCCTCAATTTAATTTAAAAAAAAAATATAGTATGATTTAATGAATAATACCTAATTGAAGTATCGGGAATATTTGGGAAGAATTAACCATAAGAAATAGGTACCGTCGTCGGTGCGTAGTTCGTGAACGACCACGGTATTGTATCCAAAACTATATAAGTTTATTACGTACCTAGCTAACACTAAATAATATGGGATGGAGTAAAGCACTTTTAAAAATAACGGATTATTAAGCTAACGTAATGAAAAGGTGGACGTGTACTTACGGAAATATTGTAATCCCACTTGCTGAGATGTAAATATCTCAGAAATAACCAACACTATGTTCAATACCAAACTTTTATTTTCAACACTAACAATCAACCATTAAACTAATACTTATTAACCATCATTGTTTAACCATAAATCCACTTCCGCACGGTTGTCTCGTTCAAACCCCAATGCCCGTTTTTTCTTGTTTTTCCGCCAACCGCCGGCCCCGCCATTCCGTCGCCGCCAGTGTGGCCAGTGCAAGGCTTGATTCTCGCATATTTTTATTTGAAAATCGACTAAACCTTACATTCCCTTGAGCATAACCGCCTGCTAGTGTAATGATTTTTACGTTGTACCTACCTCCTTCGGTCATTTTCTTACCCCTTGTTTGTAGTCTGGACAACAAAACCTATATTTTGTAGAAAAGCTAAAAAAATACGATCTTATCTAATACTAGCTCCGCCCCGCCGTTTTACCAGCTTCAATTTTGATTAGCCCTACGTCATTCCGGAATACTGTAGCTTTTTATCGGTGAAAACACAACACCCAACACAATGGAAATGGCTAAGCGACTAAGGGCCCTGGTAGGTACAGTTATTTGTAAGTAAAAATATAGCTATTGAAAAAATGTAGGTGATCTTCAAGAGTGATCAAAGGCCTCAGGGGCGCCGATACTCATCAAATGATACAAAAGTCGAATGGATCCCGGTCCGTTACGTCTAGCTTGTCTCAATTCAGGGGTAAAACATCAATCTACGTCCAACGCCTCTACTAGTCAATTCGGCACAATGTTAGGAAATAAGAACTGATAGTGTACTGTGAATTTCGTTACATTTAGATTAGATACGTAGATTAAGTGGTAATTTCTTCTTTGCTAATTGCTTAAAACTAACAGAACGTACCTACGTGAGGAGGATGTCGTCAGTCCTTATAAACGTTTATATATTTTTGCTCATATTAGTCAATCTAAGACAGCCACCTGCCTGTCCTGCATTTCTAAGAAAATCTAACAAATTTACAAAACACATGTGAAATCCACCAGCCCGTACTGGACCAGCCTGGTGGATTATGACTTGAATCCCCCTCATATTCAAGGGAATCCCAAGCCCAGGAGTCGGATGTTCAAAGGGCTAATATTTTCTATGATAAATACAGAGAATAATAATGAGTAGGTAAAATGAAAGAATATTATAATAAAGTATTTAGCGCGCTATGTGGGCGACGCCTCGTTTCCCTCGGGTTTTTGCTGTTTTACAACTGTGTAGGCGAGTAATAACGCTACTAGTAAGCTGCAGAAACTGTCTACATTGTAGGTTTTTATCTATTTTACCTTTACTTTTAGTTCTAGAGTAAATTCAAATATGGAACCGTTTACGCACTACCTCGGTGCCTACATAATATAACGTTTATGATTTTTCTAGTTCGACCATATAACAGTTATAAAGTTAGTGTATTTACCTAAAATACCTATTCTATTTACACCATTTTGGCTCATACAGTTGGTGTGTTAGTCTGGTGATAAATAAGTATATACTCAATATACTGGGTGAAATCGTAATCGTGGGCAATATTTTAAAATATGACTCTACACATGACAGAATATTTTGGGAAAACAAATAAAAAAAATCTATTGACAAAAAATATTGCTTGGGTAAGCAAATAAGCAAACCGTTTAACTGTTACACCTTACCTGGGTAATACATTTTTATCAATTGATTTGTTGATTAATATTCCCTAAATATTCTGAATCATGTATAGAATCACCGTTTAAAATATTGCCTACGATTTCGATTTCACCCAGTATATAATATCGATCTAGTCGATACCCGATGAAGGGCTATAACATTGATAAAATAATTTCATGTATTATTTATTTACGGGAGCTAGTGTCAAGGCTGTACTAAATTGCCGATGTTCCATGTTGTATTTGTATATAACACTGCACGGTGGTCATTTACAAAATTGGACGACGACGTCGCGTGACTAAGCAACGAGGCGTTGCCAAAATGTGTGAGGTGACGTCGCACGCACACACTCACTTAATGTTCAGCCCTATACACTGGTTCACACTGGCCGAGCAACAAACAGGGCAGTTGTTCTTGACAGAAATATTTCGCCTAAAAGTTCTTGCTTTAATATAAAGTTCACACTACACATGGTAAGAAGGTAGATATTAATACAAAATTACATTGACGTTTTTGAGATGCTATACTTATATGCATCGTTGAAGTCAGCGAGCGAGCTTACCCAGCTAGCCCACCCGGTGAATGTTCAGCCTTAGGGTTCGTTCGCAGTAAAGTCGAGTCACTTGACTAATGTAAGCCAAGCCTAAGCGCGAATGATGACTTCCCTACAAGGCTTTACTGGGCGTTAATTATACGACCGAACCGCGAATTTAACGTATTTACGCCAAAGTATACTTGAGAAACGTTTACGCTCCCAAACTAGGTCGTAAAATATGCTTTTGTGGAGCAAATTTAGTTTGGCCAAACATAACTTTGGCCGTAACGTAATAATAATTAGGAATGTAGTTTTAACGACAAAACTATTATCTATTGGTAGATACTTAGCTACTAACAATTATAAGACCACCATTATAATAAAACTGTAGGTACCTAACTATGGGCCTAACCTCACTTCATGAATTGTAATAAGTAAGTACGACTGTGGTACAAACTGTGTACTGTACTACTGTGGTATTTAAAAAAAAATATCTATCTACCAAGCGTTCTTGGACATGAAAACAAAATATCGCTGAGAGCTTCATGCCTCCCTACAGCCCAATATTCAAGACGAAGGTAGAAGGAAGTCCTGCGATGATAACTACGTTATTTTACCCCGCTTTGTTACAACCGGCGTGAACGTCTTATCTGCATTACCCGTAAAAACGCCCAAGGATGTAATTCGCCTCAAACTCTGGCGAGAGCTTGTAAAACATAAAGTTGACAACCTTAATGTAATGTTAATATAAAACCGCCAAACTTGTGTTCTTCACGCTCGAGCATTTATACAGGGTGCTTCAAAAGTCCGAACTAATAACTTAGGTAGTACAAGATAGATGCCTATTTATAGTGAAAACCGATTATACGTAATTATCAACATATACCTACTGAGTTATGGGTCTTTGGATTTGTCACAACTTTTATGTTGCGGCGTTAACACACATCCGATGGCCCAGAAAATACCGTAGCCACTCATATTCAAGAAATTGTTTGTTAAAATTGTATATAGTACTTCCTTGACACTTTTGATATAACCTAAGCGGGATTATTGTTCGAATTTTGATAACAATGTTATGCATAATTGTTATAACGGTCAAATCTTAGACTATTTAAATAATCTAAGGGTCAAATATTATTTCTAACAATTCAAAAACCTTGTATAATTTAATTTAACTTAATATTCAGCCCGGGAGATTATAGAGTTTCCTTGTAATCGAGATTTCCTACTTACAGAAATAGCAAAATTTTTAAAAGCTTGAACAAAAACTGATACCTACATGAGACACTTTGTGACGTGTCGTCATCAATAATATCTACTTAGATCTAAATAACATTACCTTTCCTATAGCCATAATATACGCGTTACCACAGAAAATACCCTTTTTAATAACCTTCACATGGAAAGAGTAAAGTAGCAAGAAGATTACAGGAAAGTTATAGCGGTACTTGAATTCAGTGTAATAAAGTTTGGACAGGTACAAAACCCGCAGAGCCCCTTTCACACTTAACCAACTTTTTACAACTCGAGTACCTAAGGCATGTACTAACTATTACGTATATGTGTGGAACTTACCGCTGTTAGTTAATTTGAAGTTATCTTTAACATATTCCATGGATAGACTTCTGAAAACTTAATGTGAAAAAAAAAAAGAAATTAACTTCAAAACATCTCTGTGGTTATAAAGGTAAATGAGAAAAATGCTACTTTAACAAAAACTAATCTAAAGTTTGACTGGTTGCTATAAAATGCCTAGGCCTACGCACGATGGCTCACATGCTACGTAAATCGTAGGCCTATCGTAGCATAATTTAGCGTAGAATACGTTTCGTAGCATTTTTGTGACTATTCTAACCTACCTATTATTCATTTCAGACGTAGGCTACGTGCCTTTGTTAATTATTCTAAATTGCCCCTAAAGGGCCTATTACAATTTATAATACACTCATATAATACGAATATTTCTTTACAACGTAATAGGAATGTTGTTTTATTTTGGAATATGGTTCGATATCTGCTCGCCGATAAATCTGAATCTTAACTCTGACACCGTTTGACGTAATCTCGTAAAAATATACTAGATAGGTTTTCTAAACCGCCGAATCTCGGACATTGCTATAAAAACTTTCCAGGAAAAAATCTGCGAAAACTGGTCTCAAGGTGAAACTTAAACGAAATATTGTTTTTATCGAAACAAATACCGTCTTGGTCGGCGGGAAATGTGTTTTATCATAAAAAAGGTTTAGCTCCTGCATGTATAAATATAAATATCGCCAAACAAGTACCAACTGTATGGCCACAAACTTAGCAAAGCTTGTACTATGGGACCGTACAATGGACTGGGGGCGATCCCAGTAACACCCAGACCAAACCCAATTACGAAAATGCCATTTCCGAAATTTGCCGCTGGCGGGAATCAAACCCGCAACCACTCGATGCAGTTACCCGAGTGGCTTACGCTCGAACCACTGCACTAAGGAAATTGTAATAAACACTGTACCAAGCGGTCGTATATTTGAAAATAGATCGTGCCTAGCTAGTACCTCTCTACAATTAGGGCCATATTACACAGGGACGCCATGGCAGCGTCGCCGGCTACGTATCCAAACAATTTGTATTGATGGCGACGTCGCCAGTCCGTCGCCACGTGTGTTATTTGTCATACGTTTCAATTGGCTACGGTGGGTGGCGACGTCGCCATGGCTACCCGGTGTGTTATGGCCCTAAGAGAGAATAAATGATAATAGTACCTATACGTTCCCTTTTATGGTCTTCATACATTTAAAAAACTGTGGTTTATTTTTAGCTATCACAAATCAGTCATCAAAAGAAACCTCAAAGTAGAATAATATAAAGTTATGACAAAGAAAAATGGTGCCACTACACTGTTCATTCATTAGGCCTGAGTAATAGTTTCCTTACTAATGCTTCCTAATTGCGATGATTCCAGCGCCTGCGAAAATTACATGCGAATGATTTCAATGGTTTGGTATGAAAACTATGTTTTAAAAGTTCCGTTAAACTATTATGGTTGACTCTCCGGTAGCCACAAGTGACACAAAGCGTCCAATGAGTTCTTGTTATATGTGTCTATCAACGTATAACATCCTCAAGTCCAGGCCATCGCACTTCATCCCAGCTAAAATGTACCTACGTAGACCTAACATAGTTATAGGTACCTATACGTTCTTCTAACTATGTGTTTACCTGTAGGCTGTAGGTAAGATGTACCTAAGTAAGAGCACGACACAGAAATATGTCATAAATGAGTTGCTTCGGTGAACACAAAGGTATTCGTAGCGTGATAATGTTAATAAACCATTTTTACGAGCTCCTGCTTGCCTCACTCTTACAAATAATTTTAGCGAACAAACTGAAACGACCAATAGTATCTTATTTCGTCGTGACATTAATTTAAATGGTGAACGAATAATTCGGGTCGTTTTAAATCTCGTTATTGAGTAAGAGACCTAAGTATTTAGGCAAATCAATTTAATAAGCTGAACAAATTACATAATTAACGACACACAAACATCGTTAAAAGCTTCAAATTAAACTTTTGGGCGCATAAGACGAATAAATGTTTCTAGGTCCCTTTGTATGAGGTAATTATCATTTACATACGGACTCGTATTTTCACTTTACACCACATTTACGCAGCATTAGATAAAGGTTAGTATAAGGCGTATGGCAGACTCACAACACCAGTACACCTTCGTATTCGTTTCCTTATGTTTCTCCTATTATTATCATATAGACTTTAAAAAAAAAAAACGCAATGTTGCGCAAAATCAGCTCGTAGACAAATTATTTTTCAACAAGGCGTTGCAACTTCAGGTCATAGTAATTAGCGTTGCATATCATAAAACATAACGCAAACTGTACAACACACAACCGGGAATCGTGGCAGCCGCAGTAACTACTAGAATTTAGTCTGCTGGAGTTACCCAAAAGCTAATAAAACTTTGCCGTGGCGGCGAATTTTGTACGTGGCAAGAACGAATAACGCCTCGTCAGTGTTTGTTTCATGGTGCGTAATAACAGTATGGGCAACGTATGGCCGGCGATGACGGCGACGTGTTAGGTACCTACTTAAATAGAAATAATTACGTGAATATATTACTGTTGTGTATAATTGTTATTATTGTACCCAATTATAAAACGCACCTTTTAGTTTAAGTAATACAGACGTTTAGTTACGTATGTTGTAAATAATGGTGCAGATTAAAGTTTATGTTTCATTTCTAACCCAATATACCTGTTGTTGATTATTCCAAATTAAATAATAATTGGATTGTTCCGGTCTGATAACGGAACTAATTTAAAAAAATAGCTTTGACCTTCAGATGGCTGCTTTAATGAAGACGAACAATTTTACACAAGCCCGCCTATAAACAAATTTATTTCAGTGATGAAATAGCGTGATAAACAATATAAGGTAGTAAAACATGACATTTTGATAAAGAGCAAGTAATAAGGAAGACTACAAAAAGTTACATAAAAGTAATTGGTGCAGTTGATTCGCTCAGTTTGTCACGCACGCACGGCACACAAATCAAATTCGTATAAGTATGTTTATACAAAGTTATTATCTATAAAGAAATGACAATTAGTACATTGATATCCGAGAAAGAAACTGACTTATTTTCGAGCCCGAGACGGGGTGGGCGCTAATAGTTCGAGGGACCAAAAATAAGTTAGTTTAACCCGAGGTAAACACAGTGCTTTTAATTACGAATACAAGGAAAGTGAAAATGAAATGAAATTAGCTAAAGAAAAAATAAGTGAACATACACACACATGTATTTTTTTATTTTTATTAATGGCCTCTTTCCATTGGGTCAAGCCCAATATGATTCTGCCAATGTCAAGTAATGGAATATATGATACGATACAATGTTTAAAATCAACTTAAATACAATTATAACAATAAAAATCCCCAAGTAAAAAAATTCAGAACCAACCCCCCGCCATTTTGAAATTCTATCCCACACACATGTATACTGACGTAGATTGTGTATTTTGCTTTTTGATATTTTGACACTGTCACTTTGTTTTTTTAAAGGCCAGTACTTTTTCAAACATTATAAAAGGTTTTAGTCTGTGATTATAGATTCGGAGGAGGAACGATTTGTGATTGATTTAGGGAAAAATATATGTTATTTTAAAGAAATAGTTGTAAGTAAATTATAATAAAGTGATTTTAAAAAAATATTTTTTAATTAATGCTTAATTTTATGTTATTTCAATTTTAAATCGCGCTGGAATTGAGTGGCTGTAAGAAGGTTGGAACTATTACATTCTCTTTGGGTGGAACATGGTTCAAGAAACTCGTTTTTTAAAAATAATTTGACAGAATCTCTGACAGAACATGCACAATCGTATATCCAGAAATACGATTTTGCCCGACCTGAAAAGTATCACCTTCTGTCAGCTCTTCAGGCACCTTCAGACCTATTTTCCGAGTATGAGTGATGAAAAAGTAATTTTAATCACTCATACGCGGAAAGTAAGTCGAAAGGTGCCTGAAGAGCCGACAGAAAGTGATACTTATCTAATCGGGCAAAATCGTGTTTCCAGATTCTTCGAAATTTTGACAGATTAGGCAAAATCGTGTTTCTGGAAACACGATTTTGCCTGATCTGTCCTTGTATTCGTGTATTGTATACCTTGTATACCTTTTTTCTTTCCTTGTATTCGTGATGAAAAGCACAGTGTTTACATCGGGTTAAAGTAACTTATTATTGGTCCCTCGAACTATTAGCGCCCTCGCCAGGACCAATAATAAGTTACTTTGCCCCTCGGATAACAATGTACTATTATATTATTGCAAAGTCATTACTGGGATCTAAAAAGCCACATAGCAATTAAATAAAAACAATTCGTTCCCTGATATCCGATGGCCAGAATCCTTAGCAATTCCACTAAATTTCCGTAAAATGGTCGCGAATTGCGTAAAATGTGTGACCATTTTGCGGAAATTTAGTGGAATTGCTAAGGATTCTGGCTATAGGAAATCAGGGAACGAATTGCTTTTATTGAATTGCTATGCGGTTTTTTTAGCCCTCCAGTAACGAATTTGAAATAATAGAACTTTTAGTAAAAAAAACAACAGTTACAGAAAACAATGCGTATGTTTACAAGGCAATTGGGCAACTAAAGTCGTATGAGACACGTTCTAGGTTAATTAATGTTACGGGTTCGCTTACTGGATTAAACAATATTATTGTAGTAAATCTGTGTTATATACAACCAGGCGTGTGGTCGGAAAATTAATTGAATATTATGACCATATTTGACTTGGGTGTAGTCAAATATAATTAAATATATTATTTGTCGCCATCGATGTAATTCTAATGTCATTGTTTGTCGCCCAATTTGCATACCAAGTGCTGCATTTTTTTAATTTAGCGTTTTGAAAATTTCGTTGAGTTGGACAAAAGTAGGTATAGCAAAAGTGGAGTATTAGTAGCTGTAGATACTTTAACACATGACTTCACAATGCAAAGACGAAGTGAGCCACTCCAACGACGTTTATTTCCATCGTCTTTTTTACGATTGCATGTCACGAAAATCGTCTGAACATAATTACGTTAACCGTCGACCGTCGTGTGAAACATCGTTTGTAATCAGACGTATATGTGACGGCTGTGATGCAATAAAAAATACAATCACAGAGGGCGATGATAAACGTCGCAATTTCAATTTATCGCGACTAGGCCGCATTATATGGGCAGAAGAAACGAGCTGCGTCGTAACTCGTACGTTTATGTCGTATTTCACGATCTACGTGGTAATGGCTTCACGTGCAACGTCACATCAACCTGGCGGGGTTCGCAGGACCTGTGAGAGGTCGGTTGATATCGTACTAAATTAAAATACACTTTAGCATGAGTCTATTTCAGAAAGTGCAGCCGAAGTGTTTGATACTATTTCGATTTTGGAGTTTGGGTTTAAGGGTTATATCGACTACGTATGCATGTAGGGTAAAACAAGTAGCTGTCTTTATGTTAGGATTTAACGACTGCTTGCACTTGGAAGAAGACAGATCTATTCGTATTTTAATTGAGACGGCTTTACGGTTTTACGGTAATTTATAAGCTTTTGTACCTATCATCACCATATTTCCATAGGTATCTCATTTTAAAATAAACGTATTTTATTAAATTAAAATGATACCCCGCTAGGTTGTATAAAACGATGCCATTACAACCCGCCGAGTAAATAGAAAGGACAAAGGAAAGAGAAATTGATATTGCCACCATTTTAATTTTGCTTTTTGCGGTGTTTGTTGATTTGATAGATGGCAATCGGAGCAACAATCTGGCGGCCGTTTTAGGGAATTGCGAGAAACAAAGTTCTAGCTATCGGTGTGCGCCCGTACAGTACCAGGCTACTAAATATGGCACATATTTTAGTAAACGCAATGCCAGTGTATGCTTTGCGTTTATATTATATATGTTTTGACACCTTTGCCGTTCTATTCTGCTTATGGCTTTGTAGCACGAAATATTTGTATTTGATATCTGATATGGGGTTTAATGTATGTTTGAAACCGAAAAATTGCTACTTAACTAGAATGGTTATTTGGGACTTGCACCTACCTACCACCTACAGACCTAGCAGCAGACAGTTTTACTAATCCATAAATTAAGATTACATACATTATTGTCAAGATCGGAACTGACAGTATCTCACTCATTCATTCATAAAGATTCGCTATGTTTTAACGAAACAGCCGGAAGAGCAATCACAATGTGCTAAATATATCTGCGACGATTGTACAACCATATACACTAGTAATTGGTGTGGTGAAGGATTTTTTCGTTTTGGTAGCTCGCTTCGTTAGTGAGCGGCGGCGTTACTGCCGTGCGGATGACCGCCTTTTGTTCCTACCACTGGTTGGAAGTTCTTGGACCCACCGGGATAGTAAGTAGTAGATAGGTACTGATTATTACATATCTTAATAAATATCTTCTTACAAATCAATTGGGAATAATGAGTTTAGTTAAGCAATGTAGCGTAAGGGGTAGAGCATCAGTTTTTTTTTTAATTTATTTTTGGACTGAAAATTTTAATTAAGATGCTGCATGACCCGGTGATCAAACACACAATTATAAGATCTGCAAATGGCAAAGGTACGTGGAATAAGCTTGTTCTTGTAACGACAATTCCAAACAAATTGCCTTTCCTCAAGTTATTTCATGCTACAGTTTCAAGCGTGATTAAACGGGAATCAAAAAGACCCGAGATATACAAAGTTACACAAAGTCTTCATAAAATTGCCAAGTTTCAGTTCTCTACCATAAAGTCCACAAACATGGTGAATTTTATGACACGCCTGTGAGCTGGGATTAATTTATAGTTAGCACTTTGAACACATTTATAACGGAGTTTTTGTTCCGCCCTGCAATTCTGTGTCGTACATATTCATTTGCGGTTTTTGCGCTCACCACGCAGATAACGTTGCTAATTTTATAACAACTTTAATATTTATTTACTTAGTTACTGGAAGTTCTACATTTAAACAATTGCATTTGGTAGGCATATTATTTAAACGCCCAAACGATTCGTGCGATATTTTTTTAATATCAGGGGGCTTACCACAAGCTCTTATTGCGATTCAATTACAGGAACGTATTAACGTTTCAGCGACTTTTTGTGCAATGACGTACCTTATTGTCATGACAATAAGAAACGTCATTAAAACGTCGTTAAAACGTTCCTATAATTGAATCGCAATAAGAGCTTGTGGTAAGCCCCCAGGTATCCTTTCCCACTACTGGGCCTCCCCTACTTAACTAATATAACCAGGATTTTTAAAAGTAATATTAAATATTTAAATTTATAAAATAATGAGAAGGCTGACGAATAATACTATGCATACATTACACCAAAAACAAATCGCTTACGATAACGCACAAACTTTTTCACTTGTTCAGCACTTTTAATTTTTTTATTTTATGACTTATTTTATTAACACATACTTTATTATTTTAAGTTGTGCAGTCACCGACTTCTTTAATGTGTCGACGGGCAAGTTGCAAAGGTTTTATATCCCACTTGTTGAGGGTTGCACCACCGTCCGTATCAACGTTCGCGCGCTCGACGGAGCGTGGGCGACTGCGCTTCCCGCCCATTCATTGAACTGCCCGTATTTACCCACGTACTCTCGATTCGATCTCGATTCACTTCACGATTGGCAACAGAACTTACAAACAACCACCACACCACTCCAATCACGGACAAACTTTGAGTTTTTTATTGACTAGTCCCTACCTTTATTTTATTGGTTTATTTGTAGTAAAAAAATATAAGAGCCAAAAATAAAAGTTCAAAGAGATAAGAGATAAATTTTACGATTATAGGTAGTCTACTATTTGAAGTCAATAGCATCATACCACGAGATTTGTTTGATTAGGGGTAGGTTTTTATTTTATCTTACTTTTATTTTATGTTGTATAGCAAACTCAATAAATCAGTTTTTTTTTTAAATTTAAAAACATGTATGAATATTTTGGCTTGTAAGTTATAGTATCTACCAACATTATCATAGTATTTTTTGTGTATTAATAAAAGAAATAGTACGATTTAACAATTTAGGGACATAATCTCTGTTTTATAATGCGGGAAAAATCGATAGTAAAATAAATTCACCGCATCGTATCTACAACTGCCAAATCCGAGCGTATCTTCCACAAAAGCGCCGAGAAAATGAAGGGAAAGGAGAATGCCATAAATCTCTGTAAGCTTACTAACGTAAACTCGTGGTTTTAATTCAGTTATGCGTAGGTGTGTTATCCGCATACTTTAAGTAGTGCTCTGTCGGTATGTCTCTTCCGCTATTATCGCGGCTACATCATTCACCTGGCGTATGTTGCAGAGGGTGAATGAACATACACCTACTTTGCGTTATCGGCGGGAAAGTTTGCTCAGTTTAGCTCACTTTTAAAGTAGAGATGGGATATAAATAGCATAAATGCTGTCCCTTATGATATAGGTATAGAGTCGGATAGAGTCAAAGCATTGAGTCGGATTTATATGATTATATTTTATGTTCCATTTTTAGGGTTATCTAAAAAGGAATAAAACTGAACCCTCAGTCTGTTGTCCGTCTGTCCGTCTGTCAAGGCGGACACCACCCAAACCGCTGGGTTTAGAAACATAAAATTTAACAGTAGGTACCTTTTATAGCATGGAAGAAGGGTGTAGGAAGGTTTTGAAAAATACTGTTCTTGGAGAAATGAAAAATAGTATTCCGCCTACTCATTACGAATAAAAAATATAATTTTCAGCGTTTCTGAAAATTCAACTCGTTATAAGTCTGTACGGAATCCTTAGAGCGCGAATAATTTACCGGTAGAGCACTGTACCAATTTTTTTTTTCTGGTATAAAGGAGTTCTTAAAAATGATAACATCTTTTTTCCGACCACTAGATAGCGGTGCTCCGCGTTCTTAAATTACTTAATACCCACGGGATCAACAACAGCCTACAGCTTATAACATTAAATTACAAAAGTAACGTATAGAAACTTTAGTCGTGTCGTGAGGCGGCGATGCTATCGACGTTCGTAAAATTGCCTGTAATTATAGCTTGATAAATGACAAACATTCTCAACAACACGATGATTAAACCCCAAAGCTGTGGCAATTATACTGTAATTTATTTTGAAACTGTAACGAAAGTTTCGCCGAGCGCGGTGAGATTTCAGGACAAGAATTCGTAATTTGCATCGCGCTGCTGAAAACTACTGGCAGTAATTATGCAAAGGCAAGCCAGTAGACGCATGTTCTTTAGAAAAATAACAAAATTATTCTACAGCTTTCTTTATCAAGGTTTTATTCGTGGCGAAAATATATTAATGAAATATTTTTATACTAAGTAATGATGTACCTATCTAATCACCAATTTAAACAAATCATTGATCATAATATCTATAGATTAAAAGGATTGTACCTACTTAATCACTTAAACATCCGCCAATAAATCAAAGGTTTGTGAATGGATCATTCTGAAAGCATTCTCAAATAAAGCCAGTTTACAATGTACCTACCTACTGTCGGTCTCGTCGGAAATGTTTATTCATTGAATTACGGTTATCATTTAGCAAGTGTACAGCACTGTTGATCGTTATCAAGCTAGGGAAATTGGCAAATTGCCAGCAGTTCACAGTCACGCATAAATGAAATCCAATTTTGGAGACCACTTTTAAATATTTATATTTTAGTAGATGTGTTTTAAAGTTCTAAAGTATTTGTTTGTAAGTTTTGAATTTTGTTGGATTTTTAACGGAAATGATCTAATAAACGGAGAAGTTTTCTGAAGTAGGTAATAGCTTTTCATTTATAATTAGGTAATTAGTTTAGAAAAGTCTAGGTAGGTAGGTAATAAATCAACCGAATATGTTTACCTAGTAATATGTTTTATACCATAATAATCAATCAATGTCAATGTGTGTGTGTCAATGTTTACGCAATACATATAATGCAATTTTCAAAAGTGTTCAGGTAGACTTAGGTAATAAAGCTTCAGGTCTATAAAAACTTAAGGGTTGATATACCTACATCAAAACATACCCTATGCTCAAGGCCGAGGCAATAAAGGAGCCACGCCGCGAACGCAACTTGCAAAAAGAACTTGTTCGTTCCGTTCAAATAACTGTTAGTAATTGCTTGTTAGTATTTTTCTTCCTTCTAGAATTGGTTCGGTTAGTGTTAACGTTATTATGTTTCTTGCCAAGTCTCCTCTAATTTGTGGATCACCGGAAAAGTTCCCAGAACAGTTACTCAATGGATATGGATTTCATACCCGAATAAAAACAGACTTACACACCAACTGCATGGTACCAAACTAAGCAACGTTTGTACACCATAGCTACCATACAAAGGACTGGGGGCGATCCCAGTGACATTCAGACCAGACTAAATTACGAAAAGACCAAAGGGAAAATTTCCAAAATTTGTCGCTGGTGGGAAGCGAACCCGCAACAACCCGATTCAGTGAGCCGAGCGGCCTACGCTCGAACCACTCCGCTAAGCGCTCGTCTTTGACTTCATTGATGGCACATTTTATGAGACATTTGAAGAGTTATAAAAATCTTTTTCCTTTTCTCAAAGGTAATATTAACGCAAACACTGAATACCTGCCTACCTTAATGGATCCCTGTATAGACGAACCATTAATTTTATTATTTGAGGAAACATGACGCGGCACTAACCCCTTTCCCGCGCCCGCCTCCTACTAATATAATGAAATCAAACGATGTTCCGTTATTCAACCGAAAAAGACATTTTTACGTACGCCACGGTTATTAATTGTTGACTTCTGCAACGGCAAACTCATTCATTTTAAAGTTAATGAATTCATTTCGCTGGTTTCTGTATCTCTATTAATTACTGAAAATAAAAATCATTTGCATAATGAATGAAGCAATTTAGCTTTTTACGATTGTGCTCATTGACCATACATACATATATTCAGTACAGTCTCTTTATTTACTCATTATGAGAACAATCATGAACATAAAATCACATAAACTAGATACATCTTATCTAATAGGCAAGTTCTTAATTATCCGAAGACTTATGTTCTAAAACTTATATTACATTTTGCCACGTATTTTTTATCATATCAGAAGCTTTCTCAGCGATCATGTAGGCCGGGGCAGCAGTGTGTGCGCACGTAGGTCGAGGAATGATACTCGAGTCCACCACTCTCAGGCCACTGACTCCATACACTTTCAGTTCAGGATCAACAACCGCATAAGGATCAGAGGCGGGACCCATTTTACACGTCGCGATTTGATGATGCAAAGTTACCATTAACGTTCTAATAGCGCACTCCCAATGATCGTCAGAACCCGGTGAGTAGTTCCTGCAATTGGGATAATCAGCTAAATGAATCTTAGGATTATATTTCGCGAATGCCTCCGATTCTCCCAGGCGGATGACATATTTGACAGCGTCCATTATCGCGGCCAAATCTCTTGGGTCTGACAAGTAGTTTCCGTACATTTTTGGATGAGAGAACGGGTTACTATCTTTAAGTTCAAGATAACCTTTGGATTTTGGTTGTGTAAGCATAACAACAGGCGACCACGTGTCGCGCCCGTTCAATGATGAAAAAGCTGAAGCGTATATGTTGTCACTAATTCTCCAGCTTCTTGTTGTAGCTCCTCCCGAATCTATGGTCAGCGATCCGCCCATGCTTAATATTTCAATATCAGGGACATTTTCCGGATCATCAGAGACTGATGTCTTCAAATAACCAATAGCCTCAACACCACCGGTTGTAGTCAAGAGTCCGTCACCGAATTGCAACCACTGAATGACATTGTCTAACGTTGCAATTTTAGGTTCTAGGAGGCTGGCGTTGGTAGTGTTCAATCTGAATATTACTCCAGGGAAACAAATATGATCGTACAGAGTTCTGCCGACTTGCAAGTTGACTAGTACTGGGATTCCAAGAGACTGTAGATGCTCCTGAGGGCCTATTCCTGAGAGCATGAGTAGTTGCGGCGAAGCAATAGGTCCAGCTGACAAAATAACTTCTCTGCGGCAACGCACTGTGTATTTGACCCCATTTCTGACGTATTCTACACCATATGCTCTTTTAGATTGAGGTTCTATCAGCACTTTGGTGGCTCTGGTGTCGGTAAGAATATGGAGGTTTCGTCGGCGCTTATGATTATGAAGGTATGCTTTGGCGGCACTGTTTCTATGACCTTTATTCATAGTCGCTTGCACGTATCCGAATCCTAGTTCGTATGGTGAGTTATAGTCGACAGTAGGGTGGCCGAAGTCCCTGCCCGCTTTGAGGAACGCCTCGACGAGACCAGTTCTGAAAACAAATAAGTGGTCAAACATGAAATTTTTCTCGAGTAATAGTTTTAATTAAGTTACGAAGTTGAAATTAATAATGGGTTGAAACTTACTTGAAAGGAACATTCTCGACCGTTAGCGGTCCGTCGCGGCCGCGGTATGGAGCGTTTTTATACTTTTTCAGCTCTGACTTTTCAGACTTTATGTAATACTGCAAAACTTCGTCATGGGACCTGTTGAGATAAGAAATATCTAAAGTTTAAAATAGACAATCTACGTATCTAATATTCTATTAGGAAAGTGCCTATCTACAAACTTGAATTGAAAAAAAGCACATACTATTCTCATATTCTAAGTTTTTTACCTCTATAATATTTGAGTATGAAATCTCGTGGTTCACGGGACTAGTTTTATTGAAAATCGAAATATACCTACCGCCTTGTAAATTAGGCTGTAACCACCCTAGTAATTATAAAGACGTTACGGAGCGCTGTGATTAATGAAGCGGTGAGACAAAGCAAAAATAATGTGGCCTTTTTCAAAGCGGTTTTGAAATTTATTGTTAGTGTCTGAATGAAAAGCAGAGGTCATTTTGCTACTTTTATCTTTTGATATGTAGACTGAAATATGTTTTTTCCAATAGCTACCTAACAATGGTTTTATTTTTTGGTTTAACCCAAAACGGTAAAACGGAAAATATCCTTTATATTTTTTATATTAACCAAATCTTTTTGATAAACATATACTGAAATATATTTCTCTTTTAAATACAAAATAATTACAAAATATTTGTTATAAAAGTTTGCTTAATGTGATGGATTATGTCGTCATTAGAATAGGTATTGTTCGAAATATTGAAGTCTGTATATTTGGCAATTTTAAAGTAATTTTGAAAATTATTTCACATTTTCATTCATTTCATGTGAGTCATCAGAACACATACCTAGTAGGTACTCTATATAATTATGCAGTAAAAATTTCAACATCCGAATTGAATCATCTCCCTTCGCTCCACTCCCCTTCGGGTCGACAACGTGTGAGCAATGCCTTTGGTATTGCAAGCATCTATAGGCTACGGTAACTGCTTAACATCAGCCCGGTCGAACGCTTGTTTACCACCTCAGTCCTATAAAAAAGGAAGAGATGTATGTTTCAGTAGTATCTCACCATCCATAGTTGCCATCAGCGGCGATCCGGTCCCAGTCTTGCGGGCGGCCCCGGGTGTAGAGCATGTAGTTGATGACGGTGGTGCCGCCCAGCGCCCGCCCTCGAGGCCAGAAACACCGTTGCTCGTCACTGCCTATAAAGGGGAAAGTACCTTACTATCATTTCGAAATCCAATATGACATCGAAAGTGACCATTTATAAGGTTAAAATTGTCGGTGAAAATTTCACAGTCTCCAGATTTTCTAATAATTGATACTCGTGTAGAGAGTGATAGATTGGTGGGTTTTTATGGCACCTAGTCGCCAAGTCATTTGACACATCTTAAAATATATCTGCCTTGTTTCTACATTCTCAGCATGAAAAGGATGAAAATACTGACTACAAACGGAAAAACAGCATCAGTACCTACCGTTGTCAAAATACCCGAAATATCTCGGACCACACCCACCCAATTTGTCCCAGGTTGTCCCAGGTTTGGTCTAGAGGCCAAATCAGGAATTTCTTGTAGAGGAAACAGTAATTATAGGACTCAAATGATTTCTGAATAAATTATTTAGAAAAAATTAAAATTAAAAGGAGCGTACCTAAACAAACTCCAGGTTGTTTTTCCATCTTGTAAGGCCATACATAGTCAGTGAGTTGCATGTACGACAGCAGCGCGGGGACATCAGTGAGAAGACTCTCCGGCTTCCCTGCCTCTATCACCAGCACCGTAGCCCTGGGCTTGTCTTCTGTGAGCCTGGAAGCTAACACGGAGCCCGCGGTACCTCCACCGACGATGATATAATCATATTCATCCAACGGCCTCGTGAACCCTGGAATGAAATGACTAATTTATTTGTTTGAGCGTTCGACCGGCCCGTTCCCAAATGACCGTCGGAAATCCGTCATCGTCGCATTATTCAGGTGAACTCATTCATCGTACAATTTAGGGGATGTTTGCCGTTATATTTATTAGTACGGTCTGCAATATACGTCGCAAATCTATTATTTTTATTATATAATAAAGAACATTTAAATATGTTACTAATATTTGGTTTTGACAACGTTCACCAACGTTTGTATAATAAAGAGTAGGTAGGTATTACTGATTTTAAATATTGAGAATGTTTCGCGACTTTATTGCTAGGATTTCAAAATTAAGCTATCATCAACATTTTTGCCTCTAGTTCTGTCGTGAGGCAAACTAAATGGAAAATATAACCAGATGCTTAAAACGTGCACGTTATAAAACGTCTATTAAGTATTTTTATTGAAGGCGTCGATGGCTATCATAACCTTCATGTGCACAATTACATAAATACTTAATTAAAACTACGAATAAAATGCTGAGAACAATGCGATTCTATCTGATAAAAGGATAAGTATGTTAACCATTATGTTAGAGAGTTAAATAATTTAGTCGAGATTTCTCATACTTATAAAGATCGTGTAATATGGAACAATTATTGTGGTGGACAATGGCATATTATCAAATAGGTAATGTAGTTTTTCGTGCATAGGTACCTTCTTAAATAATTATAAAGTATACACTTAAATTTCAACAATGTTTAAAGGGTTCAACTCCAAAAGTTAATGTTCTATAACGGTATTTGAGACACGTAATTATTACCTTTGGGCAGAGGATAATTATCGCGAAGGAAATCAAACGGGTCGTTAGCGTTGCTGGGAGAGTAGTTGACTGCTAGTGACTGCATCATCATGTCCACTATGGGACTTTGGCGGTGCGACAGCGGCAGGAACCTCTTCCCTCTCTCATTTACATGCATATACCCATTTACACCTTCATCAACACTAGGCCCTTTGTAAGTACTATTGACTTTTAAAGGCCACAGTATACGCCTTTTTCTTAAATTGTGTAACATTATTCTCTCCGGTTCCGCAAAACTGTCTGTTTCATCTTCAATAGTAATAAAGTCTTCATCGTTGTAAATTCCGCACACGTTCACAATAAAGAATGCGGTTATTATAAAAATCGGAACAGTCTCCTTGAGTCTCATGGTAACTGCAAATAAAATATTAATGATGTCATTAATATGCCACGATTTTATATCACTAATCCAAAAATATTTAATATCTAAACTTTTAGGGTTCCACACTTCAAAAGGAACCCGTAGATCACCTGGGCATCATTAACAGCGTTTTGTAAGCCATGGTTTAACTTAATATTTGTCAAAAAATATTTTTTGTCATAAATAGTAGTCGCGTAAACACAGACGTAGATCTAGATTTATATCTCTGTATGTGCGTGTAAACAATACGAAAGTTTAAATCGAGGGTAAAAAAATATATTTTCATGAGTTGACTCATGAAAATATTTTTATCCAATACTGGGTGTAAGGGAAACGCTTTCAAAAACAAAGACAGGTAATGGTTCTACACAATAGGAATAACACAAAAATACTATTATAAGATTTTTTTATTTGTTTTGTATTTTTAAGCAAAATAAACTAGTTTAGAGCCAATGGTTATTAGTTTATGGTTATGTTTAGATAGTATAATAATAGCGTTACGAACTTTCGAATTCGAGAGCGTTTCCCTTATGAGCTTATGAGATACGAATATATACGCCAGAGCCCTTGTTATTTATCGACAGTCTCCGCTATAAATGAAATACGCTATAATGTTATGTACCTATGTATCGCAAAACGCACATAGCATAATGATGACCGCGCGAACCGCACACCATAAACGGTGAACGTGTCATCTTGTGAGGAACTAACAAAGAATTTAGAATAATATAGAGTTTAACTAGTAAATAATATAGAGAAAAAAATTAGGTTAAATGAAAAACCTAATGGGAGGTATTGCAAAAAGTTAGTAAATAGTTTTTACCTACAATAGGTTCAGAAAACCTAAACTAGGTAGTATTTAACTAACCTTTTGCAATACCTCACATTAGGTTTTGCATTTAACCAAATTTTTTTCTCAGTAATTATTACAATAAATGCTACTTTCGGTAGAGAGAAACCAATCACAATACTAACTTAGGTACTACTAGAGTTGTGTAGATATTTTGTAGTTACCAAGTCTGAACCTGGAAATTAACCTACCTTGAAATGAAGTGCACTGAGAAAAAAAATACGACAGCAAAATGGTTTTTGTAGTTCCTAGTAGTCTTTTTAGTATGTTTTACTAAACGTTTTGTATTTACAACAAATGTTTTATAAATGTGAGACATTACATAAAACATTTGCTGCAAATACAAAACGTTTAGTAAAAAATATTGAAAACACTACTAGGAATTACAAAAACCATTTTGCTGTCGTAAAATTTTTCTCAGTGTGTTGTTTCTTAGTTTTAATATTTTTGATAATCGATTTATAAATTATTTAAAGATATCCGTGCGTAAATTATATACGTAAACGGCATTTAGCTTAGTCAAAGGAAACGATGATTGCCAAAAGCTAATTTTATCTAATTGTTTACATTTGGTTTCTAATAGATGTGCATTTTACAACAGATTTCTCATTGATATTGGTTTGTCCTTTCACGCTTCAGTGACGGTAGTTTTCAGGCTTAAAATATATGAAGGTTGAAAGGTATTACATATATTACTAAACATTTTTTTGTTCTATCATCAATAGTTTCCGTAGCGCATGCTAATGCTAAGCTAATGTTGAAAGAATTTTTGAAATCTGTCCAATAGTTTTTGAGTTTATTAATTACATACAAAAATACAAACATACAAAAATATAAAAATACAAATCTTTTCTCTTTATAATATTAGTGTAGATGTAGATAACTTATCGATTTATTTGACACAAAGAAGAATGTGTTATTTTAACATTTAGTATACATTTTTAGATTTAAAGTGTGTTCAAGATTTCTTCAATTCACAAAGCGTTTACAGTAGATTATAGTAGAGTAGGTATCTTGTGTAAAATAAAAACAAACTACATGTTCTTCGGGGTTAGTTAAGGAGAGAATCTTAAATGAACACAATTTAATTATTCGTATCAATTGCAATTCTTCGCTAAGTTTTACAATTTTCTGCGGTTAATTGCAAAAGTTGGTGCAAGATAATCGGTAATTCTAAAGTTTTAAAGTTATAACAACAGCTTACTTTCAATTGAGATATAATTAAGCACAACCAAGTTTACTTTTTTTTTGAGACAAAGCTTGTCGTCTGTAGAATACTGTCCTTGTTAATTATTTGTTATTAAAACTTAACGTGCATTAAAATAAAAGGAATAACTCACCTTTGAAATATATCGAAGGATTTTTCTGAAATTAATTCCTTTTTTAATTGTATATTGTCCACGACTTGTCGTAGCAGCACGTATTCTGTGAATGTGGCAAACAGCTTGGCGTCGTGTTGGAGGTGTGGTGCGCGCGCGCACCTCGACCGTGCACTTGAATTTACCGCTACATTGACATAATGACCAAAATCAAACAAACTTTAACCCATCATGGATCCGTCAGATTGGCTACTTGGTATCATATCCTAGATGTCTTATTAGTGATAAAAATAATAGCTGTTAAATTAAATATTATTTTATTCCCGAATAATTTCGACATCTTTATCATTCGTAGCCTCTAAAGGCGACGAGTTGAGTAACATCGACTTTATACATTCACATTATGAAATCTAAGGTGAACTTGTATTTTATTTAGGTGTGTATACCTAGTAAGAAATTGTAACATTTTGTAATGAAATGAGCAAGCTTTTATTTGGTGGAGACCGGAGACTTAAGTACCTATATTGTTTAAATATAACTGATCTTCTTAACAAGTCGGGTTTTTTAAACTCTACCAACAGATGAGTATGACCTTCTGTCGTAGGGTCTAATTCACAAATTATATGACATTTCTCCTTAAATATTTTATACGGTGTCCCGATCTCAGCGTGTTTATAATATATACATTGTACAAAAAATCCGGAGGTTACGAACTAGTTGCGAATTCCAAAGTTGAAGCAGGTACTTGTGAGCAGTGGTGATCTGAATGGTATCTATTTTTTGTACCAAGGCTAATGAACTTTAAAATTTACGTACTTAGGCCCACAGAATAATGAACTACTTAACCGACTGGCCATAATCGTATATCACGTTATACAAATAAGTCGTAGACCGTCGTCTAACGACCATTATTACGCGTTACAATGCCTTTCAAAGGAGCAATCCCGTTAAATACCGCTAAAGGCTTGTATACACAGATAACCATACAGATATAAGAATGATGCAGTTAGATATAGGCTATTTACTCAGACATTCCGTTATAAGACATCGCACGAGGAACAAAGACGTGACTGCAGGTGCTTAAGTTTTATTTACATAAGTACTTGCTTGAGGAAGTTAGGCCCGTATTTGGAAAACATGTTTCAAACGATAATCATAGTGTAGCATGATCAGTTTTAAATTTAATGTTAAAACAATATGATAAAAGCTTCCGGAATTTCAGAGAAATATTTAAATCTTTTTGACCCTTTTAAGCTCCTAGGCAATGCAAAGAGCCGTAACAATGATATAAACACTTGTTCTAACTAGCTCTTAGGGGATAAACGGATTTCAACGTTTTTTATTTGTTTAAATCTGACCGTCCGCGTCGCCGTGGTTTTCTAGTTCGAAGTAATTAAATCTCACTCGAAGTATGGTGATGTAATGTTGATTAAAGTGATCCATCTCTCCTGGCTTTTACCCTAATGTTTTATTTCCTAACTAGTTACCGTCTGAAATAATTTGTGGCTTCTATAGAGGGGAATAGATTTTCTAAAAAAAAAAAGAATATTTGCGTAAAAAACAGTTCATACCAAATAAATAATCCTTTAGTACCTACCTATATTTTGCCGACACCAACGATGTTAGGTGTAACTTTCCTTTGAATGGATTAATATTATTTTAAAAGTCCATCAAATAAATTTGAATTTCTTATGCTAATTAGTTTGGCGTTCCTATCGGAATGCAACGAATTAATCCGAGATACAGAAGGTCAAGGACCTATCATCATATTATATTCTCCCCTAAAGAAATTCTTGGTGGACCGGTTGCCTCAAAGGATAGCAACTTTAATGTTGCAGGATGTACATTCTTCGGTGGATATTTTTAGATAGTATAATGGCAAGTACAGTTAAAGACGAACGAAATTATATTTCAAAAATTTCATGATGCCGTTTTTGTTTACTAGGTACCTAACCTATTAACTTCTACTTTCGTTTCCGCTTCTGATAAAATTTACTTTTGGTATCTGTTTCCGCTTCTACTTCTTCTATACAGGTTTCTTGATGACTGGCAGGCAGAAACTTAGATGAAACTCTTCAAGCTGATTTAAAAAGGATATCTTTGATAGATTTTTGGGCGCCTACACAGGAAGAGTATCCGGAACTCTCACGCAAAGCGGTGAATTTCCTTTTACCCTTTGCTACAACATACTTATGTGAGAGTGAGTTTTCACACCTGGTCATGATAAACACTAAATACAGAAATCGACTTGATACCGAGTCAGATTTAAGGTTAAAGTTGTACAAAATTACTCCTAAAATTGACTCCATTTGCACACCCATCCCATTAATATTAAAAAGATATTTCTTTTGGCACTTTATTTGTTACCTTTTATTGGAATAAAAACCTTATTTTCTTCAACAGTCAATTTTAGTATTTTCTTTGGGGGGGGGGGGGATTTAATTAGTTAGTTAAGGGGTTCGCTGTCACCTGGAAACTTTAACAGGGGTTCGTGGAGCCGAAAGTTTGAGAAACCCTGTTCTATGACACTTCCGTCGATATCACAGAGATAGGTACTGTCATAAGCGTGCTACTGCACTTATTAACGCTAACTAACCAAACCTATACAATCAGACATAAAATAAAACTAAGTAGGTACTTAAATATTATTTTTTTGTGGGAATATGGTATCTTTTGTTTGTAGGTATTGTTTTATTTTCGGTGATTCGGCGTCCGGTTCTGACCTCAACCTTAAATTATCAAGGCGGACGTAATGTAACATCTTCGGCTATAAACAAAAGGGGCATCGACCTTATAACCCTTATATAACTATAATAACTAAATAACTATTAAGTTATGTTATTAGTAGTAGATTATTAAAATATTATAAAATAATGACGACTGCGGCCTATATCTCGCAATAAGGTATGTTTTAAATTTCATAGCTCAGGACCACTTGTCTAGAGATCCAGGCAACCTTGGAGAAACGGTCGTTATGGGTATTATTTACGGCGACGCGTATAAGATGTGTCCGTTGATTTTGTGAAGCAAGCATGTAGGTAGGTACTTTGGCGAAAATATTTTTAAGAAAATAATACTTGTACACATACAAAACCTATTTTGTATATTATACGTTGATTTCCTTGGATTAAGGCAACCAAAATAAGAAACAGAATTCATATTATTATTGTGATCAGAAAGGCCGGAACTGTATAATACAATTCCGAGCTTCGCCATGATTTTCTCAGTTTGTATAGGTACATTTTAAATTCAGTCCCTGAATTCAGAGGGATATTCCGGCTCGGTCCAGCCTATAGCTTACACTGCAGCGTTTCCCATTTGGTGGGTCCCATCAAAATAAAATACCGGGTCGCAGCATTGCCGCCTTATTTAAAAATAATACATAATAAATAGCCGATACCGTAATATAGTTGGAAAAGTTATAGTAAAAACATTTTTAAACTTTTAAGTGGGTCACGAAGGAGCAGTATGAAAATTACCGGGCCATGGCAGAACAATGTTTGGGAAACACTGGCTTACAGCGCGGCCTAGATAAGATCCCTACCTATGCTTCGTTTCGAGGGTCAATTTTTTTTTTTAACTAACGAAGGAAATTTTTAACCAGAAATGTGCCCGGTAAATGTCAATAATCGTATAATAGGTATTTAATGGTAATAATAGGCTCGCACCAATCAAATTGAACTTAATAGCTCTGGCCTAAAGTGTGGTTGTACCGTTAAGTGGACTTCTGTCTGCAGAATTAATGTCACATCATTCGTGATATAATAGTACATTGTTATCCGAGGGGCAAAGTAACTTATTATTGCTCCCGAGACGGGGTATGGCGCCCGAGAGTAGCGAGGGCGCTAATAGTTCGAGGGACCAATAATAAGTTACTTTAACCCGAGGTAAACACTGTGCTTTTCATCACGAATACAAGGAAAGAAAAAAGGGGGAAAAAACAGAAAAAAAACAAAAGAAGACAAAAAAAATAAAAGACAGAAAAAAACTGAATAACAAGAGTAAAAAAGAAAAAAAAAGAAAAAAGGGAAAAAAACAGAAAGAAAAATAAAAAACAAAAAATAGGAAAAAAACAGAAAAAAAAGAAAAAAGGAAAAAAAAACAAAAAGGGGAAAAAACAGAAATGAAAGAATAAAAAATAAAAAAAAGGGAAAAAAATAAGAAGAAAGGGAAAAAAAACAGAAAAAAATAATAAAAAACAAAAAATAGGAAAAAAAACAGAATAAAAAAGAAAAAATGAAAAAAAACAAAAGAAAAAAGGAAAAAAACAAAAAGGGAAAAAACAGAAAATAAAGAATAAAAAACAAAAAAAGGGAAAAAAATAAGAAAAAAGGGAAAAAAACAGAAAAAAAGAATGAAATACAAAAAAAGACAAACAAAAGAAAAAAGGAAAAAAAAACAGAAAAAAAAAATAAAAAAACTAAAACAGGGAAGAAACAGAAAAAAATAATAAAAAAGAAAAAAAAAGAAAAAAGGGAAAAAATAGGTAATCAAAAACAAAAAAATGACAAAATAAAGAAAATATACAAAAAAAGACAAAAATGAAAAATAAAATAAATAAAGACAAAAATAGAAAAAAAATACGACAAAAACTAAAAAAAATAAAAAAAGGAGAAACTGACAAAAATAAAGAAAAAGACAAAAAAAAACAAGAAAAATACTAGAGTAGTACTAGTAGCAGTAGTGGGGATAAAAGTCGTGACGTGAATAGAACTCGTATTTTTTATAATTTGACAGAATCGTCGAAATTTTGACAGATCATGCAAAATCGTGTTTCCAGAAACACGATTTTGCCTGATCTGTCAAAATTTCGAAGAATCTGGAAACACGATTTTGCCCGATTAGATAAGTATCACTTTCTGTCGGCTCTTCAGGCACCTTTCGACTTACTTTCCGCGTATGACTGATGAAAAATACATTTCGCACGTTTACACCACATAACTAAACAAGTTATCTACTTTAATATTCAAAACAAGATTGCTTGCCTACTTTTAATTGTATCTCAGTTGTTTTCATCGCACTGATCTGGGCCACTGCCACAACACTATCGCGGCGAAAGTTTTATAATATGTTTGGGTTATCAATAAACTGGATCTAATGATACTCGTAATATTCTGCTAAGGTTCCTGTTTGGTGCAGCTATGAGACACGCTAGCAGCGAGTAATTATTCTTCCTTTGTAGGTATCCATATCATAGGTATTATGCTGTTTTTTAAGACCGCACCCTATGCATAAACTTAACTGTTTTAGAACCGTTTTTAAATAAAATAACGGCTCTAAGAAGAAAAGCAACAATCTGTAGGTATCTACAATGAAACTTAAATGTTAGACGGAAGTTTGATTACTAAGCTTAGAACTAATAATAAAGTCAAGATGATAAATAAGTCATTATTTACCTAGGTTTATGGTCAATTTGGCCTCAACTAACAAAGTAAGTAGTTCAGTATGCAATCGTAAACCCAATAGGTATGTTGTGTGTATCTACCTGTTATTGCTGCAGACAGTGTTAGCAAATTTATGTTACATTTGTAGGTAACACTTACATCTCACATATAGCTGCATTAATTTGACATTAATATTGCGCTAATTTAAAAAAACCGGTCAAGTGCGTGTCGGAATCGCTCAAAAAGGGTTCCGTACCACCGCAGAATATAAACAAACATCCCCAAAATGAAAAAAAAAATGAATGGCCTGAATCCCCCTCGCATTGAGGGGAGGCCCGTGCCCAGCAGTGGGACGTTAAAAGGGCTAAGTTATTATTATTATTATCTCTAAAATGGTGATGGTTAGAGTCACACGTTGAAGTCTTTTGTATGGAAACCGGCCATAACACAAATAAGTTAAAAATATTTAGATTTTTTCGGAACCCCCTTTATTTTTAAGTTTTATTTAATTTTTAGTATACAATATGTTAAAAAAACCCTGTCCGACCCGAAAACGTATTGTTGGGTATCGAGATTAGATTCCATTTTTGTAAAAAAAAACTTTTTTTTTAATTTTTTTTTTTTAATTTTTCAATTTTTTTTTTTTAATTTTTTTGGCATAGTATGTGTCCCACTGCTGGGCAAAGGCCTCCCATATTTTTTTGTAATACAAATACCCCGTTTACCTAAAAAAAAAAATTCATAAAATGACGTCATCACATACTTTGTGGTCTGAGGTGACGCCACACGATCTAACATAATTACTTCCGGTAACGGTGTTGTCATATTTTTAAAATTAGCTACATTATGTGGGAAAAAGGCAAAAAAAATTGGCACTTTAAATGTTCATTAATATGTTTACTATCATGTTTTTTTTTTTTAATTATTTTATTTGGTCATGTGATTGGGGAACCTAATTACCGGTTTCGGCTCGGACAGGGTTTTCTTAACATGTTGTATGTTGTTGTAGCGGCAACAGAAATACACATTCTGTGAAAATTTCAAGTCCTTACCTATTACGGTTCGTGAGATACAGCCCGCTGACAGACAGACGGACAGACGGATAGACGGACAGACGGACAGACGGACAGTGTAGGCTTAGTAATAGGGTCCCGTTGGCACCCTTTGTGTACGGAACCCTAAAAATGTAAGACATTTTATTTCTTGAGCGGATTACCTAGAGATTTTTTGAGACGTGGGAACAAAAACGTATTCCTCGCATATTTTTCTGTTTTTCCGCTTAGTTTTTGTAAACCACGCTACAGATTTTGATGCGGCTTTCTCTATCATTTAGATAATTCAATTCCTACCGGAAGATTATAATGTTTAGTAGAGAAAAGCTATGCAAAACCGAGGTGGGTTGCTAGTAAAATAATAATTCAGTACCCCTTGCAGATTGCGTATACTGCCACCTAGCGCCATAATGGTACGCTATTTTGTCTTTAACAAAACTTGTTTACTAGTCGAGATATTTTGCGCAGCTAGGCACCTATTTATGCGACTTTAGAACATTGAGCAGTATTTCTAACAGATGGCGTAATTTTACGTTGTGTTCGATTTTGTTATTAAGATTCCGTCAAACCAGTCTTCACCAGAGGTAATTTATTACCTATTCGGAATCGGTTCATATTTAGCTTAATTACCTAAACATACCTAACTAACTACACAATTATTAACAATATTTTGTTAATAATACACACTCTGGTACATAGGCTATGTATGTTTACACCTTACCTTACCTTACCTTACCTCTATTTATTATAATTTCTTTGGTTTATATACATAATTATAAATAGGTAATACTTAAGTCTAATACCTCCTAAATCAAATGGACAAACCTGTAGGTAAATTCTAATTTTATAATATATTATATAAAAAAACCAGTCGGCCCGAAACTACGTAAGTAGGAAAGTAAGATAGATATTTTATGATCAACATTTTAAGCTAAGTCCCAACGGATTGACTTTTTGCTGTCTTTAGGATATCTTTTGATAAGGGTGAGTATCTATTTAATCAGTTAATGCTGGACCCTTTATTTTGCTGAATTAAGCTCAGAATGCTAGGTTAGGGATATATTCAAGGTTCAAGAAACAATACGGGCCATTTATGTAGGGATTTTATTGAATGGATGTACTAAATCCAATACAATTTAAGTTTTTAAGGAGATAGCCTTCGTGCGTACTTGATTCATCTATTAACCCGTACCTAATGTTTCCGAAAAAACAATAGATAAGTAGTAGTTGTTTTTACATACCTGTAGGTATAGGTGCCCGTGACACGGGTTTATACAATTATGTAATAAACTTGCGGTTTAGGTAGTTATAAGAGTAAAGTTCTTCAACTTCTTTGTTTCTTCTTTCATCTTTGGAAGTGATGTTCTGTTTTGATTGGATAACACACAAGGTCTTCGCCCAGTGAGACAGTTCTGTATAAGCTCTTGTATATCATTATAAAGTTTGTTGTTTATGAAATAGTTAATTATAAATTTAAAAGCTGTTGCCCGCGGCTGCACATCCCAGTAGGTACTTCAAAATAGAGCAGCTTTCTATCAGTAAAATAATTTTCAGATTTAGATCAGTAGTTTCAGAGATTACCTCTGCATACAAATTTAGAAACTTTACCTCTTTAGGTATAGGTAATATTAGCAGGGAAGTATGCAAATCAAACAAAAATAATGGAAAGGAGGAAATATGGGAACATGTGTGATGTTCACAGAGACAATATCAATTACACAGATTTCAGTTGGCAATATTACGCCAAAAAGCTGCTCCAATCCTGCTCCAAAGGGAACCCTATTAACTGAGCCTTTTTCCTTTTCTGATTATTCGTAAGCCGTTACGTCACTGACTAATCTGTGGTCGGTACCTACTCTTTAGATGAGATCAAACCAACATCTCGTTGTGTGAACCACATAATAGACCTATGGTAAGTTTGTTATACTGTATACGACGTAAAGAATACAAACATATATATTATTCTAAGGGGTATTAAGAGGTTGGATAATCTGTGGTAGAGCTAGTGTACCGAACGCACAGGCTGTCTCTTGAATATATCTTGTAAGTAATTCCACAATAGTGTATCGTACCTAACTAAAGTGTTCTCTTTTTGATAAGACACGTGCATAAGCCGAGGTTAATCCGGTAAATATGACAATGATGTGCCTATACACTTCTTTCAAAGAAGTGTAGGTACAGTCAGCAACGAAAGTCGCTGAACATTCACAGTTTTTCAAATAGCTTGCACACTTTTGTTTTGCATCAAATCCATAATTTTTCTTTATCGAAACAAAATGTAGACATGTTGCTAATGTTTGGTTTTTATAAAGGTTTACCAACATTTGTAGAATAAAGAGTATAATCGATTTGAAAAATTCAGAATGTTCAGCGACTTTCGTTGCTGACTGTACATGGATACTTTTAAAATATAATAAGTTTTTTAGCTTCCAACAAAGAACCCAATCCTATCGTATCAGAGGGAACTCATTATTCCTATTTCCGATTTTTTTGTTATTTCGTCGAGAATAAGGCAGTCACCCTGCAATTTCACGGTGTCTTGAGCGAAAGAACTCAAAGACACACAGATACGCATTAACTCATGAAATAAGGATCTTTTTGTTAAATGAGAATTTTTGTTGTTTACCATTTAATTTACAGAAGAATAATGCTAACGGCATAATCTAGTAGGTACCTAGGTGTCTACTTTGGATATTATGATGAAAAGAAATAATAATTATATACCTAATGAATATATTTTGTGTAGATAGTCTACTTAGCATGCGTAGTATCTTTCAGATCTACTCAAAAGTTTATATGACTAGGTATTAATGTCGGGCAGATAGTGTCTTACTAGAAATTGATACACCAAGACTAGCTTAAAACTTTAATAAATAACATTGTAAAGGACCTAAGCACACAATTATGGCCGGCGCACACTGAGGACGGCAGGGGAGGGCATTTTAATTTTTATCAATCGAATTTAAGACTTATCTAATCGAAATAAGGTATATATTTCAACGCTCGGTGATCGACCCTGGAGTATCTCGGGGCAGTCTTCTCGGTGCACCGAAGAGCACGCTGGAGCACCTTATTCCGATTGGATAAGTTATAAATTCGATTGATAAAAATTAAAATGCCCTCCCTGCCGTCCTCAGTTTGCGCCGGCCTTAACGTAAATATCTACCTTTCTATCTATAATTTTATATACCTGTCATTCAAATTTTCATAGCACTACGAAACAAAGAACCAAACCTCTGGCGAACAAACGTCATAATAGCCAATTTCCCTCAATTGACTCTAACAAGTTGCAGGAAGTCGGAACGGTACCTTTTCATCCTCAAATCAAACGAAACAAAGCGTCGTAAATAGGTCGACAGACAGCAGAGAAATATTGTCTTAAAGACAAGTAACGTACAACAAAATAGATATTCAGAATACAAAGGCGTCGTTGTTTCTGTTTCAGAGGGAAAAATAATGTTACATAGTTGTGAGACAGACGTGGGCTCGTGTTCGGCGGCGCTGCGTCGATATTGCTCCCATTTGGACCTGTCACTAACAGTGTCCGACTTTCGGATCACCGAATACCGTTTATTACATGAAATGTGACTATGTACCCACTAGACACTCTACAATGTAGAGCTAGCAGTCCTGTGGCCGACAACAAGGCGACTGCCAAGAGTATACGATTTACAATGAAGAATTCACGACAATGTGGTGGTGTATGGCCACTCAAGCCTCTGACTACCCCCGAATGGGGATAAAAGTCATGACGTTACATTTTATTACAATTCACGATGATGATATTGAAATGTGGGTCCCACTGTTATTGTAGTAGTTAAATGATCATTAATAAAAATGAGGATTCCTTATGGAGTTTCAGTTTAAAAAAAAAACGGTCCAAGATTACGGTACGTATCCTAGCGATTGATAAGCAATAAATAACATTTCCTATATTTTCACCATGCTTAGATAATCCACTGACGTAAAACAAAAAAGAATTCCCCTGCTTCATACTAATTAAGATGTATCTACCTATCACGAAGTAAATTCACGTCTACGTCAATTAATTTGCGCAAATATAAGTTCTAAATAAAATACTTACCTACCTAATATAATTAGTTATATGAGGGCTACAGGAGTAGCGAACGAGGTACCTGGCATTAATTAAAAATGTTTCTGCGAGTTCTCAATTCTCAGGAGCAAGCTTTGATTTAATAAGAAGCCTTTAGAACTAGTTAGGTCAGTGGCGTGTGTAAATTTAATTAATTCACATCTATTGTACGTATACCTACTACGTATAACTACGTGTATAATTTCTAAGAATTTAGTTAAGACGTAAACATGCTTGTATGGAATATTAATTAATCTAGCTAGCTTAGTACCTACATAACTTAATTTATTGAAACGTAAACCCAATTGTTTCCACCTCGAATATGTACCTCCAATTTCTCCAGGTAGACAGGTATATTTGTTAGGTATAGCTACTAACATATATTGCTTTATATAGTGTTCAAATCCAAACGAATAAATTAATAAAGAAAATAAAAATAGCCATTATTTCGCTGACATTACACTAGGTATTATTAAAACTAAGTAATCTGCCTAACTAATTATACGACATTAATGGTCTCAACTAGATCAAATGTCTTTTGTTTTGATCTAAACAATATGTTCTTCGCTATCCTTCATGCATGAACCTAATAGGATAACTTTAATCTGGCTCGCTACTAATACTTAGTTAAGTAGAGTTACATGTTATTCTCGATATTTCTACAACATGATTCTACACCAATGCCCGCAAAATCAGGGGCACAACACATATAAGTTCATAATTTGTATCTAAACTCTCCCAGCCCCATGCCATTAGATTTTATGAACAGTAGTATAACTATGAGCATGCGAGATAAGAGCTGTAACTGGTTTCGACTCTAGCGATCAGTGTCCGCCGCGAAGAGATCACTTGTTCAAAAGTTCATTTGTAGTGTTCACACACGGATGACTTAGGATACGATCGTCTCACTATTCCCAACGCACTCTCCATGTAACAAACTTAATGAGTACCGTATTTTGTTATTCACTAAATCACTAAGAATTTCAGTACAACTTCTTATCACAAGAACAAAACAAGGAAATAAAATTAAGAATAACGAGGATGCGTGAGCCCCGAGGGCCATTAATTCTACTTAAATTTAAAAGTATGCGTAAACCTTAATCCGGAAGGTAGTAATATTAGCTCCTAATATTTCCATTAGGTTTGAAGTAGCCACGTGAAACAAAAATAAATTATTACAAATTATTTTTTCTTCACTGAATACTTAAGCCTACAGAAAACGTCACGGGGATTGGTAATCCAAACTCACCTTAAACGCTATTCTCACCATCGATATCGAATTGAAACGCATAGAATGGAAGTGCTCGACAAAACATCACGCCGCGTGTCACACACATTAGGCGGAGTACATTTCAAGACACGTACACTCGGTACGTGTTCGCCCGCCGTTGCCCGCTTTACCCCATTTCCTCGGAGTGAAGTGCAATTAGGAACTTATCGCCAGAGATACAGAGGCAACTTAGCACTCACACTCGCAGAGTCAGATATTACTAGAAGTGCTGTTTGCGCTTTGGAAACTATAAAACTAAGTTTCTAAATTGGGCAATAAACAGAAACAAGTGGTTGGGGACAATTGTGGCTGAACAATGGAGGAACTTGATTGTTCGGAAGTCTGATTTTCGAAATAAACGAAAAGTTAATACGTCGCTCATATAAGTATCGTTACATGTTCAAACACTTTTTTGACTTAACATTATTTAAATTAGATTTCCTTTTGCACCATATTAAATGAATAAATATAGCCAGACTAACACACTAACTGTATGGTCCCAAACTGAGCAACTCTTGTACTATGGCTACCAAAGATATATCTTTGGTAGCTTGGATCTCAACTTGCAATTGTAGATAAGTATTGAAGGATACCAGAGATGGTAACTTTGTATGTTTGCGTAATAAGCTTAGTTAAAAGTTCGTCGACATGTAATAATCCTCCAAATTTCAACACCTTCCGGCCGCCATAGCGAACAATCAGTTGCAATAGAAAAAATAATGTTCTTAATCCGCAACTGGTTGCTATAGAAGAATTTAAAGTTTCACAACTAATTGCAAACCTAAAAGAAACTACAGAATTATTCTGGATTCGTTTATGAGGTACAAATCGCCAATTCGCAATTTCGTTTTGTTTCGCCTTAAACTAACCGGTCGACTATTTTAGTAGACATCATAATGAGATTACTTTAATGCTTATTGCTAACTCTGTCTGACATCTGTGACCCTGTATTAAATTAACTACGGATAATTACGTGGGCAATCTATCTATAAGTTATTTATATTATTTGAGAAAGTTAGACATACGATTGAATAGAGCCTTATAATTGATCTCGCAAGATTGAGTGTAACATGGAGCTTTAGGAGCTTTATAGACTGAGCGCAAAGTGGCCATAATTTGTATGCAGGTACATAGCTACAGACATCGTAATAACCATTCCATGGTACCATTGAATGGTAGGTATATATATATACCTACCATTCAATGGTCTGAGGGCGATCCCAACATATTTATTTTAATTACAATTTTTGTTTCGTTATCCGTCACTTTCATGACTATAATGTGATATAGACTCTATAAAAAGCCTAGCTTTCAATTTACGTATACTTTGTTAAACAGCTGCATTGCATGCCAACACAATGCATGCATAAACGTTGTATTCGACTCTTCTTTAGCAGCTTTATGAGTTTAACGAACGATGTTTCCTTAAGTACATTTTCCTCGTCGCCCCTCATATATTTCTCGGGGATTCGACCAGAAGGAAGCAACATGGTAATGCTTAGGAGGTACGCACTTAGCTAGACATTGCGCGGCCGTCTCGGAGGAATTCCCTTAAATAACTGCAGCCAAAGAGCATCTACTTAGCCGTCCTCACTTTTCTCTTTATCTTCTGCTGTAATATTTTCGTCTTGAGTTCATGTTACGGTGAAAAATAAGTGGATACGCATGTCACAGTCGGTAGTGCAGAGATGTCTCCTACTTTATTACGATGTCTGTAGCTATGTACCTGCATACAAATTATGGCCACTTTGCGCTCAGTCTATAAAGCTCCTAAAGCTCCATGTTACACTCAATCTTGCGAGATCAATTATAAGGCTCTATTCAATCGTATGTCTAACTTTCTCAAATAATATAAATAACTTATAGATAGATTGCCCACGTAATTATCCGTAGTTAATTTAATACAGGGTCACAGATGTCAGACAGAGTTAGCAATAAGCATTAAAGTAATCTCATTATGATGTCTACTAAAATAGTCGACCGGTTAGTTTAAGGCGAAACAAAACGAAATTGCGAATTGGCGATTTGTACCTCATAAACGAATCCAGAATAATTCTGTAGTTTCTTTTAGGTTTGCAATTAGTTGTGAAACTTTAAATTCTTCTATAGCAACCAGTTGCGGATTAAGAACATTATTTTTTCTATTGCAACTGATTGTTCGCTATGGCGGCCGGAAGGTGTTGAAATTTGGAGGATTATTACATGTCGACGAACTTTTAACTAAGCTTATTACGCAAACATACAAAGTTACCATCTCTGGTATCCTTCAATACTTATCTACAATTGCAAGTTGAGATCCAAGCTGGTTAGCATGGATTCAATCAATGTCGGTGGTAGGTAGGATGTTTTAACGCCCGAAGGACGATTTCATTACCCGAGGCAGGATTATATTACGGTGTCTAAGTTCTATTTATCGAGTTCGATTTAATTTTATTTGTTACGTGCTGGGCGGGCGCCGGTGCTAGCTTCAGCTCGCTTCAGAGCTTCCGTTAAGTTATTGTATCTGCTGAAACGAGATGTGCAGACGGAGTTTCACGATCATTAAATAAGTAAAAAAATTAAAATACTGTGTTTTTATACAGGCCATATTAGTTTAATGAAAATGTTGGTATCATATTGCGAACGTGAAATAAATAGTAGGTATATTATGTTTGTTACACAATATAAAAAAGGATATTTGAGTCATCATTCAGTAGGTAATTAGGTTCATTAGGTTATAGAGCCGTTTTGTTACGTTTCTAAACTTAACATTCTTAGTTTAAACCTTCACTCAATCATGACGTAAATACCTACCTAGTGCTTACTACTACGTCGTAGTACCTAAACTACGCAGTTAGGAACTATAAAAAATGTTGTCATCGTAGGTACTTATTTTTAGATAGGTAGGTACATATGTTTAAACCGTATTTATCCTATACTAATATTATAAATGCGAAAGTAAGTGGTGTATGTGTGTGTGTGTGTGTGTATGTGAATTTTTGTTACCACGTATCTCACTAACTATTGAACCGATTTTGAAAATTATTTCACCGGTAGAAAGCTACATTATTCCTGAGTAATATAGGCTATCTTGAAGTACCACGCGGGCGGAGCCGCGGGCAACGGCTAGTTTGTTATAAATGTGTGTTGTGTAGTTACTTTCATTAAAGAATAAAACTAAGTCAATATGAAGCATTTTATTTACAGGAATATCAAATAGCTACAATTGTTACTGTAATACCTTAAAAATAACAGCGATACTTATGTTTGTAATAATACTGACACATAAGGGTTTAATATTAGGTAGAATTAACAACATTTCACTTCTATCAAAAATAAATAAATTAAACAAACAGGTACCTAATTAAATAAAATAGTTATTTTTATCTAAAATCGCAATATCATTAAAATTAAAATATCACAGATTTTGTAAACCTTGTTCAGCCGACAACATTGATATAAAATTACATAAAAATATTAACATTATTTACATTCCGAAACATATCACACCGACTTGACATCGTGAAAATAATTAAGTTTACATTCAATTTAAAATGCCAACATAACTTTGTGTCAAAATATTCTGACTTTATGACTTTGTCTTATCATATACCTACCTATATTATGTACAGACATTCTTATTCTTAATTAGCTAACGACTTTAGCATAAATATACTGTACATACAATTTATAAGAAACATGAAGATCGTAGCGTATGATGTCAATATTGAGCCGGCTGGAAAAAAAATATTACTTAATCATTATTAGCCTGACTAATCACTACCTAGGCACAGGCCGTGCCTCTCAATGAAAACGGAATGAGGCCATTGTCCACCACCCTGGCCCTGGCCCAGCTAGTGTGAGTAGGCCAAACAAATTATAATAATGAAGAGGCGGACTTCGCACTAGTTTAAAAAGCCGGTGAGGTTTGATTTACATCAGTTGTTTAGTGACTGTTAATTATTTTTAAACAATTCAGAATCGTGTAAAATACTTTATTAAATTGACCTATTTCGAGTGAAAAATGAATAAAATATATTTTAATGACAGGTAAGTAGAGGTACTTACTATTAGCTTGTTGTTCCTGTGGCAATTCGGCTTCAGCAACAATGTGGACTGTTGGCATTAGACCTGCAAAATAAATAAAATCTGTAGAAAAATATGGCACTGTGGCCAATTGGGACGGATGAAAGGATGGAAGAGCGGACGAACGGACAAACTTACAAACGTACGAAACGACTGGACGATTTTATAAGGATTCCTCGTGGGGACTGCGGTACCCTAAAATATAGGAATAGCGCTCGAAAACCTCCTGAAGATTTTTATGTAAGTAGGTCATACTCTGTTCGATTCATAAACCTTTTAATAAACAGGTACCTAAATAAATCACATAATCAATCATTAGGATTAGGAGCTTATAACAATAATTAGAGATTAATCTATAGATTATAGACTCATCTATAAATAGAAACGAATCTTAACAACACAATCGATAATCGTGTAGTTAAAGCCCCTGTCTAAGCTAGAATCATCAAATCACATACCTATACCTAATTTTAATCCCACAAATGGTACAAACATAAATCACGCCAAGTCTTGTGTAAATCAAGGAAGACGGGAAGTTTGGAGATTGCGTCAAAGGACAGTAAATCATTATTTCACTAACATAGTGATGTGTAGTGTTGATTACTAACTCTTAGAATTATAACATTACGAACTAGATAAGTACTTATGAATAAAGGCAACGAGACAAAGGTAGCTTGATAATACAATATTGGTATGCCTATAGGTAATATGTTATGTCCCCAATTGTTTAGTAGAATAACATTTGAACGTAAATTAGGGCCCCTCGCATACTCAGACAGTGTAACATGAGAATTCCTACTGCGCAAGATAAGTATTTTGTTGATAAAAATACCTACTTACCTATAGGCATGTGATTATCTTTCTAAATTTTCCAGTCATTTTCATATTGGATGGAGAATATTAGTTGTTATCATATTACAGCATTTTAATAATACGATATCAATAAAACATTTAAAGCTTACCAGGATAGTACACAGTAGTTCTGTTAGCGGTGTAGTTAGCTAGAGGCAGGCTCAGCACACACACGAACTCCTCAAAAGGCCTGGCGACATCATCATCGTGGACTTCGGCCTTCGTCTCCACGGTGTACATGCCCCAGGAGTCCATTGTTAACTCCGTCACTGCTTGTACTAGCGGCTTACTAAAATAAACAAAAGAAAAAAGTTGTAATCAACATTTCAGATGGTATGTTGCATGGCCGAAATCTAACTGGCTGGCCGAAAACTGGCTGGGCTTATCTTTGGGCTGATTCCGCACATGGATATAATGATATAAAGATAAGTAAAATCTACATTATTAAGTGTACCTTACAGGTTAATTATAATTAACAACCGTAACTAGAGTTAGTCTTTTAAGTATTGTTTGTAAATATGACCGTAAGTGTATTTCAAGATGCTGTAGGTAATTAGCTTAAGACTGGGTGAATTGTATCGGAGTAGGACTATAATTCTCCTTTGCCAAGACATAACCTAATCTCGTATGTTGGTTTAGGCATAACATTAAATGGTATAGGATTAAATCGCTCACAAGAGGAAGCCTGATGTCTGTAGATATATATATATATATACCTACCAGGTACCTCTTCGTATTATAATGATAAGGCTTAGGGTACACCCTTGAGATAATCTAGTAAAACTTTGAATCAAGGTTAAGAGCTCAGTACACTTGGCTAAATTTAGAAGGCTAAATTCAGAAGCTTCTAAATATTTAAACCATTCTAGCTTCTGAATAGCTTGCTGAATGCTATAATACTTGCCTTAATTCAGTGACGACTAAATTAAGTAGCCTACAGTTAGTTAAGTGTAATAACCCCTTTAGTTAAATTTAATAAAACAATATTCTAAATACAACAGTAATAAAAATTGTTCCATTTCCGGAGGCATAATAACACTGGGAATGTAACGTAATCTCTAAGCTAATCCAAAATCCAATGGATTTATTAGGCTGAAAAAATAACGAATACCTGTTGTGATTACTTCGGCACAAGATAATCAAATATCTAATTGAATTCCATGAAAACAATGAGTAACTTTTTACCCAAGAGTTAATTAAAATGCACTATGAGTAACAGTCGGCCTTAACTATTTCTTTATTAGTTCCATATTTGTTTGAAGGTCTAATTAAATACCTTCTAAAATCTAATGACTCGGTCAAGGTACTTACACTCACCCTTTTGATAAAATAGTTATCACTGGTCTCGGGTATAGGTTCTCCGCGGTGCATATCAAAGTCACTAGGAATACGTATTTTTTCTCCTGAACGAAATGGAAACTGTTACCACGACCTGTGGGAATAAAACGATTGGGTTTAGAAAGAAATTAGCAATAGGTAGATAACGTAATGCTAATGATATATCTTAATCATAAAATAATCTGTAGACAAAATGAATAGGCGTATTGTACAAGTCAATTACTCTAGAAATTTAGGTTTAAGCTCCACAAACCAGGACAAGAAAATCATTAATTAATATTGATAAAATAGATAAAGCGAGATCCACTCCGCGAAGGCTTTGTTATTTAAATGAATGCTATTGTGCGCCTAATGGCTTCCTACTTAGGTTTTCACATAAAAAGCGGATGGTTATTTTTCACTTACTATACACTAGCATGGACTTTGTCTGCTTATCTTCTTCTAGGAAGGTCGATACCACGCACGAATAGTTCCCGCTCAGATGTGTGCTCGGTTTTATTATTTTTATAGCTCGGTATGATTGTAATGGTTCCTCTGGAAGAAAATATATTCATAACCCCTAAGGTACTTATTAGCACTCACGCAGTGGGACAAGTTTGAATTGAAAAGGGAATTTTGGACGTATGATGAAGCCGAAGTGATTTATAGAACAATAAAATAAAGATGCGATTATAATGGTCATATAAAATTATTATTAAAACCCTAAAGCTCAACGTATGTTTTTGTCAAAACACATACGTAGCGGCGTCACAGGGATCAGGGTGCTGCACGTGGGACGTGAAACGCGTGAAAGAGTTGCCCGTAATTAACGTGTGCTGCTAATCCGTGACAACCCTATGTGTGGCGATTAAACTAATTGCTGATGGAGTGAAGCACAGAATAAGTAGCTCCGGCTAAAGCTATGCTATTAATCGTAGTGTATTGTATAACATACCTGAAATCCTGAAGTTTATATCAACCTTCCCTTTCAGTAAGCCTATGTCCTGCGGCTTTAATGGTGGTATCCACTGATACACGAGGCTCGTGGTACCGTTGAAGAACCACTTCAACACGAGCCCCGGCCCTGGGGTAGGGTTGGTGGAGAAGTCGCAGTCCAAGATGACCGACTCCGTGCCGAGCTCCACTAGGGCTGGCACTTCGATACGCCGAATGTTCACCGCAATACATTCTGCAAACGTTACTTTTATGAATATTTTATTGTGATAACCGCGCCCCGCATCGTGTATTCGAAGCGGACGGGGTGCAATACACCCGGTATTGGTACTTTAGTCCTACGTGCTAAATGTGTTGTATACAAAAGTTATGAGAAAGTGTTAAGGAGATGCTGCTTTGGTCTCGGTTTATTTTTACAACTTGATCGTAAAATTGCTTGTTGCTCTTTTATTCTAAAGATTTGTTTGTTTTATCATACAAATTCTAAACAGTCGTCCTTTTAACAACAATCACAATATGTAACATGCAATTAAATAAAAACAAAAAGTCACGTCTGTAGAGGAGTTAGCTCCAATATTTTGTTTCCTCGGACATCTGAAGAGATAGGAGATAAAAGATTGTCCAGTGGAAATTGCATTCCTAGTACGACAGAAGGAAAAGCGCGGTGTCACTGAAATATAGGAACTAGACAAGGATTTGTGAAAGCTCCAGTCTGATAGATGCCATAAGCTCGAACAATGTGGATATTTTATTATCTGAAATATCAATACGAACAGGAAATAGTCAGGAGTTTTATATAATTATATCGAGCGCGATGTATTGTTTATTACGACTCCATCCGGTTGCGATCTTTCTATATATCTACCTTCTAATTAGTAAATTATTTTTATATCCGCTAGTATATTTTATTTACAGGTGTAATGCTATGGATAGAAAATAGGTATTAATTTTAATGAAACCGCTAGATATTATAGGTACCGTTCTCACGAATAAATATATAAGTACGTACCTACCAGTATTTTCTATGCGTACACAGTAATTGTTGCCTAATTTATAAATAGACAAACGAGCCAGCTCTTTGTGATCACAATCCCTTCACTGGATTAGATGGGTTTGCATAGCTTACTGTCTATTACCCGTGTTGACAGTTTAAGCTGTTTCGAAGATATATGACGGGCATACGGACAGTTTCATGATAACAGATCCTATTTCAATATATCATGACAGTATCGCGTCTTCTTATTTAATATGACCCTCTGAATTATGTCCTACTCACGTAAAAAGTGAAATGAAGAAAAAGTTTAACGCTGAAAAGAAAGTTTAAATGTTCAGAGTACTCTCATCTTCAAAAGTAAGGGTCTTTTAGAAATAAATATTTCACTGTCACGTTTTTACGGGCGAACTCAATTTTTACACCCTAATGTAGAAGTAAATAATTATATTATTTAAGTTTCCATTCTTTTTTCAAAATCGGATCATTCGTAGTAATCATTTTACGTCTATTGTCCTACTTGTTATGTGTATTGGCAATCCGAGGGCTGGTGAGGAGTTTCTTGTTCCTTGTGTCTGTGCGATGATATCGCCTCAGTATCATCGAACTTGAGACATGTCCACTTGAGATAAAAAACCGGATTATCTCGATTTAAGGTTTTTTCAAGTTAATCCGAGTTCGATTATAACCAACTCGAGTTGTGTTTGCGCGGTACGTGGCGGTCGTCGCTGGGTATCGGGTAGGAAATTAGATTTTTTAAACGTTTACTTAGTTACAACTTATTAGTGTGAGTGAGTAAACACATTATTAACCCAAACATCCAATTAAATTTAATGTGCAAACCGCGAAATCGTAAGATTGTTTTCTTGCAATCACTACTGCCAACTCGGTTTGAACTCGGTTACGCGTATTTTCAACTCAGATTAACTCGGTTTGGTAAAACCCAAGTTGGCAAGCGCTTCATCGAACTACTAAAATCCATGCGTCTACGTTTCTTTATTACTGTCTTCAAACTAGATCAAGTTGACATCAAATAAATAATGAAAAAAAGCGAAGAGACATAATAACATGGGGTTATAATTTGACAAACTTTTGTCAAAAGGTACCTGTCCCAGTAAATAGATAAAAGAACAGACATAATAATAGAATAATAACCGAATTAACTATGACCTGAATGTATATTTATAAAAGCTTATTATACCAATCCACGAAAGAACGACGGAATCGAGTTTAGTAGTCTAATGACACTGTCGTCTACAAGCTAATAATACCTAGTGTGTATACAATAGCTAGCCGATTGAATAATTGAATCGCGGTCTGTATACCAAGAGCATTCAGTTGTCACGGCACATGGAACATGTTCTATGTCGACACTTCACTAAATTGAACATTGAGCGCCGAACTCGTGTTTTGTTGATGTGAACAAGATACGTTGTTAGAGTTTTGGAAATTTGCTTGGTACGAAATCTGTCAAGCATTTTCACGATATGTATATTATTTCTCTGATTTCATTTCTGTCAATCAGCTACAAAAATGAATGAGAATAGTTATTTCGCCTTTCAGTCACCGGCAAAGTTGAGCTGCATCCAAAATAATGCTGTTTTATTAATTACCATTTTACTGTAATTGCTAGTATTAGTAGAATTTATTCAATCTATGCGTTCAAATGAATATGCTAAGCGAGCAATCAATCGCTCTTTGTAGTAGGAATATTAGTATGGTAATTGTTGCATTAAGAATAATATTAATCATGTATGTTGCATACATGAAAACAACGTACAAAAATGAATGCCATACAGTACCTATGCAAGCTATTCATATTCAACCTAGATACATCTAGAAAATTTGCTCTAGTTTTTATTCTCTACTAGCTGTCCCGGCGAACTTCGTACCGCCTCAGAATTAATAAATGTTGTAATTATTAACCTATTAGCCGAAAAAGAAGGAAACCGCCCGTTCCACCGTTCGTCGCCCGTTCTTCTCCTTTCCAGATTTAAATCTTGTAGTTATTAACTTATTAGGCGAAAAAGAAGGAAACACCCCGTTCCCTCGTTTGTCGCCCGTTCTTTCCCTTTCCAGATTTAAATGTTGTTGTCATTAATATATTTTTTAATTTTTTTTATTAACCTATTATGTCCCACTGCTGGGCAAAGGTCTCCCCCATCTTATTCCATTCATCGCGGTCTTGGGCTCTCTCGTACCATCCGTCCAGATGAGCGTCAAGGTTTTCGCGCCACCGCTTTTTGGGTCTACCTCGGCGACGACGTTCGTGTTCTGGGGTGGGCGTTGGTCGCTTTAGCCCACCTTTCTGAGCTCATTCGGCTCAGGTGACTCGCCCAGGTCCACTTAAGTGCAGCTGTTTTCGATCCTACATCCGCAATACGGGTCATTAACTTATTAACCGAAAAATAACTACCCCCCCGTTCTCCTGTTCGTCGTCCGTTCTTCCCTTTTCCCGTCAAATATAAAAAAAATGCTGTAACCCCAGTGAAATCGTGCCCGTGAAATAAATTTGCAAGATTTTTAGATGGCGGCTACATCTGACACCGGCGTTCATTACGCCATCTATTGAAAGTAATTTGAATCATACGTAAAATATGGGTTTTTAGCGCTTTCCGGGCATATTTTCCAATTTTTTTAAATGTATGAACCTTCCTAAAACTTCACGGAATAATCTAAAAAAATAATCATCTAAATTGGTCCAGCCGTTCTCGCGTCAAGTAATGACATGAAATAGGGATTCATTTTTATATATATAGATATTTGATATTATTTAAGTAAGTATATTCCTTGTTTTATTTCAAATTATTCATTGAGCGACACTTAAACCGTAGTGATTATGCTGTTTATTGACACTTACTAGGTATTAAACTAGGTATTTCATATTCGGTCATTACAATAAAGAATAAATTTAATCATTGAACGCCGATGATCACTGAATAGATACACGAATGATCTACATAAAGCATCTTTACGAGTGGCTGCGAGCGATTCTATCATTACATCAAAGAGATTAAAAATATATATGAGGTAATCCCTTTGACCCAGACCGTCTACTTTGAATGGCCCTTATGTAGATGCAAAGCGAGCTATATCTAATGCGGATTTTGTTCGATAAGCTTTCAGGAAATCCATCTTTCTTTATATTAATCAATATTCGATTATGTAGCTACCTGAGCTTCTTGGTTTGGATTAAAGGTAAAACACATATTTAAGAAATCTGAGTTGTTTTCAAATTATATTTTGATAGCATCCCATGTGATAGGTACCTTTTTAAAAAAAACTATGTCATTTCAATAGTTTTCTGCCTATTGAAAATTGTACAGAATCATGATTGTCTTATTATACCTATTGGTATGGTCAGCAACATAAGTAGCTGAACATTTTCAGTTTTTCAAATATTAACACACTTTTGTTTTGCATCAAATCCTTAATTTTCTTCATCTAAGCAAAATTTCGACATGATGGTAGGTAATGTTTGGTTTAGAAAATGTTCACCCACGTTTATAAAGTAAAGAATATTACCGAATTGAAAAAACGTGAGTGTTCAGCGTCTTATGTTGCTGACTGTACATTACATATCACAATAATCGACCGCAATGTGACTGATCGTAGGCTACATAGAGTGGGTAATTACACGTTTAATCCATTCGTCTGTGGCTTTTGGAAATGACCACGTATGAGTTAATGCTTTTAACTTCGGTCGCTTATTTAATTACTTAAAAGTTACCTACCGTTATTGGTTTACTTAATTCTAAGAAGGTTATTATTATTAATTATTATGGACTACGTAATATTTATAAGGTAGGGACTAGCTGGTGCCCGCGACTTTGTACGCGGCACCTCAGAACGGAATTTACATACCTACTAACTTCCATCCCTTATTTTGCCGTGTTATGGGTAAAATTAGATATAAAAATCCATTCTTACTTAGTGGATGACTACAATATATTAGGCACCTGCCGTCAACATTTTAGGTTTCTATTCCTAGTGGTTTAAGTTGCGCGTTGATAGTTAGGTTGGTAGGACTCTGATAGTTTCTCATTTTATATAGCAAAATATAGAAATAAATACATACTATAATTTCTTGTCACAAGTTTGTAACCACAGCCTCGTACACGGCTTGGTGAGTGTGCTACAGAAAATTGAAATTGGGACATGAAGTATTTAGAAACAACCCTTTACATGACGTCTTGAACCCTTCCATGCTCGGCCGCGCATTTCCAAACATCTGCACGCAACCATGACACGGCCACTTCCATTAAGCCGCGCACGAATCTTACCCATATTACGGATCATAAAGAGAATATTGATACGTAACTACATCAGAATAACGTTTTATGAATAAAGTATTAATCTTAACGAGAATAGGGACACAAATTGATGGGGGGAAGCACAGACCTAATAAAAGAGAATCTGATTCACGTTGCCTTTGTCGACTAATGTTCGTATTTCTGTTGCTCGCTACAGAGAATAAGTTAATCTCTTTGTTTGCGAGCGGTAATTATTTTCCTCCGGAATAAATTCTCCCCTTTTTAGCTTTTTAGCTCAGCGATCAAAAACTGAATACATTTCTTTGTGTCACTGTTAATTAATTAGTGCGACCTTTGCGCAGTTACGTTCGTCCTGTTACAATTCATGTTTTTGTGATTTGTTTAGCATAATTTTATCTTTTCATAATTTATTTGCAGAAAAATTACGGATTACACTACCTGGACCCACTGGACCCATTTTTTGCATGAAAAAACAATACAACTCTCCATATCCAAAACAAAAACTCGTTTAGTCATGAAAATATTAGAAAATTTTCTCCGTATTTATTCCAACAGTATGCGATTGAAGACATTTGAATAAAAACTTACTTATTCATACGCTAGTACCTATATTTATAGAATGTTGAACTTTGCATGGTCTAGTCTCTGGGGGTGCAGCTCGCTGCAATTTATTAATTGGATTTTCACACTAAATGATGAAGAACCTCAGCCGTAGCCGTACCCATATACTACTCTAATCTTGCATGTACATAAACAAAAGATAATTTTCTCATTAGCTACGTCCAGAAGTGTCACATGCCGCGCGAGGAAAATTTTCCTCGCCAAGTTTGACTTGCCTCACATGAGGAAAATGCGCGCCCTGCCTCACCTGAGCACTCACATTTGCCTCGCCTAGTTTGGCAGTCGTGAGACAGAACGATGTCAAACGTGTCAAACTGATTGATCGGGTGTACCTTTCCCTGTCTAGAGTGTCAGTTGCCTCGCCATTTGCCTCGCGCGGCATGCGAGTGAGGCAAACGTCGTGCTTCGCGAGGCATGTGGGTGAGCAGCCTCGCGCGGCATGTGCATGTTGTAGACACGTCTATTAAATATATTTCCTGCATGTAAATTGCTCTACAGAAAAACATAATGTTGGATACCACACAGCGCTGCAACTATTCTTATCCAATCCATTTGATACGCATCGAATAAACATTCTTTCTCCATAACGGACTATACGCCAATATGAATTTATTATACCTACGCCGGTTACAGCTACAACTTATTGTTTTCCTACTTTATCTCTCTCAAATAGTCCATGAATAATGCATCGTAGGCATAACGTAATATAGACTCATACCCCGGTTATAGGCTTTCAAGTAGATTGAAACCACCGGACTGTTATTATATCTTTATCTGTTTGCTTATCTAGCTGTATTGACTAACAATCATAGGTCGTCAGTTATTATGAGTATATAAGTAAAATCGTATAGCCGGAGGGTTCTTGTTTACGCCTAGATTCAATAATACGAATGGCCATAAAAGTTATTGATGTGAACTGTAACATACTACTTCCTATAAAACTTTCCCAGTTACCTTATTACATCTCAGCGTTTGATTGTCCGTCTAGACGTTATGCCGTAACATTTTTTATCTAGTAACAATAAAGAACCTTTTTTCTATTTGAATCGTTATTTCTAGTGGCCGAACAAACCACAAAGTTGGATAAGAATTTTACGTTTGGAATATGGCACCGTTTCGGTGATAAATTCAAAATTTACGCCAGACATGGATATATGATAGGCGGCACCACATGTTGCGAGCTGTGGAGGTATTCTGAATAGCTAGGTACAGCGAGTGCTTTAGTTGGGTAAAATAATGAAGCGTATTTAAATAATTACTATTTACTACTAATTACTACTTCAATTAGTATATAATGCAAAAGATGAGATGTTATCAAATCATTAGCTTTCAGTATAGTAGGAGCTACTTATAAAATTAACAAAGGTTACTTTTAGAGAAATTTAGAAAAGCTCAAAATATCTGTTGTTCTTGAGGCTCTGTTATTTGTTACGTTACCTATTCGAATTTCTTTGGTTACGATAATACTTAAAAAAATACAGTCATATATGTAAAAAAAACTACTTTTATAATGTAAAAACTGTAAAAATACTACACATTGCAGAAATATTAAAATAATAATATCATAATAAAAGTTTATTTGCAACAGAGGCATTGTATTAGTAGTCACCAAGCGGGCTTGTCAATATCTCACGCCCATGCGGGCGGGAAACATTCGGCGAGAATGACTCAATTCCTTTGTATTACACACAAGTGAGCGGTCGGAACATCCGGCCCATATACGGTCATATACGTTTGTTTATGAATCTATGCCATTACTGGATAGGAAACCAGAAGAACGGACGCCATCGCATCGAAAAACAGGATATTAAGGGTCAATATCCGTTTCGATTGGTTGTTTTGCGGGAAATCTTTTCTATAGCATGGCACATAGAAATGGTATGTACTGTATCGTTTGAGTAAATTGGGCATTTTATTTTCGAATAATTATTCCAGAGATTTATTTTTTGTTTAGAAATCGTCTAGTCTAAATTTAATGAATTCGAATCGAAGTTTAGGCAGACGCCTTCGACCCTAAACGGTATCGTTTCTTTCGCAACAAATGTGCCTATCAAGAAGTTGCACATTTCAGATTTGTTTCAGTTGGAAATTATTGAAATGGAAATGAATTGGCAAAATAAACTAGCGCAAGAAATAATTCAACATTGAAATATCTTGTTAGTAGACCCAGTTTAAAGGAAAGGGAATGAAAAGTAGGTTTTCTAAATAGGTGTTGGATCTGACACTATTTAAAATGCCAACGCCACCTGGCGTCTACCGTGACCTCCATAAATCCATTAAACCCTAATTAATGTTCCGTATTGTCATTAATTTACTAGTCTAAATATTGAAAAAGATCCAATTCAAAGCTAGTGGAAACCTATTTGTTTGCATTGATACTCTTTTAATACCTAATCATTATTGTCAGTTAAGTTAATAGGCCGATGTCGGATTTGAGAATTAGGAAAAGTTACTAAGCCTTTAGTGGTATTTGGTATTCTCCTGTTAGATATGACAGAACAATATACACACGATTTTTTCTACTATTCATAAATTGAACTAGAATGTATAACACTTAAAAGCCTTCCGGAAGAAAATTTCAAAATCATTGAGAAAACCGAATTAAAATGCGTTACGTAGGTACTAGATAGTTTCCAAAAACTAAAACAGACAACAGACAGTTTATTGCTTTCGTGAAATCAATCAATATTCAAGACGTCAAATCTTCTATAGACACGTAATTAATATATTTATAGTAGATTTATAATTCACTATCAATATTCCATCACTTAATGAAATCTTCTGATAAAACAATAATGATCTCGTAAACCACTACAATAACGTAAGCTGGATATATTAATCATCCCATGAGAAAGGATTGATACTGTGAATTAATTATTTATACCTCTTAAAGAGATTCTTACTCTCTGTACACTGACTTGGCGAAACAAGGGTGTTAAATTACCATTTGCTTAAAGTATAGTATTGCCTGATTCAACTCTCGATTTTAAATTTTAAATTATTGTAGTTACAAACAAGAACATTCAAATAAATTATATTTATTTAACACCCTGTCAAAGTGGAGTTACTTGTAGCTTATACCAAAATATATATGACATCCAATATTTCGAAGAAGCCTTTGCAGAAGGGAGGAGGCAAAAATTGGAAATTTGATATCAGTCGTGGAACTTTCCATAAATAATGATTAAAAGGTGGTATCTTTGATTGTAATTATAAGGGTTCGTAAGTACTTCTGTGCAGAGAAATAAACAAGGATCTGCTAAAACGAGATACGAGTTCAGCCCCCCTAGACAAGAGGCTTCGTCTACTAGCGTTTCTATAAATCACTACGCTTCATGTAGATATGGAAATAACATGATCTATGTATCGACTTACTTTTATTGTTATGAACGAGTATATATGATTTTATTTTCTCTAAAATTGCGGAACCAAAAGTGAGTTTTCTGGAAAACTTTATCGTACAAAAAGTTTGGTGGTCATAAAATTCCAGGTTAAGGAAAACATTGTAGTCTGAACAGACTGTTACATAACTTTTTAAATAGGTACCTATTTTATAACCATGTTACATAGGTACACTTAGCTACTTATCTACGTTACTCAAATAGGTAAAAAGTAACGAAACCCGCTTCGAGTTAAGTAGGAGCACACGTTACTCTGCAAGGGACCGCCCTTGAAGTATAAAGACGCCCGAGTGACGTGACTGACTACGGTATCACACCCATTTCCCTTGCGGGGTGATCATTTCCATACCGTGTCAACATATTGTCGTATATTGGCATGAAAAAAACGGATAGAAACTGTGTACGCTTATATTATATTGACGCCTATTTTTCTACTATCCATGAATGTGATATCGCTGCTGTTGTATATGATCACGGACCGGAAGGTGATGGCTGAATGCCGTCATTTCCAGGCAACGTTTTTGTGGAAAAATATGAAGAAGAAATAGGTAGTAAGTAACAGTGTTGTGTAAGGCCGGGTCCGCACCGGTAAGGCGCTTGCGATGCGACAGCGCTCAAACGCCTAAGCTTTTGGCGGTGGCAGTATCTTATATTGACGAAGATTTGTGCATAAATCGCCGTTGCATCGCTATCGCCTTAAACAGTGCGGCCCCTGCCTAAATGATGGAGCAAATCGGTGTAAGCGAGCGAGCGATTGGCGCTGCTCGCAGCATTTCCATACATTTGCATCGCTCGCTAGCGTCTTCCACCGCGATTGAAATTTCCACTAATAATAGTGAAAATTTCAATGACAAGAGATTACCACGGTAGTCTTTAGAATTCTGAATATCTGACCCACTTAAACTTGTTTGCTATTTCTTATACATAATATGTCCGTTATTTCCCTTCCCCACCGTTTTTTCCATTCCTCTTCAGGTTTACGAATGGTAAATAAACATTTTTTTCCTGATCAAAATATCGATGTAAATTATTCACGCGTGAAAGTTGGCAACTTTTTATTTCGCCATTCATCATCAACTTTGGCAGAATGTATAATTATCGCGACCATTGCGCATCCAAAATTCTAAAATTGACATTCAAAACATTGTTTTGAATAAAGTAAATCTACACTAATATTTTAAATGCGAAAGTGAAGTATGTCTGTTGTGCTTTCACGACTAAACCACTTAACCAATTTTGATAAATTTTGGTATAGGGATAGACAGGACAGGACCTTGGAGCTAACATAGGCTACTTTTTATCACGGAAAAATTTGGAATTTTAAAGTTAACGCAGACGAAGACACGGACAGAAAGTAGTTAAATATAAAGCGTGTTACAACACACGGCGCGGCGGAAGCCGCCGTCTACAATCAGAGAGTCGGATGACGGGAAAATTACACACAAACTTTCAACACGCAACAGAAAACTGACAGGAACTACGAAAACAACATTCAGGTAAGTATATAAAACAAACAATCGATACTAACTTGAGCACAGGATCAGCAACACGAAGTGAATCGAATAATCCATTCTGTTTCGAATCCGTTGAATTTATCTTTTTTGGTTAATTCTCGAACCACGAAAAGTAATGGATTAAGAAACGTTAAACGACTGCCACCCGATTCTATGGTGACCCGACGACTGAAAACTTTGTGTGTGAACATTTTCAGGAGTTGTAGCGCATGCGCGAATTGTGTGCCTGTTGAGTTAGCTTAATTCCTGTAAATTAGTGGGAAACATTTAACTGCTGTTAAAAGTTGTTGATTAACAGTCCTGGCTCGTTACGGATGTGCTATAAATTCCTAAGTACTATCTGTAAAGTAGTGACCTAAGATGACGTGAACTAGCACTGTCGACTATATTATCATAAAAACTTGAAGCTGTACTTACATCAGGTAGTATAATGTGTGAATAATCCTGTTTGCTTATTCAGGGAAATAATTTTCTCCGAATAGACCGTGAGTTCGCGACATTCTAAAATAATTTCGTAAGGCTAAGCTATTTTTAGAACAGCTGATATACCTATGTCTCCTTCCGGACCTAGAGGGAGGATGAATTTAAAGTGTTAATGTTACTAAACTCAAAAGTACATACCTACACTGAGAAAAACCGGTCTTCTTACACCTTGTTATACAGTATGGACTATGGAGTAATTCTTTGATCCATATTTTTTTTTTGTTTTTTCAATATTAAATAATTGGTTCATCGAAAATAACACGATGGTATCAGTCGGAATGTCTATGTTCTAAAGATATACACGTCTATATGGTTCAAGAAACTAACTGGTTATATGACAAAGAAATCGCATTTGACATAATCATAAAATTAAATAGATCAGAAGAATTTAAGAAACCCTGTTTTATGTGCCTCAATAAACATTGTATTCTAAGTGCAACCTTGATACTTGAGGGGCCAAATAAAACAGTGGTAGTTACCGTTTTAATCACATTAAGAACATCAATAATAGCTATTTAAAATATAGTAAGTTTCTAATTGGGTGCGTCTAAATGTGGCGAGCAGGGCGCCCAACACATGTCATACAATTATTAATCGGGCGAGCCGCTTCTCTTTAGACGTACCCATTCAATAAATAATGTTATTTCAATAATTTGCATATCATTTGTATATAGGGCTGATATAGGTAGGTACACTAACATTAATATAGGTCCTACATGAGAAAGTTGAAGTCGATTCAGTCCTCTCTTTAATATTTGACGAGGTTCGATGGGCGGCACGGTTGCTGACCTCACGACCCAGCTAGGGTTGATAACTACTGAACACAGGATTACTAATGTTAAAAATAAATAAATAATTAGGTATATACTTATTTGTATTAGCTTTGCTGACATACTGATAATATTGAGTTGAGTTCAGTGATTATTACCTTATTTTGTAGGATACAGATAAATAATACTTGACTTTATTCTGCGAAAGCTTATTATTTTGGTTTTCCGTTCCGCTTTCTGCCTCCATAAAAGTAAGTAAGTACTTCACCAAGCTGAGATATTTTTAAATTGTTTCTATATAAGTAACCTATCAAAATAATTTACTAGGCTACCTAACTATATTATAATTTCAGTCAGTCACGTCACAAAAAGATATTCTAAAAGTCGATGTTATCAAGAATATACATTTCAAGTTCTAACTCACAGTGGACAACCCTGGAGTCTTTCATAAGTTTACTTTTTTAATAATGAAATGCAATACGAGTGGGTAGTTCAATAAAGCGACCGGGAGCCCGCAATTTATGCTCGCATTAGAATGACTAACGGTGGTCAATAAGTCTGCGGACGTTGCAATAGTTCTATGAGCAAAGAACTAACAAACTCTATTCATTTGCCTGCCGATACACCTTTACCTCGCTATTAATCCGGATCCGTTCCGATATGTACCACTCCGCTGATTAAACTGAGTAATTGACAATTCTTGGCAAGGGAGAGAGTGCAATTTGGCCGTTATATGGATTGAAAATGGGAAATTTTGAATTATGTTTTCAAAACAAATAAATATTACGCTCTATCTTTTACCGCGTTGGGTAAAATAGAGTAGGTATGTTAGGTTGGTTCGGGCTGCAGTAAAATAAGGTTTGTCGGTCGTAAAAGTAGGCAATGCCATAGGTATATGCTACAGATACTGATGCATACTTATCCAGTATCTATAACACATGTAAACCCAACTACGGAGGTAGAGCCAAGCTGTGGCCAATTGACTGCGGACTGCAATTCAAATGCGGGCTGGCTCGGGTGGGGTAGTACCACCCTCTCACAGAAGATCGGCGTAAAGTAGTTATTTTAGCTTAAAATAAAACAAGCTTAAAATAAAATCATTATTTCTATAATCTGAACGTTTTAACGACTCAATAAAACTGGCTCCAGAACTTTTTCTGTGAGTTAAAGAGATCTTGGAATAATTCCAGAAGATGGTCATAAGCTTCTAATCTCTGGACGAGCAGCCTTATTTACATTTCCAATGTAAGTACTTATCTATTTACTATATTGTTATGTATGTAAATTATTCTTTTACTGCGTGGCTACGTAAGCACTTTGTATAAGTAAAAGATTTCGTAAGGATTTCGAAATTCCCCTAACAGCCTTAATATCGGTAACTATCTGAAATGTTCTTGAGCTAAGAAGTGATCTGTATGTACTCGTACTATTTCCAAAAAGTACTTAGCAAATATCTCCTAGAACTATATAGTCTGGGTGCAGTTTTGAGTCTCGCTTCACTTTGTAGGACTGCAGTCATACTGTATGCTGAAAAAGTGTAGGAAATCGATTCAGTTGCCGTTGGTGACGAGTTGAATTTTCTCTTTTCAACAATAAATTCAACCTTGCTTTTTTATTTATTATATTTCCATACACAACTATTCGTGGGACTCGCCGACTAATTGGCTCGAAACATTCATACCGTGATAGCGTTTTATTATTTTTATATAACAGCTAAAGATTTTTTTTATTTACCACTATCTACCTCATCAACTCTGCTGATTGATAGGTAGTTTCCATGAAATAGTATCTAACATTACAAAAATGAAATGTAGTACAATACGACCGCTTGGTGCAGTGGTTCGAGCGACAGGCCGCTGGGTTCACTGCATCGGGTGGTTGCGGGTTCGATTCCCGCCATAGCCAAATTTCGAAAACTGCCTTTTCGTTATTTACCCTGGTCTGGGTGTCCCTGGAATCGCCCCCAGTTTCGCCCCCAGTTTCAATCGCATTATACGGTACCCATAGTTCAAGCTTTGCTTAATTTGGGACCATACAGTTGGTGTATTCGTCAGGCAATATATTTTTCATTGTGTGATCAAATTGTGTGCTTGGTCAAATAAACAATTGACTATACCGTCAAAGAAAATACACGGTAGTCTAATTTTAACAACAGAATAACATCGACCATTATTAGTTACAAACACAAAGTATCAGACAAGTTCTGATGGTTCTGTCTATTCGAACTTAATATTACAGAGCATAGTGTAGTAGGTAATTGCCTGAACTCATACTTGGCCTGCCGTTTCTACCCCACACTTAGCTAGCATAAATTATGAAAATGCTGGTCCTAGTGGATAATTTCGTAGGTTTAAGTCTGTAATTACAGCGAGCGGGCTCGACGGCGAACTCACATCACTTAAGTACACTCTCGGACAGAAAAAGTTTACACTCACAACTGAATTAGCGGAGAAAGTTATCCTCCATTGGTTGTACTTCGGGATGCAATTCCTGAATTTTAATGTGGTTATAATACAAATTATATATCTACTACTCTGATTAAAGTACTGTAGGAATAGATTATTAGGGATTTTTTTATTATTTAAATCATAGCATGTCACTAATCGGTCTCACTGAAGCACGAAGAAAATGATCGAAAAATAGTTAAGAATTCACTAAATAAATAATGAAACATCATTAGATAGCAAATAATACCCACATTTGACCGATGGAGTGGATATTTATTAGATTTTTGTCATTATTCATAATAATGTACCACTTAACGTAAATTATCTATAATAACGGACACATATGTACCTATTGGAAGCATTAATAATTAAATAGTCGGTCGGTAGTCACTATGTTATAGGTATATTCCTTATTTCGTAACAGAACATTCAACATAATATTTTTTTCCAATAATAAAATTGAAGTTTTGCACAAACAGGTAGGTATACGTAATTCACGAACTGTTGGTCCGTCAGCTGCTTGCTACAAAAGGAACACTAATCAAACTTTACTTCGTATGACAAATTTCACTTCATGAAAAGTAATTTTGTGACATTACCAACACAACATAACACAAACCGGTAATTAAAAGTGGGAGCACTTTTAATTACAGGTGTCAATAATAAAGATAGTTCAGCTTATGTTGAAATTGTTACGTAAGACGTGCAGGCGACTAACATGAAGCTCTACTGGTTAGTTACTTTTATATTGCCAGCCATGCTGACTACAAGATATTCCACGCAGTCTATTGCGATGGCGCACAGTTCAGAGTCGATTTTGTACATTTCCAATTTCGTGGGATGCCCCCCAAGCTAAATAAGGGCAAAGCGAAACGCGCTCTATCGGCCCACTGCTGGCTCCGCAAAAATTTGAAGGCTTTAATTTTGCTGGTTGTTAATTCGTGCGCGACCAATTCAAAGGCAGCGTCGGCTATTATTAAAAGCGTAAATTGTCAAACAGATGTACATAACGACTTTGGTTGCGTCCGGGCTGCGTTAAAACGCAATGAAAATTGGCGTGCTCGGTTTAGCCCTTTCGCAATTTTGCACGACCTTGTTAATCGGCTGTAAATCTAAAATAATGGTTGGCTTTTACCGTGGTTTTACCATCCGCACTAACTAATCGCAATCAAACATGTGTGTAAACATGAACATATATCATGGATATCTCTATAACGTTTAGCCTACACTGAAATAGTAAGGTACCTGTAATGGCTAAAAATTATTTAGAGAAATAATTGCCTTCATTCATTGTAGCCTATAATAGTAAAACAACGTGAAACTTATTTCTGTTGTTTTCCTAAGAAAACGACGGCAATTATGGTAAATCCACTGAAGCTTTCTAAGCTTTGTTGAAGCCAACACACGACACTGGGAATCCCGCCCGTCTCCTTTAACTCCGAGAAAAGATCTTTGTTCGGCACTTTTTTACTCAACAGAACACAGGTAAGCAAAGTAGATAATAATATCAGCATCCCTTTTTCCAAATTACTTACCCATTCCTTGAACAAAACGGAAAGCCTAATAGTCCTTAAAGATATTATCATTTTAATTCACTTCTTCTTTGTTATCTACTTTACCTTACACTAAATAAGTGAAACCAAATTCGAAGAAGATGGGCTTGCTGAAAGCTTATTCAAATTAGGTCAATTAGTCGAGCCGGCGAGGCTCTATACTCGCTTACGTAAGTATTTATCCCCAAAACCGGAACAAAATAACAAACAGGCAAATGTTTATCTTTTTTGCTATTTAGTCGATATATCTTTGTGCAGATTTTTGCAGAGTCACGGAGAGGACTCGGCTTAATAATGTTTGCGTAGGTTTGTTATAGAAGCAAACGAGATTGTAAAGGATTTGATACCTGAGCCGGGCCGTGTCACTGAAATTATTATCGCCAGGCTATAGGTATATTGATGGATTACTAACTTTGAGTAGGGTCCACGTTTTGCGATTCTATATGCTATTTGAACTAAATAAATTTTCGCTTAAAAAAATGCCATTTTCCGCAGTTTCCTACAACCGGACATCCCTGTCCTTAAAACAACAAACTATGGCGTCCTTTTACGCCATAGCAAGGCCTAAATATCCATTTGAAAATAAGCAGTCACAGGCGCTTCTGAATAGGGTTCGCAAGCGACACATAGCCCCAAGAGGTGCATTCAAAAGCCGTTTCCAGTGTATTTAAACAACATGGCTGGGTATAGTGGCCCGCAGTCCGGGCTGCCCAGGGGGATTCCTCTGTACGTGATGCCCTGATGGACTGGCCTGTCCCAAATTGTACGCTCTTTCTGAGGCCTTAAGACCTTTGCCGTAACTATTAAGTTTCATGAAGTAGTTATGGGTTCAAGTTAATAAAGATCCAGGCAATATGTATGGCATTTTATGTGAGTATTCGAAGAGCAAAATTAGGGTCTTTATAAAATAAGATAAATGAAATAACTAGGCCGCATTCATGCGAAGGACAGGTACTGGCCATCTATAAAAACCATTGAGAATCCATTTGGCATTCGCATCAGAAAATCCATTTGCCTTTTAAGTGCTTTAATGATTTGTGCAAAAATTCCAGGAGTCGAATGATTAATTCGCTCGTGTTCGCCGAATCATTATCTTCGATGGCTGTAATTATGGAGATGTTGTTAATTTATTTTCAATGCTAATGAACAATGCGTGTAATATGGGATTGTTTATATGTGTGTGTAGGACCATGAGAATGAGTGGATTTTGATACTGCGGACGTCTCTATCGTTGTTTTATTGCTATTTTTGGAACCTTGTATGAATTTTCAAATGAATTCTTGCTGTATGAATCCATGGTTTTAACTTCAGTGACTGGTATTCTTAGAACAAATAAACTTGTGTGGGGTAAGGTTACATCCTTCGTAATAAACGTTTATTATATTATCACAGCCATTGTACATACTAAGTATAAAGTAGAGTTTCTTAATCAGAACTTAAAGTCCTTCTTCACCGAGTCCATATGGCGAGGCACCAGTTGTCAGTAGGTAGTAATTACCGGATACTCTGAAACAAACAACGATCGTACATAAATAACGTACAATATGCAAAATGTAAAGCTTCTTAACAAAATGTAGAGCAGAGGGAGACAAACCAAAATGTATTTTGTTTCTTTAACTATATAGTATCTTAGTTCAAGTTCTTAACCCCCATGCGTCTTATATTAACTGAAGTATAGGTAGTTCGTAAATATTCTATTACTAGAATTTTTCTCGTTTTACTGGGTATACTCACGGGTTGTCAGCGAATTTTCCAATCTCCAATAAATGAGCCAATCTCTCTTCCTTTGAATACCGCTTCCATATCCTAAAATTCCTGGCCTGAGTGCCTATGAGAGTGCCTGGGTTCTTTAAGGAGTCAATGAGCAACTGCCAGCATCTGTTGTGGTTGCATAGATCTAGAAAACATTAAAATGTTTAATTAATAAATTATTTTATTTATAAGAACTAATGAAACTGTAACTGTCTGCAAACAGAGTAGGTACTTATTGAATTGAGGTGTTATTATTTATAAGACTGTACGTCTTTTTCTGTGTCTCTGTATATTTGTATTTATCATTTGGTCCCAAAATAAGCAAACCTTTTACAATGGGTGCCGTACAATGCACTGCGAATGTATTCCATGTCCATCCATACCTTCTTGTGAAAATCTCTGATGAGATCTACTGTCGCAGCCTGGCTGAAACACTGGTCCGACGGTTCTGAAGTTGGGCCAGAAGTCGACTGTTCCCAAAGATCTCCTGGTGCCATACTTGCTAGGATCTGTGTGTATCACGGCCACGAATCGCGCTGACTTCGGGTTCAATCTTAAGGAATCTGGTCGTGTGTCGAAAAGGATGCCCGCAGGGTCTAGGCCTGTAATCCTGGAGATAAAAATATCATCGATCTAGAGCAATATTTGTTTTCTAATATTCTAGGGATTTGAACAATAGGAACACCTATAGATACCTAGCACAAAATTTGAAACTTTTTATTTGTTGATGTATCTCACCACCACTGCATCATTTAACTTGATCATAATAATATGACAACGTGATGGGATATCCTAGGTCCAACCATTATTGGTTGGACCCAGGAACACACACTTAACCAAAGAAAAGATGGCGTCTTCATCAGGCGCATGCCTCGCGCGAGCACTCACTTTTGACGTCGGAACGCATAGACGTAATGTCATAATATGAGTGCTCTGGTGAGGCATGCGCGCCATAGGGACACATCTTATAGATGTGTCCATATGGCGCGCATGCCTCACCCGAGCACTCTTATTATGACGTCTATGCGTTCCGACGTCAAAAGTGAGTGCTCGCGCGAGGCATGTGCCTGATGAAGACGCCGCCAATGGTATACGTAAGATACAGGATAACATTTTTTTATCCCGGGAATTGTTTTATCTACATACCACAACAACTGATCTCCTTTTTCGGAAATTTTGTTTCCGGTGATCCCAAACACTTGCGCGCCAAGCGAGTGTCCCACCAAATGCGTCTTGTTCAAATCCAGTCCGGCGGCCGACAACCCGAGCAGGGTGTCGGCAAAATCCGCTCCCAACTGACAATGTACCGAGCGTTGATTGACGACAAAAGAATGAACACGAAAGTAAGAATTTATACGGAAGCTACACATAGTTATGTAAAATTAATTACATACATGGACATTCCTAGATATACATGTCGAGCCTCTCCCGAGGTGCTGTAAGCAGCCGGGGAGATTTGTTGTATAAAAATCCCACATACTCCAGGCCTCTCTCACAAGATGGCTGTGCATCTTTCGAAATTTTCCCCCAACGTCAACACAAAAGGTAGCTATTGCGTAAAATGGTACCTACTTAAGATACTTTCTTTCTCACAACCAGATTTCGAATTCGGCATTGATCGAGCAATCTAGATCGGCAAATTTGGAGTTGAATACCAATGTTGCAGGACTTTCATAACATAGCAACCATTCGAAAATCCCGTTATATACGAGTACAACCAAAATCAAATCGTTACTCTAAAATACGATCGCAGCTCACCTTTACAGCATTAGGTGCAGCATAATTTAAATAGGAAGAAGCGAGGCTTCCCTGTACGGAGGCGGCGAGACGCTCCCAATTTAACAGGGCAACGTTGCTCTGCCCTTGTTCTAGATACGCCTTTATTACGGCACTCACCGCCGGTCCATTGGGATGACCTGAAGTGAATTATTTTTATTATTTCCGCCCCTTAAATTGCTCCGACCTTATGGATCCGCAGTGATCGTTGGAAGACATTATACTAGTCACGAGGACTTTTGTATTTGCAAATTTGTGAAAATACTTTTAGGCGGATTGCCAGACTACGATCAGCAGTATGCTCAGCCAGCGTAGCGATTAGGGGCCAGACATTAAAGTCAATGAGGCCAGAATAATACTTATTCAATATTACTTCGTATCAATATTGTGCACTAATATGTGCCTGAATAATGATTTATCAAAATCTTTTAGCATTTCAAGTATGGTTTACCCTCAAAAGGTAGGTTACTTATGTGCTTCTCATAAATTACTTTGACTATAGCTCCCCCGCAGTTTATCTAAATCTGTATGTACATAAATAAATATTGCGTAAAAATGCAAATACTTTCCTGTAAATCCATGGCAAAATATAACCGTTGTGCGGCTGGCGTTGTACCATTTGGTAGAAAATATATTCTTAGCTTCCCCTAGAGTTAGTTCCGTGAAATTATCGAAGGAACTGAAATGAAACAGTTGGAACGATTTTATTTTTCAATATAGGTACGTAGAGCTTGGCAGTGAATACTTACTCATGATAATATCGAAGTTTTGCTTGATTTTCATCACCTCCGATAGCTGTGAGCCAAATAAAAATTTGGTACAGTAGGTTTATAATAGGCACATATTTTAGTAGTTAGTACGTGGAATTCATTGTTAATCTAAACACTCAAGAGCTGTTTTATGCACTACTTTTTTAATGCGTAAACAACAAACTATTCGTTCTTACTAATCTGAAGTTAAACAAACCTACTGTTTGCTCTATATTTTAGATAAAATACCTACTAACTAGGCTACAATCAAACTATTCAAACAATGGTATTAAAGTCCCATAAAATATATTTATTACAGTACCTACCTCATAAAATTAGGTGCTTAGATATTCACGAACAGGATTATACTAATATTAATTAACACACTTTTTAATCTGTGGTAATTATCTCGACGTTTGAACAGCCTCAATGGCTATCATAAAAATGTTTTATTTAGCACTACCAGAAATAACTTACAGGTACAGTGTTTTATGCATCTCTTGTACTGTCTTTCTAGTAGGTATAACATATTTAGCGTAGCGCTAAAATGGCAGCATTAATTTAACACGTAGGTAGGGCTAGTGGTCAGTAATAATAAAATAATACTTATTCCGAAAAATACAAAAAACCTGCCTTAAAACCAGGGGCGTAGGTAGCTACCGCCTTGTCAGCTGTATTAATGATACGGGGCCCCCGGTCTACAGGGAGCCGAACGTGTGTGAAAATTATTTATCGTTCATTTGTGAAAATTATTTACCTTTCATTTGGGCCCCCTAGCAAATTTTGATACAGGGCCCCGTCTAAGGCAAACTACGCTACTGCTTAAAACAATCCCAGAGCGAAAGCTAATTAGGTATGATTTGGAGTCGGTGACAACTATTTTTCATTTACTCAAAACTCTAGGTACATTTTTAAATTGGCAACAACTCCACATAATTCGAATGAATGGATTATTTCTACCCTTTTAACTCTCCGAAATGGGTAGTGAATTCAGTTTTTTTTTAAATACTTATTACTGATACCTATAAATTTATGTCGCCATTGTAGCGCACGCTGTACCTACCTATGAGTAGCGCATCACGATAACTTGGACTAAGTATACCTATCGGATGACTGATATAGAGCACAATAGCTACTGATACAGATACAACTTTTACAACCGCTTTCACTAAACATTTACATGTCTGATGTCTAGATTTTTATTTGTTTTCATTTGCATACAAAATAAATATCGAGATAGGTTTGGTTGACGAATTGAAAATGTTACTTTTAGATATGTTATTACAATGTTACCAAGTATACTTAGATAATACATAGGTAGGTACAAGTGTTCTATTATGTTAATAAGCATGTAAAATACGTAACACAAATGAACCACAAATTCTTACCGAATCCACTGTAAGCGAATAATATGAGCACACTTGTGAACATTCTGCCTGTTTTCCACCAATTGTCCATTTGACAATTCTGAACGTATTTATATAGGGGTTTGGTATCAAGTGTCTCACAGGTTGCACCATTTTGTACCTTGACATAATCATTACTGATTACGAATTTAGCGTTTATGTGTATGTCCTAAAAATCTATTTGATGACCTAGTACCTATCTAGAAGATAACATTTTAAGCGTTGTAAAACGCATACATTGTTTGAATGCCTAACCGTTTACGATAACGCTTACGGCTGAGGCGTACGAGTCTTTTCTTACAGGCATAGTCTTATAAAAAATATATTGCCCTATATACGAGTTCCTTGCACACTAGTGCTCAAATGTTAACATGTAAATCACCATAATTCAAAATACGCAAATTTTTGTCAAATTCTGTTATAAAACCTAACTCTTATTGCCCCACAGTGGTACAGGCTAGAAGTGAAATGAATTAATGAACTTTATCGAAATGCCTGAGAAAAGCTGAAGATAGAGTGATGTGTAAGGAGTTGGTCAACGTCTCTGTCAAGGCATTTCAGGATAGGCCCGACCTTCAGAAATTAGGAAAACGATGACGAAGGAATATAATGCTACGATATCACAAAAAGCAAATGGTAAGTACTCACGCGTCGGTGTTATCTCACTCCAGGACTCCAAGCATCTAATTGTTGAACTGTTGGCTGTGGTCGAGAAGGGCGATAGATTCCTTCAATCTTTAGAAATTGTATTTGTACTTTAATCCTGTAACTGTTGATTGTGGCTGGCTCTCTTGATTATGTTTGAATGTGTGTCTTAATATTTGAATAGCTGTTGCATTACAGAAACCCCAGCCTACAAAATTATGCACCGGCCTCGCCTTCAAAACGTTGTGCAGTTGCGAAATAGCCCCCTGCTTTCCAATAAGCAAGAAATGTGATGACATTGCATGCGTTACCGTTTTGATACATTTTTTCACACGGATCCTGTCTCCATGACGATGAGATATTATGATAATTTCAACCTTTGATCTCCAAATCCTGATGCTACAAGGGTACCTACTGGTATTACTGTCTACTTAAATCATGAGTCTTTAGGACCTGCTGTATTTAAATTAGTATTATCGGTATCAATCATCAATAAACCCCTCAGTCCTGAAGCTGTGGACAGAAGCACTAGACTAAAAAAAATATATAAAAGAAGCAACCTACTTTAGTACAAGTGCTAAATATTTTAAGTTAAAAACTCACCGTAACATTTTAAGAGAGATTTTAAGCCAGTTTACAACGCGTAGGTACCTATTATAAAGCATATAGGAGCAAAAGTGATTGGTAATGCCAGTGTAAGTCGATCATACCTTTCTCTAAATTTTGGTATTAAGATTTTTAAATTTTATAATACGCCTTTCGTTATGCATTTAACCAAATGTAAGTATATACTATATTTAATTAGCATCTAGCTAGGCACTTAACTTGTACTTAGGTATCTGTATAGAAATTACCAATTAATTTGGGTATTTAAAGCAAGAGTGTTTTTGATAACAAAATAACTGGATCGTGAAAAGGGCCACCCGCAGTTGATAACTAAACTCAAGGACGGAAAGTATCGTTCGTGAAGTTCGATACCGTGACCTTGGTAATTAATTACTTTTATTATGTAACGATGACTTTGGTTTTTAACCCTATTGTTATAGTTATCGTTCGGTTTTTTTTTATCTTGTTTGTTTGGATTTTCTTCGTATGTAATGGAGGTGCTTCATCAAAATTACCATTCGTTCTAAGTATTACTCTAAGATGCGTTTTCGGCATACATTTAGTGAGAAGGGCGGCGTGGACAATTATAGGTGCGTTCCATTCACTGTTAATTTTGTTATTTTCGTTATTTTTGTCCACAAATCACGTTCCACTCGCACCAACTTGTACTGAAAGTGATCATTATTATCGTTTTTAACACTTTTTGTGGACGAAAATAACAAAATTAACAGTGAATGGAACGCACCATATGTATACTGGTGTAACTAGCGTATCTCATGCTAGTCTTTATTTTTCGTTCGTTCGTTCATTCGTTCGTTATTATTTCTCATGCTAGTCGTTATCTTTTATAGACAGATATAGATAAATGTGCATCGTCGCATATTGTGCCCATGAATGTTATTTCGGGATTTAGCTTGGAATTATTAACTTCGTGCGTACCGATATCCGCCTGGACCCACTTTCTTGCCCCGCTAGCGATACGCCAGTAGTCCCAGATCCCAGTATTCATCAAAATAATTGTTAGATATACTTACCTACATAATTCATGAACAAAAAATATCGTACCTAAATGATGGAAACTTTTCGAAAAAAAAAGGATTGTCATCGATACATGTTTTAGAAACCTACTGCTTTCTAGAGGCCTTCTATTCTCCTGCACCGTATTGCTTATATTATTCAAATGTTAAACAGACATTTCAATTTGCATGTTTGTGTTCGGTGATGTCAGTATAAAGCAGTGAAAGCAGAGGGCGGGTGTCAGTTAAAATACTTAGTTTTGCAGATCTAGTTCAGAAAATTTATCTAGATGAGATATTTTATCTGATTTTATTGTATCAATGCAAGTGGTGTTGGAAAATCAAACCAGTGAATCTTTAACGTACTAATTTATTACTTTTCCATATATATATTAATATCCTTCGCAATCACGTATAATATTATGATTACAGTTTAATTTTGGAATGGTATGTAATATAACGATAAGCTTAAAAATAAATAAAATTCATGTAAAAACTGAATTTACAATGTTTATCAAACATGCACATGACAGACGTAGCAAGGAACATGGCAAAGAGTAGATGAACGCGACTCTTTGGCTTCATTGAGTTGTTTCCTCTAGTTAGACCTACCTAACACTACAAAGGTAAAGTGTGAAAATAACATCCAAGTAGAAAGTGGCATCATCAGCTCTGATGAGAACGAAAGCGTCATAATCCGATAGCAGACACAATAAAAACGCTATTATTACATTTCCACTTAAAAACTATGTTAATTTTCCATCATTATAATCGTTATTTGTACAAAATAATTCAACGAGTGTGATAAAATATAATAATTAAGTTAAAAATACAATACAAAACAATATAAATACCTAATTACAATCATAATCTATTGCTAAGTAATACATATAACAACCTGCTAGTACTGACAAGCCTGCACAGGATAAAACATTTTCAAGGCATTTTTCTTAATATAAACAATCAGAAACAAGAATGATTGCACCAATAAATAAAAGAAAAAATAAATAAGTACCTACTTAGAATGTAATTATGAACGAAACTGAGATCAAGGAAAGATATGAGACAGACAATAAGAAAGGACAATAAGATGGAGTTAGCGGAAAGAGAAGAGTCGAGGACAGAATAAAACAAAACTGTTAAAATACCTTTACTTATTGGCGCAATCGACAGGTACAGGGTAAATGCAGCCTAATTGGAGTACATACCGAGGCCAGAACATCGGATAAAGCAAATACTTATATTTACGGTGAGTATGGAGCAACGTCCTTTTCCTTATTTCATTGAATTTATCCACTAACCAAATTACAGAGACGCAAGTCGATAAAATTGAAATAAGATAATAGGTAAATCCTCAGAGCTAGGATATTCAATAACTATGATACTTAACGTATTGTTTTTAATATCGTTTATGAGAATAACATATCATTATCACCTCAAGCTAAATTCTATTGAGAAAGAGCAAACTCGTATAAATCTACGTAAAATAATATCTCAAAGCTCATTAAATCGTTCGCAGAGTCCGTCGGCGTCGGTACGACGACGCGACGGTCATCCTCTGACGGTTCACGGAGCGTCAATCGAGCGATACATCAATCGCTATTCTCAATTCATACATTCATAATACTCGACATTCAGGAAGTCACTCCGGTTGGGTCCCAAATTTGTATAAACCTACGGTTCCGAACGCGCATTAAAATTATAATCGGGCAAGAAGGACGCGGCGCCGGCGCGGGCGCGCGATCCGGGCCGAGCCGCGAGCGCGAGCTTCAGACGAGACTAGTCGGTCACGAGCCACCGAGTGCCGAGACTGCCGAGTCCTCGAGTTCAATACTGGCGGTCGTCGTATATGTAGATGGCCTCCCCGGCGGACTCCTTGAGGGGCGGCGGCGGCGGTGGGAAGTCGAGGTCGCCGGGCCGGAACAGCTTGGAGGCGTTGGGCGCGGGCGACGCGGGCGCCGGCGACCCGCTGCCCGGCGACCCGCCGCCGCGCCGCTTCACGCCGCCCGGACCCGGCGACGCCGCCGGCGCCGCGCGGAACGACGACCGCCGCGCCAGCCTGCAACGGACACGCCCGTCAACTTGGATACCTACTTATCTTATAAGCAATTATCGTAGCCTGTAAGGTCAGTCAGAGATGAGTGACAATTTAGTGGCATTTAAATTGAGCTTCACCGTACTTCGGAGGGCCCGTTAAGTCGGTCCCAGTTTTTGTCATCGAGGCAGCAGTCGTTAGCCATGTCAGAGGTTTTCGTGCGACTTGACAACTCTAACACTCAGAGTTGTCCATTAACTATACGATAAAAGAGGAAGAGACTTGCTATGCCAAAGGCATCACTTGCACATTGCCGATTGAAAGGAAGTGGGACACAGAAAGGAGAAAGGAAGGGTATCTCCCACTCCTCGTGCGAATTGCAGCTAAGCAGTTCTTTACAAATCACCCAAGTCATAAAAATGTTTACCTAGAAGCGACCTCTTCAGGTGTCTCCTCGATCTCGAGCACCCAACTGACGGAGTCGTGCTTCTCGACGACCCCCTTGACGGCGGGCAGCGGCGGCGGGGAGCCGGGCGCGGGGGACGCGGCGGGGGAGGGCGGCGAGTCCGGCGCCGGAGACGCCGAGCGGCCCGAGTCGCCCGACGACGTGCGCGCGCGCATCGGCGACCGCTCGATGTAGCCGCCGCCCGCGAGCAGGGACACTACCTGTTAAACGAATCAACGTTATTTTACGTATTTTCTTTCGGTAACTCCTATAATCATAGACGTTGGCTCTCCGTGCGTACCATGGAGCGTGCTCTAATGAACTTTTTAGTGCCACTGTCACATTTTCGCTCTCTTTGACGTAATGTACGTGCATCGTGAGCCTTCCTTCCGTGCACGTGCAGGTTCTAGAATGATCTCTCTCCTGATGCCTGTCCTTTACACTACAACATGGGGTTCTACAAAGAGCTTGCTTACAGGTCCCTAAAATGTCGGCATTGCATCTGCTTGGCTTGTATGCCGGTATTCCAGATTAGAAAATAAATTATTGTGTCTGCGTTTCGTCATAAAAAAGGTTATGTATGCTGCGTAACGTACCGTCAGATGGGCAATAGGTGGTTTCAAGACAATAAAAAAAAATATCGTTAAGCAATAGGGGGCTGATGGTAGTGCAATAAATAAGCAAGGCTTCAAACCTGCGACTTCTGGCGAAGCTTGTATCGCAGCTCCTCGTTGAGCGCGGTGAGCCTGGCGGCGTGGTCGCGGTCCCGCGCGGCGGCGTCGCGCAGGCGGCGGTTGTCGTCGCGCAGGCGGTCCGCGTCGCGTTGCCGCGCGGCGGCGCGCTCGCGCAGCTCTTCCGCCGCGTGCCGCGCCGTGCGCGCCTCGCGCTCGCTCGCCACGCGCAGCGACCGCTCCGCCGACAGCTCCGACTGCGCGTCGCGGAGGGATGCGATCTCGGCTTGCTTCAGCTCTACTACAGCTCGCAGTGACCGCACCTGGAACGAACCAATGATGTCAGTAAGGTGCATTCGGGTAATTCCGAAAGTTGGGAAATTCCAGTAATTTGAATTTTCTACCAATATTGCAGCGTTTGGTATAAAATTGAGATTATTGGAATATTGCGACTTTCGGAATTACCCGAATGTACCTTACTTGCTTTAAAAGCTTGGATACAAAATGAAGTAATATTATAAGTAGGTATTTATCTATGCGATCAATTGATTATTTAGTGTCTAACTGAACCAAAATTACTAAACGTGGGTAAATCTCCATTAGTTGCATTTATAAAAAAGTTTTCGAGACCAGAGTTTCTTGACATTGACTTATAGCATCATCTGTAATTATAACATGCCCTACTCCTTTCTATTATTAGTTAGTATGCACTAACCTCAGCTGCCAACTCGTTGGCATCCGTGCTCAATTCTTCGTTTGCGGCTAATCGCAGCTCGCAATCTTCCGCCTCGCAGCAGACTGGGTCGCACGCGGCGTCGCACGTGTTGCACGACTTGTCGCAAGTCGCGTCGATAAGTGCTATCCGCGTTTTGCCTCGCTCAGCCTCCGCCCGCGCGGCCTCGAGTTGCGCGCGTAAGGTGCGCTCGATTTCGCTGTGCGCGTGTAGACGCGCCCTGCTCTCGGCGACTTCGTGTTTTAAAGACTCGATTGTATCCTGGAATAAAATTAAAACGAACCATTTTTTATTAACGATTATACCGCGCAACATTGCAATACGAACAATGTGCCAGACGGAATTCGAATTATTAGTTTTTTACCGCTTCAATGATAAATAGGTACGTTGGCGACTGTCGCGTGTCTCTGTATAAATTAATAATAAAGTGCTTACATTTATTTTTCAATTTAATTTCATTATTATTACCTTGAGTCCCTTGATGTCACTGGCGAGTGCGGCGACCTCCTCAATGTGTTTGGCTTGGAGCCGCGCGTTCGCCTCCTCCTTCGACGAGACCTCCATCTCCAGCTCTGAGATCTTGCTCAAGCATTCGGCGACTGGAATTACACACTCCGAATTATTCAACTATAGGTAAACTATTAGTTACCTAATCGATAGATTTAAGCTTCGGAGCTGTTGGTCCTGGCTATCACAGTCGTCGACATGTTCGACCGGGTCTGAGAACACCAACAGCAGTTGGCCATTAACTCATACCAACGAACGAACGATTGATATATAATATTAACCACATTAGCAGCCTACACTAAAATGTGAATCAACCCTGGAAAAGCTAACGTGTAGAAAATATGCTTGAATCTTCCCTCGTAAAAGAGGGCTTGTCGCAGTATGTACATTAAGGGTCATGTTCACCAACAGACTAACGGGCCTTTAGAATAGTAACCGATTGATTGATGTACCTACTGGTGACAGATTATTAGGTGAACTCAGGCCTAAGACATTGTGAGGCTATACTCACTGGTATCGAGATCTTTCTGCGCGCGCTGCTGGCGGTCGCGATCGGCGCGCGCGGCGCTGCTGCGCTCTGCCGCCGCCACGCCGCGCCACCGCTCCGCCTCGAACCGCCATGAGCTGCCGTTTAGTGCATCTAACTGGAAAACAAAGAAATACATTTTCACTATGTATTTGGGCAGTATGTACTGGGCAGAAAATTAATTTAAAAACAATGTTGTCAAAATGAAAATGAGCGGACCAGCCTCCGCAAGAAAAACAGCAGTTCAACTTGAAACATTGCCTTAAAGTTTATTTTTACACACATTCTAATAAATAATGCAAATACTTACACGAAACACTAAATACTGGACTAAAACGCCCAGTGCTTCGACACCTTTGGCGGCGTGCGCTAGCGCAGCCGCCTGTTCGCGCGGCTGGGCGGGCAGCGGCGCGGAGAGCGGCGCGGACGGCGTCCGCACGGGCTGCGGCGTTTGCACCCGCTTGCCTCGTGGCCCCACCGCCGCCGTTACTCGCGGTGGCTCTGTGGACAAAGAAAAAGGATACATCAACAAACATACATGAACCCTAAACACATATACACTCCTTTTTTTGGGCAGTCGTGTAAAAAGGTGGTCATCATCAAAGTGAAAGTAAGAGATAAGTAATAGCATTTGTACCTAAGTAATCGTTACCTAATTATTATTAGTAGGTACAGGTAATTACTAAGTTTTACTTATCTACAGCGTAACATGACAATTTAACTGTAGAAAAATAAAAAATAAGCACTTTTGTATCTGAAGTACCCAATGTAAAAACGTACGGGCGTCGCAGTGAGCATTCATAACGTTCATAAAATATTCAAGTCTTTTGTGCATTGTCAGATTATTATTCCCGCCCGGCAAGGACTCGTCCCGACGCGGGCTAATCTGCACATCGGCCTTTATAACTGTGCACCATGAACAGATGTTAATCGCCCGACACGCACCTCATTATGCTAATTCGTTGCACAAATCCTCACGACGCCAAAGCGATTTCATGGAGCGAAAGAAAGTAAACTTTACCAAAGTAGCACTTGATTCAAGTCATCGTGTCTTTGGCATAGTTCAACAGCAACGTGTGCTAATAGAAACTGGCTCGTTTCCTCTGATTGTTTTAAAATTACACATCGCAAGTGTTCCCACGGTACCGCAGAGGCAATTACACAGTTGACGGGAAACAATGCAAAATCAGGAATATTTTTCCATTGTATGTCTATATCAAAACTGAATAATCTCAATGATACTTCATTGAGCTGAAGACATGGTGTGAACATATACATTAGTTGAAAATCAAAATAAGGTCCCTACAAGCCGACAAGAATAACATACCAAACTTCCACTTCGTCCACTTAAAATTGACAGACAATTCTCGACGATTCTCTCTAATCGTAGTAAAAAAATATTTGTATATGCTCTATCTGTGTCTAGTGTATAATATGTCGAGGAGTGTAAAAGAACAACAGGACGACGACATGACGTTATATAAAACATAACTTTCTAAAATTCGTCAACGGAACACAAGCCCTTAGCTCTATCAATTACATATGAAGTGAAATCGGCGATGGCCAACCGTTTGCAACGCGCATCAAATGATTTGATACGAATACCAAAGCACCCTATCATTATTAATTACTAGTCATTAAAATAAGTTACTTTATATAGAAGTTTCCGATTTCTTTTGGATAAAAAACTTCCTATCCGCTTCTAAGTCGTGACTTTTCTTTGATCAGACTAATGAGGCACTGTAATCTCTAATTCAAGGGCGGAAGGTCGAAATTAATTTTACCGGGCAAGTTCAGGAGAGTTTAAATGAACGTAAATTCAGCAGATATAAAAAATGTCCTCTTTGTGCATCCGTCAGTGTTCCCACGCGGTCCATTGACAGCGAGGCTTGTGTTCACGCACCATTAGCGCTACAGCACTAGCGCCCATTTCCGCCACATGATTATTTCAGGCAGGATCATTTTAGGCTAAATTATACGGATGCATCAAATCTGTTTGGCCCTGTGGCATATGCATTTTTGGCCAATTTACAAAGGTTTTAAAAAGCATTTCTAGGAACAATAGTGATTATGCCTGTGTACCTAAGTCCATCATATTTTGATAAATGGGGGCTAGCTGTATTTAATTATCATTACGTTGTTTTTATTTGACAAGATTATCTTGATTTGACAAGATTTCAACTTCAAATCATAAAAACTTTGATTTTTATCCGGTTTAGCTGGCTTAATTGATTTAATCGCTTACAATAATACAATCATTTACCCCTTTTTCCTCTAATCAAGTAATAAGGAAACTTAAAAAGTCATAAGAACAAATTGATAGATTATCTTACATGAGAATCTATAGTTTTCTTTAATAAAACGATGAAAGAAGAATAAAAACTATGAACAGTTTACGGAACAAAATAGATAAAATGACGCTGTGTAGTCATTGTATTCATAAAGCATAATTATTGCGGATGATGTCTCAATAGTAATTTCGTGAATGGTCGTTGGGTAGGGTCAGCGGGCGGCGCGTGGGCATCAATTGGGAACGTTGAAACGTCAAATTAACAGGCGATAGGGCTGCCCTATCAAGTAAAAGTAGTACCTTAATACGTCATGTTCATAATATCGAGACAATTTGTAAGAAGTCAGAGAAGTCAAACAAAAATAAATAGCTATAGTGATTTTAGCTTCACATCTTACTTTTAATTACAGGAACTTGTTTGAAAATACATCTTGTGTGGTTTACAATGAAATAAATTCTTACAATTCGTTCAAGCATATTAATTTATGAGGGCATTTCCAAAAAAATCTACCCACTGATTTAATATCAGCCCTACAAACCGTCCGTAGGTACGGGGAATTACCTACAAGAAAATTAGCGCCTACGCTACAGGAAAATAGGCGTTTTATTCAATGATGATCGCTGTCATTTTATTTTAACTTGTGCATTTATGAATAGTATGAGTTATGACAGTAAGCAATATTTTAAAAGTAGGTATCTGTATTTGTTTTTTGAAACACGCAATGGCTTGTTCGTGGTGGTGAGCAGTAGAAAATTTTATGAGTATTTTTTTTATAGTATGTTGATTGATGAATGTAAAGATAGCACGCAATAGTTTTTACTTAACAGTTTGTTTTTCATTGTTTTAAATAAGTTTTATTTGAATGAGGTACTTATGCACCACTGCATCTATCTAACTGTACAGATCGTTTGGAACATGAGTCTCGTTATTTGCAAACTTTTTTATCCAGCAAACAATTTAAAGCGCAGATACATAAACCACAAAGACAGTCATTACTTAAATGGGTCTATCGACTGTTTTGTATCAGTATTCTACTTACAGAGTAGGGTAACGGGTCTCCGTGGCGGCCGTGGCGTGAATACTCTATCGTTAATAGTAGTAGCTCCAAGTACGTGGAGTACTATCCAATACAGTTCCGGTTGTGTTTTCCTGCATAACACTGGTGCATTGCCATGCATGGATAAGTAACATTGTTTAACATTCTTTTGTAACGGTTAGGTTATTGAATTCCGAAATACAGCTTGGAAAAATATCCTGTACTAAGTTAACCATGATGCAATATCATAATACCTGCCCACAATATTATGTGCGGCACGCAGTCTGCCAAAAAGTGACTGCGGACTTGGAATTTATCGAATACATCTTTAGTTGAAGTTGACCACTCTTAAGTTTATTGGGTACGTGTAGAAAAAAACAAAAAAATGATCTTTCCTCGCTTATCATGGTTTAAAGATTTTATACTTAGGTGCCTTGTGATAAGAAAATATACTTCCATGTATTATTTCGTAACACATTCAATACATAAGGATTGGTCACGTTATTCATTCTTAAGTAACTTATTAATTTTATTATAATTAATATTTTTCCTTCTATATTGACAACCCTACTGCTAGTAAGTCCGTGCACCCTACGACATAAGCTTATATCAGAAGCAATTGAAAGATCGACCTTGTAACACCGATGACATAAACACGAACTGAAATTATGTCTCAAATATTCCCAAGGGTTTGCCTTTTTGATATATGAAGTTGTATTGAAGAATTATAAATTGATTTTGACAACCGTATTCTTTATCCAATTTTAATCAAGTTATTTTTTGTAACAATATTATTTTAATTAAACGCAGTACCAATGTCATCATTATGCAAATAAAATTCATTATTCGCTATGGCCTATCGAAACAGTAAATCAAACTTAGGCTTTAAAATGTCTATGAATTTAACAAACCTCGCGGTATGTTCCATAACTTGCCTTTTGTTCTTTACTTTGGTCATCAATATTGTGGGCGTTACGTAAACTCTACAGAAGGGATATAACTGTTTATGCAGCCCAAATGTTATGTATGGTAACCGAATAACGTTCCCATCAAACCGTCAGCCTCCCGTATTTCACGTAAATATAGCATGATCTCGATCACGTATTGACGTACAAAGTAACATTCGCTTCTCGATTCCGAGAACACACGATAATTTGAGGGCTTCGTTCGATAAACAATTAGAATCCAGTACCTTCGTAAGACTGTTAGTAGTTTATTGTCATTTTCCATAGCTGAGTATTTTTAACATAATATTTCATCGATAAGTATTTTAATTTCTTACTTCACAATGCATTTAGGTCACTGGCCATTGCAAATAAAATGGGTGTTTTATGTTAGTATTATTTACTGGTATCTATTAATACAACTTTAGAGGTAGTTTGTTCAATTTACCAGTGCTGGGGGCTTACCACGAACTCTTATCGCGATTCAATTACAGGAATGTATTAACGTTTCAGCGACTTTTTGTGCAATGATGTACCTTATTGTCATGACAATAAGAAACGTCATTGCACAAAAAGTCGCTGAAACGTTAAAACAAAACTGCTATAAGAGGTGGTGGTAAGCCCCCTGGTAAGAGTACTAAATTATTTACATGCGATGGAAAACATTCGTCATACTCTCATCACCCGCGCCCAAGACGTCCCGCTGTTCCGGATAGCAACTATAATCAGCGGGCGATAGTTCATTTGCACTGTTATTTCTATCGCTTACCCGCTCTAATAATACTATAATCCATTCGGTTGCGTCTAGCGCGTAGTGCTAGTGTGAGAATCACAAATCTAATTTTAGTTGTGTTTGTATGTATGTCAGGGGGCCGCGAAGAGTCGTCCGCCCGCCCTAGAAGGGTCATCTGCCCAGCGACATCACATATAATCCACATTAACACTTAAACTATAAACATTTAAACAATTTTTACGTTAAGGGTTCTCTATAACTAATAAATCAGGCATATTATCCCGATAGTTAACGCGCTACGCTGTAAATTTCCGGGAATTTATATCTTTGATCTGCAACAAAAGCAATAACAAGTAGGCCATATGGGCCATATTAAAAAAATGAGAACGAACGAGTTATTGTAAACTGTTTTCATGAGAATTTTATGTACAGGTTTAGTCAATTTTTTTATTATTATTATGTCGATTCATCATTCAAGCTTCAATTCAGTAAGTAACATTTTAATTTTATCGGATCAAGTGTCATGTTTGAAATTTTTTATGACCAGACTTGTGTACGTGACCTACAGTCGCTGAATCAGAACAGGTGCCATATAGTGCGTCATTTAGTACAAGAAAGTTGACCCCAAGTGACACAATCGAAATACAAACCAAACATAAACCCAAATCCGGTTCTCATAGACTGCGATCATTGTCTCATGTTTAATGTAGAATCGCCGATACTAGTATATAGGCCTTAATTGCGATTTCACACGCGTTGCGTGCACTCCTAATATTTACGTCTTTGAAATTATTCCACTTATACATCGACATCCCATCTGCCGATTTGCTGAACAACTGAGCCATTTTTGTCTACAAAAATAAGTTTATTATCTAATAAAAGGGCATCTATTTTTAATATTTGCATATTATAAATATAATACACCTATATACTTTACACTCAGTAATATGTACGGTTGCCATTAGTCATTTATTAAATAAAACAAAGGAAAATGATAGTTGATGAATTTCGACAATAATGGCGACCTAAAATACATACAGTTTCACGAAGTAAATCTGTCATTGTGTGCTAATGACACGATGGTCCGTGAAATTCTGACATCGACGAGTTTGTTCAGTCGCCCGAAATTAAAAAGGACAGCCGCAGAGGAAGTTAATATTTAAGGACATCGTTAACAATTTCCTTATTGTATTTCGTAATCTGGGTCAAGCTTATACAATCATTAACTTAATATTTACAAAAAAAATAATTCAAGTTAATAAAATGGAAAGCATAATGACAGTACAACCTGTTTAAAGTTAAAGGTGTTATCAGGACATCAGACTCAACCCTACGCTATGTCGCCACACTAACAACCTATAATTGAATTATGCGTATGAGTGGTGTAAGTACAAAAAGCTATTTATTGGACGTAGGTATAATTAATCATTTAGTCATTGCAATGAATTTAACTTATATCCGTCTATAAAATTTGTCATGTGTCAAGTTGTATTTATACGTGGCGGGCGATGACAGACTGTCTCATCAAACGAGCGCCCTCCCGCCACCCGGCTTACTTAATATAACTCCACTTAATAACATGAAATAAACGCAGTTTTGCATTTAGTCGTTTGCTTTACGACGTGCGCGTGCGGTGCGAATATCCTGTGTGTAGGTGCACTTATTAGCTATAATTTCGACACGGTCAAAGACACATTTTGTTTGTGTAAGCCGCAGAGACGGACTTATAATTTTATACACACACCATCGAGACAAAATTGTGAAAGAATAGTAAACATATGCATGACCAATCTTACCAAAGTTCAAATGATGTCATAGTTATACAACCGCACTTCATTAAACTTTTGTTAGGTTTGGTGTCTAAAATCTAGTACAACCAATCACGTTTTAAAATTGGTCCCCAAGGTCTAGAGAGCTAAATTACCTAACTAAAAAAATCCCATCCAAAAATTGATTTCTCCAGAACTCTACCGTACGTTACTAAAATTTTCCCGTTACATCCCGATTCAGAAAGTAAATAACAATCTTTCTGCGTGATGTAGAATGCGTAAACAATATCATCCGGTAGACGTCGCACGCAACACTGAAAAATACCGAGCGAAAAATCTCGTACTTTCTCATCGTATTTCAATCCAACACAGACATATGGTCTATACATATCGCGCAAGTATTGACAAATAGCCCTATACTGTGCCAATACTACTCTTATATTGGTACTAGCTGTCCCTCGCGGTTTCACTCGCATGGTACTATTAATCTTATAGCATGCCACTCGGATAGAATTAGCATTTTATTAGTGTAAGAATCTTCAGCATCAGTTCAGTATAGTTCCAGAGATTACCTCCTACATGCAAACTTAAAAACTTTATCTTTTTATAATCTAATTCTGAGATGAGATGATTCTGAGTACGGCACGAAAGAACATAGATAATGTTAGTATAATACCTTCTGTATATTAAATAGGTATCTCAATCTTGGTAATATTAATTTGTTTTTCTAGTGTATTAGAGTGATTCTTAAATGTAGAGTTTGTTTGTTTGTTTCTCTAATGTAGAGTTATTTCATGAAATAACTCTACATTAGAGAAAGAAACAAACTAGGTACTATGTCCTATTAGGCTCGTAGCAATTCTATACTCTCCATACCTAGCCTGTGGGTTAACGCACATAATTGCAACCTTTGTACTCAATTTGCTAATAGCTCGTCGTAACAATTACTAAATAGGTTATACCTGAGTTTATTGGGAAAAATACGTGTAAAAACATCCAAAGTTACAACTTTCTAAATAACTAGTAGGTAAATTTTACTTTACCTATTTTAGTTTTGTGATACTATCAATTTTTTACTATCTGTTGAATAAAATACGTACAATACTTTGAACCTTCGATTTGGCTTTGAACCCTTTTCGAGAGCAAGAATGGTCATCATCATTTGTAGTAAAAAACCAAATAAGTATAGGTAATATATTTTTACCTGTGGCATATTTATATCCAGTTTACTTACCTATACTTTACCTACAATAAAATTAAACATTCGTTAGTGTAGCATTGAGTAACAAGAAGACAATGATTATGATTCTCGTCATAATTAAGACGTTCTCAAGCACAGACGTAATCTATATTGAATCATAGAACGTACTAGCTAGCCGTTTTTCTGGGGTTCTCGAGTTCTCGGTTTCAAAGAGACGTGTTAATTAGATATGTTGGTGTTAGCTACATTAATTCATTTGCCGGGTACCTACCCATACATCGATTGGAACGTTTAAAATTTATTGATAACTCCGGATACCATTGAGGCATCAATTTCATTATTACAGATAGACACTTCATTTTTATTTATCTGTAAACAGTTTAAATGTATAGATTACATGCACCCGACCTCGAAACCTGTGACGAATACACAGGTATTGTGTACGATTGGCACACGTCCAATGTTAACGTAAAAATGAGCCGCAAAACACCGGCCAAATTTATTTAATAGACGACCTCTTGACACAAAAGAGGCACCGCCTGTATGGTAGTTCTCGCAATCGGCAAATAACCAATTCGCTTTGGCTCAAAGTTTTGTATGAAATAGTACAGAGTATTGGTCTTACTACATTGTAAACCAACAAAGTGTATAATAGTGAATGGAAAATAAAATAATATTCATTACACCCTATACAATTCAACTAAAATAAATAATAAGTCACAGTACTTAGGCATAGATAGGTAGAATTATTTATATATTTCCTGGGTATCTATCAACCTACCAACATAATGTTGACACTGCAATAATTTAAGGTCCATTAATTTCGGTACTACTATATGACGGTCAAAGCACGTGCGTATGTACAAAATAATATGCATAGTGAATGTTCGCGGGTGTGACCGACGAGGACGTAGACAGGCAGAGCCTCATACAAACTTATCAATCAACGTACATCCGTGGCTTAAACAAACCGCGCCATTATATTCGGTAAACAATAGTGCGGACGCACCGACGAAAACGTGCAATGCAGCAAAAAAATGTTCGTGGAAAACAGTCGCCTTGGGGAGGGCAAGGTCAAACGGAAACTTTCAAGTTTAAGCCCTATGCGCAAGCGCGTCTGCTGCCGCCGTGAAGGCCAACTCGCGAGACATCTTTAATTGGGCTTTTTATGCAATGAATAGTAATATATTATGCATTCATTATCATTCAATTTAACATGCAAACTGTCTGACCCTTTTAACTTTGAGATCGTAAAATCAATGGAAAATATGTCAATAAAATAGTCTCAAAATAATAAAGCAAAACTAAAGCGCTTGAAGCTGTTCATGTTTATCGACACATAAATTACAGAGGCATTTATTTCATCTCTTGCATTCTCTTTATTAGTTTTTATAAGTATATTACCGCAATTTATTTACAAAATGAAGCAAAATGGATAGCAATCGAAAAAATTACATTATTTATGATGCACAATGTTTAAACGTATGCACATAGTTAGCAACCTACATTTCTAAATGCCATTGCATTCGAACACGCAACGTTATGAGAGAGTTTTATAAGCAATTACGAACTCAAACGGGAAGCCCCTTTTGAAAGGATAAATTAGACTCTTAATTTCTCTATTAGGCGGACGTACTTCCAGCAACGACACTAATTTAACGAAATCCTTAAGTGTATTAACAAGGACTAACCTCGTCCGTCCACAAACATTTGCGAAGTATTATTTGCCACTAACTCATTATGTGTGATATTTTGTTTAATTCACTGCACTTCACTTCACCGGTACATGCACCCATATTGCAGTGCAAATATTTGCCCAAACATTCGACAAGGTACGAACAACGTAAATAGATGTAAGAAGGGACGTTCCGAACGTGCGTTCAGAGTCACGCTATGTGTTGAACTGACGTTTTGCGTCCGTTGCGGTATTCAAACGGTCTTCTTCATTGAGCTCGATCAAGCAGTGGAATATGCAGCAAAATTGAACTTACACTGTTTGTTAATGATGTGAAGGGCTCATGAGGTTCTATTCTAAATGTTGCCAATAGGAAAGTTGGCACCTCATTCCGGAATACAAGACTACTTATTAAACAGTCAAAGGAAGTAACAAAGAATAAACCTATGCAGTTGATGCGATTGCGCATGTTTTGTATGTCCAGGTTGCACGTATGCGCGAAACTTTTCCCTTTGCAACAGCCCGGTTCAACGCACCTGCCAGCCGTTGTGATGAAAGTTGAGGTACGAGATAGGACACCTGACGACTCCATTGGCGTACGCACCGCCATTAATTTGCAAATTTATCGCGACTGTCACTTTTTCTCATACTTCACCTCTTTTAGTAATTTCTTAACCGTCCACCTTATGAAATTTTATACAGTGAATGATCCCCGTTATTTTCAACTGGATTGCTTAACGTTTCGTGTACGCAAAAAATCTTATCTGTTGGTTTAAGTTAAATAAATACTGTCGTCTTGCGTTAACAACTTTAAGATCTCTGATAAGACTAGTTCACATGAAGCTATAACAATCAAAGTAATAATATTCTGAAATATAGTGCTATAGTGACAATTATTACAGTACTGAAATTTTACGTACCGAGGAGGGTGCACATTACTGCCCACTATAAACTTAACAGTACATTAAAAACAATTCAAGACTTTTATATGACGATAAAGTAGTGAAGAATATTACGTGCCAGCACCAACCTTAACGGCCGAACCATAAAGCCCATAGCGAAAAAAAATAAACTATCTAGCAGTAAGTAGTAGCGTCATGGTCAATCTCCGATGTAGAGCAAACTCATCCGACTTTCTCAAGAAGTTCTATTGTCTAACGATCTATGGAGCTGCAAGAACAATTGGTTCATTCAGCTTTAGCTTAATATCTTCCTTAACGCATGTCACTAATAGACTTCATTAGTGTGACAATTAACGCATACTAGTCTAGGCCTCGGCAATCGCGACGGAAACTATTTGTGACGTGTAGAGAATACCTCGGCGAATGCATCCGTTAGTTCCGTATAAGGAGACAAAAACGCATTGCAGTTTTATTGAATGAATGTAAGCTTTATAGAAGTAGACATAAGAGTGACAGACAATGAATAATTGAGCTGTGATAACGGCAGTAGCTGCAATCACCACGACGCAATCAAGGTTTAAGTCTCGCATTGAATAGATGCTTGTCGTGGTCGGTAAGCGATCTACGTTCTCCGGTTGAAATATGAATGGAAAGAAAACAAACTTTTAATTATTATGCTAGGTAAGTTATTTTGTTTGTTTGTAGGCCTTATTGTTTTGTTAGGGGAGCTTTCTAAGTTACCCTTGTAAAGAAAATTGCTGACCTTGTTTAGCATATTACCTTCCAAGCTTTAAAACCTGAGACTTAAAAGCACTATAAACTTGCAATATTATTTCTAAACTTCAAAGGATGCGTAAATCGATCTCTATAGATATATAATGTGTTTAAAAAATTGGAATCGTTTCAACTATCCATTTTATTACTCCCTAAATAAACCGAACAAGTGCAACCGCGCCCGCGCAAGTCGCGGTCCGCCGCTCTCGTCTACGCGCACACCATACATATGCATGCTTTGGAAAAACTGACTTTCTTCACACTTAGAATGTAGAATTTGGCAGATGCGATCTCTTATACACGCGCATCTTTGCGTGTAAGTTGCCGGTGAGTTAGTACATTACATTAGCGTCATTTGATAGCCGCATAAACAAATGGTTATTTCATGCGGTGAATAAACTCTGTTTTTCAGACTACTTTACGGACTCTACTTATTAATATGAAAAACGTTCACATGTCACATGGGTGGTTCACACTATAGGAGACGTGTGATGAGGGCTGATGTTCTACTAACATCATAATTCGCAACAGCCATGCTGTAAAAAGAAGCGTAGATGTTTTTAAGATAGCCCAAAAATAATGCCCGCCAACACATGAAACCCACCTATCTAAAATCTTCTAACCCACTGCACACTAAGACAAGGTTAACAAACTAATAACTATATCAAACATTCGTAAAGGGAAAGCAATTCCTAATAGGGCATCCTTATAGAGCCTCCTAAAACTGTACACTGACGTCGTCCGCCATATGCAAATGATTTAGAAACTAATCAAGGCAATGACCCATTGTATGCTAACAGAGCCGCTACTGATAGTCGCTCCTATGATAGATACTGGTAGCTAGGCGAATTCACACAGATGTATTGTGACAGAAGCAAATAATACTTAATAGAAGGTTGTTCATTCGAATTAATTAGATAGGTACCTAATTTTTTTACAGGAACCGAATAGATATGAGTAGATAGATACCTATAGCAAGTGAAAATTGTAATCATTCAAAGTATTTTATATTTTACAGTGACAACGGTGACAATGTACCAACTTATTAAATAACCTTAACATTCAAGTTGTGAGTAATTTTCGTAAAACACTGAAGGGCGTTGTTAAAATCTTGAGGTCATAAGCGTCAGCGTCAGCGTGTCTTTGAATGAAGTGCTGAGCGAAAAATAGCGCGCAATATCACAATATGTGAGACATTTTAAAGCTATAAAACAAAAATTATCATGCAAGCCTCGGCGAAGATTTGCTGTGGCCCAAGTATAACCTACCTATTTCTTACGTAGGTAGGTATCTACTTACGAAAATCGATAACATGCTGCTGGTCTGCTCAATAAGCTCAAAATTCCAATAAATTCAAGCATACCTACTCCGCCATCGGTCTTATTACGACATTTATTTCTAAATGTTTCTAGTTCACACTCTCATTTACTTTCGTAAATAGATACCTCAAACTTAATACGATGTGTTGAGTGACTAATTGCGTAATTTTTGGCACTTCAGTTTTGGAAACTCGAACAATGAAGTCACCAGAAGATTTCTTGATACATATCATCGGCAAAAAAAACATAGATTAGAACTATTCGGCCGCGTAGCCAAATAAGAGTACTTATGTAAACTATTTAATTGATAGATATAACCGTTTAAAATCTTGCCAATCCCGTTGAAATTATGGCTCGGTGCCAAACAATATTTGTATCTACATAGGGCTCGTCTCTTTGGCACAAACAACTAGCCTCGACAAAAATAACATGTTCAATGCTTATAAGTACAACTGACATTGAAACAACACGAAATTACTCTAATAAATTACAAACACCGTAATAAAGATATCACTCTTATATTTTACTGGAAAGAAGTCTGTTTGTATTAAACATTAAAGTCCGTATAAAATCGTTTTTATTCGACGTTTCATCGGCGCAACGCGTTTTTCCAACATCGCAATCAATCCTATCCAACGTGCTTACGGTACAAAAATACATAATTCACTATACACTTGCTTTCTCATCGACAAGTTTAACTTAGCCTTCAATCAGGATTTTCTAGATGACATCGAGTAAAAGTATAGGAACTCCCGTTTGGTTGCATTGCATTACCGTTTGAGACCTTTCCCGTTACAGGTTGGCAGTAAAAGGAAACGGGTGCAATTATTTCGTTTGAAATACACGGATGATTATTGACCTAAGACAGATAGTTATAGTCACGCAAACGTCGTCGTTCGTCAATGACCTGCTGTTACGCCTCTTACAATATTGCTATATTATTTACAATATCTTGTACAGGTACTATGTATGTCCCATCTCCGTTATCATACTCATTTTTTAAAATCCGATCACTCCAGTCTACCTGTCCCGCCTCCACTACACCATGAAGGCGGGGGACATTGCTGAGTACATCCGTATGAAGAGCAATGTCTCATTGAGAGTACAGCTGTTGAACTCGAGTCACAACGCCAGTTTCAAGGCGTTTGTGGTCTTGGTTCCCGCTGATAAGCTGTCTACTTTCATGCAGGAACAGTACTGGCCGAAAGGTGTGGTGTTCAGGCGTTTTCGGGGGAGGCTGCCGTCACCAACACCATCAAATTAAAGTTATATGTTAATTAAATTATATGTATGTTAGTCTGTAAGGTATATATCTATGGGCTTCTGTGCCTGAAATAAATGGATTATTATTATTATTAAAATCCCTTCTTATCGATTCTTCAAAAGCATGCTCTACAAGTAGTAGGGAGTACGTTACATTTCGTTATCTTCTTCTTGTTGTTCAAGCCGCCCGAAGGCCTCTGGCTGACATGAATCTGTGTTGTCTGCTACCGTTTCGTGATGAGTTTTATGTTATTAGTTAATGGTTATTTGAACTAATATAGAGAACCTATGTAGAAACAGAAAGTTTTAGATACCTATTTCTTCCATGTAATTGTAACTCCTAAACTCTACATTATTATACTGCACTACATTGCTGCAACTGCACTTACATTATGCTTAATTTATCTTTAAAACATACCAGGTCGTACAGTTATCTAAAATAATTCTGACCTCACACCGGTAATTTCCTACAAATGTTAAACGTAATTTCGATGTCAAACACGTCAATAGGTTGGTTTATTGCGTCGTGTGACGTATATTAAGCTTATCGTTATAAAGAGGGACAGTTAGTATTCTAACCGGCTTATGTGGCACGTGGCGTGTTATCAATATGTATTTACTGACGTGCCTTCAACAGTCGACCAATACTAATAACAATGATTTAAATTTTAAATTGTTGAAGAAGATGTAATTGCTGAAACGTTATAAATGGTGTTGTTACATACTACCAAGTCATAGTAAAAATTTCAGCACAAAATACAATCATATCATATTAATAAAAATAGTATATTCATGGGCTACTTTTAAAGGATAAAAGTTACTTACCATCTCAGTAATTTTCAATATAAGATGAACTTCATTTACCTACTGAAGCAAGTTTACAAAACAAAGAAAATTGTTCATTAATTAAGAAGCAGTGTGCGAATAATTGTCACAATAATGTGTTATCCAATATTTGGCTCCCACCTTAGCAACTGTCCTAACCTCACGTATGTAGGCAGAGAATACACTCATTTATAAATAGTGTTTAGAAAGAACTTCGCAACTGGCGTGGGACGATCCCATAATAGCGTTGGTAATAAAAATAGAATGAAATGTATTTTTTCATCGCAACCATCTCATCTGTGAGAAGATCGATCGTACTAGATATTAGTACAAAAACAATGCTTTTTTTTTCTTAGCCTACTTAGATTACAACATGCCACGATTGACGAGCGGCAAGTGTGAAAAAAGGGCTAATGAGCTCTTATTTATTTCGGTTTCGTCAAAACAAACATCATTATTTATTGGCCACCTACATTTATTGGCACTGATCCCTGAGAAGTCATGAAATTAAGCATACATAATGAGCAATAACACATTATAATATAAGTCGGGAATTTATTTATGTGAGAATATTGAAGATAAACAAAGGGCCAAAGCTTTTTTAAACATAAAAACATAATTTCATCTCTTTTCAGCCACATACGACGCGAGAGTTGTAGACAACAAGTTCCCGATGAATAAATAAATAATAAACAATCGTACTGTACATAAGGCTTATTATTCATGAAGGTACTTTGATAAGGTAAGGATGACCATTCAATGACGAGATGATCATTCCCTCATTTATGATATCAAATTGTACCTACTTCAATGGATTAAATCTACAGCCCTCATTGACCTGAAATACCTATACTAATTATATTTCAAGTCAGTCAACTTAAACACAATAAACGACAATCCACAATAGTCACAGTACATAACAGCAAACACGATCAAACCCAGTTATAAACTTCAGGTCGAAAAGTGAGTTTCGAAACAGGGGCAGTGAATTACATAGCGAACACAATAATTTAGAATCGACGCACGTTCCCGGACGGATGTGTACGAATGCCTAACAGAATTGGCCTCACTCGCTCCATAACTCAGGCTAATTCTCACTGAAAACTGAATAAAGGAACTGGCAAGTCTAAACATCACTGAAACTACGCCTACACGTACAGTATGAAATTTGAATACGAGCCTAAAATAGTCTGATATGTTTGCTTACTCTTGGAAAAGTACTCGAGTAGACAATTGACCTATATGGTATTTGCTTACCGTGCATAAGTAATGCGTAAAGCCTTGTTGTTTCTTGTTAATCTGCAACTCTAGCTGCATATTTATACCATATATAGCTCGATCACGATGCCATGGTGGCCATGGTGTCGTATAAATATTATTGAATTATATAAAATTATTCTTACTTTTATAGACATCGATCTGACTGGTAGAGACCAGTACCTACCAACCAACTACGAATACACTCGCCCGTTACAAAAAAATCTGCAAACTATGAAGAAGCTCTATTGAAAAACCAATGGATGCGTACACTTGCACCGAGCTGTCGCGCCCAAGCCATCTGTGATAACATTATGTCTATGCATTCAGACGTCAAAACCAACAAACAGCTTAGGCGTACCGCTCGCCTCTTGTAGACGCACCTAATGAAGTTATGCCAAATATTGTGATCGACAACCCCTTACTATATAAAAAAATATTAACATTAAAGAGTATGTCTATGTATTTCCAATTGTATTATTTGTAGAGGCGCCAATTCATTTTTGAAAAACAATCAACGTCTCTACAAATCTGTTCCGAGGTGCGAGATCAAACAACCACTCAGTTTACATTCTGCGTACGGGCACATTAATGCTAGAACCGATACTGTTTTCATGTAACCACATCAAAAAGGTATCCTAATACTTAAAAGGATTATAACCAGTTCCTGATTTTACTTACTGCATTTTATTGAAGGTATGTAAATATTTCTAATTGATTTTGAGGAATGCACCTTAAAGTAAGTTCAGCTCGCTGTGTGGTTGTTGCACAAATTGATTAGGTACATACAGAAGACCTACAAGTACTTAACAAAACGATTTCTATAGGTAAGTTAATGCAAAGTTTAGTAAACTGTTTAATATTATAACTAGGTATTCAGGGAGACCAGTAAAAGTATTTCCTTCTCAAATACCAAATGAGTTTCATTGAGTAGGTAAGCATACGCAAAGGTCAAATAGATGCAGATATAACTCCGTATCAACCCTCCGCTGCGACGGGAACATAAAAGTACCCCGGTACACAGAATCGGACTGGTGAGCGACAGTGTAAAAAGGAACAAATGCAACGACTTCCGATACAAAAACCCTCACTTCCCCGCGTGTTTGCTTCTCAGAACTAATGAAAGGTACGTAAATAGTCTTGTGTTGGACGGAACCGCGCGTCGGCGCCTAAACGCACCGATAGACGCATTAATGATTGATTGAATGACATTGAAAAAATGTACCCATTGTAAGCATTTACGGGATATCCGTTTTGTTTACCAAATTACAATTTTGTAACATTCTGATAAGTTTATAAATTAAACAAGTCTCGATGATTATTTTTTTCTACAGGGATTTCCGAATCAATACTAAGTTGATTCTCCAAGAACTATATTTTATTGATATGTGACAACCCTAGCCTAATCGATTGACGATTAGCAGAATCAAAATAGTGGTGAGACTGTTAGTCAAGTTTCAGAAACCAAATGGTTGATACAGATATTCATAGTAGCAAATTACATAACGTCTAAAAATGATTCATAATAGGCATCATCATTGCCTATTTTTAAAAAAGCAATAAAAAATTGAAGCTTACAATCAGGTATCTATAAATCTGTTTTTGTGACGCACTAAATATAGTGTTGTGCGCGCACTAAGAAATAAAAGACGATCGTAACTCTATTCTTGGACAATTTGTCATATCGGTTGACTAGGGTTGACAAGACGTACTGAGAAGTAAGGATTTATGGAACACTAGCTTCTGCCCGCGACTTCGTCCGCGCAGAATTCAAACTAACAAAAAACTTTCATCCTCTTTTTACACCCTTAGGGGTGGAATTTCGAAAACCCTTTCTTAGTGGATACCTACACTTCACAAAGAACACACCCTGCAAATTTCATGTCTCTAGGACCAGTGGTTTAGGCTGCGCCTTGATATATCAGTCAATCAGGACTTTGAATTTTATATGTATAGATAGATTTGGCTTTTTACTGTTATTTTTACTAAAATAACTTTGGCATACAGGCATACAACAAGCTCGAATTGTTGTCATGCAAAAAAACCTTGCAATAAATTAATGTGCATGAGCGCACTATGAAATGACCAAGATCAGTAGCCATACTTGTAAATTAGACATCGAGTGTTGGCATTATACTGTTTCACTATAATTATCATGATTAACGCCTGTGCATGTTCACGATATAAGTAGTAAAAAAAATAGTGGTCACTTTGAAAGAGCGCGTGCGTTCCGTATAATAATAATAATGTTCGACTATAATTTTCGAAAAATTAACGAAACCTGATGAAGATAGGATGATTTATTTTATTAGTTAAATTAAAAAAAAAACTAATTAATGGCGCACAAAAACATTGTATGCTATAAGAAAACTGCTTCGCAGAATGGAACTCAGTACCTACTTCCTTTGTTTCTGTTTTTCAGATTTTGATATTTTAATTAGGTACCTACTTGAAATAAAAACACGTACAAATAACAGAAAGTTGACGCGATAAGATCATTTGGTGTGCAGCTGTCTGCCTTGCGAACCACATATTATTACGTACTTTTACCATCGACATGGTCGTGTTTATTTATTACGCTGGTGTTTGTTTAGTCCATTTATCACTTTACGTAATTTGACATCAATATTTAACTTTGCGCTTAGCATCATTATATTTTTATTGTTACATCACTAAATAGTAAGAAATCAAATATTATGCTAGTCGCTATGGATATGAGGAAGTTGCATAAATTTGTAAATGTAATTCATAATATTTTATTTGATATTCCAGTCAATATTTTTAACAGAATGCATACAATAATAATGATTGCGTGTTGTTTACAAATATATACTATTTTGGATGCATCACCCATATCTTCCTACACCTTCATGATCGTTATATGCCACAGCCGGGACCTTATAAGGGTAGACTTCATCCAGTAAAATAGTTGGTTTGAAATTCGCACACCGTGATACCTATATCACAAATATTCTTAATATTTTTTTTAGTTTCCCCGGGTCGTTATATCTACACCCGGGGGGAATTGTCTATCGCTAATGGTGTACGACGGTACCTACAGATTGTAGGTAGGTATTAGGTATAATCAAAATAAATAAAATAAACTATTGAATGCAATTTCATTAATTTCGAACAGTGTACCATTTGTCTATGTCAATTAGCATTAGCACGAAGCACGACTATCCATGCTAAATTAATGCATTTACGCTAAGAAAGCCGGGAACAAGGGCCCGTAGTATTACTCAACCAATGTTTACTTCAACACGGTGACTCAAACTCGCTAAAGTTAGGGCACACTCGGACTGATTTAAGACTAAAATGACTTTAAAACAAAGCGATACAGGGGTAGATTACCCTTGATGCAGCCGAGTGAATTATGGATACAAACAGTCCTACGAAAATACATTCTGCATTATGCAATAAGACCCAATCATTGTAGGATCAGTTCATGTTCTATCATCTTTTGAAACAGAGTGTACAAAATGCGATTACTTTAACATCTTACGTCATCGGGTGTAGATAAGTAATGTAACTATTTATTGTAGATAAGGTTAATGTGAAATATGCACATAGGTAGGTTGGGTATTCAAACAATGAAAATTTTTGCACCTTAAATAGGAGATAGGCCCCTTTATAAGGAATTTCCACACATCGCAACAAGTATGAAATCGTTTGATGTTCTTAGAATAACTGGCAATGAGTGGTCTCAAGCTTTGTGTTAGTGCATAAAGCAACCTTAAGTACAGTCAGCCACATAAGTTGCTGAATATACTATTTTTTTCTAATCGGTAAGTAATACTCTTTCTTTGGAGAACATTACCAGCGCCAAATATTAGCAACTTATTTCAATATAGTTATGATCAAGAAAAATAATTAATTTGATGCTAAACAAAAGTGAGCAAGTGATTTGAAACACTGATAATGTTCAGCGACTTGTTTTGCTGACCGTAGGTACAATAGATAGGAAAATATGATAACTACAAAGTGCATAGGTAATTAGATTGGAACTCTCTCAAAACTCTACAACGGTTGTTAATCACGAAAGTTCATGTATAGATTAACGTAAAGTTGGTTAATGGCCCTTTAAATTACCATAGATAGGCTACAGAATTGCTCCGAAAACCACTAACAACAATGTAGTGATAAAATACCGGTTAGCTTGGTAGAACGGGACAAGATAAGCGGGTTAAGTTAACTGAAATTAGTCGTTGCAGTTTGCACCTGAATTTAATTTATAGCGTGGAATTAATACGAATGATAACGGGGATAGTTCTTAGAGTGTCATAATATTGTAATTTACGGTCTTATAAGACCATGATGTAATGTTCGTGTTCCTGAGAGTGGAATTTGATTGATTAGAATTATAAGGGGTTAGACTTTGTTAATGGAACCAATTAAAATGGAAGTGGAAGTTAATGGAAGCCGTTCACTTAGGGGCCATCCATTAATTACGTCACACGAATTTCATGATTTTTAGACCCCTCCCCCCCCTTGTCACAGCTGGTCACATTTGCGAGACCCCCCCCCCTCTCTGTGTGAGGTCACATATATTTTATAATTTTCAGAATTTTTAAAAAAAAATCTTTAAAAATTCAAATTTCGTTGTTAATACTTAGATATATTAGATTTTTAAATCTGACGTCACAAAACTTAGGACCCCTCCCACCCCCTTGTCACACAATGTCACATTTCGTCGACCCCCTCCCCCACCCTTTACGTGTGACGTAATTAATGGATGGCCCCTTAGTAATATAGGTATATAAAAGTTATTTGTCCTCCCTAATCAACGTGAATGTAGAGTAAGCAATGTTTCGTTCCTAGACTTTGATAACAAACTTGTTTATGAAATATAGGTGATATGTTATTTATTTTATAAAAAAATACATTGTGACCACAGTAAGCGCCAACTCTGTGCTACACAAGATAAATATGGTATTTACCTAAAAAAGTAACTTACTTACCTCAATCTTAAAGATAAATTAACTCAAATGAGTATCCTGTGCGAAACCAGCCGTTATCGGCCGGTTATTCCCATTACTAATATCCCACTAATGGGTTTTCGGCACTTGAAAACTAGCCAGAAACGATAAAATGCGCATCTGGCCGCTCAGGCGCATCCATATTGATATATTGCTACACTTTAATGTTTCAATTTGGTGCCAAAATTGAATTAACCGCTTCCGAGTTCTTTGGACGGACTTTGGAAATTTTATGCCATAATATTTACTTTTATTCATTCAATTTACAAATGATTTGCTAAAAGTGTTTTTACCGAATAAAACGTTTTACCATAGCAAACGGAGAGAGTTATTAACTTTTCGATGAGTTAACAAAAACTATTACCTACCGAGTGAGAAGTTTAGTGAAAAAGCTATATATAAATATGTATTTAAAAAATGTTGACTGTTTCATAATAGATACCTAGGTAAATAGTAATGTCATCAAAACTTAATCACAAAATGTTTTTAGATTACCTAAAAAATACTGCACACGAAATAAGTATTACAAAAACTGATACTGCGAGAAAGTTTGAAAACTAGCTAAGTATATTTTTTATGAGTTAGATACTTGGAAACTACTCAACCGTTTCCGATATTATCGTAAAAATGTCCAAAAACATAGTATGACCACATCGCAGTGTATAAGAAGAATGAATGTATTTATAAAAGTGCTGGTTTAGCGGTTTGTTTGTGTCAATAAATATGAAACGTGGAAGTTGGTTGCCGGATTTTATCCTGTCGGAGCGGATATTGCGATATTAACGACGGATATGTTCGTTCACGGTCACTACCAACCAACTACGAACAAACTCCAATAGGATGGATGGACTACGTATCGATACATGATGAATAGACAACGAAGATAAGTGCAACCTCCTTTTATTTAAAATTATTTGCGTACAACTCTCAACTATAAATGTAATGACATTTTCTATTAGCAAAGCTCTGGAGAATTCATAATATAAAATTTTCAAAACGCTTAACAACGTGTTAATTACGTTACAAAGTTTGGTAACTTGGCGTTAAATTAAACTATTTTCACACAGTATGTAGAACACATCGTCCAACGAATTCAAGTCGATTTCACTCGCGATGTGTTAAATCGCCGTACCATTGAAATATCAACCGAGACAAAGAAACAATGGTATATTAAGATGTATTAAGCATGTAGTAGTTTAGTTGGTAAACAATCGGTTAGTGGAGTTGCGTAATAGAGCGTAAAGCCTGAAAACCTGCGGTGACCTGCCTTGCCTAACGCGGCCGAGCCTCGTTAACAGTTATCATTGCAAAAACATGTAACGTTTCCGTGTTCCATCCATATAGGAGTTAATAAAAACCTACAAAAGTTAGCGTGTATGATTGTTATTTGTGAAGCATAATCATTAGTAACGGCACATAGTGTGATTTTTCTCGTTAACTAACTGCTTAGGCACTTTATAGTGCGTTTATTTGTCATTTTGTATGGAAAATTGAACAACGCCCCTAGCGCAAGGTATTCGAAATTTTCAATTTCCAAATAAATCGGAAAATTACGCTGACTTTAAATACCTAGTCAGTTAAGCTGCAGCAGATTTAAAAACGCAAGAAAGTGAAATCTAAAATATCATGAGTCAATAACAAAAGAAAGTGAATTGCATGTTAATCATGCGTCACTCCCACGTTCACTTAGAAACTGTTCAAGAAGAGCATGTGGTAAAGGATTTTAATTTCGTTAACTATTCAAACCGCGGAAAGATCGACGTTACGCAATCTCCATTGTAATATTAAAACAATCGTTTAGAAAACGCGACGTATTTAAGTAAATCAACACTAATTGAGTCACGAGTTAGCTATAAAACAGTTTTTGACAGTGATTAACCAATTCGTGACGATAAGAAAAATATTGCATATTAGGAATCACCTACATCACGCATCCGCAGGTTTTTGTTTTACTATCTGTTGAACCGCAGCTTAATTAGAATAAAATGTAACACTAAACATCTGCCTATCATATGAGACAAAGGAAGTACTTAAGATAAAAAGAAAGAATCATAAGTCGAGACACGAAAAAATGCATTAATTGGTGACGAGGCTAAAAGGAGCAGCCCGAAATGGATGTAAATCTACACTGAGTTCAAAGCGTAACACAAGTGCTAATGGCCAAACTGGAATATTTATGTACTTATGTGAACTTTCGGCAATTAAGAAACGATAATTTTATACAGCCGATAATGGAGTTGCTGGTATTGGAAAACGGCGATAACAGTTTGCACAACGCTGTTATGTCAAATTACATAATCTTAGATAGTGGGCGCATAAATTGTGCGCATCCAACCAACGAGCAAAAGCCTTGTGATACCGCTACTTTGTATCAATAAACTATAAAAGATGCCGAATGGCAGTTGAATTATATTATAACCGACCAATTAGCAGCCGAAAATTTAAAAGCGTTTCACGGAACAATGTAGAAATAAAGGAAACGATAAATATAGTGTGGGAGTGTCTTCAATGATGGGATTCCCGGAGATGCGCTTTGAGACCGGCTTATAAAGGAAGAGATTAGGGAACTTGATGACAACTACACTGGAAGTAACGTAGGTATAGTTTTTTCTGAAGTCAGTTACGGTTGACGCGAGCCATAACAATAATCGATTGGACTATTGTGTCGATATTCTTAGCTGCCATAAAATGTAGGTTTATCGATATCGCATGTCAAGAACAGCCAGATTTATAGGTCTGAAATTTTTCGAAACCTACCTACACTCGGCAACAAAATTGAGGATGCAAATTGCCAAATTTCAAGAACGTCTTCCCACACCGTCGATACGTAGGACATACTTTCTTTCATTGAGAGAATCAACCGCCCACAAGAGTGTATTGACACGATTCAACCGGTTTCATAATGTAAGGCGGAAATTCGGAGTTTTGATTAGTTATATCATAAGTTGCACATGTTTTTACATGCATAATGTGGATACGTAAACATGTTAATTGTAAAGCCTCGTCTAGCGTCTTCGAATTAAGGTTCTGATGTAATATTTTCATAAAATTATATGGTAAAATTATTCATTAAACACTTATAAAATGAGACGTGTAGGTACGTAATTTAATTAAAATCGTTGTGTTTACATGATCCTACGTTTTGTTGTAGAAAGTTTTCGCAAAATAAGTATCAACACTTGGCGCTGCTTTCACGATTATTACTGTTTTACTCAGACTGTCAATTGCTGTCTTCCAATTACTCATTTTCTACAAAATATCTTCGTGAACACAACATAGGTAAGTACCTACATGAGAAAGTACAGTAGTATGTACTTCTTTACGAAAAAATATTATTTAGTTTAAGAGTTAATTAGTAACGCTTCAGAGCGTATATACCTACACAGGTACTCGAGAACTGACAAGTCAATCACACTTCAACTAGTTCCACCTATTATTGTTTTGATATTAGCTATAGAAATATGTATATAATGAAATAATTAACTTTTTCACGGGTATTATGTTAATTATCTATACAATAGCATGGAACAAATCTCTTAGAAGGTCTCGCAAAACTGATTGGTCTCATTAATAAAACATGAGACAATGCAGACGAACAAAACGAGGGGAAAGAGGTGATACCACCCACATCGTCGGGCAATCGTTTATAAATGGCAATGCGCATCCGTCCGAATACAGACACTCTAATGCATTAATGCCAATAATGCATACATTCTACTTGATTTGTTGTTCCTTACATTATGAATTTAAATAATACGAGGCATATATTTCAAACGTAAGCGTTTTTTGTAAATACATTAGGGTCAAGGAAGTTTGTTCACTGAACATAGTATCGTCGGTATTCTCTATGCTTGCACTACGTGTGATCTTGACAGTTTTTTTTTAAGTCAACACAATGTTCGTGACAAGTCAGAGAATATAAATTAATATGAACTGATTGTTGCACAATTATTCTGAGTATTGTATGCAATAGTTAATAGGTGGCCAGCTATTGTCGCTCATTCTAGCTACAATATAAACAAAGAGGTGATCACTGAATAATAGGTACTTACCTAAGTATTCAAAACCTACAAGACAATCCTTTGAAATATTTTAAATACCAAAAGACGTATTCAAGTTACCGTCAAAATATCTATTAGAATATACTCCAACTTACCCTTATATTTCCTGTATCCACCAATAGTCCCCCACTGTTTCTTCTTCAAGTCCTCACTGCCACTACAGATATTCAGTTCACTTGTAAATATCTTATGACTGATCAAGTTTTTCTGGTTATTTCTTGTGTCCGTTTGAAAAAACGACACAAACTTGTGGAGCGGAGTCATTGTCGCCGTTTAACGGTATTATTCTAGACTAGACTAAATGATAAAGACTAACTAAAAAGTTATACACTATACTATTGCATACTGGTTCTATGGCAGTTGGAACACAACTTACTAAAGTATCTCAAAGTTTCAAATAAATTGGTTAAAAAAAATAGTTTTAGTAGTAATTGCACTTAATGCGCACAGCACGGAAGAGCTGGGGTGTGAATGAGGCGCTTGTCGTGGTCGTCGCGGTGTGATGCGCGGGCGCCGGTGCGACAGTGTCGCCAGCGGCCGCTCTTTTACCTATTGCTACAGCTGAGCGCGCACTTTCATCAAACAACTACTTGCTTTCATTGGGCACCCTCCAGTGTGACGTTTACTCATAATACAGCTAATTTAAATGAAGATCTTCATTTAAGTTTTAAATAGGTATTATGGAAAGTAAAGTAAGAAAAGTTATTGTAGGAAGAGGTTTCGACAACGTTGTTTTGTTATTGCAAAGAACAGACGTAATAATTATTGATAAATTTACATTTAGTGGTACAAGACAAGCTGTTGAATAATAATAATGTCGAAGCTTTTAAACTTCCTACTACAGTCTATTTATTGCATCCGCTTCCATACTTTGCTCCACTTTCAGGTTACTTATATTTTTTTCAGTTGTTGTAATTATTTTTTTATTATTTAAATATTAAACTTACCTAAATTCCTCCTAACCCTACCTACCTACTTACCTAATTTCCTGACTATCTGGTGAAACGTGGGCTTTGAGTTGGCTTAATACCTCCACAATGTGGTGGTATGGCCACTCAAGCCTCTGACTACCCCCCGAATGGGGATAAAAGTCGTGACGTTATATTTATTTTTTATTTTTTTACTTACCTAAATTTAAAAATTTATCTTTATCATTGCGTAAAATCTATATATACATAATATGTATCTTTAAAACAATCGTTAACAAACAAAAATGTTATGTAACACGTTCTTGCAGACGTAACGTTGTGGGTTTTCGAATGTATAAGTATTGTTTGTATTATCTGCTTTTTCTTTAATTACACTCAATAAAATCTCCACCAGCATCGGCAGTGTTCACATGGACGTTAATACTGTTTTTGTTAATCCAAACCACACATTAGATACGGGCTATTTACTCATACACTGCTTGAGTTTTCACCTACACGTAGCTGAGATTCGTATTCCTGCGACGATGGTAATTAAAATGTTGCGTAAGTTTATAAGCGTGAGTGTGCATTATATGAAGCGGATGAGGTAAACTGGGGTACTGAATACTGATGATAGAGCATGTCCTCGTGCGCTCTGAGATCATCTACTCAATTAAACACACTTATAAATAAAGTCTTCAGCTTATAATGCAGACATGAGTCTCTATCGGCCGAATACTCGTACGCCACTTAAATTTGAGAGCTGCTTAACTTTGACGCGCCATACAAAAAATGACAGTTAACGACGTCTCAAACTGCTAAGTGGGACTTAAATATTTAAGTAGCCTTTGAGTATTCGGCCGTATGTCTGCAAAGCAAGGCCTATACTTTGCACAATGCAAATAGAGATTTCAATCGTATTATCGTGCTCCCAGCATATGTACTATGTATTGATAAAAAGTTTTTTTATGTTCCATATGGGTAAATCATCAATTGGATTCACGATGACAGACTAACACACCATTTGTATGGTCCCAAAGCAGAGCTTGCAAAGGTTAGGTTAGGTACCTTGAAAATCTAACAAAATAATCAAATTCGAAGTTTCTCACCATTTGTATTCCATTGTTTGAGCTAGACTTGACCCTGATTATAAGAAGTTGTTACAGTAAATTCTACTTTCCCTTCTGCATTTCATAAGAAACGCGCTTTAGGTAGGTATACTGGTATACTTAAATTCTACCCATATTATTAATTAATTCCCGTGTAAGAAGATTATTAAATTCCAAACGCCAATTTCAACGAAACCTAACAAAATAACAAAAGACATGTCATAATATTTTTAAGTATTTAGGAACCTATTTACTATTAAAAATAAAACCCATCCATTTTTTTGAGATTTTCTAGCAGAATCCTTAGAAATTTCCGTATAAAATCTCGAATGGCGTAAAATGACCATTTTACAGAATTTTTGGGAAATTGCTAGGGGTTCCGCTAGACAATTAGAAAAATGAATTGCTTTTGCAGAATTATGTATGGCCTTTTCAGCCCTGCTGGTTCCAGCTAATACAATACACTAGTATCTATAGTACAGACTAACATTATACGTGGTAGAGTATAAAAAATAAAACTCCTTTTTAGGAGCGCCTCTATAAATTTTACGGTCCCGTTACGGAATGCAATTAAACTCCGTTCCGTTTGTTTACCGCATCTTGGTTTTTTATCGGTCTGGTCTGTCTATTCGGTAGTATATTGTGTTGATAATAAATGTGCACTTTTACAATCTTTCAATATATTTACTTACCTATATTACATGTGGTTCCAAACATTTCCTGATATGTAGAGCATATCCACAGCCTATACTCTACATGAACCTACATGGGGCTAAGATATAAATAAGCAGTATTGTTATATATTTATAACCTAGGTATTACTAAATGTATTGACTTAAAATAAACAAAGGACTGATAGACGTCCATTATTAAAACTTATAAAATTTTAATAATCCGCATAAATCAATTTACTTCATCCAAATCACTTGTAGCCTTGACTATGTTCAAGATCACGTTTAATTTTTTTAAGAAATAAGGCAGGTACGATAATTAACATAACAAAAAATCTTTGATCTCCTTGTATAAAAAGTAAGATCCAAAATCTCTTGAAGTATGACTGCATTCAATTTAAAAACACTTTCAACAAAGGTAGAGATTACCATAGAGTTTAGTAAAGGATTTGGTCCATAGGGATTACCTACTCGACCTAGATTTATTAACTTTTTCAATTTTTTTTTATTAATACTCCAACTGTATCATCCCAAACGAAGCAACGGTTATACTATGGATACCGTACAATATACCGTATCAATGGACTGGAGGTGACCCAGTGAAACCTAGAACCGGGCAAATTACGAAAAGACCGTTTCCGAAATTTTCCTCTGGCGGCTGCGAACCCGCAACTACCCGATCCAGTGAACCGAGTGACCTACGCTCGAAGCACTGCGTCAAACGGTTAGTTGAGTTGAGTTTTTTTTTGTAACTCAATACTATAGCCATAGATATATTTATTTACGAACTTAAAACAATTTATTTTAATTAATTTATAAATGACATACAAATTATATGTTCTTAAAAACAATTAAAATAAAAGTGATTGCTAAAAGCGCCATCTACCAAAAGTACGACGAACTATAACATCGAGCCAAACTCAGATCGGTGGATCTGAGTTTGGCTGAGTAAAAAGGTGTTTTTACACCAATCTCGGTAAAATTTCACACAAGATATACTAGATGGCAACATAATGCTCATAACAGCCTATTAATGTAAATTCTCAGAATTAGATGTAATAAAATTTATTGTAGGTATTATTAACTAGTTATAGTAACTACTGTTATTAATTGTTATTCCGGACCGCTCTTTATAACCGGCTCCACAAACATGTCCCAAGCATGTCATATAATATTACCGCTTGTTCTCCCTTGCTATACCTACCGTAAATAAACATAGCTACAGAATACATAGAGAATAATATAACTTATTTACTGACACATGTACTTATTGCATTCTGTTGAAGAAAGCATCAATCGACGGTCGTCGTTCAAAGTAATTTAATTTACCTACTGCAATACAAATACATTTAATGGAACAGCACACAATAATTTAACTATTCAAGATGAAATCTGCAAATAAGTTTCAACTGACCTTTGGTCGTAGGTAATGTGTTAGGCCTCTGCGCAGGCACTCGGTGGGGCGGAGGCTTGCGCGGCGAGGGGGGCGGGGCGAGGGAGGTGCGCGCGCGCACTGACACTGGTGACGACGACAGTTTCTGCACCACACCATTTTTCTTTGCTGAAAAATTAAATAGACATAAATAATAACATCCCTTTTGTTCTCTCTTTCAATTCGTAGTAGTAAGTATAGTTACCAAACTGAACAATTTACAAGATTGAGTATAGCCTACCCCAAATAACAAGGATAAGGTCAAAGTATAACGAAGATGATTATTCCTAAGCTATTTAACTACTGCTAAGTTCACCTAATTAAATCCTTCAACCCGATGAGATCAAATAAAAATTTACATTGAAGGAAAATACAAAGATACTGAAATATGTGTTTTGCCTTGATAATTAAGAGGCATAAAGACGTAATAAATTGAGATCAGAGAAAATTTCATATTCGTACCAAGAATAAATAATGATTATTAAGAGACCAAACTATAAGGAAATAGCCGCCGAAATGTGTGTGATGTAAATCTTCTTAAACTCTACCTAGAGTTTCTGATACTGGGAAATATTGAAAACTAGGCAACGTCAAATAAAGACAAACAGATGAAAGATAATTTTATTCAACACGATTGTGAATAATAATGGACTAGTAAAATTAAATATAGAGATAATAAACCAACATGAACTTATTTCCTAAACGTTTTCAAAATAGGTAGGTATCTATAATAAATCGTAAAATGTTATCCAAGTACTTATTGCACGAGCTATTAAATGTATCTATTCATATCACATACACTAGATGCAAATACCTAGAAGCAAGTGTTTCACGAATGGCAGCACTCTACTCTACTACTACTCTGTGCTCTGTGTGTGTGTGATACTCTGTGCTCGAACACCGATCGAACCAGTTACCATCTGACACAGTTTTCAAAGGACAACCTTTGCGCAGGCGCTATTGTTTATACCTCAAGATGGCTTGCGTAATGATCTTACGAAATCATTTATGCAGAATCGTTTGACTATTTTACAAGGCGTATTGTTTTTACAAGTGTTTGTGGTCACACGTAACATCGCTTTGCATTAAGTAAAATGAGACATTACAAATAGAGTTTTTTTTTTTTCATCGAGATTGAATATGAAATTTCACGATTTTGCAATTTGTATAGTGTACGAATGTCATCATTAATTATTTAGATTCGATCAAATTCCACCATGCAAATAGGTAGGTATTTTTACAACCATTACAATACCACTTGAAAAGTCATAATGCTCAAGTTGATGGATTAGAAGTCGTCAAATATTCGCACTGTGCCTTTAATCAGCCTCAATAGGTAGCTGCTACTATAGCGCTTATTAGCTATAGCTGCTACTATAGCTATAGGAGCGTTTATTGTACAGACATTACAACACCAAGCGACTTCCTTCCTGTCAACACATGCAGAAGGCGTACGAAGTCAATTAATGCCTACGAACTAATTTTGGTAAGCCTACTTAACAAATGTTACGACTATACTATAAATGGATTAGTTACGAAGCTAAGGTCGCGTATTAGCAGGACGTATTAAGACGTCTTAGAATTCCGGTCACGAAAATGGTCACTCGATTTTACTTTTTGTTCGTTTCAAATATATGGAAGCTCACGTCACTACCTCTTTATTTACTAGTCGATTCAACAAATATGACCTAATGTATATAACCATCTGCCGTTTTATAAAATATTCTTCAGACGAAATAAGAAGCAAAGACTTTCTTTGATCTCAACCTCGATTTAGTGTTCTATATTCTCCTGACGCTGAGATGTTCAGGTCGGCCGACCGCAAGTTAACGCTTCAATTCACTTTGTCTTGCTTATTGGCTTTACTTCCGATGTTAAGTATATCGACGCATATATAGTATATCTAGCATAGCTACAGAATTGATTCATATTATACCTACCTACATTCTACTCACGACACCTAGCCTTTGACATCAATCTACTTCAATGACCAGCCACTATGCTCTCGTATTGCTATCATTAAGCCGTTATATGATGTTTTTGGTCCACCGGTACCTCTACAATCTGTCCTATATCATTTACGGCCGCTTTCTGCGACGCTTTGTAGTATCACAACAAATGTCATAACTATGTAAATGTTATGTGGGGATGGGATGACTCACCTGGTACAGTCTGGGGTTGTGGAGGGGTGGGCGGAGGGCGTGCGGGGGTGGTCGGCGTCGGGGCGCTCTCCCGTTTCTTGCCGTTCCCTGAAAAAAAGGAAAACCAAAATATGTAGGTTACATTGAATATTCTAGATTCAGTTAATCTAAAGCAGACATGACTACCGGTCGTTACATGTATAAGTTTCTGCAATACTAATTTTATTAATCTATTAACATGACTCGCTAAAATTGAATTACTTAGAACCTAGCTATAAAACCAAGCAAAAAATACCTGTTATAACATTTTTATAAAAAGTTCAAATAGAGTATGAGAAACGAATCAAATCATGAGGTCATATTAAATCGACTAGCAGGTTCTTATAAAGATGTTATTCCACAAAACAATACATTATCTGAGGCACCAATCTCGAGTATAACGCAGACGGCGCCGTGGGAAGACCAATTCAAAGACGATGCGATAACACAAAAACGTAAAGAGAAAATCTCTTTATCAGCTTATCGCGATACATGTAATGTTTAGTGTGAGTGATCCATTATGTGATGTCAACTGTATTCTGTGTCATGATGCGTGCGCTCTTACGTAGGAAAGTGGTAATAAAAAGTTTTATATGCCCATTGTATGTCATCTGCCAGTTATTGTGTTATGCCGTTATGCCACGGCAATTCGCCTGGCATGGAAGACTTATTCATTTTGGACATTGGTATTGTTAACATCTAAAATATTAAGTATTTATTAATCGTTTGTTCACGATGGAAAATAATTGCAAACCTACCTACTTAATATGATTAACCAAGCTCATCCAAAGTAAAACTTAATTTTAATTTCACATCTGACTACATTTTAGTAAAAAATAATTTTGGTGTTAATTTCAGTCAATAGAATCTGCGAAACGATATCTATGTTCCGATTTCTATTTGTGCCGATTTGAAAATGACAGATAGTAGGTAATGTACAATATCATTTTCCCTGTGTCTGGCGTCGATTGACACACTCTTGATGTCTGGACTCGATAAACATTCCTTATATATGTATATATACAAATTACACACTTCTCCTCCTTGTTTATTTATAGAATACTTTAGTAAGTATACAAACATAGCTTACCTAATAGGTAGTTATATTCATTATGACCCTCAACAAGTACCTAAATAGATACATTTCGACGTGAATTTAGATTTGAGCGACATTGATACAGATCAATGCTCCTTATTTTAGAGTAGTACTCAAAAATAAGGAGCCTAATCCCGGGTAGGTATTCTTTGGTAATTTAAACTCTATCAGCAGGAATGTGAGCGTGGCATTACCATGACGTTACTACGTAGTTTTGGGGGCAGGATAGTAACACCCACCTGAATCGTAGTAGCGTAACCTTATCGGCTTGAATAACTTTGTTTAAATTATGTGACGTTCCAGTCCTACCTACGAGTTTTCTGAAGCGAATGACCTACGCAAACTTGCCATAAATCATGCATTGTCCATTTGATCCATTTTAGGATGTAATTACAATTATGGTCTCACTCGCAAACGATACGCATAGCTATTAACAGTTTGTTACAAAAAATGAAATGATTACGATAGTTAGAAAACATCTAACACCTTTTATGGTAGAGATACAACTTTGTCATTTCAGACCCTATACGGGCAATTCTACTAACATCCACACAACATATAAAAAGCATCCGATGTTTAAGCTGTAAATACGACAAGCTATGTCACAACATAAATAGATTTACTCAAACAATATCGGAAAATCAATGCCATAATGCAATTTACAAATATTGTTTACAATACGCTATAAATAATAAAGAAAACGTGATTTTAATACGCATTGTCCGCAGTCCTAAGGCTTCCGAGTTCACATGCGGATGAATTGCTTAGGGCTTAGGGCTTTGTTGCTCAACTACTGTGGACATAACTAGGTATACCTAGTATTGAAGATTCACTTCGTTATTTATTTCCACACTTAGATTTGTAAAAAACACTAGACCGCAAAGAAAAAGGGTCGGTTAGAAAATTCTACATCTTCAAAAGTACCTGACCTAGCTTTATGAAATAAAGACTAAATGAAAGAATACTTAAATGAAAATAAAAAGCCGGCCAAGTGCGTGTCGCGGTCGCACATAAAGGGTCCGTACCATCGTAGAATAAAAACGTCCAAAATATCAAATCTTTATTTTTAAATTTTATTTTATTTTTACTATTTGTTGTTGTAGCGACAACAGAAATACACATTCTGTAAAAATTTCAAGTCTCTAGCTATTACGGTTCGTGAGATACAGCCCGCTGAGAGAAAGCCAGACGGACGGACGGACGGACAGCGTAGGCTTAGTAATAGGGTTTCGTTGGCACCCTTTGGGTAAGGAAACCCAAAAAAATTAATATAAGCTTATTATTTTTAATAAATTTAAAATAAATAAAAATGTGATTGAAGATATTATTGAAAATTTTCTTACCGACCCTTTTTCTTTGCGGTTCAGTGTATATCGAATCTAGATGTGAGCTGAACAATGCTGATTTATATTCAAGGTTGGTGTTCTAAAGAAAATAACATTAGTCTTTGGTATCATTATTAAAACTAAATATGAGATAGCTACGTAGCTTGGTATGGGAGAGGTCTAGTCTATGCACTTCTGTAACTAGTTAGTTAGTGGAAATGTTTATTATCAGTAGACTGTTAATACTTGCAGTTCAATTATAAAGATCATTGCTAGTATCCCGACTCATTTTTACCTTGTATTCTGGTAGGTCATCAAACTCGCTACTTTTGGTACAAGAGTTCTCACATGTCTACTAAAACTTTCAATGCGTTTATTACAAATTCACGAAACCGGTGAAGGAACTCAAATTCGATAGGCGGCAATGAACTGTTTTCTTTATTTTTTATAGTCCAACCGCTCTATCAAGTGAAGGTCAAAGGTATTTCACCCACCTCATGATGAAACATGGTTTTCAGAAACGGTGGACGTTGTAATAATTCAGCCGAAACGTGATTCACACGCTTGTTAATTAAATGTACCTTACATTATCAAGTCCAGGAAATCATTTTTCCTATATTTAAGTAATAACGTTTGTAGCGATGGATCGATTGCTAAAAGAGAAAGCTGGGCACGATAACGTAGAGGGTATTGTTAATGATGCGACAGGCAGCAAATTGTCTAACTTACCTCTCGTGCCGAAAGATCCAAATCTCTCACGATTTACCGCTATCTTATATTTCTTGTCATTGGGTACAGGCAGCTTGGACGGATACTTCTCCGAGTTAGTTCTGTACAGCTTCTCTTTAGACCCGTGTGCCCCCATCTTCAATTTCGTCATTAATTAATTCAAAACATTATAATATTTTCCCATTATTGCTTAGCACTTGTAGGAACTTCGTCAGGCTTCGTCGTATATCACTTTTAAGTCACATCATAATTATTTTAGTAACATTTTTCTTAACTTATTTCATAAAGTTTAGTTGTCACCTATTTGCTTTCATATCTAGGGAGCACAATTATCCATATTATGAGTAGGTATGTAGTGGTATCTAACGCAGTGTCATAATTTAGGCTTTTAAATGAATTTGAAATTCATATGAATTTAAAATATTATGATCACAACATTCACAATTTAACGTTTCTTTATATATTTGTATATTAGGCACATACATAAAACAAAGGTGATGGTAAAATCGTCCAGATCTTGAACAATAAAATCATAAAGGCACACACGTGTTAGCTTAACCGTGGTCAACAAAGCCGATTCGCTGATATAATTATTGCAATGCTTTAATCTATTTCTGTAGACGACTCACAACCCAACGCACCAGCATAAAACGACCCGCCTCACCGCTCGCGATTCTTTTACAGACAACTAATGAGATTTTAATAAGCGAAATCTGGGAGCTCCAAACAAAATGGTAATTTCACGCATTAGCGTTCTGTTTGTAAAGGATTTTCTCTAAAGAGCCACCATTTGTCATTCAACGTTATTATGATTGCATGAAACATAATTACTGTATACAAAGTATTTAGTTGATGACACATAAATAAACGTCCAGATATTTTCCACCTAGCGCTGAGTTTACTTAGGTATAATAATATGATAACTGCAAAAGTATTACATTTTTACGAAAATTGGTACTGCAATGATTTAGCTAATAGAGCTCTTATGAAAAAGAAAATGTGTAGGTAATTCTAATGAAAAGGAAATGCAAAATAATTGGAGTCCAATGACGACTCAATTTCCTGTCGGAAATAACTGAGAGAACCGAGAGAGAGCAATGTTTACTACATGTGGATTCCAAGCGCGTGTTTACAAAATACGACAATCTTCCAATTTTTGTGACATATATTGCAAGATGAATACAACGACATACCTATTGTTCATGATCTAACCAACAGATCCCACTCACACTATCTATAAAATAGGGCAAGAAATATTTATTAGAAAGTAAATTAAACAAAACTGACGATCAAAGCAAGAACTCTCACACCTACCGATCAAGCATCCAAAAGTTAAAATATCCCCATATTCTATTAATACGAGCTCCTAATGAAAAAACAACTTTAGGTAATAAATATGAATCTTTCAACAGTTCCTTATCCGACGCAAGATTTTGTTCAACTTCGGATATTTATAAAATTAGCCCGCGGCTAATTGATCCCAATTTAGACTCTCCGCTTTGAGTATTCATCAAATTAACGAAAATGTCGCGGTGATTTTATGTTATTAACTATAACTAAGCTTCTTTTAAATACTTTAAGTAACCTAGATTAATTACTATAATAGGTTCAATAGTGACTACAATTAGGCGAGTCATTGTGCACAGACAATATTGTTCTAATTCGCAGAGATCTTGTTTATAGTTGAGCAGCATACAAAGCGCATTATCCGCTGAAAACATACTCAAATGTTACAAGTGTTTGCAGATTTGTTGCTATTTCAGTGAGCGATGCTTTCAGGGTTAAATAACTTGAGACACACTTGTGTCTTTTACTACGGCCGAAGGAGATATTTTAAACGCATCCAATGTTGCAGAGTATATTTAGTTTATGGAGATAAATGGGTTTTAGTGGTCGCATACTGTTACCGACGCAGCTAGAAGATTGTTATGGAAAACAAATAATTAACGGTACGACGGGACTTTACAGCGAGAACAAATTACATGTTGTATGGTATTTTTCTGCGTTGTAATGACCTCAACACTGCAGCCGAATGATTATCTCAGAATGTGATTATATTAGGAGCAACAGCGCGTGAATGATTGAAGCGTTCTCGACGGACCCAACGGTTGGAATAGGATGCACGCGGGCGTAAAATATGGGCACATTATTTTGTAATTTTTGCAATAGCTGATGTTAAGTAGTATAATATGTATTATATTACACTATATTAACACATAACCCAACCATCTACTGGGTGAAATCGAAATCTTGGGCATTATTATAAACGGTGATTCTACACATGGTTCAGAATATTAATCAACAATTATTATTTAGGGAATATTAATCAACAAATCAATTGATAAACATTGATTACCTAGGTAAGGTATACCAGTTAAATGGTTTGCTTATTTGCTAACCCGAGGAATATTTTTTATCAATAGATTTTTTTATTTGTTTTCCCAAAATATTCTGAATCATGTGTTGAGACATATTTTAAAATATTGCCCACGATTTCGATTTCACCCTGCATATTAGTTGTTTTGCTTTGTATATGGCCCTACAGTCTCATTTAATTAAAAAATAGGTTGACGTAGTGCTTTTATAGTACACAAACACTACTTAAGCAGATATTAACATTACTAAGTCATTATTATTTATTCCAAATAGTTAATTATCCCAAGTATATTAAAACCAAAATTTATATAAACACGTTGACACTGGTTCCTTTAAATTGATATCACAAAACTTGGCTACATTTCAACGTCAAACAAAAGGCGAACACTATACACACATGCAGTATGAACATCACATGAACATTGTTCTCAACCGGCAAATAAGAGCTAACTAAGTAGGTAGTCAGTTCGAGACACATCAACAAGCTAGCAGTACCCCACCCGGCTCCGCTTAGGTAACATGTTGCTAAAACAATTTGCATTTCAATAAATTCACAATTTTATGTGACTGCTGTCTCACACGAATACTACATTTTCATTTAATATACCGAGTGTTTCAAAAGTGCGAAATAATAATTAGTAAACCACGTAGTATACGGTAGTCGACATTAAGATGCTTAGTGACAATCGACTAAAGGTAACTAGAATAGTTTCCAAGTTATGGGCCTTTGAATATTTATGACAACATCCGTGTTGCGGCCTTAGAATACATTATGGCGTAGAAACCAGTGTAAACTGCATTTAGGAGTAGCAACTTCTAATATTCAAGAATAATTTTGCGAACATTTAAAATAGTTTTTGATATTACTTTTAAAATTTATCAAAATTGGCGGGTAAAAAATTTGAAAAAAGTGCTCGAATTTCAATAAAATGTTTATACCATACTATTCCCGATACTCATCGAAATCCCCAGGTTTAATTTCGTACTTTTGAAACATCCTGTATATTCCACTTTAGTACATACCTATAGACGGATTCAACTACTCAGAAGACGAAACCGCTCATTGTCGTTTATAAATAAACCTTGAGCAAGACATGTTCTTCCATCTTATAGGTACCTACTATCCTTGAATAATAATTGGGATAATTTTCCCATAATTTTCATTAATATTTTTTACGTATTCTCATTATGCCGCTTATGTTAAAACCTTAGTTAATATTGCTTCAAAACCCCTTTTTAATTTCCCCACTAATATTCAACACGAACTTATAGGTATTTTACCGATATAATTGACACCAAAATCAGTGAAAACGTAGAATGGACATCAATTTTCAACATTTAACATAAGGTAGGTATCATATTTTTTCTAGACTTTCCATAAGTACGTACCTAAATTAAAAATGTTCTTACATTTCAAGAGTAAGAGATAACAAGTGCTTATAATACAGCTTTTCATAAAGCTAGCGCATTGTTAAAACAAATTAGGGGCCATCCATAAATTTCGTCACACGAATTTCATGATTTTTAGACCCCTCCCCTCTTGTCACACCTGGTCACATTTGCGAGACTCCCCCCCTCCCTGAGTGACGTCACATATTTTTTTACAATTTTCAGAAATTTTCAAATTTTTTCGTTAATAGTTCAAATTTTGGTTTTAATACTTGGATTAGATTTTTAAATGTGACGTCACTTAACTTAGGGCCCCCTCCCCCCCTTGTCACACAATGTCACATTTCGCCGACCCCCTCCGCCCCCTTTACGTGTGACGTAATTTATAGATGGCCTCATACCATGTCCAAATAACAATTTTAATAGTTGTATTTAATTAAATAGTACCTACCACGTAGGTAGGTATTCCAGTTTCTGCTGCATAAATCGAATATAGGGCAACATCGAATAGCTTTTTCATTTGTCTGTCTGTATTTATAGATTCAGGTCAAAGATACAGCTTTATAGTTATTTTAGGTGCAGTTGTTATATTACAAAGCTGTTTCCAATCGATTTGAACTGAACATTTGTTTATGAGTTACGAGAATGTATTTCTAATGGTCATATTTTTCATCATAACTTAGTATCGTCGTCAGTTTGTTAAAGTCCATGAAGATAAATGTCTGACGACGTCATATTGATGCTCGTTTGTGTAAACACACACACAATAACTTATAATGCGAAATCTTAAAGGTCACTTCGCATAGATAATATTTAGCACACCGACTAAAATAGCTATAAATGATGCCATTAGAATAACACGAACAGATACGTACACAGGTATAATTATTGTAGCAACATAATTTCAAAGTCGTATAAGACAGTTCCATAAGTTAACTTAGTAAGTATGCAGACGATATTGACAAATTAAATATGGGTATTACTAATTTACTATATTAAGGAAGAGAGTAGGTACTTACTTATTTACATTTTATTATGGGTGCACCTCTGCCAACTGAATAGCTTAACGTGTACAAACAATTATTTGTCAATTTTACCCATTGACATTCAAAAATTGTAAATTTCGATGGTACAAAACTACATAGCACCTACCTATAACTATACCCGTTACTATACTGAACCTAAATACCCGTTTAATGAATACTCTTTATTTTTATGCATGTTAAATTGTATTGGTTTTACGAATGACATGAAAGTTAACACAAGTGTTGGCTGTTTCCACATCTCTCGCGCACAGCTTGTCTTGACATTTCAAGCCCGTACCATTCGTAACTTGACCTATCGAACGGACAGTCAACAACCTCAAAAATGTACATTCGACCAAGCAATCAAAATACCGTCTGTCTTATGCTTCCGCTATCGTAGATCCACTAATGATCAGACAATGAACGTAATAAATAGCAAATTAGCATTTAAGGAAATAAACGTAAGTATATAAACATACATAATTAATAAAACAGAGTTGGAAGGTCATTAAAGTTTAAATTAGGTAGGTACATACTTAGATAGATTAGGTATAATAGGTAGGAAAATAGAGAGAACTAGATTTCACAGTAGTACTAACCACAAAGCCTACCAGAAGACGAACAAAAGCAATGCCAAATGTAACCCGTCAAATAAAATAGTTTACATAAACGTCTACTGTGCTGGTTATGCTCTACATAACGTTAAAAATAGGGCTGGTCCACCTTAAATCGGTCACTGATCAGACTCACCCATAAAAGAAGTATGGACGAGTGATCCCACAGCGGATGCGGCGGTATACCACAACGATATGAGACAAACTACAACCTGGATACCGGTAGACGTTTAGGTATTCGCGAAGTACGTACGTAAACTAGTCTTCAGGTCGGATGGTTAATAGGACAGAAAACCCGGTCATGCGAATCGTTGAAGCACTTCGAACAAGCCTTAAAATAAGACAAACGTCGTCCGTGACTCCAACTCGTTTCTTGGTTGGCTCCTGAATTTACTCACCGATTAACGTTAGAAGATATATTTTTCTTTAATTTAGCAAAACATAAGAACTTGGAGTACATTACTGCGACTAACGCGTCAATTCCGTCACTACCTTGTGTCTAGTCTGCTACGTATTATAACGTGAGTATGTAAGTACTTGCTGTAAAATTTACTATTACCAACATTCGGGTCAACGACCGAGTCATGGAAAAACATAGTGGCCAGTCGCTAGCGTGGTGTCGATCAGATAAAATGCTAGATTTCAAATCTACCACACACCTATAATATAAAGGAAATCGAGTACACGACAGCGCATTAACAGAACTGCAGAGGTACATAATAGTATTTTAGTAGGTTACGAATGGTAGCAGTCGTAATAACATTGTATCACTGTAATTAAATATTAAAATTTTAATATGATTCTATTTCCAGTTCCAACAATGTTTAACGATCTCTTCATGAGCGTCAGTAAATAGCTTATGACTACATAACACTAATAAACTAAAGACAGGCCATCAACGTTAATTCATATTTCAAGTAAATCGATAAATTATCGTGAATTAATAATGACGTCATATCATAGTAATAGTAGTTGAAAATGGGGTCATTCCTGCCTACTGCAACAGTTTTGGCGGCATTTCGTAATATACAAAACACAGCGCGGCGACGGGTGCTGGAGCGTTGCCAATTGCAACCGACTTGAAAGGGACTCGGTTAACCTTTTTAAACCAGCATAGAGTTTACCAAAAATGCTTTATTATTGTGTTCAAGAATTTTATTTGCAACAAAAAAAATATTGCTTGATATACTTTCAGGATACAAGGTTTAAACTCTTGAACATTGATGCTTGTATGAACAAACATACGTGCATGTAATTTGTAGACTTCTAAGAAATTGCTCTCAAAACAATAATTATGATAACAACAATGTGAACCCTGCTAATGCAAGCATTTTAGTAGCCATGCATTTATACTAACAGCTACTATAAACAGCGATCGACCAAAAGTCAAAGAGGTCATCTTCGTTAGCACCTTTAGCCATTTACACACGCTCGTCTCGGAATGGCCGGCCATATACATTTAAATAGCAAATTGGCTACTTGCTCCCAGCACGGCTATCGAGGAGATTAAATCACCGCGTGACACATGCACAGATTAACATCCGGTACACGATTGATTCCGTCGTCCCAACGTGCCTGCGCGTTGATCGTCAGTTAATCGACGTTTTAGCACTTGACCAGTGAAAGTAGCGTTTCGTTTAACCTTAGAACAAAATTGAATGTGGTTTCGACCAATAAATTTGGAGGCAAAATCGGATCACCTTGGGTGGTTGGAGATTAATTGTAAGTAACGAAACAAAGTGGCGGCTTTATTATTATAAATCTGCATACGTATCTCTCTTAGTCAAAGCAACTTTGTTTGATTTCTTTTCCACAATCAATTGTGAAATCGTGTAGGTGTTGATCACGCTCATGCAGGCCCACACCACATAGTTATAAGCGCTACGATTGTTGCAACCACGAACTACTGCTTGGTAGATACCCAGTAGGTACAATAATGTAGCTTTTCCATTTTACAATATTTTCCTAGTGTGTAAGTTCTAAAATGCGAGCTCTGGCAAAAGCCTGTCCGCAGGTCCGCAGACACGTTAGGCCATATTCTGAATATTTTTATTTTTCAATGGAATATCCCGCACCATCCATCACTAGCAGCAATTGAAAGCAAAATAATTATTAATGTCACGTAACGTCGAATTATGAAGTCGCAACGCGCTCCCATTAGTTACGTACGCGAGCTCGTTGTCCGAACCATGCATGCATAGACGACATAGCCGCCTCTTCTCATACAATATCCGTGATTTTACGATCATTTCGAACAGCATAACGACTCCTACATGCGGAAAATAACAACACAAACACAGTTCTGTACGACTGAACAAGCAAACATTATCCGATACGACACTAGTTTTTGCTAAAGTTATCTTATGTTTGAAATTAACTACTGACATAAGTGTAACTACTGAAATATGAGAGATCGTTCAGAAACAAATTGGCTTATAAAACCAAATTAGGATTCGTTTAAATTCTTATGCATCGACGACTTGTCATATTTATCTGAAACTCAATCAGTTACCGACGCAAAATTACTAATGATCATATTCAATGTGCATTAAGCACTATTAGAAAAAAATACAAAGCCAAGTCTTCTTGGAACACTGAGCAAAAACGTGACAACTGTACCAACAAATCTATCACATAACGTTCTCAGGAATAGATTTTGTTAGCATTAATCTGGTTAGCACTAAAGCACATTATTCAACACAGCCGATGGAAGGTGACGGTAAACTCTTCTTTGTCAGACACAGTAACAAGCGAGAATGAACCAAAGTAGACAACGCTAAAGCCAGTTGCTGTGAGCAAAAACAACATAGGTAGCAATTACTTTGCTTTCGAAGCAATGTCGGTGCTTTCATCCATCCAATCTGACGATACCGAACCTTATAAGCAGACGACAGGGTCTAGTATATCTCTCGACGATATAAGACAAGGTGTGAGGCTAGGCCTCAGGCGCACGTTTGTCTCGAAATCTGATAGGGCAGAAACCGATGGGAAAACTCTACAAATACCTAATCAGAAAGCTGTTCCCGAGAAATAATTGATGAAACATATTTTTTATATGAATATTGATATCAAAAAGTACTGGCAAACCAATTAAAATTATATTTATTAATATAGTGAAGAAGAAGTGGAATGAGTGGGACACAAATGGCTAATATTATATTAATAGAGTCCTTCCTTATTGTAGCTATTCAAAAATCTCATTTCATAAGACGACGGTGCAGGCACAGAATACTTAACAGTAAGGAGGTTAATTGTTGCACCACACCAATACTTCCGTAGAAGTAAAAGTAGTCCTGACATAATCACAAATTGGTCACTGACAGTAATAAGAAGTCGATTTTCAACAATACGGAAAGGAACCTGTTCCTAGGAATCACCTGTACTATCTCGCACTGGGACCGGTTTGCCGCGGTCAGAAAACCACAAAAAGGTGGTCGTCACACTTTCAACGACGAGGAATAAAAGCTGTCTATGCATAGTATCTATGCAATAAGTATCGTACCGCCTTTAGAATTCAATGTAAGTAGAACGTTGGTATTGGATAACATGGACGAGTCTTTTTTATGTAAATTGTTTTATCGTAATTTGAGTAAACGAAGTCTACATTGAAAACTTGAAACTTTGTTGAGAAACATATTCTACGTCAATAAGTTTTGTTTGTTACACAGAAGCAATGTTTCACGCAGTTCAAGCTGATACAAAGTAATGATAAAATCAACATCCATCATACACAGAGCGGTAATGTCATTTCTTCGAAACGCAAGAGTTTGTAAGTGAGGCAAACAGCTCGTGGGAGGCTGGAACTAACTTAGTATCAAACAAACAATGAGAAACATTACTGGGAACAGTAAACTTGTGACCGGTATCCGTTACAACGGTTTACCTTTTTGTATCTGGACTGGACTGGCCAACGACTAAATCGACTGGACTCCGAACGGTGCTCGCTGCTAATTTTATTTCGAAATCGGTGAGCAATGAAACTGCACGCTTTGCTTTGTTATTTATCGTCAACGAGAAATGCTATACAAACAATACGCAAATTGATAAACAATTGCTGATTGATGTAATTCTGTGTTCTGAGACATGGATATGTTTTGAAAATGAAAGTGCTAATCACATATTCGTGAAAGCAGAAACACCTATTACGTTTTACTACCACGAATAAAAATTTCGGTTAATTGTTATAGTTTCAAAACGTGTTATGAAAATGAGAATCAAAGTTTCATAATCACTTCTTCATTTCATACCTACCAACACATCCCAATTACAGATATTGTATGAAAATTGGTTACTTACATTTGTTTTCACTAGAAGATGAAGGTATGTATTTATAATTCCATAAGTCTTAAGTTAGGGTTTTATGGATAGATTTATTACAATATTGAAATATATGGCATTGTAGTTCTGACCGCATTTTATGGTACTCATAGTAGGTTGTTCGTATGGGCACAGGCCAGTGGGTGTTTCAATGCACTTTGACAAACCTTTAATGTAACTAATGGCACTAATGATATAATAGCCAGAACACCATGTCACGTAGGCTTTTAGGCCAGGGTTTAGTGGGTCGAATTTGGGTCAGAAAATTGCTCGTAGCTGTACACAGTGAGCACGGTGTACAATGAACAGCCAATCGATAAACATGCTCGTAAAAATAAGGATTGTTGAACAATTTTTCAGTTCTGAAATAATATAAGTATCAATGTTATTCCAGGTCATAATCACGTATGAAGTTCAAATAACCCTTGTTATAGATGTCCAATAACAGGTATTTAATGGACAGTTATAGTTTTGGTAAAGTGGTTTGGTCGTGGCAGCTTAATATTTAGAATAAGTACGTTTCATTCCCTTTACCACCCATAGAAATTGAATTGACTATCACATTTTTTTAAATCATCCTAAACCTAAACAAAGTTGGTGAGTGCGTACTTAAACCCACATACCTACAGACCTCCGGTTTGGAGCAAGATAACAAAATTTACCAAATATTTATTTTGATTCCGACTTCTATTCGTTAAAAAGGTTTTTTTATTCGTATGCGCTAAGGTAGAGAGAATTTTATATCTCTGCCCCAAGGCTAGACAAAAGTAGTGCTACATAACATTAATATTTATATAATAACTAAAAACACCGTGTCTGACAAATAAAATCTGTTTCTGATTCTCTTTGGAGTTTGGTTTTGACGCAAATCATGTAGTCTTGTACGTGCAGGTAAGAGCAGACCCAAATTGCCAATTTATTGGGCCGAAATTTAGCTGCGTTTAAAAATGATAATTGGTTACTTATTATTTGATTTCAAAGGATGAGCAGTATTATGGACTTGAGTAGGCATTGAACAGTTCGCACTCAGTTTCGCCTTACCGACGGGGTCAACGCTTCTCGGCCCGTCAACAAATCCATCGCCGAGAATAACCCGTTACACTGCATCGGCTTCCAGCGGTTTTCACTCGCTGCCTAGACCATTTTGTGCTGTCCCCACTTTTACACTATACGTTTTAGGGTTAACTGTTTCTAATACGTCTTACGGCAAATATAATGCACCGGTGCACCGGTGCAAATGTATTTTAGCTTTTTCCGCTTAAGGTATTAATGATCGGAATATTATATTATGGTACATAATATGGGTTGCCTAAGCAAAGGGATTTGTTAGTTTTTTTTTCTCTGATTATAATGGAAATAATGGAGATACTTAGTATAACTAAATCCTAGTTGCAATATTGAGTCATGTTTTGTGAGTCGTGTAATTCTTCGTTTAAAATGAAGTACACGTCAATTTTGAATTCGTTTATGAAGTAAGAGTTAAGACACTTTTCATTCCAAGCGTAGAATCTAGCTAGAAGATTTATCTGCGAAGATAAATCTTCTAGCTAGAAGGATAAGATTAAACCATTTTTAAATGTACCGGCCGGTGATACAACGGCAGATACACATAGGATTTTTGTCCAACATTTTTTGTTGATAAAATTAGCATCGAACCATTTCGCCATTTTTCTTGTTTTGCTTACGATTGGCACTAAGTTTACCATTTTATAGATTTCATTTGGGTATTATTTTTTATTTAGGTTCCTAAGTACACCATACGAGTGGAATGTTACCTGTTTTATGGTTGTGTGTGTACGTAATTTCTACACAATCGCTTAGGTACCTAGCGGAGTAGGTAATTAAATCAATTAAGACACGTTTAACACGAAACTTGTTACACGCCGTTTGCTTAATCGGAAAGCTAAACATTTTTCGAACGTATTTTTTCTTTACAAATACATACGTAATTATATTTCCGAGAAAACATAATTTGATATAAGTAGAGTCAGCTAAACTATCGAATATAGTAATTATCTAATATGTAAGTTTGTACATAAATACTTTTTTAAACTATTGAACGGTACCCTATCGATTTTACAACACAAATATCTCAAGTCGATATAAGACAACGATAAAAATTATCTATATCATGAGAATTCCATGACTCTCCAATTTCATGCTTTCGAATCCAGTTATCTTTTGTCAATTAAAAAATCGTACAATTACTTTTTGCGTGTTGAATATAGTTAAGTTACCTCCAGATATTGTTAGTTAACTTGACAACGTCGCGGTGAAAGGTGAGACGGAACGTTTTTATTTCGATTACGATTCAATTTCCATATTACCTAATGACTATCATCAGTCTCTATTATTTTCTTTACAAAGTATGTATACAATCTGTCTGTATACAATGAGTTAGAAAAGAAAATGCGAAAAGCTATTGTGGCTAAGACAATACAAACTCGTTAGGTGCAGCCGCTTGCACGTCTATTGAAACATTTTCTACATATGGTGAGCTACCTTAATTACGGTTGTCAATATTAAAGAGAGCTCAGCTTATGTTGGAAATATTACCATAGATGTGCAGGCTACCGTACCTACAGGGAGCGTTTATGTACAAACTACTTTTTAATTATAGGTTACAAAGACAGTCCGCTGCATGTGAACACAGCATGCATTCATGTACTTTCTATTCGGCCTATTATTTTCAGTCGTATTTGATATCCAACAATGAGTTGCAACGATTTATGTAACACACCTACACATTGTTAAATAATAGTTTTCTAATGAGTCTTATTAGGTTACAATGCTTAGAGTTACGTTACGTTGTTGAAGAGTTTTGGGCGTTCATATCGGAAGTAGGTAACGCAATTATTGTTTCTTAGAAATAAAACAATTGTAAACTTTGCGAAACTAATGAAATTACTCGACGAAACTATCTAAGCATTGTTTAACGTATGATTAACTTCGAATACCAAAACTCTACCTAGAGCAGATCACATACCTTGAAGTCCTAACTATCAAAACGTTAGAGGCGTTAAAATTAGCGAGCCCTTAACATTTTCAGTAGCCTTTGAGAATTTGACTGTAAATTGAGTACCTATTTGGACAAAGTGTAGGTACTCTGTTTATTGACATTCCTCTTTACTTAAACATGTTAAAGAAAATAATTGTGTGCATGATTGCTTATGCATGTCAATGTAGGTACTACGTTTGTTTACTTTAAAAATAACGACGTATACGCTAGCCTGTTTAACCAGTTGTCCACTGATGTAATGGAAATGAAGGACAGTTAAGCAATTTCGAACATTATACTTAGGCGCATCGATTACCCAAATTATATGTTATAATCGTTACAATCACAAACAAAAACGAAGCAACATTAAACACTTCGTAAAGAGTTTTAGGATAATTGTCGCAAAAGGTAACGAATATTTCCCATTTAGCTATATCGCTACACCGGAAACGTCAAATTATAACAGTTGTTATACAGTTACAAAATATAAAAGTAAATAATAACTTAAATTATGACACCGCACAAAACAAAACTTGAAAGTGAACCGTTCACGTGCCGCGTTGTATTTTACGTCGCGGGTCCTTATCATTATCATACAATTAACAATCGGAGTGTGCATTAATCGTCAACACTTCACTGGCATATGGCACATTTTCTTTGAGAAAATGCGGTATGCGGTAACCTTAGTGTCAGAGGGGAATCCATTGATTTTTCGCGTTGCACGTTGACGTCACAGACGCGACAGTCTGGCGGCGCGCGCCGGCTCGCGTCTCACCGGCAACTGAGCCAGGCGAGAGGAAACGCCAGTTGCCATGCGGTCTCTACTACTTGCTTGCTTGCTTTGCCAGTCGCAGTGTTGACCTTCCGCAGCGATTTGTTCTTGTGCTTCAAGCACAGCTGATTTTTAATTGGAAGGCGCGACTGTGATTTAATTGGCGCCTGGACGGGACCCTGATTGAATAAAGTTGATACAACTTACTCTGGAACTAGTACCTTACAGATAGTAGGAATGCCTAGAGAGTTGTTACCCTTTGTTGTTTATGACATGTTCAACTATTGTCTTAATTTTAATGAGAAAATGTGAACGTTCCCTTTCTAGTTACTTACTGAAATACCTACTTAAGTACTTACTAATTATAATATGTATAGTATGCATTTATTTGAAAATGTGTACCTTACCTACGAATTTACCTACGCATTTATTTAATAGAGGTAAGTGAGTACTGAGTCCTAACATACCTCTAAAAGTAGATTTTATTTGTATAGAAGTAACGAGGACCTAAATACCAATAGTATTGCTTTGTTTGACTCTACTGAAAACGTGTTTAAATCGGTCACTAAACGCCTACAGAAATATTCTCCGCCACAACTAGAACTTCGCTTATTAATACCTAAAGTGCCTAAAGGCATACCAAGTATTTACTTTATAACTATACTGGCAGCGACCTCGATACAGTAAGAATTAACCTCTCAAATGAACCCTTAAACAAGTTGAATATAAGTAATAGGTACACATCTCCGGAAAATATTGAATGTTCGATAAAATACAAGCGCCTTTCACAATTTTATAGCAATGTACTTGTGAATTCTAACCGAATGAATTCAAGTAGGCGTTCGTAAATCCTATGAAAAACCATTGGACCTACAATTCCAATTTAATTTAAGCATACTAATGAACAGATACAACGTTAGAATAAAATCTTCACGTATTTTATAGAAAAGATCGTGTCTGCTCTATCTATAGAGTACATACTTGGTGGCACATAGTAGGTGCATTCCGAGCTATTGATTGCGCCATGCATAATGCACGCCGCGGTGCAAATTGCTATCACCAACAGTGAAGTGCTAAATCAAACGAAACCTTACTAACAAGGACAGGCGACTTCGCCATGAACTCTACGCTATGTTCAGACATACCAATAAAATCGATCGGACATACGACTGCGGTAAACTTAACTATTCTTAGCTTAACTATTATCTACGTTAATATAGATAAGTACCAACTAGATGTACGCAGTAGGTACTCAGAAGGTAAAAGTAATCACGTAACGTAATAATATGTAAGTAAATACGTGACGGTCTTACTTTTTACGTCAACACAGATTTATCGCCGTCATTATTGTAACATGATTCTAACATCCTCCCTCACCAGAAAGATTTCCTCGTAATAAGCATTTCACCATTGAATTTATTTGGCTGCTGCACCAATTTTATTCGACGATGACTTCGACGACAAGGTTTATATATGATGGACAATGATATGAGGACGCTTCTGTAAACACGTAATTATAACATTCTAATGTTTTCATACAGCTTAGTCGTTCGTTACCATCAATTGTTTTACAAATTAATCGTGCGTCATTAGGCTAGCCTTGTAGTATGACCGGTGGAAGGAACAAGATAATCTTTTCATGGACAATTTGTAGGACTGCGAATTGCTATGATAAAGGTCATGGCTTAGTTATGTCATGGATTGGCTACTTTGTCCAGATATTGTTGAGCCCTCAAATTAATTACGTATTCCGTAATTAAGTCAAGTCATACATTAGGCCTCAATTTTGATCGCAGTTTAAAATAATGTTTTGTATCAGTTCGAATGCTGAAAGGGTAAATTGATTGGAATAAAATCGATGGGGTTACCTAGGCAATCGCATACAAAACCATCCACACCCACTTTCCATACCTACATGCGTATGCGGCAAATTGAACTATTGTCCAAAACCTGCATACCCGTCGATGTTGTAGAGACAACAGAAATCCTGAATGTCGTGGTAGAGACGACATTGTGATATAGAACCTACGTTACCTTCGCTATTTATTCCCTTTCTGTATTGTCAGAACAGTACACAAAGGTTTAGAGGCAGTATTACATACAATAATCTATGTAAATTCCTTTCGATGACTTTTTTAACTACCTATAATAAAATTCGGTATTTGTGATCACATGTGACCATCAGGCGACCTTGTAGTAGAGTGGTATGTCAAAATACCTACCTAGCAATGGTATTGCGTCGTTATCACACCGCATTGCATTGACGTGTCTACTCGTGATCTCTGAATGTTCATTCACATGCGTATGATTTGAACTTGGTAGGTACTTTCCGATGATAATAGAGATAGTTGATTTACAAAAAAAATAATAGATAGGTACGTAGGTCCTACTACCAGCTACTTTATTTAGAAAGATCGGACTGATATAGATGTGATAACAGATCTACCAAAAAGTCGTGAAAATATAAGTAAGTACAGTACAGTAGGTACAGGTTGTTCCTCAAAATGTTGCCACTTTAAAACAGATCTAAGATTGAAATGACCATGAAAACGTGTATAAAAACAAAACCAGAAAATCCAATAGGTATCTATACCTCGTTTCAATCAGAAAAAAAAACTTTGTAAACAAAGAAACGTCAGTCTTTAAATAGTTTTAGTGATGTGCCTATTGTATACTATAACGAATATGAACGAATGAGTGAATGGATTGTTTTCATTCGATGGAATAAACTTGATTAGAAGGTATCGGTTTCTTTACATTGACTTATCAAAATATAATTATGGAATGAAATCAATTTTGTGTTTTTATGTGTTTGATTACTGTCTATGACTATTTGGCTCATATTTTTATGGTCTTTGAAGTGCTTTGTGATTTTCTCTGGAACGACAGTTTGGCAAATATTGGTATAGACCCAACATACAGTCAAAAAGATATAAGTAAAATAAAATTCTGATAAAAATATAGTGTAAAGTCAGGCCTCAGTCACTCTGTGGTTTCGGTCGAACTAGCTCCGATCCACGGGTATGACAGCTAGTACATTGGCAACACTTCGTAAGAGTTTAAGTATCAGTCGCGCTCGGCCACCAGATGTCGCTCTATTTACAATATGGCGGCGCCGCCACCCAATTATTGTTATTTTTGACGTAATTCTTTCCACAGATTATATTCTTTCATTCTCAAACACCTTTATTTTAAGTTTGTTTTACGGCCCCAAATACAAGCCTTTTGGAGCCTCATATTAGTATACTCTTCTTCTTTTTATCTAATTCTACTTTATTTCTACCCCCACAATCCCTATCAATAAAGTGGCGGATACTTTATTGACAAATTACCAGATTTCTTGGGGAACCTGAAAATAATGTTTCATCACTTTTGTTGCAATAACCCAAACTCACGCACATTTATGAACATATAATGGAATATTCCCCCAACATTACACATTATAATACAAGAAAACACAAGTTTTGGACTTTCCACAATATGGCTCTAAATAGCTTATACCCAGGGCCGTAAATCAAACTTTAAAAAAAAGTTTGTTTATTTATTTTGCAAATTTCGTAATATTATTATTAAATTTTACGGATGTTTTATGACGAATTTGTTGGATTGGGAAGTGGATATCTTTTACGCGACGGAACTAGACACCGAAATACTGAAAAAGGAAAGTTCGAGCGCTTCGAACCAAAGTTCCATACTGACCAAAAAAGCTTAATGCTGGTCCTACCCTGATTACTCATGAGGAAATTATAACAGGGCTATCCAAAAACCCCATGGAAACAGAGGTAAGTAATATTTGAATTTGACACGGTATAATATTAAGTCAATGCTATCTACATAACCGACCCGATACAGATATATGAAACTCAATTTTACTATTTCAGCTAAAGCTGATGATCACATCTATATCAATAAATTGCTAGATGACGACGCCAGTAGCTGCAACCATAAGATACACTGCATCTTTACGGAGTAGGTATACATGTAAGTATTTTTTCTTATAAAACAAAGACGCTAAAGGCTAGATTGCCCTTCATACCTACCAGAACACAATATTGTTAGCACACTACCTACTGCTTACAGGCAGACAATGTGGTGGAATATCACATTATACATAGTATTGTATTATATTGACCCATGAACAAATTGAAATGGTAAATAGATATTTTGGATTCACTTAATTGCCCCGAGTGGTCAAACATTATGGAGGTGAAATAGTCATATTGTATCAAACCCTCTTTACAAATAAATATATTAAAAGATAAATTGGTTATACACATGTCATACTTCTTGGCTAGTACTGTATTATTTACATAAAATATTGTTCATTACAGGTCAACAAAATGATGGAAATATGGTAAGCGCTACCCCTGCATACAGCAGGTGCATTCAACCTGTAAACTATAAAAATAATAAACCAGAGTCATACTAACACATTCCAAAACTCATTCAAATGGTTTATCATGACAAACATGCTAAGTTTTCAATCCAGTCATGGAAATTGTGAGGATGACATGGGGCCATAATAATAAATTTTAAATAAAACAGCTGTTGTACACACTATCTTCCCCAGAAGAAATGAACAGTGCAAAATATGTAAATGAAGGCCACAATACCACAGTTCACAACACGAGAACCTGCAGTGAATCCTCAAGCAAATAGAATGTAATGTAATGCTCTAGGATGTACTTCAGGTTACGGTGTCAAATTAGTTGAATTTGAATCGGCTGAAAGCATTCCAATTCCGTGTATCCATCTACTCAACTTATTGTGGCCTTTTTCGTAGGTAATGAATACTTTGCTGTAAATTGCCATCAGATTAGTGAAATGGTTAGGCCACAGATGACTATGTTTGTATGGTTAAGCTAACCCTTAAATAAGATCTAATAACTTGATTAAAATAGTTGTAAGATCATGTATGAGCAGTGTATACCTAGTGATCCACTGCTCGTAAATGATCTTACAAATCCATATTATAGGTACTTCTAAGCTTAGTAAGTAGGTTGTAAACATTTTTTAATGTAATAAATATAAAAGTAACCAATAATATATTTGTTTTATTTGGTAAAAAAAAAACTATCTAGGCTAAAATACATATTAGTATTACATCCCTATTCTATCGATAAAAATTATCGATATCGATAATTTAATAAGTAGGTACAGCATTGCGTATGCTCAGTGGCGCCTCTAGCGGGCGATCGTAAGTGATGCTGCAACTCCATACGGCTAGGGCCGCGCTACGTAGCTGTCCTATCTGTTGTAAACATATAACTATCTAATCTGTGGCTCCGATCGGTTCGCGTACAAAGTCTGTACGCAATTCAATATGGCCGCCGCGCTCCTGGCGTGAACACGCGCTATAACGTTTCGCGCGCTTTTGGTTGGTCGCTCGCGTTGGAATTATTATTTTAAAATTAAAAATGACGAGCAAGACGAACTGTGGCGTATATGACTGTCTAAATAGTTATAGAAACTGCAAATTGACTTTTTTTTCTTTGCCAGCTGATTGTGAAAGGTAATTGAAGCTAATTGAAGTTTTATTTTGTTATTTAGATATAAAAAGAAGCTCATAGTTCAGTGCAGTAGACGTTATTTACAAGAGGTAGGATCGAATAGTGGAATTGAAGCAAAAATATGTAATTTGGAACAGAATGAAATGACAGTTTTTTACGGTTAGGTATACCACGTTATACCTACTAGCATCGATTACGGAATACCTACCTACCTTAATTCCTTTCATAGTTGACGAGATCCATCGTGTTGCCAGTTTTTCTACGTACCTATATTCGTATTAGACACTTACCTAAGTCGATATAAGTAGATACTAGTTGCCGTAGCGTTTTATAAGCACTCGGCCACCGGCGGAAAAAGCGAGTGAGAGAACTATAAATTCAAGGTTAACGGTCATAACTCAATGAGCGACTTGCACTTGCTGTTGCTTGATATTCTACTATGCATCCATGCTATGCTATTGCGTATTGTTCCCATGCTATTGCGTGCTGTTATATGCGCTAATTAATTTACTAAAACATATTAATTTCACCACTCCATGTCCATGCTTCCCTTCAGACTACATTTTTAAATTATTTGTTAGATTTCACATTTATGCTGCCATTAAATTTAATAACCGCTATTTTAAAGACAAAAAATATCGAAGGCATTACAATTAAAGTGCAACAACTGTAATTTTTTAAAATGTATAGTTTTAATTAACATTTAAATACAAAAATGTTGGTACTATTTTATTTTTATTAATTGTGACAACCCTACCGATTGAAGGTTAAGTAGCGTGCAGCAGCGTGCGGCAGCGGGACGGCGAATTACATACGCTAACGCGTTGCGTCAAGGCACAATTTAGATTGCGCGCGGTCGGGCGCGGCAAGTTTAGGTAATAATAATAATTTAAAATGTCGGCTTTCTTCAAGATCAAAGGAGTGCAACTTCTGTACTCCTTATCTATTCTGTGGTAAAGTGCAAATTGCACTCGTTGGACATAGAAGTAGAAACAAATCGCTAAGAATTAAAATTTAAATGATTATTGTTAATTCGTATTTCTAAAACTACATGAAAATGCAGTGGGCATATTGGCATAATGGCATGAAATTCCTTTGCCTTTTCACTTTTTGAATCTGTGTTTCATTCATTCAATGTCGTATACATCAGCACGTCACTAAAAGCATTCAGAAAAAAAACGAAAAACTAATTAAAATTTTATAAATTCGACGATTTTTACATGTTTTAGTTGAAATTACAATCTAAAACGAGTGTAATATGAAGGCGACAGTGTTTTCGAAGATTCCCACATCAGAATTTAGTGTAGTTAAAACGAAATAAGTGTGAAATCGACGATTTTATGTTAAGTGATGGTTTGTTTACAAAGTTTTTTTTCCTGATTGAAACGAGGTTTAGATATTTTATCGATACAGTGGAAAAATTTGCAATACATACATAATGACCAAAACATAAATATTCAAGAGATCGAGCATATTTGACAAATCGAATGCAAAGCTAAAATCAGAAATCGTATTATGCAAATAATTTGTTTACAAATCATGGTTGAGTATGAAATGTGCATATTATTTTCGACCTCTAGCTTATTAAATGGTTTGTATTCAGCTATTCGATACAGAAATCTTTTAAAAAGGATCGCTTACTATACAGTTCCACTGACTATAGATAAAATAGCGCATTCTAGAATTTCAATGCCTAATTTCGAAATTAAGCGAAAAAGTTAAAGGAGATTACACACATTAAAAATTCACTTCATCCATAAGTGCAAGACAAGTGTTAGGTACTAACTTTGTTTCACTGTAACTACAGTAGCAGCACGCTATACTGGCCGTTTTGACATGTGGGGGAGGGATAAAATGAACCTTATTATAACGGAATAAGAATGACAGTTTTAAAATTTTGGAATGTCAAAAAATTTATGCTAAAATGAATCTTATTCCGTTGCAATGAGGTTCATCCTCTTCCCCCCTCTACATGTCAAAACGGAAATCATAACGTGCCGCTACTGTAATACCTGGGGTCACCCTGGGTACTTAATGTATGAAAAAGTTAACGAAGATAATGAAGACCATTACAACAACATAACATTGAAGATAATGAATGGCGTGATATTAAAGCTAGCTGTTTTCACTAATCAATATGATACTCACTGAGTAGAGGAAAGCGGCCAGTGGCGTGCTTGCCAAGCGGCGTGCTGCTGGCGCTGATGTCGCTCTGCGAGCTGTGCAGGCTGCTTTTACCGCTGCCCGCCGCCGAACCCAGGTCCATGCGCATACGCATGTGACGGCTGCACATAAATACAAAAAAAATATGGATGAGGCCTTACTTACAACTTTCCTCTTCAAAGTATTTGAATGTGACTTTCCTAGTCCTCGAGTTTTCCTTTAAGGAATTCCTAAGAAGTACATAATTTAATAATGTTGTTTTCTCTTCTGTAGTTTTGAGGAAATATTCGAGATATAAAAACGGAAGATAAAAGTTGGAGACTATTGTCGATCCTGACTCCTGTAGTTCAGCTCGTTTAATTTTCTAGTCTACGGCAGAAGCGCAGTTATTTAGCGAGATGTGACATAGAAATGAGAAAGATAAAATATGAGACTGTAAGCTTACATTTCGACAGAAGCGACTAACTATTTTAAATTCAATAATTTTGGTATAATTCATGAGGAAAATCCTGAATCTAATTTTTGGGATGGAAATTAAAATAGAAATGTGGCTCGATTACAAAAGATTTGTTTACATAGAAAAAATGCGATAGCCGTACGTAATGTGTCACAGTTGATTTAACGCGCGTATAAATAAATCAGAGACACCTACCTACTCGTATGCGGCGGTAACCTGATTTTCGAAGCCCTATATTTCTCAGTGACAGATTATTATCGAACTCTGTGTACGGAAATACCTACCTATCACGTGATCTGCGTTCTTTGCCTTCTAGTAAAATTGCTTATTTACGATGAATAGATTTATATAGCTGTTTTTGAGAAGTGTATACATATGTGCATACACGTCTTTACAATATTTTGCCTATTCTAGCATTTCCAACTAAATCATAATCATGATTAAATTATAGCATTTACCATAAAAAACTTACCTTTTGGGTTTTACGTTGGTGTTGGTAGATTTCGAGCTTAACATTCTACTGACACTACACGAAGTTTGAGATCTTTGCAGTGAAAACGAGCAGTCGACCTTAGACTTAATATCTTTGAAAGATTTAATCTTATAATCACTCTTTATATCAAGTGAATTCTTTTTAGCCAAATTTTCGCGTCTGTCTGTCTTTTTGACGATTTTCGGACTACTCTGTACGCTGTTATCGACTTCAGTCTTTCTATTTGCCAGCATGCTCTTCAGCTTGCTCGGCACATCACGCTTAGGCATTTTGTACTTTTTCAAAGTAAAGCTTCTTTTCTCTTCTTTAATCTTTTCACCACATTTAACATCCTTCACACTATTTAAAGAGTTCCTTTTACTTGTATTTTTCGGCGTCTCGTCTTCATCAATTATGTGAGACGTATCCGATTTTTGTTCCTCAAAAGTATCTTGTAAAGGAGAAAAATATGCATTTATATTTCCGGTACTAGCATTTTTCTGACTGCATTCTGACCGTGTCGAAGGAGTAGAACCATCTGGTGACATATCATCTATAACATTTAAGAATACTGGAGACGAACGATGATTCTCAAAGTCAGTATAGACGCCACTGGATTCCATGCAAGAATCTTCATTCCTATTCACAATCAAAGGGGCATTTCCGTTTACTTTCTTTCCTCCATAGAGAGCTCCATCAATAACTTGAGCTCTTCGATCACCTCTTTGCATATGGTCATCCAATCCGTCAGCATCACTTTCCGTAAAGAAATCAGAATCGGTCATGGGATCTGCCCTTCTGGTCACGGGAACATTTTGCCAATCCATTTCCATTGCATCTTCACGATGTTCAATAGAATGATCAGCACCTCTACTCACAGGTCTTGACATTTCTCCATCACCTTGATAACCGTCTAAACTTGTTATACTGGTGATGCTTGTAATAAAGCTGTTCGAAACTTTAGACGTTTCCATAGATTTTGGATAGTCATTTTTACCATCTGAATAGGTTTGTGAATCATGCAGCGTTGATGCAGAAAACTGTGAATAAGTACTTATTTCGCCATTGATATCTGAACTATCAAGAGGCAAATCCTCTGGTGATGGTGTTTGATCTATTCTGTTTGTTATAAGAAGGCTTTCGTGTTTGCGATCCAGTGGTATTTCTAAATTTTCCACATTCTCAGCAGTAGAACTTACTGGCTCTAAAATGCTGCTGTGAATAGAGGGCATGAATTCCTCTTCGATAAGATTTGATGTCAATTCATCCTTAGCTGTTGTATCTGATGCAGAAAGATTCCTCGTGTTATTACTCAAAGATTCTTTTGCGGGTAATATTTCATTAGATTTGTGAGCTGGCGAATCGAATGGTATCGGTGACTCATTATCTTCATTATTCAAAATTGTTTCAAGACTTACGATAGGAGCTAGTTGACTACCATACGTAGACATTTTAATATCCAAGCTTTCAAAACCATCATTTTGAATAGTTGAAGCTGCCGAATTACTCTCAGTCTTATCGGTTGATGGAGTATCGCCATTATCAGGTGATATTTTACTTTCGTTAGTATCACAGAAAATTGGGAGTCCTTCAACTGTGGGCGAAAATGCATTTTCTAAATAACATATGTCATCCATTTGATCAGGAGTCAAAATGCCTAAACTATCGTCTAACGAATTCTCCTCGTTGGTCCTGCTCAGTGAGTTATCATTGGGACTTAAGTTCGATTCAAACGCTCGTGTGTGTACGTGCGATTTTAACTGTAAGCAAAGATCAGATCTAGAATGTGTATTGAAAGTCTTTCTCGATGGGAAGGTAAATTCGTTTTCGCAGGAGTATTCGAATTCTCGCATCGGTTTATCATCGAAATTTAATACATTCGGCAACCTGTCTGCACTTTTGTTTACGGGATTTAGTAGCTTTTTTAAGGATTGCGAACGTGTATCACTCAATACTTCAGACTTTGGTCTATTCCAAACATTAAATTCTGTAGTTCCGTTATATGATGTAGAAGGATCTGTCTGTAAATCAAACAACAAACTATAAGGACCCGAGTCGTCTTCTTCTTTTTTGTCAACAAGTTGTTGTGTTATATCATTAATGAGACCTTTTGTTTTCTTGTCAACGTTGCGGTCCTGCTTTCTTGTTATTTGATTTAACTTCTCGCGTAAATCTAATATTCTTGGATTCTGTTCTACTGCTTTCTCTAAATTTAAGCTCATTTTTGGTATTAATGACGCGTAAGTCTTGCAGAAAACTTGTTCCTTCACATTATTTTTCGTTTTCGTGTCGATATTTTGAGATTTTTCAGTAATATCAGAAGTTCTTGTGACATCAAAAGAATTGATGGTGTCTATTTTTTTTATTTTTGATGCGGAGTAAATCCCTCTTAGCTCTAAGGTCCTGAACTTGGCATTCTTATCCACAGGGATCTGAAAAAGAAATAACGACTATTTCAGACAAATATAAGCCAATTACACTATACAATTGATGCAACTCCTATAATTATTAAAGTTAATAGTTAAGGTTCTAAAAGTCATAAACCATGACTTATTGCATGTTCAACCACAGGTTCAACATACATAAACAAGGGTAAAATATTATCTGTACCAGAGACTCAAGCGTTTAAATAACTGCTACCAAGTCAGTAAGCAGTGGAATATTAATAACACTAAGTCCATAATATGAAAGTAAAGGATACTTAGATGAGTAATGTGATACTTGGAAATGAACGTAATCAAATTAGTACAAGTAATAATAATCATATAGAGTGTATCTATCATCGTAGCAGATTCATAACAGACAAAAAGTTAAAGCGTACAATTACTTTCACGTATTTATTCATAGGTACTAGTACCTAACATACATAAGCATCAAGCTTCAAGTTGGGGCATACCCTGCACTAAGCGTGCTCCCCAGTGTTTGCTCATCACGGTTCAGAGAGCGGTCACGCACGGTGATCTCCATGCATACATACTATTGTTAGGGACACGCGGACCAGCTCTGCATTGCAATGGACGTTTTACCTTCATTAATATTAAAGGTCACTTAGTGTGCCTTTCCATTATGTTTCTAGCTATCATTGCACGCTAATATGACTTCTAATTATATTATGTTGTACCTACTCAGCTCTAACAACCCAGTTAAAGTTTGGATGTACTTTGATAAAAATGTAGAAATAATGCAAAAAAATTGGCTGCTGTTCTATGTCTAATGCAAAACTTTGAATGTTTATTTGCAGTCGTATTTTCACGCTGTCCTCATTCAACGATGGAAAGATTTCATCACTTTGCATAGAATCGAGCTTAAAAATAGTGTCGCGGTAGAAAACAAACATTATGCCCTGGTTATAAGATGCTAGCAGCCAACATAAAATCTTAGTGTTGCTAGTAACTAACTTTCACAATAGTCGGCTTATAAAGCAATAAAAACTGCCGTCCTATTACATATTATTGGAGCGCAAAGTCACGACCACGACGATACCGAGAATCTTTGACATCAAATGAATGAATAGCAGCTTCCACTGGCTGGAGCATTTCTAACTGGGAGCAAAACTGGCGGTTCTCAACCTGATTCCTCTCAGAAACGCGTACGCTCATTAGCACTCATTATAACGGTTCGCTATGTTGAAACAATTATTTTATAGACTTGCCCGACCAGGCAACGCAGTTTGGTTAGAGCGAATCTAATACAAGGTTAGAAACGAAGTTTTAACTTCGTAGGTAACTAAGTAATGAAGTAGGTACCAATAAAAACAAAGTGAAAACGGAAACTGAATCGGACGTGATTGCTGAAGCAAAAACAAGTGCCACGGAAGATCTTCGAATCATCAAGGTTTCAGATTGTGATTACACCTATTATATTAATCTTCAGCCTCACACCTAAAATTTGACTTTGTTTAGGTACTACGGCAAACTTGTTTACTAATTATATTTGACTTTGTAGCGACAATTTAGAGAAACCCAATGTTCCCGACAGCATCTTAAGGATGCCTCGAAACTGATGCATTCTGAAAAAATAACCATTACACTAAGAACTACTAACCACGTAATATAATGCTCGTATCTTACTGACTACTGCACGTGTTGCATTTTGCTATGCATTACGTCACACTACAACTTATATCATATTTAAAATTATTTTAATTTGATTATCTATATACTCTGAACATCTTTCATCGTTACAATCAGGCCGATTACAAGGCCTGGCCTTATAAGGCACTATGTACATACACAGGTAGGTACAAACCTATCAAGGTAAGTAAAATTGCATTAAAGTAGTACCTACATTACGGTCGTTGCTCAACCGTCAAAAGGAATTAACTTTTCATAACACCGATTCAATAGTCGACTGCATTTTCTTCACGCAGTAAATCACTCTTCATTTAAAAATAAACCGAGTAGGTAACATACAGTGAGTGAAACCCTGAAACGTTATGTAAATATTAGATAGTTATTCTATTGTACTTCAAATAATATTGTTTTACCAGTTGTATGTACGTCCTTATCTAGACAAGTTCAGTTTGCAATGTACTTATCAGTTAACTGTTTGACCAAGTTAACGTTAACGCGTTGATGATTAGATAGGGTTAGATAAGTCTCTTTGATAGTTGCTAATGAATTATTAAACATTCCAAAACGAGTTCAACAACGGCGATTGGCTGGAGACGAGAGCACCCTGACACTCATCAAACCCATCGAGCAAAGTATTTCTATGATCGATGATCACAACCAACCATGACGTGTCAAATTGGAACCACGTCATCGACTTGAGAGGCATTGGCCTCTGAACATGAAACCTTTGAATTATTTAAGATTGGCATCATATGGATTATTGTTAGGTAGGCACGAGTCACGACTAAGATCAATGTTGTAACCGATCTATTTCCGCGACTATATTTTGCGATTTGGGTATGACCTTCTATCTCATCCAGAAAGCAAGCCTATATCCAGAACGGCGCAATATTTTAGAAGTTACACCTCTTCTTAATGGGAAGACAAGACAAGTGAATATACTTACATCCAATAAAAAATAGAGATAAATAATAATAAATATATTTTTGAACCTACATAAATAAATAGTTGAATGGTCGAGATAGTTCAAATCCACTTATTTATCAGTGATATTTTACAAATGTGTACCCTACATACACTTTGCAAGATACGTAATGGATGACAATTCAAGCGCCACCTCAAAAGCATATAGATAACGTTGGAAACAATATGAATGAATAGTGTAATAAACTCACTTATTAAATCTAATCGACATTGATTACCGGTATCTGACGACCTGAATCGATTTCAAATACGAATGAAAGAAACTAGTTAGGTAGTGCATTACATGAATAGTAAGCATCAAAGGTTAATACGGTTAGAATCAAATCGATTTGGTAACTACGACGATACGAATACAGTATTGCTGAATAACTAGAAAAAGTAATTGACTGCCCATGATTTCAAACGTGAAAAAACAAACTGTGATTTATGAATTTCATTAGACTGGATATAACGTCTTGCAGTACAGTCAGTGATGTTTTCTTATGCGCATAAAAATGAAAAACAATCCGTCAATTTGTAAGTGTTATTTAATTATGCTATGCATTTAAAGTGACGTAGTTATTCGGTTATTATAATTATCGTCATCTATATAGATGTTATTAAAGAGAAGCTACAGTAAAAAGATACATCAGAAGGTAAAGTTTTTTAAAACTAAGCCCTCTTGGCCGGCTAACATCATTTCCAATCCCGAAAAATATTAGGGTTGTCATTTAGGAACCAATATACGACTGAATGGGGCAGCGTTGGGCGTTGAGGAGTCTGTCTTTCTGGGAATCACCATAGATTCAAAATTGCAATGGGGTCCTCACATTAAAAAATTATCAAGTAAACTGAGTTCTGCGGCATATGCTGTTAAAAAAATTAGGCACTTAACTGATGTAGACACGGCTAGAATTGTTTATTTTAGTTACTTCCATAGCATAATGTCGTATGGCATACTGCTTTGGGGGTGCTCTGCAGATTTAAATTCTATATTTGTACTGCAGAAAAGAGCTATAAGAGCTATTTACAACCTAGCTCCTAGAGTCTCCCTCAGAGAAAAATTTAAAGAAATAAATATTCTAACCGTGGTGTCACAATTTATCTATGAAAACCTAATTTATGTTAAGAAAAATGACAACAACTTTGAAAAAAGGAGCGATGCTCATTCGATAAATACACGGAATAAACACAAGCTATCCGTACATGTAACTCGTCTCCACAGAATAAGTAATTCCTTTGTAGGACAATGCATACGCTTCTACAACAAACTTCCTAAAGAAATCCGAGATTTGCCTGTTAATAAGTTTAAAACTATAGTTAAAACTAAACTCTGTCAAAAGGCCTATTACAAAATCTCGGATTACTTGGAAGATAAATCAGCTTGGGACTGATCGCTCAAATACACTTTGTTAATAACAGTGTCATGTTAAAATGTAGCGTGTCTTGCCTTGCTTATTTCGGAAGGCAGCACACTGGAGCTATTTACCAAATTACATTGTATTAAAATAAGTAAATGGCGATATAAAAAAAAACAATGTAAAAAAGACAAGCCCGCTGAGTTTCTTGCCGGATCTTCTCAGTCGAGGTCGCGTTTCCGATCCGGCAGTAGAATTTAAGGAAAAAATGTAAAATGACAATTTGTAAGTGCCCCCGTAGGCCTAAACAAAATAAACGCTTTGACTTTGACTTTGACTTTGACTTTAACTTTGCAAATAAGTAGTTTCTTTCTTTTAAATCATTCACAAAATGTTATGACGTTAACTAATGTGTGACCTTACTCGATGATCTAATAATGGCGGATGATGCTAATGTATCTAATTCAATCTTCTTCAATTTAGGTAGTACTTTACACGTCACTGCGGCGGCGGCGGCAAAACGTGTTCCATCATATCACAGCGGCTATAACAATACTACCTACTCTTGTATGTAACTGATGGCCAATGACTTCGGAAGCCAGTTTTATATCTCACTCTTAAATGCAGAATGATAAATACATGAGTTATTTTTTAATTAGACAAATTTATTTACTTTTATTATAGTTATCAAATCAAAACACTCGGATTATGTAAGCATTATAAGAATTTAGTAATTTTAGACATTTTTTGTAACTGAAACATGGCCTGAATAATTAAATGATTAGGTAATAATCGAGTGGTCAATATTATTGCAGAAATAACTATTAGACATTTATTATACATATATCGTTGTTATTATCAAAACTAATCGGACGAAGATATTTTGAGAAGTTTGTAATAACATTTGAGAAGATGCAATGTATAGTATAGGTTACGTTGAGCAATGGGTACAGGAGTAGTTCCTTGTCACTGGAAAAAATATTATTACTACCTACGGTACTTGTTTAAACTACATGTAAGTAGCTACGATTGATTGAACATCCGACAATTTCTTTCGTGAGAATGTTCAATTAGTCTAGACTAAAAACTCTCACCCGTTAGATGGCACAGTAGATAGGTATTCAGAATTTAAGATCGTGTGAAACGATACTAGGCGTAGGAGGCGAGTACAATGAAGAGGTCTCGATAGGCTGAAACATTCACTAAGTAGGTACCTACTTACTATGTTTCATTTAACATCTATAACAAATGCAGTTGCCACAGTTAATACAAATTTAACAGCATCCTCGTTGTCTCAGAAGAACCAATAAGTGACTGAACTCTTATAAATAAACCCACATTAGACAGATATATATCTTGGTAACCTATACTCTAGTTATCGTTCGTTTCTAAAGCATACCCAAAACATTGTTTTAGTTTAAAATAAATGAAGTTCACGAACTGTGTTAACGTTAGGTCATGAATCTAATAAGGGAACCGTTAGGTACTGTTTAAGTAGGTAGGTAAATACCAATACGCAATTTATTTGTGTGGAAATAAATATTAAGTAGGTATGTGAATGAAGCAGTCTTTAACGAAATTTAACCTATTATATATTTGGTAGTAACTAGGTAATGATCAATAGGTAGATACTGAAATAAATAGAAGTTTCTTTATAAAAATAATATTATAGTCATGTGAACTTGTCATAAAAGCACACTAAGTAACTATAAGTAGTAGTAAAACCTAACAATCTCTTCAACTGTGTGCGAGCAAAACATATTTTTTTATACTAAACATTAAACAGCATTTTAAAATGGATAATACCTAGGCAACCAAGTCCCCTGTACTTCTCAGGAAATATGGGTTACATTTCCAGCTTAAGCTGAACCCTATCACTGTGGCATTCTTATGTTGGAAATGTTCCCTGAGATGTGCAGGCTACTTTTAGTTCCTAATTCAAATTCAAACAATTGTAAACAGGAAGTGATAGGTAATAATTGTGAAATAGAAAGCTGTTACATCTTGTGTTTGGAGTCAAAGCGGCGCCTGATATTATCGTCACCATGATAATCGCTAGTCATCATATAAGTGGGTACTTAGCCAGTTATATAAAAATGTCAGGTCAGGTCCCTACTCGACTTCTGAGTTTCTTGCTAGATCTTCTCAGTCGAGGTCGCGTTTTCGATCCGGTAATAAATGTAAAAATGACAATTTGTAAGTGCGCCGTCAGACTAAACGAAATTTAGCGTTTGGCTCATTATCATGCATTTGTTTTGACTTAATGACTCGGCCAATTCCAAAGACATATTTATTTCCTGAGAAATTTATTTATATTTTTTTTTAGTTTAAACCTACCTATCCCTCGGGACTAGGTAATAGCGGTCATTCCCAGTTGCCCCCACTGGCGACGCCACCACTGGTGGCAAATGGGTTTTTTTTTGGAAAAAAATCCCATTTGTCACCAGTAGTGGCGTCGCCAGTGGGGGCAACTGGGAATGACCTCTTTTTTGTTCCCAGTTGCCACCAGGGGTGACAGATGGGAAAAATAAATTGCGGTTATTCCCAGTTGCCCCCACTGGGGACACATGGGATTTTTTTTTAATAGAGTTAGAGCTGAATATATGGTGATGTGAATTTATTTTTTTCACGAATGATTATGTTAAAAATATGTTATATTTTATTATTAATCAACGCATGGAATTATGACTATTTATGTAAAAATGTAACAAAAAGAATGTAACGTCACGATTTTTATCCCTATTCGGGGGTAGTCAGAGGCTTGAGTGGCCATACACCACCACATTGTGGAGGTATTAACTAACTTAAAGTCCACGTTTAACCAGATAGTCAGAACCCAACGTGACAGGTGGTGAATATACATGAACTGACTATTACCTAATCCTGAGGGATAGGTAGGTTTCCTCACGAGGTTTTCCCTCACCGTCAGCGAACTGTAAATTATGCACATAGATGAAAATTCATCCATTGGTGCATGCCCCACCGGGGTTCGAGCCTGGGACCTCCTGATTGCTAGGCCAACCGTTCACCCCTAGGCTACAGTCGCGGTTTATGTAAATTTATAATTAAATAGTCATGAATACCTTCCGCGATCCTGTCGATCAACCCCCTCTACTATGCTGTTCTCGGTTCATAGACCAGTGAAGTAACCCATCAGTATAATTCCTGTTGGATTATAAAGTTTATAATGAGTTCGCATAATACCTGTTATCAAAGACCACAGTTTAAAATGAGGCATCTGACATGTACGAAGAAGTATAATAATTATGTCACGAATAATAATTTTCCTGAATTTCATTTAAGTAACTAGAATTATTACGGCTCAATAATCCCAATAATGTCAGGGCCAAGTGCGTCGTGTAGTTCAGGTGCAGTTTCGGTAGTGTACATTAAACGACGTCA